>JAJJWX010000641.1:0-1210197 GCA_023529315.1 Papaver bracteatum
TGACAAAATCCTGGATTTGGTGTAGTGTCTTTTGCATTGGGTAAGACTATTCCTGAAAAGGACATTGTGATGAAAATTATCAGATCGTTTCCATCTAGATACGATTCTAAGAAGCATGCCATCGTTGAGGGAAATAAACTAGATACACTTTCCAGAAACTCTCTAGTCGTGTAGTAGCAGGAAATCCTACACTACACCCCTCACAAGAATTCATAATAATCAACACATCTTTTAAAGATTAAGAACAACACTTTTATTACTTGATTCACAGAAATGTTACAAAAAATGGAAGAAAACAAGAATACAATCGCTCTTTAAACTTTCTCTCTCCTAAATGTCTTGCTCAACACTCTAAAATATCTTCCCCTCCCTTATGCATGTTCAACTCTTTATATAGGGATTTACATGGTGGATGATAGCTAATTTGTCCTTTAATTTCGGATCTGACTTGCGATATTCTTGCAAGATTTATATTGTCACATCTTCGCAAGCACTCTAATTATCGCAGAATCGTCACCCATTTCTCATGTTTCTGCCATCGTCATCTGTTACGTCATTCTTCAAATTACTCTGCGATGATCGCAATGTGTTATTAACCCAACTTCACAAATATGTCTCTCCTGCGATATTCTGATCCTACATCCTGCCTCTTCTCATGTCTTCTCTGCGAAGGAGAGAATGTCATGAGAAATTATTCTTCAAAATGCCGCAATTGTTCATCTTATCCTTCTTCATCTTTTCCTACCGACAAGGCCTCATGAATTAAGCATATCTGTTTACATGTGTTTACTATTTTCATAATCACCGGCACATTTAATATTAACCGGTCATCTTATTTTGTCTATTTAAAGAGAGATCTGGAAGAAAGATAATTTCTTTCTTTTGTTTCGTTTTCATCTTCTTCATCTTCATACCCTCTGCAAATCTTCATCATCTGCAATTTTCTTTTTCTTTATCAAATTCATCTTCATGCTACTGTTTTTCTCCACTTTCATGGAATCTCCAAGGTTAGTTTTCTTTCTTTTGCTGAAACTGATTTTGTTTTACTGAATTCATCTTATTTATTCTTTATGTAATTCCCATATTGTTTCTGTTTCAGGAAAAGCACTTCCAGTACTAAATTTACAGTTCAAAACCCTAATTCTCCCAAAGGATCGCATCCCAAGGTTCTTGCGAGAAAGAGAAAGTCTGCGAATGACAAGGTAGTAAGAAACATGGATCTTTTTAATAACAATATTGTTGCCTCTGTTTCTTATTTGAGTTGTGATTCACAGGGTGATGGAGATGCCACTAAACCTAGCAAGAAGTCTCGCCCACCTAAAGCTTTTGACTTTTCTATTTCCTTCCCCAAACTTAGCCTTTCAGCTTCTTCTTCGCAAGCTGATCTTCCACTTCCTATTTGCGAAAATGTCGTAGCAAGCTCAAACCTCGCAATAAGCTCAAATCCTTCTATGGATGAAATTCCCATTGCACAACCTGTTTTAAATGAAAAAAATTCTTCTCCTGTGACCAACACTCCTCAAATTACTCCTACCATAATATTACCCACCGATCTTCCTCAAATTTCACCTTCAGATGACATCTCTTTAACA
This sequence comes from Papaver bracteatum, assembly GCA_023529315.1. Taxonomy (NCBI): domain Eukaryota; kingdom Viridiplantae; phylum Streptophyta; class Magnoliopsida; order Ranunculales; family Papaveraceae; genus Papaver; species Papaver bracteatum. Next base: position 1,593 of record JAJJWX010000641.1, read on the forward strand.
AAAAGTGATGACCATCAACTTTCTGTTATCACTACTACTACTACTACGACTACTCCATCTGAGTCTCTCCCTTTTTCTAAGGAAACTGCGGATGGAGTGGATCTTGCCTTCAAGGTTTTATCTGATCTCTTAATTGGTGGCAAGAAGTCATATGTGGACCATGTCGAATTTGGTGTCTGCGAAATTTTAGGTAGATATCTTAGTTCTGATAGGACAGCTTCACAAACACTCTTAGAGAAAGAAGTTGAAGTTTTGAAGGAGAATCTTCGTCTTGAACAACAGAAGTTTCAGAATGATTCTTTGGACTGCGAACTTCTTCGCAGGAAAAATCATGAATTAAAAGGTATGAATTTCTTATCTCCGTTTTTAACTTTCCTCTTAACAAATTTGTTCTTTCCATGTTGTTCATTCTTAAATTATTTTTTCGCTTGTTAAGCTTTAAACCAGAAACGAATAATGGAGAGATTTCAGTTTGAATCTGCTGCTGAAGAAATTCGCGTTGATAGAGATAGTTGGATGGATTAATATAACCGATTAGATAATCTTCATACATATTCCATTGATCAAATAGATAATCTTACTAGAGAGAATACTCAATTAGTTCAAGAGAAAAGCTCATTAAGTAGCGAAATATCTCGCCTCTCTTATTCTTTGACTAAAGCTAACTTAGAGATGGAAACTTTATCAGATGAAAACAAAACTCTTTCTCAGGAGAAGCGAACATTTTTAAATTTGGTGGCGATTTCCTCGCAGAAGTTACGTGTTCTTCAAAAAGTATGTGATAATCAAGAACAATCTCTTCATTCGCTGAAAAATGAACTTAAAGAAGTAACTGAATCATCCATTGCTGAGAAAAATACACTCATTCAAGGTAGAATAACTTTAAGTGTAAAGGTCAATCAGCTTCAAGAACAATATTCCAAATTAGAAGAATCTCACTATTCACTTGCGAAGGAAAACACTTATCTCATTTCTAAAGAAAAGAAACTAAAATCTCGTCTGAAAGGTCTAGTTGGAGATAAATTTGATGATGCCATGAATCATTTGGAGAATGATTGCTTGGCATTAATTCAAAATATAATATCTCAAAAGGAAGGTAGTCATTTTGACTGCCTCAGACATCTTTCTTTTGTCAAACTTTTTTGTAATATTTTCCTTGCGAAGTGTTCGCCTGAATAATTTTCGTTCTTATTTTTCGCAGAATCTGAAAGAAAGCTTCAATCTTCTGTTACTTCCTTGGACTCTAAACTTGCGAAGCTTCGCAAATAAAATGGATTACTTATTGCTCACCTTTCCCGCTCTCGCAATCAAGCAGAAAGAAAATATGACTACCTTACTTACTTCAAAGACATGGAGATTAGAAACAGTGATAGAGATTTCCTTCGCCAAGATCATCTTAGTGCTGAAGTTCTTGTGAGTGAGGTCTTGCTATCCAAATCTCTTTCTCCTGTATGACTCAAACCTTTGGAAGTAGATAAAGATGAAATTCCTCGGGCTATTTATAGTGATCTTGATTATAGAAATGATGAAGATAATATTTCCCAAGAAGATATAGAAGAAGAAGAAGTCCCTAATAAATAAGGAGATGCTGGTGATGAAATAACTACTAGTGATAAGTCAAATGTGGAAGAAACCAGAGTCGATCAGAATGAGGAGAACATTGACAAAGGTGATAAAGATGGTGGAGATGATAAGACTGGAGAGGATACTAATAATAAAGCTGGCGAAGAGGATATCGAAGTCTGAGTTCTGATTTTATTTTCTTGAATTACTCCTTCTTTTCTTGCGAACAATGTATTTTGGACCTCCATTGGAATCAATTTTGTCTTTAGTATTTTAAGAACTTGCGAGAAAGATAATGACATCTTATTTATTAATTCCCATACTTTCCCTTCATTATCTTTCTTGTGATATATGATCTGCATGAAAAATGATTAGTACTTTATAAAAATAATTTTCTTTATTATGTGGTCTTATTTTGCCTTCCTAAGTAAAGGTCTTATTTTGCCATCTTTTGCATTGCGACAAAATCGCTGGACGTTTCTACACTTTCATGTGGAAACCCATTGATATTTTCTTAACTTTTTGTTCTTTGTAGTTTTGTTGCGACAATATGACAGGTCTAAATTTTCTTGCGAAATTAAAGCCCCATGACATTGCCATCTTGCGACGAAATCACAGAACGTCTTTACACTTGTATGCAATGACCCATTGATCTCGTCTTATCTTCTCTTTTGTATTATTGTCTCTTCAGGAATGTTGCACAAATATGACAAGTCTTAATACTCCTGTGAGTAAAAAGTCGACATTTGCGTCTTAAGACACTTATCAGCTCCCTAATGGAGGGTGCCGCCCTTATCTTCCCCCTAGTTGCCCTTTCAAGGAGACGTACATCGGACATACATGACTAGCTCCTCACATCTAGTCTTAACAACAACCAGTTGTGTTCGCAGCCTCTTATCCCTTTTGCCTATATGTCTTATGGTTACGAGACTGCACCCTAAGTGGGGTTTTCTTCGTGCCGAGTGCATCATAGCCAAGACTTGCCGAGAATGGCCAGGGTAGTTTCATACGCCCCGGGCACTCTTGGCTCAACCGTGTACCTCGACGCCTTGGTTATACTCTGCACCCATTAGGAGAGCTCTTATTACCTTAGTCGCCCAATTCAAGTCATATGCTCAAGTTGAGAATCCAAGGTGTCTCTCCTGGATGGGCTTTCATTGACCCCAAATCTCCATGACTCAGGTTCCAGCAGCGGTGTAACTTTTCTCCCTGAGTCATGTTACAGAGACCCCCTTCTATGACGTACTTTAGGTCTTACATTTGCCTCTTGCGAAATTTTATTCGCGAACTAGGGTGTACATAATAAAGGTTCGTCCCATTCTGGATCTTAAATGATCATTTCTTGTGAAATTTTCGCATATTTGCAAGATTATTATTTTGTATTTCATTTTTGTTGTAATTTCCCAATCTCATTTTATCATTAAACAAAATATATTTTTGAAAATTTTGAAATTCTTGCAACAAATCAATCAAACATCTTTTCCCTTCTTCTCAATATTTCTTTCACTTCACAGTTTGAATTTTTTACCTTTGTTGTTTTCTGCCTCTGTTCTTTTGTTGCTTTTCGCTACAGTCTTTTCTTCTGCGTCATTTTCATCATTTGTTATTCTCAGCTGGCGTTGACTTAGCAGCAATCTTTCTTCTCTCAGTTCTACTGAATCAACCATCAATCTCTCGTTTCTTTGTCTTTCTTTGATGTTATACTTCCAATTCTCTTTCTTGGCAGCTCTTTCTTCATAAAATTCCACATCAATCTCATAACATTTCCTTCCTGCAATCCAATCTACCTTTATTACTCCAACACCATTAGGATGTGGAAATTTAATGCACTGGTGGAAAGTCGATGCCACACCTAAAATCCCATATAGCCAAGGTCTGCCAATCAGAGCGTTGTAGGGTGACTCTACATCGACAATACAGAATAAAATCTTGGAAGATATCCCCTTTAATGGAATTTTCATTGTGATCTCCCCCTTAGGCTTATTGGCAGTACCATTAAAACCATAAATTTTGTAGGTTGAAGGTATTAAATCCTCGTCTCTGCCTCCCATCTATATTATAAAAAGAAGTGGTATTTGTGTAGACTGATAAATCCGATCATCGATTTCGTCATCCCACGGCGGGGATCGATCGGTTATATGTTGTATATAGATGTCCGTCGGATCGTTGGGTTTCCTGATATGATTAGGCTTCCATAACGATTACTATATGTTAATTAGAAAAAGAAAGTTTTTTTTTATCATGCCTCTTACTTGCGGGAAAATAAAAACTAGCTGATTTCCGTCTATAAAACAATTACCAAATTTAGCTGTGTTCCCCCATTTTCTTATAACTGGATTCCGTTTATAAAGCAAATACCTAAGTTAGCTGTGTTCCCGAGTTTCTCTATCGTTAGTCTATGCACGACTATACAAGAAGGCTTCGACTATTTATAAAACAAATACCTAAGACTTCGCCATCAATTTCCTGTTATAAATTTGTTTCTTAACACGGGCCAACATATATACATATACCTAACTTAACTGGATTTCCTAATCTGAAATTTTTGGTGTCTCTGTGCATGTCTATATAAGAAGCCTTTGCAGATTTGGTTTTTAGCAGAACCTTTCCTCCTGCGAAACATATGATTCCCGATAAAACTAAAATACTTTCCTCCCAACCAGTATTCTTCTCCTAACCAGTATTCTTCCCTCACGCAAAATGCTGGGAGTTTTGTTTTCTATGTTTTTTTTTTGTTCTTCCTAGCTTCCCTATTGTAATTTTGTCTACAGTTTGTTGATTTTTTTCGGGGTTTTTATTTTGTGCTTTTGGAGGCAGGCCATAATCAGAACGAAGATGATGAATAGGAGGCATAGAAGAAACCCTAGACTATATTCTTAGTTTTTTCTTTGATTCTTCTGTATCTCAACTGCGTTGTATTTCTTACACCTGATTTATGGGAAACTGTTAACCCTATAAAAATTGGTACTACATTTCATCCGTGCTCCTCAACTTCTCATGAGGGGTGTGATAGGCCATGTCCCATTACGGTATGAAATAGTTCATACTCTTACGTGGGTATTGAGACATGTTTGCATGTGAAGAGGACAATGAACGAGATAAATGGAGGCAATACTTAATGATAGTAAGAATATCTAGAATGGATATGATCTGATTGGTTTTGCTTCGTCTCAAAACTGTGAGAATATAATGATAGAATTTAGTAAATTCAAGTGGTCTGTGTACATTGGGATGGATGACATCTAGAATGAACCAGAATCACGGTACTAAGTTCTAAAATTATTGTTACAACTTACGGTGAGAAAAAGGTCAACATACTCACAATCTTATGTAATACAATACTTGATTTGAGTATCAGTTGTAGTTTTACACATTCTTTTTTTTCTTTTCTTTCTTTTCTTTTTTCCTTCACATTATCTTGGTTAGTTTATTATTTGCATAAATCCGCCGTAGTATGAACCAAGAGTTTAAGACCCCATTCATCTGTGTTTCTTTTAGCTAGGTAATGTAGGGGCAATAGATATGAAAAGTTCGAATTTGCAGGTCAGATTAAACATGATTAAGTACTGATAAAATCTGAGGCAAAAGTTGATCCTAATTTAATAATGTGGATTGTTAAAGGAACAACTATGACTTCAATGACTTCCATCACATATGCTGGTTGTAGCAATCCAAAGTGAGATCTGATCTCTTAGAAGTATTCAGTTCAATGTTTTCACATTATTCAAAGAGGGCTTAACAGTACGATTAAGTGAAAGCTGAAGTGAACTTTTCTGAGTTGTACAAGTGTTGAAGAACACAATTACAAAATGGTACGTATAGGAAAATGAAAGGCCACAGTCAAGTAGTGATAGTAATAAACCAATAGTAGTTTATCCAGTGACTATTTATGCAAGGTTCCCTTACACTCACAAGTTGTAATTGCTGACCTCGGTATTTTTTATTTTATTTTATAGTTTTTTACATATACAGCTAACAGTATTACGTTTTACCTTTCCATTTACAGGATGAACCGACGAAGACCTGCTCACTATGTCCATTCACTCCCCACCTAGCAAACTTTGTACAAGATTAATAAACGCTTCATAGGTATCCTAACATAATTAGATTTCCGGTGCTAAGCTCAAGAAGACTCATGAGTAGAGAGAGACGCTCTCAAACAGTATCTCTCCAACAGTAAATTTTTCAAAAATCAATCAACAATTTTTCAATGAAATAACTAAATCAATTGGATAGTTTCGATCAATATAGGAAGATCCATAATGGAAGATCAACAATTACGAGATTAAATTATAGTTCCACCTTCACGTATCATTTTCATCTACAAAGACCTAAAAGATGTTGTTTGAATTTCTCTTCCTAAGTATAAAATATCAACTGGAAACCTATTGTTGTTATTAGTTTTCATCGATTCTATCAACATTTTCTTGCAGAGTAAAATATCAATTCCCTGCTTTATCAACTCCAGCAAGATTTCAAGAGGTAAAGAAACCAGTTAAGCATCTGCATCGAGCACCAAAGAGATCAGCTTTTCTCAAAAATAGAAAATGTTTCGATCCACTGCATGATCACCAGATCTCTTGACTGATTTTCCCTTCAACATCCTTCAATCAGAATCGATCATCAGTAACACCAACAACATCTCCACCTCCTCCTCCGACCGAATCTTCATCGGAAGTACCAAACAGAAGAAATTTTGAAGCAATCTTAGTGATCTCACTAACAGCTTTATGTTTCGATAATTTAGATAGTTTCGATCTGATTGTTGTTATTAGTTTCATCTTGGTTGATATCATCATCGTCGTCAAGTTTCGGAGAATTTTCCAAAGATCTTGCTAGCCATGACTTTTCGATCCAGAGAAAGAAAGTGATAAATATAGAGAAAGTTTTAGTGAAGTTTTGAGAATTTGCCAGGGATCTTTTTAGAGGAAATTTATGGCTTCTACTCTTTCAGAGGAGGAATTTCCTACTCTTGGAAGAGGTAACAGAGCAATAACCGGTGATCCAAATGTCCATTTAACTTCCAAAGTGAGTACTGCAAAGTGGAACTCTCTTTTCATAAGAGAGAAGATCGATGGTGAAGACCCTTCTCCGAGAAAGCTTCATTTTCACCAGCCTCAATCCGTCGATGGTAAGCGAAAATCAGTAATTCCTGCTATTGATTTCTCAGATGAGATTAGATTTTGTGAAAAAATTCTAGTTGGGTATTTTGTGGGACATCGTTCGTCTTTTGATTTCGTTGAAAAAACTTTGAAGAAACTCTGGAATCTCAAAGAATCATTTCGTATGACTATTACCGGGGATTACATTTTCATTATAGAATTTGATTTGGATGAAGATAAAAGTCTTGCTATGGAATTAGGGTCCGTCTTTATTTCAAGCAAACTTTTCCTGATTCGTCCTTAGCATCTTTTTATTGAACAATTTGTTCAAGAGATGAAGTCAATTCCTGTATGGATGAATCTTTACAACATTCCAATTCATTTGTGGAATGTTAAAGGAATTAGTAGGATTGCAAGTGTTCTCGGGATTCCTCTGCTAGTAGATAAACACATATTTGAAAGAACAAGAATGAGCTTTGCAAGGGTTTGTGTGGAAATAGATATTGATTTTGATTATCCTGAATTTATACATGTATCTTTTGACGGAAGGGAGTTTAAAGTTCAGGTGGAATACACATGGAAACCTCCAAGATGTTCATCGTGCTCAACTTTTGGTCATTTGAATGGAAAATGTCCGAAGACAAATGACAATGCATGGAAGAAATCTTCGTATCGAACTATGAAGAGTGGGGATAACAATGGAGCTCAAAAGTATGTTAGAAATACTGTGCAAGACCCTCCTTTGAGGGTAATCAATGTTGAGAAGAATATAGGCACAAGGAAAGATTCAGAACTTGAAACAGTGGAGCAAGGGCCGGCAAATGTTGCCTTAGATTTGTTAGCCATAAACGAAAATAAGGGCAAAGATAAAGATGCAGAATTTGTTCCTATAGTGCAGTCTTGTGTTAATGAACCTAGTGGTGTGGGTAGGATACAAATATTATCCACCAATAACTCTTTTAGTGTGCTAGATCCAGATAGGGATAATGGAAATATTGAAGTTTTGGAAGACATGCCAGAAACTTCGGATAATGTGGAGGGAAGCAGTACTCCTCAAGGTGATATTGAAGACCTTGCTGCAGAGAACGACTGTGAGGAAGATAGTTTTGATGTTAATGTTCCTATAAAAGAGAAGTTCATAATAGAAGAGGTGGTAGATGCTGATGTTGTAATGAAGGATCCAAATAAGAATATTATCAAAACTAAAGAAGATGATCGGCAAGGCAAGGAAGTTTTAGTTGGGGTAGATGAAGATGGATGTAATGAGAGGGTTATTGGGGAAGAGGATAATAGTCTACAACAAGGAAATAAGGATCAAGTGACAGTGGAGAATTGCTTAGATTCAGATGTTCCTTGCTCTGAATCGACAATTGCAGTTTCTATGTCTTTGGAAGCAACCTTAGACTCTAGAGGAGGGGAACGACCAATTTTAGTTTCTACCGAAACAAATGGGTTTTCAACTCCAAGTGTGACTTCAAATTCTAATGTGAAGGTGAATTCGGAGGCGAGTATTCCATAAGATTTGTGTTGGATTACGGTTCAGAAAAAGAAGAAGAACAAAAAGAAGAAAAAGTCCCCTTCTTCTAGGCATTTGACTCAAGATAATCAGGTTAAGTCTGCTACTCTCTCTGCTAATGATGCCGAAATAGATGCTCAAATCGCTTTTAACAAATTAATGGGTATCTCTGACCATCCTTTGATGAGATCTATGTGTAAGAATCTTTTGGAGAATTCTAAGTCTCAATCGGAGATGGAAGCGCCTCCCTTTGAGGATGATGATGGTTTGAGAGATTTCGACCCCGACACCGATAATGATGAGCAAATTGATGCGGTCAAATGCTCGTTTCAAGATGAAAATGAGGATTTTGAAGATTGATTAGCTTTCAACACCCTTCTCTTGGGTTTCTGGTTCGTCTAGGATCCTAAGTTTTTTCTTTTGGAGCTTAGGTTTGAACTTTTTCTTTGGGTTTGTGTTGTGTTTGCTCTTTGGTGGGCTTGTTGTTATTCCTTTTATTTTTTATTTTTTGTAACTTTGGTGTCACTCTTGGTGACATCTTTGTTTTTTTATTTAAATTTTCCCTTCCCTCGTCAAAAAAATAATTAGATTTCCTACTAACAACATCAAAAGAATTTAAGGTCCTATGGACGCAGCTGTAAGGTCCGACTAGGGCATGCTTAAGAGGCCACTACTGGGGCTGTAAGGTCTGGCTAACTTGACCCGACCAACAAAACATTGGGGAATGCTTAAGAGGCCACAGCCGGATAACTTGACATGACCAACAAAATAATAGGGCATGCTTAAGAGGCCACGTCCGAGGCTATAAGCCCCGACTAATTTGACCCGACCAACAAAACAATAGGACATGCTTAAGAGGCCATGCAACCCCTGCTAATTTGACCCGACCAACAAAACAATAGGACATGTTTAAGAGGCCACGACATGATCAACAAAACTCTAGGGCATGCTTAAGAAGCCACGGCTAATTTGGTCTGACCAACAAACACTATGACATGCTTACGAGGACATGGTTGGGGGCCTACACTGCCGGGGCCGGCTAACCTATTGGCTCGATTTTTGATAATTCTAATTAATCAGTTTTGATAATGATTAAAATTTTGTGGGAGGATATTAACCAGACCAAACAACAATAAAAAATCGAAAAAGGTTGAAGACAAAACGAACACGTTTCCTAATAAAACTCTGCTCTTAAAAAGGGTCGAACATCCCGTTTCCGTTTTTTGAACAAACACCAAATTTAACCGGATTTCCTAATCCGTGTTTTGGGTTCTTTGTCCACGCTCTATATATATAAGAAGTCTTCACCATGTACGACTACAATTTGGTTGGCATCTTCTCCAATTCTTTGTTTCCGTATCTTTCTCTGCTGGCAGTAGATAAGCAAGAAGCGTGAGTCCTAAAATCTCGATAGCCTGATTAAGAGATATGATCAAGTTTTGGGTTCGGATTCTCCATATATGATCAAGAGATATGGGGGGATTGCTTCGGATGCGAATTCAATGCAGGGAAATCGATTTAGAGTAACTTAATCCAGCCATAAAGATAGAAACAATACAACCAGTTGAAAGACACACAAAGTGTTTGAAAGAAAGCCTGAACAATTACCAGCTTAATTACACTGCGTCGCTTCCATGGGTATGGCTGTTTACAAAGGGTTAGAGGTAGAATTTGACGTGGATATGGATATTCGCTGAACTGGAGATCGGAATTCGATTGAAGCAAAGAAACCATTTTTTTTTCTGTATCAATGTAAAGAGAAGCAGTAGAAATTCTAACAAGAAATTGGATCTCTGTTAACGCTAACATGAATACTTCTGCACAATACTAAAACTATTCATGTGAATTGTTATTTGGTTTTGGTCTAGGGATGATGCTTAAACATATTTTTTTTGGGCTTTCCCTTCAATTCCAGGGTTTGAGGATGGAACATAACAATGTTTTGAAACTAGGAGATTTTGGAAAGAAGAGATTAAAGATGAGGAATTGCAGAAACTCCTCAAGTTTCAATTTGAGAAATTTCTTCAATGGGGTTATCAATCATCTCATCAAAATCAACTCTCCTTCAACCTTGACTTCATTAAATGTATAATTTCTCTCTTTCCCCTCCCATGAATTCCTTAGCTACCTGAGACAACTATTGAAGTTTAAACCGGTAACTTATGCAGTTCAAGTGATACAGCCTGAATTTATGTAGTCTAATAACCTTGATTTCTTTTGTTTCCATGACTGACGAGTTCTCATGCACATGCTTAGGATGACATTAAAAGTGTAAACAGATTAGAGAATGTTACATGGGCATGTTATAGGTGTGTGAGCAAGTTTACAGTTTCTGCTGTACTGACTAACTCATTTTCATGTGTAGCTTGAAGAAGATGACAATGTCAAGACATAATTGAGACAATCAACAAAGAAACTTATGAATTACCAACGGAATACTTAGAAGCATTTTCACCAAGCAAAGGTACATCGTCGAACAATTTCAGAATTTCAGTTGTGCTTTATTTAAAAAATCTCATCATCTTAAAAATGAATGTATACAATGGGTGTTAGCTTCAAACATGAATCAACAACAATAAATGGAGCAGAAGAAGTTTATCATGAATTATACAAGCAATCACAAATTAAAGGCAGTTTGTACAAAAAAATTAAATAAGATGACAGAATTGTTTCTGAGCAAATTTGCTGCTAATTGTTATAACATTTTCAGTTTTGACAATATTGGTGGGCTAATTAGATTTTACTGCTAAGAAATGAACTCTGCAACGACATTGATCCATGTGATTGAAATTTCATACAAATTTTATTTTATGAAGTATGTAGCCTGAAGCGATGGAGTTGTTACGAGAAACGGAAGCGAATGAGAAATGCAAGCCAGATGCACATATTTTACTGTACATTGATTAGTGGATTACGGAGTAGGATGCTCTTGGAATACCCACTTATAATGCAGTTGTGGGATCTTACTGTTGGTCAAATGATGCTTAAATTTAAAAAGTTGAGTGTCTTTATTTTTGAGAAATCCTCACCAAAATCCAAAGGTTTGAACTTTGCTACCGATCCAGCCTACTTTGGATTCAACCAATACAAAAGGACAACCGAGTATGTCCGTTTATATTTGTTAAGTTTTGAAAAAAAAAACCAAGTTTACCCCACAAACAAAGTTAATAACCAACCATAGTTAAGGTTTATTTGGGTCAGGAGAAATGGATTTGGGTTGGGTGAAATGGGTGGGTTTGAGTGCACCATTATTAGATAGCACTCTGACTACTCAACTTGGTGTACAATATTTTTTCAGAAGAACCACACGAAACAATTACAGCATCGTTACAGAGGACTAGTGGATGAAAATAGTCAATCAAATCAAAGCACAATAATCACAGCACAAAATGAAGTTAAAACCATGTAGAACTAAGATACTAGGATTATAAGCAGTTTAAGTACTGGCACTCTAGAACTTAATAAGACAGCTACCATAATATGTTTTTAAAGATCAAAATTCACTTCTTCGACTTAGCCTTAAAACAGAAAATAGAACCAAATTCACTAGATATCTAGTTCAAAAGGAAATACAGTTACTCAAGAAAATCCAAAGAAAAGAAGAAACTACAGAACTGCTAGCATAATCACTGGGACACTCCAAGCCACTTCTGGAAGACGTCAAATTTGGTGTAATCACTATCAGATAGATAGTTTGGTACCAAGCCTTTCCTGCATCCCTGATTGCAGCAGACTCCTCCTGCAGAATCAAATATGAACTGGATTAGCCCCAACAATAGTGCAACAACCCAAAATTGTCAACCAAAAATAACTGAACATACTACATTAACTCGTACGCACTCTGTAGGATTGTCCAGGTTCTGATTACAAACTGATTACGAAAAAAATAAAAATTCATGACATAGGCTAGATGTTCGTGGATACTTGCTGATTTGAAGCACTGAGCATAATGACCAACCACACTAATGGAATAATTCATCAAATAGCTCGCGCTCCAAAATGAAGAAAGTATAAGAACACAACACTTTCCATTCAAGTTTATAGGGAATGTATGGCCACAATATCATGCTCCGGTTCAATTGAAATAACAAATAATTAGTATGGAAAATATCCAGATTCGTTTGGTAGACGAACCAACAAACTATACAAATCCACATTTATTACTAGCACATTGTGCACACAAGCACAAAAACATATCATGGATCAACCAGCGGAATAAGTATACACTGCCACAGAGCTTTTTTAAAATTGAAAGTCAAGAATCAACAAGAAAATCATTAACAAACACGAGTATAACACTATGCATAAGATTGAAAGTCGTGACATTAATGCGTAAAACAATCGCATACCTCTTTTGGTTAACATTGATCTTACGGTGCCACCTTCTCCAGATTCGTATTGGTACAACCATCATGCCACCTCTACACATGTTACCGAATGCTCCCTGACCATTACGATGAGTTCCACCACCAGGAACCCCAGGAATACGAGAAACAGCACGACCGGTTCCCCATGATTGAGCAGAATTCTGATGACCATCTTTCCTGCTAACAGCGTATGGTTTCTCAATTATCACAAGTAAATATTATAAGTAGGAATCGGTCGAAACTCATTATCACAAGTCAACAAAAAAAGTGAATTAGAAACATATTCTTCTGCCATCAATTTACAATCATAGCATGAGTTATGGATTCCGGTAACCAAAAATAATAATCACGAGAGCAGATAATTCAGGAGAAACTAAGACATGATTTGATGGAAAAACACAACTTCAACATAACATAACATAACATACAAAAAATTAAGAAATAATAAGTTGTTATCGTCATGATCCAACTTACCCTCATGCCAGTTGCATATTCTTCGGCTGCCCTCAGTAGTTCCACAAGATGTACCGTAGCATCCAGTGCATCTGGAGTCCAAGACAGTGGTGCTTCCAATAGTCCAAGCAAAAGTCTATGTGTGGCACTTGTAGTATCAATTGCATATTACCTAAATTGGAAGAATGAGAGCCTTAGTATAATAGGGAAAGGAAACTGTTCAAAAATATGGGATAAGTTTAAATTCTCACCAATGAAATAAGCGTGCATATGGCTCAAGAGAAGGAAATCCAGCAACAAGATGCTCATCTAAAGCGGTAGTCGGAGGAGGAAGCAGGAGTGCAGGAACAACAACTGATGTTAAAGTGGCGGTTTCGTAGCGCAACTTCATTATCACATACACCAAGGATACACCATCAGCAACTTCCCATCTTGGAGTTAATGGCATAAGCTGTGGATGATTTCCAGATCCACGGGCACAAACTAACGTCATAAAATTGAATAGAAGATTCAGATATCATCAAAAGTAATATATGAAAACCATATTATAGATAATGGGGTTGGAGACTTGACTAACCAGCAATAGGGGGATTAAGCTCTCCACCCGCTGCATATTTTCCCATGACATTGCCACATCTGATGAAACATAAACATTATCAAGATGCTTATTTGAGAAGAACATATACACCCTGAAACTCTTCACATTATTCCCAAACTACAAAGTAAACTATAGAGATGGTGAACAAATAAACTAGTACATTAACACTGTCCGACGGGCTTTTCCAAACTGCGTCTACATTGTTATTATTATGCTGAATCTGAGACTAAAAAAGTAAATGCAGTTTTCATAACTTAAAATCACATTGAACCAGCCACGCGACATGAGTAAACTAATGATATACTATTCCATTGGAATGTTATCCAATTCTTTTTATACTACATACAGGTACGGGTACCTAGTTAAATTTATACGACCCTCAAAGTCGCTTACATATGAAGCATACTTCTGTTGATGCTTTGATATGAATACGTGACATTTTAACACAACACTTCATTCCCATAACATCCATCAGACGGTCTTTTTAAAATAAAATGGGTACCACTCTAAGACGATAGCACAATATAAATTGGGTACCTCTTTAAGGAGTTCGCACAATATTGATTGGGTATTTATTTAACAGGGTCAAATAATTTAAATTGGGTACCTCTCAAAAACGGTTGCATAATATTAATTGGGTACTTCTTTGACAAGGTCGCATAAATTACAATGGAGTGCAGTAATTTACAAAGACTGGATAGTGTTTTCGTTGTCTTTCCGTTGATGCTTTGTAAAGAATGTCACATTTTACTGCACACCCAAAATGTGGTTAATGTTGCATAGAAGAGCTGCAACCCAGCAATTTAACATATATTATATACGAAAGAGAAAGTACAAATTACTAAGATATTCGAGTGAAACTCTATGGTTTGAACAAACAAAGATAACTTTCATGGTAACCACGAGCCCTTGAATTTTAAAATTTGTTGCAATAGCATTAAATTCACCTTATTGGACACTAACATAGTTTAAGTTATCATTTGCTGGAAGTTAAAGTTGTATCAGTTTGAGCTAGGGAAATATTGTATTGTGTAAAGCATAAATATCTGTTCAATTCATAAGTGATGCAGATATGAAACTGAGAGCAACTATGAATCCAATTTAAATGGTTTAATCGATTATCAGTCTCAAATACCTCACAACCTAATCACAGTCAATTCAAATAAATCAAAATAAGGGTATTTTTTCCAATTAAGGTTTCAAGAACAATATGAAATCATAGTCAAACCATTAAAAAATCAAAATCAGAAAAGAATTAGAGATAAAACTATCTACATACCACATTAGACAATCAAAACTTAACACAAATCAAGGCTCTCCATCTACTAATTCTAGTACACACATTTATTTAGAGAAGTTGCAGATTCACTATTAGGTTCAGTTGGTGTTGCTGGTGTCATTTACCACTATCTCATCACAAACCCAAATTAGGGTTCAATTTCAAAAAACCTAGCTTCACCAACAGTAGACAATACACATGCTTAATACCAACCTAACATATGTGAAAAAGAAAAAATGATTTTAGATCACTATCTTCATGGTTCCAAACAAATTTATCATACAGTACTTGGAACATGCATAAGTTTAACTAATAATCCCAAATCTTATTACTACTAGGAACAAATAATTGAAATGGGTATTTAATTCCAATATGAGAAGAAAAGTTATCATTACATGGATGGATGCTCCCAATCACCGTGACAAGCCAAATCATGCTCTGGAGACATACCGCCGGCCTAACTAGCGTTTCAGGTATATTTAGAAAAGCAATATCGTAGGGTGATACCTTCTAAGCAAGATCTTCCCCACATAGTTTCTGCAGAAAATTTCACCTGCCGGAGAAGAAGAAGATAACTGAGGGAGAATAAAGGGAGATTGAAGAAGAAAAAGAGTTGTATTCGAGTTCATATTTATGGGTATGGTTAACTCTACTCGTATCAATATTGGTTAGGTTAACCCTTTAAGGACATTTCAGACATTTCATCATGGATCACTTCCAACCAGGGTTGACCGGGTTCACTCAGTCCGTCAATATAGGTTGACTGATACCTTCTCCCTCCATAAGGTTTGACTGAAACCTTAGGATTTCTACGAGGATTTCTCTTTATTTTTGAGGTTTAACTTTTGACAGAGATTAACTAAAATAAATGATTTCATTCTTTTGTTCTTGATATGTTCTGCCTAGCTACTAAACATTTCACGTCACTTGAAGTGAAGGATTGGTAAATTCAGAGAATGATTGTTGATTCCTCGCCGCTTATTTTATTAAGCTGGAAGACTCTCCCTGTTGATAAAAAAATGATTTTAAATAAATATATCATACACTATTAACGGCTAAATCCCGTGAATACCTATCCAAAAAGAGATTCAATGGAATCATGTAGAGGTGGTATCCAAAACTTTCACAACACAATTATCATATACCATGAACTGCCATCGCCAAATTAGGTATCCGATACCATGAAATTCAACTTAATAGTCATCACAACATCAGTAGTATGATTAATAACTCAATATAATATACTGCCTCTTGGGCATTAGTGCTGGCAGCAAGCAAAATACTAATTGAACGGATCAACAAAACACTTTAGTTCCAAATAATAATTTCAGAAGTATTTAAGGGGCCACACTTAAGTGCCAAATACTAATTTTGAAAGAATTTAAGGGGCCACGGCAGGGGCTGTAATCCCCGATTAATTTGAACAGTGCCAAACACTAATTTCCAAAGATTTAAGGGGCCACGGCAGGGACTGTAAGCTCCCATTAATTTGAACACACCAACAAAAAACAAACCAACAAAGCATCATATTTATACAATCACAACTATTTTTAATTTGGGAACTACCTTTGACCTTCAATTTTCTAATCCACGGCAGGGGCCATAGGTCCCGACTAATTTGACCTGACCAAAACACCGAGTCTGTAAGCCCTACTAATCTGTTGGCTCACCTCCCGAGTGGTAGGACAGGGTAATTCTACTATGGTACGACTAATTCTAACAAACTATACTATGACAAAAGTAATCATAAACAAGTCTTTTTAGGTTTGATGTGACTAATTTTCCAACTATAATCATGTTTTCTAATATAATCATGTTTTCTAATTTAACTAAATATTTGAATTAAAAACAGCTAATCTAATATGAAATATTAATTTCAAAATAGAATTTACGTAGCCACGGCCAGGATTATAGGCCCAGCTAATTTGATAAGGCTAACAAGCCAATCTAATATGAAATATTAATTTCAAAATAGAATTTATGTAGCCACAGCCGGGGTTATAGGCCCAGCTAATTTGATAAGACTAACAAAATATCAGGTATACCTTATAGCTCAACCCTTTAGATTTCAACATCTAATAATTTTAATGCGAGGAGTACATCAAATTTTAGATTTTCTAATCTACGGCCGGGCCGAAGGCCCCGACTACTATGACCCGACTAATTGAATATGGTCCCGATCATTACAGGCTGATTAAAACTTTTTTGGAAAATACCGATTGACCGATCAAATAATAAACAAAACTTGAGAAAGGTTGAGCCACGACCTTAGGTCGGGGTGATACCTAGTAGTTTTATAGGTATGATAGAATAAGATATCCACAGAACTTCCTGTGTCAATTAAGACCCTATTAATTGCCCATGTATCTTCATCCTCATCATCCTCTTCTTCATCTTCATCTTCTTTTTGTTTTGGGTTTATTTCCAGCCTTACTACTAATGGGTTATCATGCATTTCTCCAGACTCTGGTAATTCTTCTGCTGTAAAATAGATAGTCTGCTTTTGCCACTCTTTTAGCGGCGAGACCTTCGCAACGTTCATTATCTCTCTTCCATCAGCATCTCTTGCGAAAACTCTACTTAGAATATTGTCATGAAAGCCTTCGATTGTTTTGTACGAATGCACAATAGAATTACAGAACAGATTCTTCGCCTTTGCTCTAACTTCTATGACAAATGTTTCTCCTCCTTTTGTTGCATTTACTCTGCGAATTTCTGGTGGTGGTGGTAAGGGTTGAGATTGAGGATGCCCTATAAAAAATGATTTAATTTTCCTTGATCTATCATTTTGAGAATGATCCTTTTAATATTTTTGCAGTTATTTGTTGAATGTCCATGAAAATGATGGTAAGAGCAAAATTATTTACTTCGGTGGCTTGAAAGTGGTTCTTTTCCAATGTTCCAGGGCGTCGGAATGTTCTCCATTAAAATTATAGCTTCCCAATTTGTTTCCACACTAGCATTCAATGGTGGCATCTTGATCTCTTCCCATATCATCTTTTGACTTCCTGATCCTCTATGATAATTTTTTATTTGTCCTCCATAAGTTTCTTGCGGCTGATCAAGTCTTTGAATTTTGTTGTTTCCACCTCGACTATAAAAATTTCTTTCCCTTTCGAATTTCTCTTGATCTCTACTTCCCATAGCTACCAGCTTATGTTGATTATTATTCTTATTTTCTTGTTGTACCTGTGAAGTGCTCACCACTGTGTTTATCAATTTAGGAAATAAGCTTGCACTCGCTGTATTTGAACTTGTGTTCGCAACTGGATAAGATTCTACTTCATTATGCTTTTCTTCAAGAGCAATGTACTCCTCCTGTAATTTTCGCAGCTCTGTCATTGTAATTGTATTCTTGATTTTGAAAATTTGAATATACGATAGATTGGTTGAGAACATTGCGTTAATGAATGATAAGATGAGATATCTCTCATCTACCAGTCCAGCCATTTCATTACACATTTTCTTCCATCTTATGGTTAAATATTTCAAACTTTCACCAATTCTCTGTTTTAATCCAAATACATCTTCTATGCCTGGCCACGAGGAATTGTTAGTTATGTACGCCCCTAAGAATGTAGTCTGAAAATGGTTGAAAGATGTTATAGTGTTCCTGGGTAAACCTTCGAACCACTTTAGTGCCTCTCCTGTTAAACTTGATGCGAAATACTTGCACAACACATCATCATGATTCTCCCACTATAGCATACATCTCACATAAGCTTTAATGTGTTGAATTGCGCAGGTTGTTCCATCAAAAATGCTAGTTAACGCAGGCAAACTGCACTTTGGTGGAATTCCTCCTAATTGTACTTCTTGCGAGAATGGAGTTTTCGCAGCTTCTTATATGGTTTCATCCAATTGTCTCCTACCTCCCTCTCTCCTATTATTTAGCATTCCTCTCATCTCTGCCAGTTCTCTTAAGATTTGTTCATTTACCCCAGATGTTGATCCCACTGGTATCTTTAATTCTGCTTCTCTTCTCCTGCGTTCTTGCCTGTCTTGTGTTGCGAGATTTTGATTCCCTTCTCCATTATTTTCTTCTTGTCTTTCTCTGCGATCTTTTATTTCATTTCTTTCATGAATTCACACACCATTATATCTCTCATTTTCTCTTCTGCGATTTTGCTCATTCCTTATCAATTCTGTCTGTTGCATTTCAGCTCCCTCTTTGTACCCTGTCATATTCTTCATTGATATTACCATTGTTACAGTTTTTCTCGCGTCTCCTTTCTCGATTGTCATGATTGTTCTGACGAATTGCCTCTTGGAATTCTTGTTCTTCCACCTCTGCTCTTAACATTTCCCTTTCGCAAGCTAAACGTGCTTGTTCAGCATAATGTCTCTCGATTTGTCCTTCAATTATCTGTTGATTTATTTGAATTTCTCTTCCACGTAATATTCTCCTCCCTTCTTCCTGATTTTCTTCGCCATCTCGGTTATTTCGTTCCTGACACTGCTCATTCTCCTGACCTCTGTTGTTTTGTCCATTTTGGTGAATTTTGCCTTATGGTATGTAACGATCTTCCATTACTTCTCTCCTTTCACGACGTCCTTCATTTGGATCTTAATTTTCTTCTTCAATATTTGTCATAGGTGAACTTCTTCTTGCCTCACTTCTAATTGATCTCGAACTTGATCTTGTTGTACTTATTGATCTCATATTTTGTAACCTCATGTTTTCCATTCTCAATTCATGGTTTTTCCTTGTAAAATTTGCGCGCTCTTCTGCTTCTAATCTCCTCTCTTCGTGTATTCTTTGTATTAACGCCTCTGTTGCCTTTAATACTCAAATTCTTTCATCACCATGAATTATTCGTCCAACTACTTCTTCAGCTCTCTCCTCCTGTCTTTCATTTCTTAATTGTTACTCCTCTTCTATTTCTTCCGCTGAATCTGATTTCCAAGTATGTACACTCACTCTATCATAATCCATAGTTCTATTATACGCTGGCATATGTTGAATTGGTTGTTGAATTTGATTTTCTCTATCATTTCTTGTGTTCATTCTTGAAGGTTCTCCAGTTTCGTTTCTTCTTTTTCCAGCAAGTCTCTTACTCCGTCTCACAATTGTTAGTTGTCTTGAAGCATTTCTTCTTCTAGCCATCTCTTCAACCTCAATGAATTGTTGAAAATTATATGAAATCTATCACAAACTACTCCAAATTCTTTCAAATCACAATATTAATTTTCACACTCAAGACGAGGGAAGGATCCCTGTTTCTAGCGCCAATATGTAGTAGCAGAAAATCCTATACTACCCCCTCACAAGAATTCATAATAATCCACACATCTTTTAAAGATTAAGAACAACACTTTTATTACTTGATTCACATAAATGTTACAAAAAATGGAAGAAAATAAGAATACAATCGCTCTTTAAACTTTCTCTCTCCTAAATGTCTTTCTCAACCCTCGAAAAGATCTCCCCCTCCCTTACGCCTGTTCAACTCTTTATATAGGGATTTACATAGTGGATGACAGCTAATTTGTCCTTTAATTTCGGATCTGACTTGCGATATTCTCACAAGAGTTATATTGTCACATCTTCGCAAGCACTCTAATTATCGCAGAATCGTCACACATTTGTCATGTTTCTGCCATCGTCATCTGTTACGTTATTCTTCAAATTACTCTGCGAAGATCGCAATGTGTTATTAACCCAACTTCGCAAATATGTCTTTCCTGCGATATTCTGATCCAACAAGCCGGAAAGTTGAAAATTTTCGATCTTGAACTGGAACAAAGAGAGAAACATCATCTGACTAGCAACCATGTTGTTGCATCTGACTATAAATCTTGACGCCTAAATTGATTGAAAAAAGGGATGAGAATTTCTTTAATTCAATTAAGTCATTGTTTATACAACAGCTTAAGAATTATCTTAGACAGAGTAAAATAAAGTCTCAAAAGAAAAGGCGGTCAATCAATAAAAAGGTTCAGAAAAATTATGTCAATAATTCCTACTTCAAATGCTATAGAAGTGTTCATGATAATTCTAAATATCCAAACATGGAAGTGAGTGAGTTAACTAAAGCATGGATGGCAACTCTTGACTTTTGTCCTGAGGACGATATCTATGAAGGTTCACTGAATCTGTTTGCTGATAATCATGAATGTCCTCCAATCAGTCCTGATTATTCCATGATAAATAATCCTACTTATTCAGAAGTCCTTCTACGAGATAAGGAAGTCGTATTTAAAAGGATTGAAAATTTGGAAAGTGAACTGTCTGATTTGAAAAAGGAGATGACTTGCAATCATGATTTTCAAAACTTTTCGATTCTTTCGTTAAAAAATTGTCAGCAAAACTCCCCTGATTCCATATTTTTCTTAAGTCACTAAGACAATGAGGATAATATAGAGAATCACAAGAACGTATCTAACCTTTTAAATTCTACTTGCGATTATCAGGACCATGTAAAAATTTGGAGCACTAAGAAACAAAAAAACTCTCTTCTACAAAAGGTTGGTTGCAGAAGAAGAAGAAGAAATCTCATACAAAATCCTCATCCCTTGTAACAGAGATTTCCAATAGAATGCATAGTTTCCAAAAAACAACAATCAAGGTATTCAAATCTATGCTAAAGGAAAGAAAGGATGATGTTCAAAACTCTTCCTTCTTAAAAATAAGACGGAAAATAAGTATAACTTCATCATCCCAAAAGAAGTTACACAGTCCTGAAAGGGATTGGAACATGTACAGTTTATAATACTGTATTGAGAATTTTTCGTCTATCCCTCGTAGACAAAAAATCATAATCTTCAAGAGGGTTGCGATGAATCATTATGTTTCTGTTTTTAAGGTCTTTTTCTAAGGATAATCAAAATATTGTTAGGGTTTTGGTCAAAGGTTATTTTGGATATTTATCCTCTCAGTTTCATTTAAAATGAAGTTTTCCAATAAACATTTCATCTATCTCTTCTATCATGTCCGCTTCAAGTCTTTCAAGCAAAGAAAGTGATGTTTGGACTGTTCTCTTTCCATCAAAGAAGATACGATTTGATACTTCGGATAATGGTGTGAACCCTGATTTTCATGGTTCCTCTCAGGAAGGGAACATCTTTGTTTCTCATTTTGAAAATATCTCCTTGACCATGAATCTAGTCTTGGAACAAGTTCGTGCCTTGAAAAGTGATTTAGAAACCTCTTCTAAGAGACTTGAAGAAAAGATGGAAAATCTGGAATCTAGAATTAATCTGATCGAAGATGAGCTTGAAGAATACAGAGAATATGAGAAGAGTATGCGAGATAAGTGAAATATTCTATGGAAATATTATTTGCCTAGTAAATCTTCTATTTTTCTCTTTTGTTTAGAAGAATAACTAGTGTTTTGGAATAGACATTATTGTGATTACACATAGCTATGTCCAAAAGTTTTCATCTTCTTGTTTTTAGATTTATTGGTTTAACTTATAAACTTGTTTGGAAGATGATGGTTGCAGTATTAATCTTTATGGTTTTATATATTGCAATATTTTGATGGGATATGTGTATTTACGTCCGTGAACTTAATTGTCCAATGTTTTTTCAAAAGTAAAGTCGTTCGTGAATTGATATCCAAATATTGATAAAAGAATGAATAGACTTTTGGCAAAAGACAAAAGTTAAGCCTATATTGTCAATTATTGATGTAAGATAGGTTAAAATCTTTTGTGATTCAAGGATTATGTCTATTGTGTGTCATTGTGCAAATGGTGATGGAAACATAGAATGAATCCTTGTGTATTCCGCAGTAATTGATCTTCCCTGATCCATTTTTGTGTATTACTGTGAGACACCGTATTGTGTCATATGTTGAGCACTAGACAACCAAGTTGATTATTTTTGTGATTAGCTTAGTTGTGTTCCGTAAGGTACTTTACGTCGAGTATTTTGAACTAAATCAATCATCTTGTGTGATTATTTAGTTATGACTCCATAAGTTTTTCTCATGTTTGAGCATGATTGACTGGGTTGGTTATTTAATTTTATGATTAATGTATTCATTGCT
The DNA here is from genome assembly GCA_023529315.1 of Papaver bracteatum. Lineage (NCBI taxonomy): Eukaryota > Viridiplantae > Streptophyta > Magnoliopsida > Ranunculales > Papaveraceae > Papaver > Papaver bracteatum. The sequence continues at coordinate 24,465 of JAJJWX010000641.1, forward strand.
CCATATATTTTCTTATGTGAGTATAAACGATTGAATTGATTACTTTTTGTGATTAGTTTAATTGTGTATTCCGGTTAGATTAATTATGAGTTCTCTTGTGAATAATCTAATCGAGTTATTAAGTCTCCATAAGTTTACTTGTGTTGAGCATATTTAGTAAAATTAATCTTGGTTCGCTTAGGTTAATATGATTGAATATTTCTTGTTGGATTCCAAATTCATACTCGTATGTAATTGATTGAGTCTAAAGAAATCCTTTTTTTCTCTTAAAATTAAGGTCGTTGTTGTTGTTCCCTTGGAATGACATTTTATGGGGGATAGTTCTTTTGAACTTGTGCTTAATTGCCAAATCTTTGTGGGGAGTGCGGCTGTGGAATATTAGAGGAGTTATCTTGTATCTTTATAAAATCCTTGATGAATGCATTTAGGTTAGTCTTTATGATTGCATATAAACAAGATGATATACATTTTCCTTTGGTCATGAAATATCTCTTACAGAAATTTCATTAGGATCCCGTTCTTGTACCTTTGCCAATTTTATTGACAAAAAGGGGGATAATTAATATGTAGTTCATACTACAAATACATATGGTTTTCGGATCATTATGTAAGAGGGAGTGGTTTCCATATGAGATGGAGTATTGATTAAGGGGGAGTGAAGTATCACCATAGTATTGTTCTTAAAGTTGTGATGCAATTGGACTTTGACGATGTGTAATGATACTATGACATTGTATAACAATTATTGGGAACCACTGTTATTGTTATAGCTATGGATTTTCAACAACGATAATGCTAAACTTACAACCTTTGGGATCATTGGATTACTTGGAAGTGACGAAGATTTCGAGTAATGTTGAAGATTAGACATGTGGAGTAGGAGCTACAAAGTTTATTTATATATTCTTTGTATTCCATATGTATTTCCACTAAAATTGACAAAGGGGGAGATTGTTAGAGAATTTCTCGGTCGAAGTCGCATGTGTTGCTATCTCAAGCATGTTTGTCAATGTTAATGATCAAAACTATAAAGTTTTGATTTCTAGTCTACTATAGCTAAGGTCTCGGACTAGGATAAAAAGTTTAGTTGAGCTCAAGAACTCCATGACGATCATCATACAAGACGAAGGACTACTCAAGGAACCAGTGGATCTTCATTGACTAAAAGGTATGTGGAGACTTGAACTTATCTATCACTCAAAAATCTATCTACTCTATCTCCTATCTTGAGACAAAAGTCGTATTACTATATAGACTAAGATTATACACATATGATATTTCGAGCTGAGTATATCTCGATTATCTATTTCTCGAAATATGTGTTGGTAAAGCTGTCGCTTTAGCCAAGTTCATCTTTACCTAGTGACGAAAGTCATGTTATGTTTCAATCATTTTGGAAATCGCTCTGACGAGAAATAATTTGTGAATAACAACTATATAACGTCCTCTGAGAATGTTTCAATGATTAAAATTAGAGTTTAGACAATATAACCATTGGAGGATATAAGTATTATTGTGGTACACATATATGTATAAGTCCTTATTGCTTGAACCGAAGTTTACGAAATTTGTTGATCAAGTGAAACCTGAGTAGTACGTGAGCTCAGTCCGCGTTCTCAGGCTCAGTCCGTGAACCCAGTCCGTAAACTGGCGTAGTTCTTGAACCCGAGAATTTCTGCTAGAGTTTGTGAACTCCGTCCGGGAACTTAAGTCCGCGAACTTGAGTAGGTTATGTCAAAAAACGATATTTGTGAACTTATGATAATAAACTAAGGAATGATATTGCAAACCGTGGCTTTATAGTTCATGAATCGATTAGAGTGAGTCACATCATTTTTGCTTCAATTGTGTGTTGTGTAGTACATAAATATCTAAGCACTTGAACAACTCTCTAACTAGTTCATTTGAGTCATATGGACTAGTTATGGTGAAGACGAATATGGTTGATATGAAATTTATCATTTGGCTAACCATTTGGTTAACTAGTGTTGAACCAACTAATGTACAAGTTTGGGTACGGTTACACGAACCTAAAATTGTCTAGTACATGTGTGCATGACAATCTAAGTTTTCGATCTAACGGTTGATAAATATTAGCTTGAATCTAATCAGGTTTTCATCTAACGGTGAATATTGAATGCTTTGTTACTAAGCTAACATTGATTGCAAACCCTGATTTGAAGACTATATAAGGGATAACTCTAGCAATTGGGAAACCTAATCCCCACACATTCTGTGTGATACTAGTTTGCTAAGCTAGAGTCGATTCACCTTTAACCTTTGGTTTTCTTCTTCTAAAACCAGGTTAACGACTTAAAGACTTCATTGGGATTGTGAAGCCAGGCCGATACTACTTTTATCGTTGTTGTGTCATCTGATCTTGTTGTTTATATCGTACGAGTACAATTGTAATAATTGGCTTGAGATTTCTATCTCCGATAGGAAAGATATAAAAGTAATCACAAACATCTTCGTATCATCGTTTGTGATTCCACAATATCATTTTTCGCTACGTCAATTAAGACTATTGTGAGGTGATTGATAAAAATGAGATGTTCTTCGGGAATATAAGTTTGGTTTTATTGATTGGTTCCTGTTCACCTTGATTTATCAAAAGACGGAAAAAAAAAACTCATAGGTTTATTTGTGGGAGAAAAATTTATCTATCTTGTAGAGTTTTATGTGTGAGACAGAATTGTTTATTAAAATCTTTGACTTTGGGTCGTAGTAACTCTTGGTTGTGGGTGAGATCAACTGAGGGAATCAAGTGTGCAGTATCCTGTTGGGATCAGAGGCGTAGGAGCATAACTGTACCTTGGATCAGTGTGAGATTAGTTGGGGTTCAACTACAGTCCAGACCGAAGTTAATTTGGAGTAGGCTAGTGTCTTTAGCGGCTTAATACAGTGTATGTTTAATCTGGACTAGGTCCTGGGGTTTTTATGCATTTGCGGTTTCCTCATTAATAAAATTCCGGTGTCTGTGTTATTATTTTCCGCATTATATTTTGTTATATAATTGAAATAATACATGTTGTGCGTTGTTCAATCAATTAGAATATCTGACCTTATTGGTTGTTGATTTAAATTGATTGACACTTGGATATTGGTCTTTGGTACCATCTAAGTTATCTCTCTTTTATTAAGGCTCGCAGATTGTATTTGCTTGAGTAAATAAAATTGAGAGATTGAGATAATAACTCCTTGAGATATTTTCTATTGATTGAGTCTAGTTGATTCTCTATAAAGTAACTCGGAGTTATCCATACAGATTGATAATCGAAACATTGGGTGTGGTTGTTAGACCCCCGCTTTTACAGGTTGAAATACATTGGACAATGAGGTTTACCCAGGAATCACTAAAACCTAGAGCAGTTAGGGAAGCTTTATTAAAATTACATTCCATCTTGTCAAAAGCTTTCGAGAGATCTAATTTTAGAGCAAAATGTCCTTTTCTAGATTTCGATGTTTTTATTGTGTGGATAAGCTCATGAGCAATGATGATATTATATGTGATTTGTCTACCTGGGAGAAAAGCTGATTGGTTAGGGGAAATAATTTTATTAAGAATTGGTTTGAGACGATTGGAAATAATTTTTGATATGGTTTTGTAGGTAGTATTACTCAGGCTAATGGGCCTAAAATCAGCTGGAGTTTGAGGAGTGGATATTTTTGGGATAAGAGTTATGTAAGAATAATTTAATTTCGGGTCTAAGGATCCTGATTTAAAGAAATCTTGCACCGATTGAATTATATTTGGCCCTAAAATATCCCAATTAACTTTAAAGATGCCTAGTTGAAACTCATATGGTCCTAGAGCCCCCCATTGGTTCATATTAGAGATAGTGTTCCAAATCTCTTGTTTTGAAGGAATCAAGGTAAGAGCTAGATTTTCCTCTTCAGAAATACATGGATCAATAATGTTGGATAAATTTTCCAAATAATTAGGGATCTGTGAGGTGCCTATTTGAGAGAAATGGTTTATCAAAAGTGAATTGATTTGATCTCTTTCTGAAATCCATAGGCCTGAAGGTTCTCTAAGGGTATGAATTGCATGTATTCTTTTCCTATTTGAGGTTGTAGCGTGAAAGTATTTAGTATTTTGGACATATTCCTTTGGTGTTAGTAGTCATTTTTGATCTAGTACCAATCTCCTAATTCGGTTTGAAGATTTTTAATTTTTTTTAGATTGGCAGAGTAATTGCCTGATTTGTGTAGAGAATCAGTTCTATTGTTTAGGGATTTGATATTCTTGTGGATATTTCCGAAAATATCTGAATTTCATTTCCTGGAGAGAATCAATTCCATTCACTTCTCTTGAATTTTCTCTTCTAAAATCTACTTCTCAATGGCTGAAAAGGCGATCACACTTTTTTGCGATGCAAAACTTGAAGCTGCTATTTCTAAGATATGTGGGAATTTTAAAAATATTGAAAATTGTAAGAGGGAAGTGCAAGTTTTTGAAGTTTCTCCAAGAAAATGTTCCGCTAAAAGGCAAAAAATAGCTCCAGTTTTAAAAGTTAACAACCAAAAATTCAAAAACAATGGCGAAACTGTCAAAGAGCGTGTTGGATGGAAGATACGTCAAATGAAGATAAACAAGAGGCCAAAACTTGTACTTGATTTTTATTGAAGTTTTTATTATTGTCTAAGTTTATATCTTGTGAAAAGAATTGGCAGTAACATCAATGAATGAAAATGTTTATATTTTAAAATAGATTTCCACTTCAGATTAAGTGAAATTTATTACAATTTAAACTTGCAAATAACATCAAACTACATTTTAATAAACCACAACAAAAATATCAAACTACATCAAATCCAGCGACATTCTCTTTGTAAAGTTCATAGCATTCAAAATGCCTAAACTCTCTCCCGCTTTCTTCGGTAAACTTGGTCTGAGCGATGGTTTCTAGTTCTTCGTTGGATAATCCAGAATTGCTACGATGAACCATCCACAATACTTTCGTATAATGCTTGACTTCATTAGTGATGAATGCAATTCTTAGTTCTTGGCTCTTAGTGTTTCTTATGGTTTCATTCTGCGATGCTAAAAAATGCCCCAATACTCTTTCCCATAAATAGTCAATGTTCATTGGTCTCATCAAATGATGTATCCAACATCTAACAAGAGTAACATCGATCTTATTCCATTGTAAAGACCGGGAACGGCATTCGAGTGTAGTAACGATGTTCTTGAGATGGACCATCTTTTAGAATTCTAAAACACGCTTCGTGACGAAAAGGTTTGACGTGAGCTTCCTCCCAATTATTAAGAGATGTTTGGATGACTTCATCTTCAGTTACACCGATGAACTTTTCTCGATCAATTTCCATTACCAGAGCAACAAATGGCTGGACTGTAAGCCTAATAGATTGAAAATGAGCACGCAATCGAAGAGCATCTCGGTTTCCTGGGTTTCCCGTCAGTGAGATGAACATTGAAAAAAATTTCTCCCAAAAATAAGTATCTTGATGAAAGCCCATACCAGATATTACCCTATGAAAAAAATATGCTTTGCATATAGTTATATCTTCTTCTTCAGTAAACTTGGGACCAAGATTTCTAACAGACATTTCTGCAGAGTGGGAGAGATTAAGAGCTTTAGCAAAAAAAGAAGAAGAAGATGTGATTTTGGAGATGGTAGGAAAGAAATTTATAGGCCGAGAAACAAAATTTAGCCGTTGGCGTTTGAAGTAACACCGCCCGCGACTTTCCTTTAAGCACCCGTTTGAATTACCATAGAAGTTGGCGTTTGTAGTAAAACCGCGCGAATTTACTAAAACTGCCGTTTGAATTACCTATGCCTATTTTCTTGCTATAATACGACACACTAGGGGTGCCTCTCAACCAAACCAACGGATTTCTTATTTCTCAAATTCCACCATGTTTTCTAAAGGAAAAGCGAAGCACATATTTTGTGTCGAAGCAAAAGAGGTTTGTCCATTATGTTTCATGGATAAACATAGTCTTATGAAATGCCCCTGGATGTATTCAAAGTGTCCGAGGGAAGGTTGTTCACGCATCAGAATGGTCATTGAATCACAACCGGAAAATCTCGGGTATTTTCAATGTTAATACCCCAACTGTCCAAAGGAACCACATATGCTAGATGATGCTATGAAGATTAAAAAAAGAAAAGAAGAAAAGATTGCAACACTCTGCAATAACTTCAAACTTAAAGCCAAATTGAAGAAAGATTTACTACTCTGCAAGCATTGTGGATAAGGAGATCACGAATACAAACATTGTCCAGAGAAAATCAGTTCATGCTCAAAGCCCGGTTGCAGGACTTTTATGCATTTGCGGACTTCTTCTAAAGAAGACACATATGGAAGGCATTTTTAGGAATGTCGTAGGTGTTTTTTGGTAGAGTAGGCTGATTGAAGGTGTTGGAAAAATCGATTCACTATGGTATTATGTTATTTGATTTGTTGTTTATTTTGTGTTATTACGATTATCTAAAACCATCAATTTCATAAATAAAAACATACTGCATTGAACAACCACACCATACATGGGAATAAAAGAAATATATCAGATTAAAACAACTACTACATAGGCGGCGTCAGTTCTCGGCTGTAATTCCTAGGGCGATGTAGGGATCGTATTTGTTGAGCACCCTAAGAATGTTGAAACAAGCATGGAAGTCGAAAGGACGACCGTGGTGAGATTCTTTCCACATCGCTAGAGTTCTGGGTTCCACTTCATGTTCGGCTTCACCGTTGAGCTTATTTTTGTGATTTTCCATTAGTTGAGAGATGAACTCTGATACATTACAACTAATTGCACTAAAACGATGCGCCAATCCGTGACAATCACGCCTATTGATATTCACCGTTTCAGCAGCGAACATTTCAAAAACTTTCTGCCAGAACGTCGATTGTGATACATTCCTACCGGTAGCAACATCAACGGAAACATCTTGTGTTTGAAAAACATAGGCTCTGAAAATAGCAAAATCCTCTTGTTGAGTGAATCTAACAAAACGAAATCTGGGAGGCATTTTTGTGGATGATTTGAGAGGGAAGAATGTGTGAATTTAGAGTTAAAATATGAGTATTTATAGATTTCAAAAAATGTAGTCGTTAGATCAAAGGTTTTTACAGCCGTTCAGATTGAGATGTTGGCGCCATTGGGAAAGACGCTGGCGCTTTTGATACTAACGCGGGCGCTTAAAGTGAAAACGCGCGTTGGACTTACAAACGTTGGAGTTTTTTTTTCTGACGCCAGCGTTGGTAGCAATGCCGCCCGTCTTTAGCACAGACTCGCGCTGGATGTTCCGACTCAATGTTCAAAGCAACATATTTGTTGATTTGAACATCCATTTGTCATGTTTTTTCATTCCATAGTGGGATCAAAATGAACAAACTCTGAGTTTGTTCATTCCATAGGAAGTTCTCTAAGGACCTTTTGGAGGTTGAAGAATAACTTTTATTTTAGCTAAACACAAATTGGTTCATAGGGATATTTTTTGAAACCATAAAATTGCAACTGAAAGAACTGTCGACACTAAGAGCCTGTTTGGTTGGATTTTCGAAAATTGTTTTCATAATCTGTTTTCCTCCTGTTTTCAAAATATTATTGTTTTTGCTTTCTTTTCAGTTTTTTAAAACTCAAAATCGTGTTTGGTTCGAAACTTAAAACTTTTTTTTTTTGCTAGGAAAAATAAGATATATTAAAAATGATTAATTGGGGGATATGGAAAGTAATTGTGGGATATTTTACTATTCATACCGGCATGGTTTTTCAATACCGGAAATATCCCCATGGTTTTTCACAGACGACATAGGAATGGGGGAACTGTACCCAGCCATTCACCTGAACAATTGTGTTGCCTACAATATTTGGCAGCAGCATCAGCAAAAGATAAAAATTCAGAATTACGACTAACATGTCTGGCATCATAAAAGCTGAAATTATTTAAAATAAAAATGCTATCCTCTAAGATGAAGTTACTGAACCAGCTAGTCTGGCTGTTCTTATTTTTAAAGTAAGAAACTGGATTTTTCGCATCACTATTGATGCATATTGATTCAAAATTCAAATTCCTTGCCCAATCAGCAGCGGCAAGAATTGCAAGACTCTCGGCTTCTTATGAATCTCTAGCTATCCATGTAATCATTGTGCGTCCTCCATAGTTCCATGTTTCATCAACCAAGTAGATGCCAATACCAATCTTATTAGAGATAGTAATTTAGGAAGCATCACAGTACATCATAATACAATTAGAAGGTAGAACCACATTTGTATGTTGTGGAATAATAGCTTTGGTAATTGTGGGAGTATGGGTACTGGTAGAAGATTATATTGTTTCTCCTGCAAGTTTCATTACATAAGAAGCGGTAGCAGTAAAAGTGAGAGATTTTCCTTGAAAATTCTTGAAGCACATGTCTCTCCAAATGGTCCAAGCAGTTGTAAGAATTTGGCACATCATAGTCTTATCTTTACATGAAGAAATCCACTTACATATCCAAGTTTGAATATCTATACCAGCACTAGAATCTTGAAGAACTAAGTTTCCGCCATGAATTATAGCCAAGACAACTTTAGAAAAGGAACAATGAAGTAAGAGATGTTTAGCAGTTTCAATCCTACTGTCACCACAAAGAATACAAAGATTATCATGTTCCGTAGTAAACCTAAAAACTCTAGATTTAGTATGGAGAATATTTCTTATGCATTTCCACAAAAATAACTGAACTTTAGGTAAAACAGGAGTATTCCACAGTTCTTTATAAACTTTAGTCTGCCGTGTAGAAAGTTGAGTCCTATTTTGGATAGAAATGACTCTATAAGTTGTTTTCACATGAAAAAATTCTTGATTTAGTATGAGGCCATATTAATCTATCATCCCCTGTCAAAGGTAACCTAGTATCACTAATTTTTTGATAATTATCCTGAGTGAAAAAATACTGAATCAATTCAGTGTTCCACTGTTTAGTTTTATCTATGATAAGGTCAGAGACTTTTAGGTTGGGATTAGGACAAGCAAGGCATAAAGGCTCCCTGGATTTATCAATCCAATTATCACTAAAAGCTAGAATTTTATCTCCTTTCTTAACTTCCCAGAATCAATGCTCTTTGATCACTTTTAAACCTTAACAATTACATTTCCAAACCGAAGACGAATCCTTGGGTTCGGGACGATGAAGATGATTACATTTAAGAATAACAACCCACAAATCATTTGAGTTGTGGATAAGATTCCAAGCAGTTTTGGCTAACATGGCCAAATTGAATTGACTTAGGTTTTTAAAACCTAGGCCTCCTTGAAGTTTGTGACAACAAATATTGTCCCAAGCTACCGGATAATTACCACTTGGTTTTTAACCCACCAAAAGTCTCTTTGAGACTTTTCTATCTTACATAGGACATCATCCGAAAGGAGAAAAGTATTCATTTGGTAAATATGGGAAGTTTTTAGAACATGATTGACCATAATTGATCTGCCAGATTGTGTCATAATTTTACCTTTCCATTTAGCAGATCATTTATCAAAGTGATCAGCAAGGTGAGCGAAATCTTTACTCTTTGATCTTCCTATGAAAAGAGGAATACCAAGGTATTTTTTATTTAGATCAATTTTGCTAATGTTGAGCTTCCTAATGAGAGATACACAAAAATATGGATTGCAATTCTTACTAAAGAAGCATCTAGATTTTTATAGATTAATGACCTGACCAGAGCAAGCACTGAAATCAGTAATAAGGGACATTAATCTATCGGCTTCATCATGGGATACATTGCTAAATCTAAGACAATCATATACAAAGAACATATGAGAGATTCCAGGAGCATCTTTAGTAACCTTAATCCCATGAATAAGAACGATAGATTCAGCATATAAAAGATATCGAGAAAAAGACTCCATACAGATGATGAAAAGGTAAGGAGATAGAGGGTCTCCTTGTCGTAAACCTCTAAAAGGTTTAAAATAAGAACAAGGAGTACTATTAAGCATAATGGAGATATTGGTTGTGCTAATACATTGTTTGATAAGCTCACACCAGTTATTAGAAAAGCCAAATATTTTAAGAATGTTTAGTAAAAAATACCATTCAACTCTGTCGAAGGCTTTCGACATGTCTAATTTAAGACCCATAAATCCATTTCTACCCTTTTTTCTTTTCATGGTATGAACCAGCTCATGGGAAATCACCATATTGTAATGAATATGTCTATTAGGAACATACACAGCCTGGAAAGGTGAAATTATTTTTCCTAGCAATGGTTTCATCTTATTAACAATGATTTTAGATATTATTTTGTAACTTGTGTTACAGAGAGAGATAGGTCTAAAATATGCAGGGGTAGAAGGATTATTTATCTTTGGTATTAGACTAAGGAAAGTGTGGTTTATTTCTTTGAGAATATATTTAGACTCAAAGAAATTCTTAACCATTAGCCACACATCATTTATCAAAAGATCCATATTTTTCTTATAGAAGCCTGGTGGGAAACCATCAAGGCCTGGTGCACTCCATTAATTCATTTGATTGATAGTGTTTTTCACTTCCACAATAGTGATAAGACTCAATAAGGAATCATTGTCCAGATCACTAATGCAAGGTTCAATGTAATTCATAAAATCTCTATTAGGCAGTGGATTAGTAGAAGTACTAATGCCACTGAAATGGCATATTAAAAGGTCTTCTAGGTTATTCTTGTCACTAGACCATTTCCCATTACTAAGTTTAATAGAAGTAATGTGATTGAAATGTTTCCTTCCATTAGCATACGTATGGTATATCATGGCTCTTAATGTAATCATGTCTGGATTTTGGGCATGGAACTCTTCTTGTATTTTTTGCCAATGTTCAAGAGATTTTTCAATATTCTTAATGGATTCAGCAATTTGAGTGTTCAAAGTTTGACAGTTCAGAGTATAAAGTTCAGATTCTAACTCTCTCACTCTATTATCAATATTGCCAAATTGTTCAATGTTGTATTTTTTCAAACCAAACTTGACATTTCGTAATTTGTTTGTAAACTGATAAGCAGGTGATCCCCTTACTTCTAAGTGATAGGCATTTTTAATAACCTCATGAGAAGCTGGGTCTCTAAACCAACACTTATAATATCTATATGGTATTTTCCCTTGGTTATAATTAGGATTTGTAACCAAGAGAATTGGTAAATGGTCAGAGCCTATAGAGTCAATATGGATAATTTTTGAATTACCATAATGATTCATCCAATGACCATTGACCAAACCCTTGTCAAGTATGTCTTTAATAATATTAGGAGGAGATTGTTTATTAGGCCAGGTGTACTGTCAACCAATAAAACCAAGATCAGATAAGTCAGCACAATCAATAATACTTTTAATCTCAGGTATGGTATCAGTTGTAGGACTATAGAAGTTAGACCTTTCATGGATAGCCATGGTGATGTTTAAATTACCAATAAGAATCCATGGGTTATTAGCTCTATTTCCTATTTATGTAATGTAGTTCCATTGCTGCATATTTTCTTCATAGTCTGTTGAACCATAAAGGAAAGTGCATAAGAAATCTGGTTTAGAAGGGTCAAAAGATATAATGGTATTAACCATTTTATCTGTAGTGTGAACAATTTCAAAATTGAAACCATGTGTTCCACATAAGGGCAATACCCCCTGAGAGTCCAACAAATGGAGAAACCCAATTGTTAGGGTAGTTGAATCTTCTCATATACTTGCCCATTTTTGTAGAGTTATTTTTGGTTTCACATAAGAACACAATTTCAGGGTTTTGAAACCTAATTATATTCCACAAAGCAATTCTAGTAGAGGGATTGCCAAAAACTTGACAGTTCCACAAAAATATTCTCATAGTTATTTTAGGGGAATGAGCTATGAGAATCTCTTTTTTCCACTTAAAACTGTTTTGTAGATTACCCACGAATTGGAAAATGGACTCAGACAAAAGATAGTTAGGAGCTAAGGCTCTAGTAGTGACACTATCTAAGCACTGAAGTATACCCTGACTACTACTAATAAGGATACTCTTACCAGTACTACAATAATAATGGTAAATCTGAAGACAGGAAACAAGCAAACCAAGGACAATACTAAAACAACCAAGGGAATAACTTCTAATTAAAAGAGGTGAATTTATACTAAGCAAAACCTTAATATCAATAAAAAACAAGTGAACTTGAAAACCAAGAAATGATAAATCTAAACAAACATGCACAAGGAAAGCAATTAAACATTTAATTTGGCTAATAATTTCAGAGCAACAAAAGTTATAAGGAGAAGAAAAATTAGGAATTAAATTAGGGTTTCAGATAAAAACCTGTTGAGAAATTGCAGGGATTCCATAGCGATTTTGTGTAGCCCCCATGCATACAGAGTCCGCTATCAAATGCTCTGGAGTTGTTTGTCACATTATTACTGTGCTGGTATTCCATCATATTATCTATGAGAGGATTATCATACCCGATTGATATCTCAGATCCGTTGGTAATGGGTTGATAAATTGGATTGATGTGTGTGTTGGTAGATTTAAAGTGGTTGATTGAAGGGTTGATAGAAGTCCCTTCTTCTCTAGTTCGTTTGGTTTTTCTCTTATCTGAATCTTCCATATCTTGTTCTACAATCGAATCCAATTGAGGATTAGGTAAATATAAGTCTGTTGAAGGGATATTAGATACGCCCCTGTTTGTTTTAGTCCCAACATCCATACTATCAGCACCCGTGTTTGTAATATAGGCATCCAGAAACCTTTATCCCTCTTCAGTTTAGCTCAAAACTGCATATTCCTCATATGTCTTAGCTTCAACTTTCTGTTCCAGTGCAACTCTTTCACAAGAAGCATCAATATGATCTACAACCCAGCAATCCTTGCATATTTTATATGGTTGACCTTCAAAATAGTAGATGACCCAATGACTTTGACCATTTGGTTTGTCAATCCATCCTCCTCTTCTCAAAGGTTCCTTGAGATTGACCTCAACATAAACTGTATTAGTTACACTACCTCTTGGTAGTCTTTTCCTCCACTCTGGTTCAACTTTCTTTCCAATATCTTTACAGATACCCTTGATTAGATTATCATTCAAGATGATATTGACTGGATTTCTCAGCCTAACACTCCAAATATGGTTTATAAATTTATAATCTTTAGAGCTAGCACTATGGGAGGGGATTTCCCTTCCCTATCCCTCCATTTCCCTCAAAATCCTAAAAATGCAACCACTATGGTCTCCCATATCCCTACACGAGTAGGGATACACACCACCATCCCTACACGGGTGAACAAATCTGTTCGGCCTTGTAGGGAAGGGAAATCACACGGGTACTCAGTACCCGTATGCTTTTTCACTTTACGCGTACTGAGTACGCGTAAATCCGTTGATACGCGTACTGAGTAGGCGTAGCTTTCTGTACGCGTACTCAGTTCCCGTTTCGACAAATAATATTTTTTTGACATTTTTCGTTAACACCTCTCTCACACCCGATCCTCACCATCCATCACTAATAACGGCTCTATTTTGTACTCCGTCGGATCCCAACGGACATTATTTCAAAATTCCCTATAAATACCAATCTAATTCTATACTCAAACCACACCAAATCAATTGATTTTTTTTATTCTCCCTCTTTCTCTTACATCAATTGATTTCTTCTTTCTCTGCATCTTATTACAATACGTTTTTTGTATTTAGATTTAGATTTATTGTACTATTTATTTATTATCTTAGTTTCATTAAAAATGATACTTAATTTTGTCACACAAGAAGAGGTTGATCTTACCACTGCTTTTATTTATGTGAGTATGGACGAAATTGTGGGTTCTGGGCAAAAAACCGCTTTGTTTTGGAAACGCATTCACGAAATTTTTGTATAACGAAATGGAAATCCATACGGAAGAGATTGGGATGCTTTAAAGAGCAAGATGAGATCTATTAAAAAGGATGTAAAAGAATTCGTGTCCATTCTGAACGCTATATATCGCCAAACCAAAAGCGGTGCAAGCCACGAAGATTTGGTAAGTTTATTAAATTTGTAAGTTTTTCCATATAGCATGTGATAATAGTAATAAACCTAATGTTTCTTATATAATTTTTCAGACAAAAGATGGTCTCCTTCAATATCAGGAACAAAGAGGACAACCTTTCAAGTATGATGCATGTTATGAATTGTTTAGAGAAAATGTCCCTGGATATAATTATGAATTGACTGTGAGCCAAAACAGTGAGTTGTTTGAATCTCATCGTAAATTTTTATCGGTCGAAGATGGGAATGAAGTTCTTGCCAATGGATAAAGTCATTGGAAATACAAGGAAAATGCACGTCCTATAGGAACAAAGAAGGCCAAAAAATTAGCTAGAGAGAAGAAGGATCGTGAGCAAGGTATATATAGAGAAGATGATGGTGAGACATCTTCGGTTAAGATGGAAGAAGATAAGATACTTGAACAAAGTTCAAGTATTTTGGAGTATCTTAAGGAAACCCGATCAAGGAAGGAAAAAATGAGAATGAAACAAGAATGCCAATACCAAACTTTTTGGGGTTATACTCAACAACCGAGTTATCAAATGGAAGATCAAATGAATTTGCAAACACTTCAACAACAGACTAATCAAATGCATGGACAACAAATGCATTTTAATCAAGACAATGCAATAATGTTGATGGACCTTAGTCGCTTAGCTCCCAACGAAAAAAAATATTATCAACGCAAGGAAAAGGAGATTTTGAAGGGGAAGGGTATAATCAGCGTTGAAGATTCAGAAGATGTAATCCAACTCTAATTGTTTTATCTTTCATTGTGTTTAGTTTTTAAATTTGTAGTTGGTAATGTTGTTAACTTAATTTTAAATGTGTTGTCTATATTTATTGAAATTGTTGTTTGAATTAATTAAATTTTTCAATTTGTTGTAACCACTCGATTTTCAAATCTAAATTCAAATAAATAACTTCATTTTTTCACTTCATTAAACTAATGTTCATAAATAACTTTAAAAGATAGCTCTAACATATCATTCGATAGGTCTGAAGACATTACATGTTGTTATTTTCGTTGTTGTCAGATTCAACGATCAATGCCGCTTCGAAATGAAAAAAAGGTTCTTTTCTCCATGCTGTGTATGCATCTTGTGCAGCAAAACGGTCACCTCTGTACCTATTGAGAAACTCATTGTACCGGATGCATAATTTCCTAACATGATATGTCCTTGAACAAATGTAGAATGGTAGATAATTATGTCGTGGTTTCTTGCCCGTCTCTTTAACGAAAGAACCCCAACCAACATTAGTCTAGAATATTGTTTGATCTTTAGGATCTTCTGGAAAATCATCCTTGAGACGGTAATAGTTTCTAATCCATTTAGTCTCTTCTTCGACATCCTTTAAACTTTCTCTCAGTTGGAATTGTTGTTGACCGCGTTCTTTTTCCTTGTAATTTTCTTCCTGTTCCTTGAGTTTGTGTTGGTATTCAGTCGAACACCCAGATGAATATTTGGTATGTTTTGTGGACTTTCCCTTGCATAACACTTCATCCAACAACTGTGTTAATTTGGTAGGTGATGAAGACGTCGTTGAGATCGCATTAGCTTGATGACCTCTTTTGCATATCTCATTTTCCATTGTAGCAATTGATGTAGTGGGTCGCTTGCATCTTCTAATTATGTCTTCGACTGAGTTGGTAGTTGCTGATTGATTTTCCATTGAATATATGTTTAGCTTTGATGTTGCAAAGAAAAATAGGTAGATTGATGTTGAAAAGAAGAATGGGTTATCTTTTGAATATATAGGATTCGTTCCCAACGGCTCTATTTTTAACGACTCGTGCCCAACGGATGTTTTTCTAACAACTCGTGCCCAACGGATTTTTTTCCAACGACTATGTTTCCTAACAGGTCTATATCCCAACGAATCAATTTCGTTATATAAATACTATCATCATTTTTTGGTTCTTACCACCAACAATCTCAATACATTGTTACATACAAACAACCTAAATTATGTTTTCTAACAGTTCGAGTAGAAATGGAAAACAAATAGTATGTGTGGAAGCAAAAGAGGTTTGTCCATGTTGTTTCATGGATACACACAATTTCCTTCAATGCCCGTGGCTATATACAAAATGTCTACAACCAGGATGCAGCAGCACTAGGAAGGTAAAAGAGTTGATACCAGAGAAGATAAAGTATTTGGAATGTGAGTATGATAAATGTCTGGGGGAAGAGAAATGTTTGGAGGATGCAATGAAAGATGCAATCAAACAACAAAAAGTTGAAGAACTCGGCAACAACTTCAAACTAAAAGGTAAGGCGGAGTTTGAATGTACCAAGGGGATTCCGTGTGAAACTGAGGGTTGTTATTTCTTTATGGAAATGCACCGTTCAAATTAACAATTACATTAAGCACGTTCAAACAGCATTTAAACCAATAGCTGACCCTATTGGACGAGTTGTGTCTCGTGGGGGTTTGCAAATACATATACCCACAAAACCTATCTTCATTTTAATTCTTTACTCTTCATCTGATGATTCAGATGATGAATCTTCAAAGGGGGAAGGGTCATACTCTGAGAAGTTATTTCTCAAAATGACATAGCAGTTAAAAAATCTAAATGGTTTCCCCTTCTTTTTTTCGTAACTTTCCAAAGCGCATTGCTCCTACAACATATCCATATACTGTGCTGGTAACTTTCCAAAGCGCGTATACTAATCCATATACTGTACTGGTAGATTGCGCGGATATGTATACATATCCATATATTGTGTAAATGATTTTGCAAATTATCGTAATTGTAAACCATATGCCACCAAATAAAAACTTCATACTTTGCAAACATAAGTGAATCCTAAAAACATATCTAAAATTAGTTATTACAAGTGCGTTTAACATTCAAAAACTTAAAAGAGAATAGTGAAATACATCCTATGCATCATCATCATCATCATCATCATCATCATCATACATACCAGCATGATCGTCATCGTCAAGCTCAACATCGTCCTCCTCATCCTCATCGTCATACTCAGAATCTTCCTCATCACCATAATCCTCATCGTCATCTCCATCATGTTGATATTCGTCTCCCACTAGTCCGTGTGCATCTCCATGAGGAAAGTCATCTGGGATGTGATTATTGTAATCTCCGTAATACTCAAATGCCCCATCCTCGTTCTGTCCTGGGACAACTTCTTCTTCTAAGTCTGTATCATCATAATCTCCTTCTGACGATGGAAGTACCACGTATTCCATATCTGATCCCTCCAGATTAGACAAGTCCCCTGCCAAGCCTCCTCTACCAGGACGCGCAGCAATGTGCTTGACAAGATCATTTCTCAGTTTTAGGTGCAGTTCAAGGTTTTTCAAAGATGACATAAATACACGACCATTAACAGTAGGTTCCGGAAGTGGAACAGGAACAACCCTGCCCCAATCCGAATCCCGACGCTCATGCTCGATAATGATGTTGTGTAAAATAAGACAACATTTCATAATTAGATTCAAGTCTCATTCGTGCCAATACTTACAGGGAGATCCGACATTTCTGAATTTACCCTGAAGCACTCCGAAAGCACGCTCGACATCCTTTCTTTTAGCCATTTGATACTTGTTGAACCTAACATAGTCGGGAATGTCCAATGTCTGAGAAAAAGCTTGTACAATTGTAGTCAACTTTGGATAGATACCATCGGCTAAGAAATAACCCATATTGTATTGGTGACCGTTGATGACATAATTGCATGGAGGTGCTACACCCTTTAGCATGTTATAAAAAAGGGGTGAGTGTGCCAACACATTCAAATCGTTGTTTGATCCAGGCATTCCAAAAAAGGCATGCCAAAACCACAAATCATATGATGCCACAGCCTCTAATACCAAACTACTCTCTTTATCTTTACCCGGTAAGTTCCTTGCCAAGCTACTGGACAATTCTTCCATGGCCATTGCATACAATCAACACTACCAAGCATTCTGGAAAACCTCTGTCTGCATTCTCGGCTAGCAACCTCCGAACATCTTGGGGAGTGGGTTCACGCAAATATCTGGCTCCAAAGGTCATGCAAATGGTGTGGCAAAATCTTTTTAAATACATGTATATTGTAGTAGCACCCATACAAGTATAATCATCAACACTATCAGCTGGCGTACTTTTGCATAAACATTTCATCACGGCAACTAATTTCATATGCGGAGAATGCCCCATAGTACCAGTTACATCCGGACGTTGATGCCATTCAGGATCCACTTCAAGCAATTGTCCTAACAATTTTTCGAATAACTCTTCCCTCATGCCTAGACGTTGTTTGAATTGTCTAGAGGTATAACCGGTTCCAGGCGTAAAATAATCATTCATCATTTTGGCATCATGCCACACACGATCACGCGTAATTACACTACGTGTTTGTACCTCCCTTGGTACAGGTTGTCTAATAATACGCAACCGTTCATCCAAACATAGTTGTGTAAACATAAGCAAGGCTTTCTCTTCTTCATCACTATCACTAGAAGTATCCAAATAGACTCCATATTTGTATCTCACATAAGAACACATTAGACTCATTGTGCACCTTAGCAAACCAAAAATACAATATCAATTTACGTATTGCAAACATAAACTCAAGTATATGAGGTGGTTCTACATTAATATGCATTTACATGAAACATTGCATTCTACATAAATCAAGACAAACAACAAATAATCATGCATTTTTCACTAAATACATGTTTTAATAACGTTATTTCATTGCATACTACATATCCAACCAACCTAGTATTGAAGCGCTTAGGGTTTTGTATATAAGAAGCTAATAGGGTTTTATATCTAATAGGGTCATAAAATAGGGTCATAAAATGATTTGGAGTTATAAGAATCTTTTAATTTCCAAATTTGTTGTGATTGACACTTGATATCCGGAACCAGTATATTTAACTCTATTTTTGAATTTGAAAATGAGGGAAAGCTTCTTAGTGAGCATGCGAAAAACACCGTAAGAGGTTATGGCCATTAAGTTGAGTTGTGTTACTGAGTTAACTCGGTAAACTATGAAGAACTAATGGCTACCTAAGAAAGGGAAAGGCACAGGATGAAAAGAAAAGGCATAACTGGGTAAAGAATAAAGATCTATGGAATACCAGTGAATCAAACGACCCTTGAGTCCACAATTATGATGAGGAAACAAAATAAAACCAATGTTATATTGAGCAAACACTACTGTGAAAAACTACAGAAGTTCTGTACGATAAATAAGAACGACTGAATACCACCACTGGGAGCTACACATATTCGACTATGGAACCTGCAACAGATATTAGAACATCATCTGCAAGTAAATAGATTAAGATCCGAAAAATAAATTGAGAAAATTAATGAAAAAACTAATGATTACTGTATTTAAAAACCTTCTACAAGCGTTAATAAGTTACAACAATGAGATCATCATGAGACAAAGAAGAAAGAATAAAAAGAAATCGATAAAGAAAAATCATAAAACCCTTTTAGCTACCAAAAACAGACTATACTAACTTAAAACTCGTTTCTAAGTCAAACTGATAGTTCTCATCCATCAAGAAGATTCTAAGTCAAACTGATAGTTCTCATCCATCAAGAAGAAAATGTTATGGCCTCATCTTCTATGCAGATAATTTGAACAAAATTTAGCTACCAAAAACAGACTATACTAACTTGATTTTTCCACTATCAACAACTATCTTGGCCAAGAACTGAGGGTACAAAACCATTGTTGAAATCAAGTTTTCATTGAGAACATATATCAAACAGTTAGTCTACACAAATTATAAACACAGAGTATACCCCATAAGAATTCTTTCACTGTCTATAAATTCCAGTTATAGTAAAGAAATGCAAGAAAATTTCACCTACATCAATCAAAGAAAATAGAAAATAGAAAATAAAGAAAACTGTTATGTAAGCATCATACATCTGGGCCTCAAATTACTCGAGCAAAAACAAGAGACTTCCCACCTCCTTTGAAAGTCAACTATACGCATACACATTGCTATGGTATGTAGTGATGAGCTTGATGACAAAGATATAATTAAGTGTACATTCCATGTTCAACCGTCATGCATGATGTTAGGATTTTTTTTTTTTAATTTTATTAGCCATGGGCATTATTCTGAAGCCATCCGTATTCTCTCAAATGATGGTGTGGATCCTTCCAATCCTATCACCTTACATGAGCTTCGAAAAAAACACCAATTAGTACCGTGTCCCACCATACCCTCCGACAGTATTCTAGTGGATGCATTATCTTTGATGCGGCAGCTGTCCACTCTACAATTATGAGTTTTCCAAAAGCACCTCATGTGGAAGGGATGTCCTAAGATCTCAACATCTCTTAGACGCCATGAGTGGCCCTGCTGTTGCCATAGCTGAGGATTTATTGCGATTAATTGCGGGAGTTGTTAACTTATGGCTTGCTGGAAAATTTCCTTTCCACTCTTGGTAAATATGTCGTCAGCGCGCCACTCACCCCATTGCTCAAACCTGGAGGGGGCTTAAGGCCTATAGCAGTAGGAACCATATGGAGACGTCTCTGCTCCAACTGTTGGAAAAACGGGTTGCAATAGAAGATGAAAACAAAACAGGAAAAGATTGTTGTTGTACTCAAAAGCTTTCAAGGCTCGTACGATTTCTTTTAGACAATTATTTCTACCCTCCCAATGAATTGGCGATTACAACAGGTATGTGAAATAATGCCTTCGGATACAATGAAAGCCCACAACAGAAAATTGAATTCAAGGTTTGTACCCCTTGATTCAATCAAGAACACATGTAAAAAAGGGTTCTGATGATGCTTCAGAAAAAAGAGAAAAACAGAGAAAGGTTTTTCGAGAGATGATTTGAAACGAGTTAGGGAGATGCTTCTTATAGAGGTTTTTCATCTGTTGGGAAAAGACATATCTTTTCACCAACATGTTTCTCTTCATCAATGGCGTCTGTTAGTGAAGAATATTCTGGATACGTTTTTTAACTGTCAAAACAGTTAGGCGTCTCTTCGACCACAGCCTGGGGGGCTACGCCCCCCAGGACCCCCCTTAGCGCAGTTGAAAATATTCCAACAGCAACTGCAGTAAGCAAAGACATGACTGCATACTTAGGCACACACCAATTTTGGGTTGGCATACCGTGTGGTGGCGAAGGAGTCACGCACGCGACTAACATACTTTTGGAGTTAAGAGGCAGTGAATCCTACATGACAATATTGCTAATCGATTTTTCTTCAACACCTTCAACTTGGTGGATAAGACTGTTGGGATTGGTCACATCTTATGGGTCCAACAAGGTGTAGCCCCTTAACCATTTAAGGGAGCTAGGTAACAAGTGACCAAAGGCTATATGTTTTGTTTCCAAAACATCCAGGAGACATAACACGGGTTGTTCTTCTTCATTTGTGAAGAAAGATAAAGAGAGGAAGAAGAAAAGAGAGTAACTGAGGTAGAGAGATTAAACCACCAATTTTTGGTGAGATTGAAGCATCTTGAAGAGGAGAAGAAAGGGTTCTTGTTGAAGGATCTTTTGGTTGATTGTGGTGAAGATTGATTCATCAATTTCCACATCTCTTCAAAGGGGGAAAAATCTAGGGTTTGTTCAAACCCTAGTAGTAAGTATCTCAGATCACTTCTATTCTCAAATTGATAATGAATCTCATATTATATATGAATGAATTGTTGATCCATCCTTAGGGGTGAGTGTAATTTAGGCAAATTGGTATCCAAGTGCTATAGGAACCTTGAAGAAGAGTATATCCCCAAATTGGGAGAATTGTGTGTAACCCATTGTTTGATTATATTGGAAGATTTTCCCGTGGTTTTTTACCCTTCACCTTGGATGGGGTTGTCCACGTAATTGCCGGTGTTGTGTGATTGTTTCCATATTGCGTAGTTTGTTGTTATTCCGCATTTGTATGTCATTGCTTGTGTAGGTTTCGTATTGCGCATAGCGGCTCGGATTTCGTAAGACTCCCCCAACAAGTGGTATCAGAGCTTTTGGGTTGAGCTAATCCTGTGCAATGGCGGAAGCTAGCACTAGTAATAGAATGGTCAATTTGACCGGTGAGAACTTTGTGATATGGAAGGCGAAGATGGAAGACTGGTTATATTGTAAAGATCTCTATGGTCCAATAGAGAGTAAGGGAGTAAATCCTGACACGACAAGTGCAGACGATTGGAAGGTTACTAATCGAAAAGCAGTTGGTTATATTCGTCAGTGGATTGATGATAGCATTTTTCATCATGTGGCTAGTGAGACACTAGCATATCCTTTGTGGACCAAGTTAGAGGAGATATATGATCAACAGTCTCCTTGTGAAAAAGCTCTTCTATTCAAAAAGCTTGGAAAGCTGTGTTACAAGGAAGGGAGTTCAATGACGCAACATTTAAATGAAATGAAGGGTATCATGAATCAGCTTACATCTATGGATCTCAAAATTCCTGAAGAGGTTCAAGCTTATTTGTTGCTAAATACTTTACCAGACAGTTGGGAGCCACTGAGGAATTGTCTCAGTTATTCTTCTCTAGACAAGAAGTTGAACATGACTGTTGCAACTAGCAGTTTGTTGAGTGAAGAAGTTAGAAGAAGGTCATTAGACTCATCTCATTCAGAAGCTCTTGTGATAGAAAATCGGGGTAGAAGAAAAGACAGAAGACAAGCTGGCCGTAGAAAGTCAAGGGGTAAATCAAAGTCCAGGAAGGAAGTTGAATGTTGGAACTGTCATACGAGAGGTCATTATTCAAATGAATACAGGAAGCCGAAGCAAGAACACAAGAAGGGGAAAGAAAATGATAACCAAGACAGTGGTGTTGCAGCTACTGTGACAAATGATGATATCATTGTATTCTCAGATTGTAATGATGTTTGTGTGAGTTTTGCAGGTTCTGATTCAGAATGGATAGTTGATTCAGGTGCATCT
Source organism: Papaver bracteatum (assembly GCA_023529315.1). Classification (NCBI taxonomy): domain Eukaryota; kingdom Viridiplantae; phylum Streptophyta; class Magnoliopsida; order Ranunculales; family Papaveraceae; genus Papaver; species Papaver bracteatum. Next base: position 47,347 of record JAJJWX010000641.1, read on the forward strand.
TATCATGATACTCCTCATGAAGATGTATTTACCTCCTACAAGGCTGGTGACTTTGGGTCAGTCAGAATGGGCAACAGTGGTGTTGCGAAAATTGTAGGAATGGGTGATGTAAAGGTTGAGACCAGTGTTGGCTGTACGTTGGTTCTCAGAAATGTGCGACATGTACCAGATATTCGTTTGAATCTAATGTCACCAGGAGTGTTAGATGATGAAGGGTACAACAATCACTTGGGTGATGGAAAATGGAAGCTAAGCAAGGGCTCCATGGTTATTGCAAGAGGCAAGAAGTGTGGCACATTGTACAAGACACAAGTGAAGGTGTTGAAAGGTGAGTTGAATGTTGTTGACAAAGATTCAATCTTCGAGCTGTGGCATAGAAGGCTTGGTCTTCTTAGTGAGAATGGAATTCAAATCCTCACCAAAAGATAAGTTTTTACAAATGACAAAGGTATGCAATTGGGTAAGTGTACTCATTGTTTAGTTAGTAAACAAACTAGAGTTTCCTTTCATAAAGCTTTACCCAAGCACAATTCTGGTATTATTGATCTTGTTCATTCTGATGTATGTGGACCTTTAAGGGTCAAAACACTTGATGGTGCTGTTTATTTTGTTACTTTCATAGATGATGCTTCAAGGAAGGTTTGGTCATATGCAATCAAGACCAAAGATGATGTTGTTCCTGTGTTCAAGATGTTTCACAGCATTGTGGAAAGATAAACAGGTAGAACCTTGAAGTGCCTTCGTTCTGACAACGGGGGAGAGTACATCGGACCACTTGAAGTGTATTTCAAGAGCATGGGTATACGTCATGAACAATCAGTACCGAAGACTCCACAACATAATGGTGTTGCAGAGAGGATTAACCGCACTATTCTTGAGAAAATCAGGTGCATGTTATCTCATTCCAAGTTGCAGAAGCATTTCTGGGGTGAAGCAATGAATACTGCTGTGTATTTGATCAATAAATCTCCTTCAAGACCTCTAGATGGAGAAGTAGAATAAAAGGTATGGAGAGACAAAGAGCCTACTTATGATCACTTGAAAGTGTTTGGTTGCAGGTCATTTGTTCATATCCCAAAAGATCAGAGATCAAAGCTTGATGACAAAGCAAAGCAGTGTGTGTTCCTAGGCTATGGAACAGATAAGTTTGGTTACATATTTTGGGATCCAGTTGAGAAGAAGGTTATCAAGGATGCAGTATTACTTGAAGACCAAACTATTGAAGACTTTGAGAAGATTGAGATGCCAAAGCTTCAAGATGATATGACCTTGGATCCAAATCCAGTTGTTCCTACTCTTGAACAACATGATGATGATGTTGATGGTAATGGAAATGAAGATGAAGCTCATGAAGATGTTCCAGTGGGTGATGTTGAGAAAGAAGTGCAGCAACAACAACAACCAGAAGCTGAGTTGAGAAGATCCAGCAGGATCAGATTACCTTCAACAAAGTATACACCACATGAGTATGTGATGCTCACAGATGAAGGTGAACCAAAGTCTTATGAAGAAGCTCTTAGTGTTCCTGAAATTCAGAAGTGGCTGAAATCCATGAAAGAAGAGGTTGGCTCTTTAGATGAGAATGACACTTTTGATTTGGTTGACAAGCCTGAGAACCAGAAAATTCTGAAGAACAAGTGGGTGTATAGAATCAAGACTGAAGATGGTAACTCACAACCAAGGTACAAAGAACGCTTAGTTGTGAAGGGTTATGAGCATAGAAAGGGTGTTGACTTTGACGAGATTTTCTCACCTGTGGTGAGATTTTCTTCTATTCGGGTTGTCTTGGCAATAGCCGCTAGTTTGGATCTTGAGATAGAACAACTAGATGTTAAGACAACATTTCTTCACGGTGAGTTGGAGGAAGATGTGTATATGGCACAACCCGAGGGTTTTGAAGTCAAAGGCAAAGAGCACATGGTGTGCAAGCTAAAGAAGAGTTTTTATGGTTTGAAGCAAGCTCCAAGAAGATGGTACAAGAAGTTTGAATCGTTCATGAAGGAACATGGGTACAAGAGGACAGCTTCAGATCATTGTGTATTCATTCAAAATTTGCTGATGGTGATTTTCTTACTCTTTTGCTATATGTTGATGACATGCTTATTGTTGTCAAAGATAAGAAAAAGATTGACAGGTTGAAGTCAGATCTGAGAAAGTCTTTTGCTATGAAAGACTTGGGTGCAGCAAAGCGTATTCTTGGCATGGAGATCACTCGTGATAGGAAAGCGAGGAAGCTGTGGTTATCACAAGAAATCTACATTGAGAAGGTGTTTCAAAGATTCAACATGGACAAGGCTGAGCCGGTAAGTTGTCCACTTGCAAACCCATTTTAAGTTAACTCGTGATCAATGTCCTGTGAATGATGTTGAGAAACGGAAGATGGAGAAAATTCCTTATGCGTACGCAGTTGGTAGTTTGATGTATGCAATGGTGTGTACAAGGCCGGATATAGCTCATGCAATTGGAGTGGTAAGCAGATTTCTATCAAATCCGGGTATGGAGCATTGGGAAGCAGTGAAATGGATACTATGGTATCTAAGGGGTACTTATAATATGTGTTTGTGCTATGGAGGTGACAAGCCAGAGTTAGTTGGTTACACAGATTCAGATTTGGCAGGTGCTCAAGATAGTCTCAAGTCTACATCGGGTTACTTATTTACCTATGCAGGGGGAGCCGTGTTTTGGCAATCCAAGTTACAAAAATGTGTGGCATTGTCTACTACAGAGGAAGAGTACATTGCAGATATAGAGAGTTTCAAGGAGATGATATGGATGAAGAGGTTTGTTAGAGAACTCGGTGTGAAGCAACATAAGTTCATCGTTTATTGTGACAGCCAGAGTGCCATCCATCTCAGCAAGAATTCGAGTTTTCACTCGAGGTCCAAGCACATCAATATTAGGTATCAGTGGATACAAGATGTTCTCGAGGAGAAGGTCTTGTATATTGAGAAGATCCATACAGATGACAACGGTTCTGATATGATGACAAAGTCGCTACCAAAATACAAGCATGTGTATTTCTGCAGCAAGGCAGGTTTGGTGGTGACGAGTACCTTGCCATAAGTCGTGAGGGGGAGATTGTTGGGCTTGGTCATATCTTATGGGTCCAACAAGGTGTAGCCCCTTAACCATTTAAGGGAGCTAGGTAACAAGTGACCAAAGGCTATATGTTTTGTTTCCAAAACATCCAGGAGACATAACACGGGTTGTTCTTCTTCATTTGTGAAGAAAGATAAAGAGAGGAAGAAGAAAAGAGAGTGACTGAGGTAGAGAGATTAAACCACCAATTTTTGGTGAGATTGAAGCATCTTGAAGAGGAGAAGAAAGGGTTCTTGTTGAAGGATCTTTTGGTTGATTGTGGTGAAGATTGATTCATCAATTTCCACATCTCTTCAAAGGGGGAAAAAATCTAGGGTTTGTTCAAACCCTAGTAGTAAGTATCTCAAATCACTTCTATTCTCAAATTGATAGTGAATCTCATATTATATATGAATGAATTGTTGATCCATCCTTAGGGGTGAGTGTAATTTAGGCAAATTGGTATCCAAGTGCTATAGGAACCTTGAAGAAGAGTATATACCCAAATTGGGAGAATTGTGTGTAACCCATTGTTTGATTATAGTGGAAGATTTGCCCGTGGTTTTTTACCCTTCACCTTGGAGGGGTTTTTCCACGTAATTGCCGGTGTTGTGTGATTGTTTCCATATTGCGTAGTTTGTTGTTATTCCGCATTTGTATGTCATTGCTTGTGTAGGTTTCGTATTGCGCATAGCGGCTCGGATTTCGTAAGCCTCCCCCAACAAGGACTTCCCTAATTAAAGAGGTACGAGCTCATTTCCCTAGCATTTCAAGATGGTTTCAATTCTGCTATTCAACACCATCCAAGCTTTATTACAATGGATTTTCCCTCTCTTCCGCTCAAGGAGTACAACAAGGAGATCCCCTTAGTCCACTCTTATTTTCCTTAGTTCTTCATCCTCTTACTGAGATGATTGCAACTCAATGTTCTATGGTTCTCCACGTGTGGTATCTAGACGATGGAACCATAGCTGGGGATACCATGGAAGTTGCTCAGGCCTTTAAGATCTTACAAGTGGAAGGACCGAGTAGAGGGCTACACTTGAATATATCCAAAACTAAAATCTTCTTGCCATCGCATGACCCCTAGAAGAGATATTGTTGACGTTTTTCCAGCGAATATTGGAAAACAAACCGTGGGAGTACGACTGCTTGGTGTGCCGGTCAGCGTGGACCTGCAGTTTTGTAGCAACACAGTGCAATGTATAGTTGATAAAACCGTACAGCTTATGGCCAAAATACAAAAACTACAGGATCCACAAAGTGAGATGTTGTTTCTAGGTAGTTGTAGTGGTGTTTTTAAACTCTATTTCACGTTACGGACCACTTGCCCAGCAGATCTACATCCTGCAGCTACAGCTTTTGACACACATCTCATGGAATACCTGAGAAGAATTATAGTAGGAGATGGTGCAGGTTTTAGTACAATTCCCCAACGTTTGGTTACCTTACCAATCAAGGACGATGGCCTGAGAGTACTTACAATGGCTGACATGGTCCAGTATTGTTATCTTTCTACTGTTGCACATACCCTACAACTTGAAAGCTCTATTTTATCCCGCCATGTACTATTAAACTCTTGCCCTAACTATCAACGTGATGTAAAGATTTATACGTAAGCCAGTGGAATACCCTCGTCTACCTTCAACATCATCGACGCCGCCCGTCAGTACATGAAGTCAATGGAGGTTAAATGCTTTGGTATTGTTAAAGACACTCTTCCCACTCACTTCTCACTATCAGAACGTGATATGTTTTTATGGCACAGTAACAGAATCCCACACTCTATGGCTTTCCTCAAGGCTATCCCAATCACTGGGCTCAACCAATCTATCGGGCCAAGACACTTTCGTGTTGTTCTCAAGTACCGTTTCGGCATACCATTTTTTGATAAGGACAGTGTATGTTCTAGCTGCAGCCGCCCCATGGACATCTTTGGCGACCATGCATTGCATTGTGCTAAGGACGTAGGGCTAAAATTTGTCACGATCTCGCTAGAGATGTCTTGTTTGATATGTGTTACAAAGATGGTGTGCCTGCCAGAAAAGAAGCATCTTTAGGATTTCTCTCCAACTCCACTGTAGATGCATTTTACTACCAACTACATCCAAAGGATAGAAAGCTTCTACTCAAGTCAAATGAAAGTAAGCACACAACAATGAACACAAGATATACGTGGTTCGGTATGATTACCTACGTCCACGGGGGTGAAAGGGTGAATCTTATTACTTCAAAGTGTTACAAATGTGTTGCTCTTAGTCGGATTTCCTTATAAATATGAACTTGCTTCTCACTTTCTTCTCCTTGGTGAAAACTCGAGTTTCTCTCTCTCTCCCAAAAATTAGAACCTCCCTCTCTTGGATACAAGTCACTCTATTTATATGATAAGTTCCATACAACCAAGTTAGGGTGTGGGTCATGTTACATCTTTTATGAAGTTCTGTAATCGGGCCTTCTTACGTCGCCCCTTATTCCATGCACATGGCCGATGCATCTTGATTCCTTCGTATGTCCCTTGCCTGATCCGACCTCTTCTGGTGTTCTTTTGACACGATGTCGCCCGTCTTGTCTGTCGCCTCAGCGGTGGGCCGATGTGACACATATTTTCTTATCCTTATGACCGTTGCACCTCGTTTGACCCACCCTGTCTTGTCTTGTCAGCTCTGTCAGAAATCTGGGGTTAAGTCTTGTCCGACAGTTGTGGAACGATCACGCCCGATCCACGTGGCTCCTTAAATATCGCGCCTGCTGATCTTCCTTCTATGCTTCGCGTCTCTTTGTTTTTAGGTGCATCGAGGCTTAGGATGTTGCCACCTGGATCTTTGGATATTTTACACCTACATTTATGCCCCTTCTTTCGCTCGTGGGGGAGACACGAGTGTAAGAACGTCGTCCCAACTTCCCACGTCTTCTCCCATGCCGCAAATCCCGCCATGCAATGCCCCACTAACTGCACTTTATTACCTGTAACCGTCGGCGTCGATTACAACTTTTCCCCTTTAAATAGCCCGCTTCTTTCTCTCCTTCTTATTCTTTATCTTTTCTCTCTCTGTTCCTTGCCGCTGCAACTTTTCTCCCAGATTTCTTCATCACACTTTGCTTCTGAGAACCCTAATTTTCTTGATTTTCTTCCTTCATCTTCTCCTCACCGATTACTACAGTAGCCGTTGTAACAGTCTCGTCGCCTCATCTCTCTTCGTCGAGAACCAAGTTCTACATTGTTTCCGTTAATGGCTTCTTCTCCCTCCATGACTGAGAAAAGGTCTGTTGATGATGTTTTTTCCGAGATTAATCCTTTTTCCATTTCTTCACTGTTTTCTTACGAAAGTCCTTCCGAGTACGATGTTCGTGCCATGGAATCTATCTTTCCTGATGATTCTCCTTTTGTTTCGTGTAGGTCCGAGAGAAGGGTGAAAAATATTTCCGACGAGGAGTTCGTTCAGCAGCTGAAGGAAAAGTACGACCTTGTAAATTACGAAGTTACCCTGCTCTCGGGCCAAAACAGCCTTTTGAAGAAGTCCGATATGACAAAGCACGAGCAGTCGGCTGATTGCGTGGTCATTACTCAGTGCCAAATGGAGATAGGCCTTCGTCTTCCCCTGTACAACCCTGATAGCCCCTTTTATTACGAAGTTCTTTCCCAGCTCAAGCCCTCTCATGCTTTGGCTCAGTGGACTGGCAATACTTTCCGAATTATGAACGAATGGAGGGATCGCCGAGATGGTCATGGTTCTACTGCCGAGTGGTCGACCTACAAGCCCGAGGATGCTCCAGAATATACCGTTGCTAATTTCCTTATCAATTATCGAGCTGGTACTTCCACCTTAGGCGATCTTGCTGGTTTTGCTGATAGTCCTCATCGGGTCAAAACTATGCCCGAGGGTGTTGACAGGATGATGCTGGATGCCGATCCCATCGGCCAGGGTTCCAACAAGCGAGCCCTCCATTCTAATGATCCGATTTATCTCGAGTTCCGCTTCTCTTCCGAGGCCCCATTCTACATGGTAGCTTCCCGTCGCCTACTTTTCCTGTCGAGCCCTATTCTTTTTGGGTAGTTAATGATGACAAGGATGATAAGGTATGCGTTTTCTCCTTTGTTGTTGTTTGATATCTTGTTAGCCTCGGGCATCAACTGGTCACTTGTTGTTGTTTGAAAATCTCAGGGCGATTTTACCAAGGAAGCCGGATCGTCTAAGAAAAGAGGTGCTGGCACAAGGGTTGAGGAAGACCAGGGGAAGGTAACAAACATGATGATTTTCTTATAAGTACATGTACTTGCCCCTGTTTTTTGCCTTCACATGTTCTGATGAGACATCTTGTGCAGAAACACCCTAGGCGCGATGATGGTGATGTTGACGAGGTTGACCCCCATACTCTTAGGCGTAATCCCCTCAGAGGTAAGCAAGTTGCTAAGCCGCCGCCGAAGAGGGCCCCAGTCATTGAACTTTCCGATGAAGATGAACTATTTGGTGAGAATATCTCGGGTGACAAAGGCGATGAGCAAGGTATGGGCGACCAGCAGGAGCCCTTGGAGACGCCCGTCGTAGAGAAGGTTGTTACTGATGTACCGGAAGAGCTGCTTCGCGTGCCCCGGATTACGAGGGTCATCTTCTGGCGCTTCAATTTCATTCACCGTCTCTGGTCCTATCATGAATTCTTTGGGTGCGCTCACTTCACTCGATTTTGGAGCGTATACTGAAGAAGACATATTGAATGCGGTGCCCCTCTATGGCGATATCGCCCAGACTCTTGACACAGTGGTGAGCGGCTCGTTTTAGTATAGTGGTGCCCCCCTATGATTTATGTTCTTATTGTTGCTTACAACTTACTCGCGTTTACTTGTGTTAGATCCTGAATCGGGTACGCTTAGATGCCGCCAGTCGACACAGAGAAAAGCAATTGTTAGAGTCTCTTCAACTCCAGCTACAGAACGAAAGGATCCGCGCGCGCGAGATAGAAATTAAACTCGTCGACGCCCAAGGTATGCCACAATTCTGCGACTCTTAACTTATGTTGATTGAGGTTATCGTGTCATCATCCTGAGTCGGGTATCCTTCTGCTAGCCGAGGTAACCAGTGTAGGCTTAGACGCGTCTTCAGAGTTTAGGATCATGAAGAGGAAATGGGATATTGAGAAGGATTTGGTAGAGAATCTCCGTCGGCGAATGGAAAACAAAGATGACAAAATAGATCGCCAAGCTGGAGAAATCGAAGAACTCAAGGAGGAACTAGAACGGTATCGTCAGTTTGAGTACGACCCGGATGAGATAGACAATTTACGAGCTCATCTGGGCTCTTCCCAACACCTTGATGCTGAACAAAGTACTCTCGCCACGAACCTAGAGCAACGGGTAAACACTTTGCAAATACAGAATCGAGACCTTCATGAAGATCGTCGACGAATATTAAGAGACAAAGATGTGGTGGAGCGAGCTAATAATGATCTTCTAGGCCGAGTGAGTGAGTTTGATAAAGTGAGGGACGATCTAGAGTGGAATAGATCGCAACTTGCTATGCTCCAGGTGTCGCGCAATCGGTTAATGGAGGATTGGAGTGAGCATAAGAAATATTTCCCCAGTAACTAGTTCAACGAACAACACTATAGCGAGTTAACCATGAAGTTATCCAAGGCCGAGGATGAGTTGTCTAAGTCGGTAGAGTCGCTTCAGTCGGTGTTTCCAGCCCTTTCAGGTCTCTTAGACGATGTGTTGGGGCCGCTCCTTAGACTTAAATTACGTCTTATTCTTGCGAAATTGTTAAATCGTGTTCGACGAATAATGTTCTGTCTTTGTGGTTTTGTAGCCGAGCAAAAACGTTCTCAGGAGATGGATCAGGAGGTCCGTCGATTGAAGCAGGTCGAGGTTAATTTGAGCTTCCAGCTAGCCGACGTTGAGGGGAAAGTTTCTCAGCTCACCCAACAACTCGAGGATGAACGTGTCGCCCATGCGGACGATATTGACGAGAAGGTCCAGACGGGTACTGAGACGTGGGTGGAGAACAAGCGGCGCGAGGTCGCACAGAAGAAGGCCGGTAATGTTCCTCCGAAGGGTTGAACTCCTCTTTTGTAGTGCTGCATCACTAAGTTTCCCTTTTCCGTCGGGTTGTAAATCGTTTTGAACACTTGTCCCATTTTTTATTTCTACTACACTGGTTGCTTGTCTTTATGGGGGTGCTGCGTCGCCAACGTTGTTTGTTTTATTTCTGTTAAATTCTTCGTTTCGTATGGTTACACGACATTTTTCGTACTTTCTTACTTAGACGCTTGACGCAATCGAATTATCCTTTGTTTCTCATGTTATTCCTGCAATTATTGTTCAAGTAAGTTAGTATTTTAATCATTTCTATCGAACACACCCAACAAGGAGGGTCATCGGGCCCAATGCCATGTCCTGATTGGGGTATCTCATCACTATCTCTTTGGATTCAGTGGAAGGGTACCAGTCAACCTAGTTCTAGGCCCGACATTCTAGAGTGGTTATCGACCAACCAGTCTCGGGAAAGTGGACACGGCCACTTGCGATGGGGGCGACCTTTCAAATATAAGTAGCCACCTAGCTGAGGAGACCTCGCGTCTCAAAAACCTTTGGAACTGGTTTCCAACCACCAGAACCCTTAGGCTACCTCGGAAATTGGACACTGCTACTTCCCCGAGTACAAATATCTAGGAGACTGTAAGGCACCTCGGCACTTCCACACTGGCGTTACCCCGAGTACGACTGCCCATTCGAGTGTAAGTCACCTCGGCACTTCCACACTGGCTTTGCCCCGAGTACGAATGACCATTCGAGTGTAAGTCACCTCGGCACTTCCACACTGGCATTGCCCCAAGTATGAATGACCATTAGTCGCTCACGTCCTATCTCATACCCCTCACGGTTTCATAGAGATAGGATACATGTATGCTTACCGTTTTTCCGTATCGCCCGTCAAGGATGGTAGAGTTTCAAAAACTTGATGTTCCATGGTTTGAGCTCTTTTATTTCGTCGAGTCGCAGTAATCGATACGATCCCTCGCCCGCCTTAGATTTAATTATATATGGTCCGCCCCATTTTGGCGCTAGCTTTCCGCCCTTTTTGTCTCGCTCCCATTCAGCCAGAAATTTCAATACTTGTTCCCCTGGGTTAAATTCTCTTGGTCGAACTCACTTGTTGTATTCTCGTTGTAACCTCCTTTGATAGTTTTCCATTTTTTGTAACGCCATTTCTCTTGTTTCTTCCAGATCGTCGAGTTTAGCCAAAATCAGATCGGACGAGACGTTTCGCCTCCAAGCTTCCGTTCTTGTGGTAGGGATCATGCCTTCTGTTGGTAAGATCGCCTCGGTTCCGTAGGTAAGCATAAACGGAGAGAATCATGTATCTTCCCTTCGTGTGGTTCTGTATTCCCATAGGACGTTATATAACTCCTCACACCAGTTGCCATATTCCCCATCTAGTTTCTTCTTCATGTTATCGGCGATAGTCTTATTAGTGATCTCGACCTGCCCATTACTTTGGGGGTAAATCGGGGTAGATTTGCTCTTTCTGATGTTGTAAGTGTTGAACAGGAAATCGATGTTCTCGCCTTGTAGTTTCTTTCCATTATCCGAGACGATAGCTGCAGGGACCCCAAAGCGGCAAATGATATGTTCCCAAATAAATTTGAAAACATCTTTGTCTCGGATATGTCTTAGCGGTGCCGCCTCTACCCATTTGGTGAAGTAATCCATGGCCACGATCAGATACTTCCTTTGCCCTGTTCCTACATGTAATGGCCCGACAATGTCTACACCCCACTTAGCAAAGGGCCACGGGATTATAACTGAGTTTAAAGGTACTCCGGGAGCATGGATTTTCTTTCCGAAACGCTGACATTCTTCACAAGCTTTCGCCATTTGCTTCACATCTTCGTTCATGTATATCCAATAGTAGCCCATTGTTTTCTCCTTGGCCGACAAGCTTCTGCCCGAGATATGGTTTCCGGCCGCTCCATAGTGTAGTTCGTGAAGGATTATGTGGCCCTCTTCTTTACTCAAGCATCGTAGGAGCGTTCCTAGGTAATATTTTCTATATAAAATCCCTTCCCGCAGCTCGTAGGCGCCCGACTTGCTTTTGATTTTGTTTATCTCGGGCCGTCCCTTAGGTATCCCACCCGTCTCCAAGTATTGATGTATTGGCTTTCTCCAGTCGCCTTCGTTGTATCTCTCGGCTGTGTTAATGGCCACCTCGACCCGTACTTCTGGTGTTTCTGGGATAGACGGGATAAGAAGCCTCATGACACGTATGCCTTCGATGCTCGGGTCTACTAGATGTGAGGCGATGTATGACAGAGCGTCCGAGTGCCTGTTATCTTTTCGGCAGATGTGGCGGAATCTAATGTTGGGTATTTGCTTGATGTAAAATTGAGCGAGCTCCCAATATTTTTGCAGCACAAGATCATGGGTAGCGTATTGGCCCGTAATTTGCCGAATTACTAATTGTGAGTCACTAGTCAAGCGGACCTCTTGCAGCCCCATCTCCACAATTATTCGTAAAGCATGGATCACCGCTTCATACTCGGTGACGTTGTTTGTTGCCTTGAATTCTAGTCTGAACGAATGCACGATCTTCCTCCCCTTTGGTGTGGTAAATACTAGCCTGAGGCCCGATCCATCTTTGTTTAACGCCCCATCGACGAAGACCTACCATCGGGTAGGGCTATTGGAGGCTAATAGGTCCGCTGGTTCCTCTTGTTCCTCCATCATTCCCGGTACACCTTCTACCTCATCCTCATCACTAAGGGGGAAATCTTCCAAGAAATCGGCCACTACTTGTCCTTTTATCGCGGTCCTCGTCTCGTACACCACGTCATATTGTTTGATTATGGCTCCCCACTTGGAGATTCTTCCTGATCGTCCAGCACTATCCAACACTGCTTCAATAGGCGATTTGGTGAGCACCCATATTCGGTGGGCTTGGAAATATGTTCGGAGCTTAGAAGCAGCAAAAGCTAACGCGAGTACCATCTGCTCCATTCTTGTATAGTTTCTCTCGGCCGGGCTTAATGTTTTACTAGTGAAATACACTGGCTTCTCCACATTCCCCTCTGATTTTACTAGCACCGCACTAGTGGAATAGGGTGTCGCCCCTAAGTATAGGGTGAGAATTTCTGACGGCTCGGGCCTCTGAAGAACCGGGAGGCTAGCTAGGTGTAACTTGATATTTTAAAAGGCCTATTCGCTAGCGTCCGTCCATTGGAATTTCTCTCCTTTCTTCAAGATGTCGTAAAAGGCCTTGCATTTGTCCGATTATCGTGATACAAATCGCCCCAATGCTGATATGCAACCATTTAGTTTCTGCATGTCTTTTACCGTCGCGGGAGACGGAATTTCAAGGACTGCCCGGAAATTCTTGGGATCCTATTCTATTCCTCTAGGGGTGATGATATACCCCAAGAATTTCCCTGATGTGACCCAAAAGTCGCACTTGGCGGGGTTAATCTTCATCTTGTGTTTTCTCATTGTCTGAAAAATCTCCTGAAGGTCTCGGACATGGTTCTTAGCGCGACGACTCTTGACTAACATGTCGTCCACGTAGACTTCTATGGTGTCGTGAATCTTATCTTCAAACATGTCGCCTACCAATCTCTGGTATGTTGCCCCCACATTTTTAAGTCCAAATGGCATTTTGGTATAACAATACAATCCCCTCGATATGAAGAAGAAGTATGCTCCTGGTCCTCGTGCGCCAATGGTATTTGGTTGTAGCCCATGTATCCATACATTAAGGTCATCGCCTCATATCCGACTATCGACTCTACTAGATGATCTATGCTGGGGAGGGGGAAACTGTCCTTCGGGCAGGCCTTGTTCAAGTCGCTGAAATCAATACATATTCTGACCCCTCCTTTCTTTTTTGGCACCACGACCATGTTAGATATCCTTGTGGGTAGTGAGATTTCCTTATTATTCGGATTCTCGTAGCTTCTTCACTCGGCCTCGATCGCGTCTGTAATTCTGGTGCGATGCGCCTCATTTTTTGTCTAACTGGTTTGAACTTTGGATCAATTTTTAAGTGGTGACAGCAGACCTTCGGATCAATTCCCTCCAAATCGCGCACCTCCCAGGCAAATGCATCTAAGTTTTCCCTTAATACCATCGTGAGTTTACTTTCTTGTTCGTCCGATAACAATGTCCCGATCCTTACTACCTTTGGCGCCTCTATCGTCCCCAAGTTTACTTCTCGAGTCGGTTCGACCGTCGAAAAACTTGATTTGTTCTCCCGGAAGATAGTCGCTTCCTTTGATTGCTATAAAGGGTCCCGCTCTTGGGTCTCATACGCCATGACCACTTGTGAAATCACCTCTTCCAATTCCTTTGCAGCTTTTACTTCCTCGGCTTTACTCTTCTCTCGCCTTTTCCGAGCTCGCCGATTCTCATTAATTTTTGCATCTACTTGAATGCATTGCCGTGCTGCATGGGAGTCGCCCATAACTTCATATATTCCCTTGCAGGTCGGGAACCTTAATCTCTGGTGGTATGCCGATGCTACCCCTTTAATTCCAGCGATCCATGGCCGCCCGATAATCGCTTCATAATGTGAGGCGACGTCGACCACACAAAAGGTAGTCAGTGTATCGAGGAAGCCTCCATCGTCCGAGACCCTCAGGGTTATCTCGCCCCTGGAGATAGTTATTGTGCCATTGAAGCCGTAGATGCGATACGTTGAGGGGACGAGCATGTCGTCTGATAGTTTCATTCTCCTGAACGTGTCGTAGAATAACACCTCGACTGAGCTTCCGATATCCACAAGAATCCTTCTTACTCCCCAATTTTAGATCAGTAAGGTGATGACCAATGGGTCACTGTGTGCTTTTCCATTCGCTGGGACATCCTTGGCCGAGAATGAAATGGGTTGCACCATCCAAGGCTCCATAGGTAGGGACTTAGCTACGCTAAATATTTCCTTTCCATCCCGGTCCCTTTTATGGATCCTAGAAGTAATTACTGGGTCGAGTGTGTAGTCTTGAATAGCCGAGTGTGAAATGGTACTCACAAACTGAGTTTTTCTATCGATGCGGACTTGATGAATTGGTGCATCAGGTGTTACTATCGGCTGTGGTGGGTGCCGGACAAATTGCCTCAAATACCCATCTCGGATGAGATGCTGAACGATATCTTTTACTTCTCGGCAGTTTTTGGTGGAATGGCCCCTATACTGATGGTAGTGACAGTACTCGGGGTGCTCCCTGGTCTCTTGGAACTGAACTCCCCTCGATCTTTGGGTAGTTGATATCGTTTCTCTTCTCGACTTCCTTGAATACCTCCTCCAAAGGAGCATTTAGGGGGGTATACGATCGGGCTTCCTGCCTCGGCTTCTTCCCTTTAGCGATCCACTCTCTCTTTTCACTACTTCTCGAGGGTGGATCCGATCTCTTTTTTGGTCGCCTAATAGGGTCGTCAGTGACCGATTTAGCTTCAATGCCCGCTTCAGCAATAGCTTCTTGTATTCCTCTATCTCTTGACTCGGACTGAATTTCTTCCAAAGCGATGTAATGCTCCTGCATTTTTCTCATTTCCTTTAATTTTTTAGGATTCTCGGAGAACATGGCTATCCAGATGGGGTCCGATATCCCTAACGAGTTTTCAAACCCAAAGATGGCATGATCTACCGGCACCTTACCAATGTCAGTACATATCTTCCTCCACCTATCGGTCAGGGTTCTTAAGGGCTCCCTGAATCTTCGGGCGAGGGTAAACAACTTGTTCAATCTAGGCCGAGGTCGACTGTTGTGCATGTAGGTCTCAAGGAAGGATTCGACTAACATCTCATACCCATTAATCGACCCAGGTGGGAGCGAATAGAACCAGTCTCGTGCCTCTCCCTCCAGGCTAGATGGAAAGAATTTACACATGACTACCGGGTTGTTCTTCCATTGGATTAGCGACATGGTGTACATCTTCAGATGCTCGATCGCATCTCCTGTTCCGTCGAACCTAGAAGGAAATGTAGGTAATGTACACTTTGTTGGGAATGGCATATGTTCGAGTTCTTGATAGAAGGGCGTCTTCTCGGCTTCGCTCATGATTTCTACCAATTTGTTCTCTTCGCCTCCGCCCGAGAGCTCTTTGATTTTTGCCTCCAATTCCTTGAATTTGGCCTCTGTCGCTCGTTCATGTCGCCCGTCTCTACCTTGCCTATCCTCATCAGTGGACGAGTCCTCGGGTGGCCCATATCTTTGCGTGGGGGGTACCGGAGGCGATAGTGGCTGTCCTGATCGGCCGTACTGATTAGGGTTGCTCGGACCCATCATAGGTGGCGCGTGACCTGATCGGTCATGGTAGATCGATGTTCCTCGGGTGGACGAGCCTCTTGATCTGGTTCGCTGATTTCTCAACTGATAGTTCTCATATTCCAAAGCGAGGTTCCGTTGCTGGATCTCTCTTAGTGCCGCTTCTTGTCTCCTTTGACTCTCCAAAATGGCCAATAATGTCGGGTCCATGCTTTCATGACTAGAATGCCCATTTGGGTTGTGTGGCCGAGGCTGTACAGAAGGGGGTGGTGGGGGTATTATCGGACCGGTTACGTGGCCAACCGTGTGAACAAGTGTTGGGCCGATATTGCTAGTTGTTCCTCGTCCCAGCTGAATCTGCATGAGACGCTCTTGCTCTTTCTCTAGGGCTTCCTGGTACTCTACTTGCTTCCTCGCTCTTTGTCTCTAGGCTTACGCTGCAAGCGCTACCTCATCGTCATAGGTGTCTGAAGCTGTGAGCCTATCAACTTGTTCAACTCTTCTCTGAGTCAAAATAACTTGGTCCAAGGGTAGGGTGTTATCGTCTCGCCCCAGATCGACCTCCTCATCGATAATTGACATTCCTCGCGCAGCTACATGAGATTCCTCGGGCGGTGGTTGTCGGCTGTCTTCTTTCCTTGGCCCAGTTACCCCTGCCTGCATGCTGCTTCTAGCTACTGTACGATTCCTCAACATCCTTCTCGTTCCTGAAGTGCTAGCCATCGGGTACTTCGCGTAGTCAGCCGAGTATCGCCCCAACCTACGTCAGCAAATACAAAGAACACCTTACTTTGATCTGACTTTTAGAACATAAGTTCAAACAAAAGACCACAAAGTTCGACTGTCACCACAGTTACTACTACGCCTACTCTCGTTGACACAAAATTTCCTCCTATTACTCCGGTGGGTCCGCCTATCTATCCTGTTTTGGTCCTACGCTGAGTCTGCGTCAGTTTTTTCTCATTCGTCCTTATCTCTCCGTACGACGTCGCTTTCAGTACCCGACCTATGTATTTAAGTTAGTTTTTCCTTTGTTCTATATGCTCCAAATCATTGAACTTATGCACGTGATTCTTAAATGGTACGACACGCAACCCCAAGATTCAAACTAAGTTTGTACTAGCTCTACTTTCTCGAGACATAATCATGACCTTTCCGACAACTTATGTTACACCGCCAGATAAATCTCCAATCGATTAGCAGCTTATCACACTAGGAGATATCTAAAACGTGCACCCTTGGTAAATCTAAACGCTCAACTCCATACCGTAGCTAGAGAATGACTTGTTTGACATCACATACCACTCAACTATTGGAAACAAACAGTCGTCCTTTCAACAGATCCTTCATCTAGCTTTTAACCCGAACTGTTAGTTGCTGGTGAGCTTATGAAGTCTCTTGGCTGATCGAACTGTTGACGGGCGAAGATAATACGAGAACTGCTACTTCCAAAGACACTACTACTGCCCTAACTTTACATTCACAACAAATGACTCAAAGCAAACATTATTTCGGCCAACAGAGTTCATCGTAGCTTCAACCACAACACATTAACGTGTATTTAGGAGCTTTTGATCGTCTCTGAAGGTCCCCACGGCAAGGTATCCGGAGATCTTAGTCGTTTCCCCTTAGTCGGCGCCAGAATGTAGATGCATTTTACTACCAACTACATCCAAAGGATAGAAAGCTTCTACTCAAGTCAAATGAAAGTAAGCACACAACAATGAACACAAGATATACGTGGTTCGGTATGATTACCTACGTCCACGGGGGTGAAAGGGTGAATCTTATTACTTCAAAGTGTTACAAAGGTGTTGCTCTTAGTCGGATTTCCTTACAAAGATGAACTTACTTCTAACTTTCTTCTCCTTGGTGAAAACTCGAGTTTCTATCTCTCTCCCAAAAATTACAACCTCCCTCTCTTGGATACAAGTCACTCTATTTATATGAGAAGTTCCATACAACCAAGTTAGGGTGTGGGTCATGTTACAACTTTTATGAAGTTCTGTGATCGGGCCTTCTTACGTCGCCCCTTCTTCCATGCACATGGCTGATGCATCTTGATTCCTTCGTATGTCCCTTGCCCGAGCCGACCTCTTCTGGTGTTCTTTTGACACGATGTCGCCCGTCTTGTCTGTCGCCTCAGCGGTGGGCCGATGTGACACGTATTTTCTTATCCTTATGACTGTTGCACCTCGTTTGACCCACCCTGTATTTTCTTGTCATCTCTATCAGAAATCTGGGGTTAAGTCTTGTCTGACAGCTGTGGAACGATCACGTCCGATCCACGTGGCTCCTCAAATCTCGCGCCTGCTGATCTTCCTTCTATGCTTCGCGTCTCTTCGTTTTTAGGTGCATCGAGGCTTAGGATGTTGCCACCTGGATCTGTGGATATTTTACACCTACATCCACCAAAGAAATAAAGCCGGATGACATCCTTTTTCGCAATTGGTACAATGGGAATGATGTTTGTTTAGATGTCATGGGGGTTTCGCCTTTTACAAGCGCTGGGCCTCGCAGCTTTACTTCGGTACATGCTATCACTATGGCAACCACGCGTAAGTGCAACAAGTATCTAGACAAATGTTCCACCCATGGCTATGGTTTTAGAGTTTTATCCTTTACTACTCTAGGGGAACTAGGTGCAGATACGATTACATTCCTGAAGAGATTACGGAACTGCTTTATCAGTCAAGACGCCAATCACAAAGTAGGCAGTTCCCTATTTCATAGACTAGGTATTGTTATTCAAAATGGATTCGGCACCCAGATTGTTGCTCGGTTTCCTACTACCGCTTTGTAATGACTCTCCATATTTCAGTATTGTTTTAAAAAAAAAAATTTATTTATTTATTTATTTTAAAAAAAGAGGCTAACCTCAATACATTAGATAGAACCCCGAGTTAGGAGATCGGAAACCTTATAAATATTTTTCAAGATCACACTACATCCATACAAATTGTAGTATCTCCACCAATTATTGCCTATCAATTCCATCATATTAGAACTAAAAACAGTTTCAGAGGGCCTTCTCTCTCGCAAAAGAGATGACCAAACAACTAGCTAGGGCCAAACTGATTTTGAAACCAAAACCCATGGCTGGATCAAATTTAACCCAAAGTTCATCAGGACATATAATAACATGAACTAGAGTTTTTAAAGTTTAGATTGCCTTATGCAATCAAGGTAACAGTGACCCAACTAGTAGTAACAATAGCCAAAAAGTAACCAAAGTGTCTCAAGTAACCATGGTAATCTGAATCAGTCTTTAAGTGTCTGTAACAGAAAAAATCGGGCTGACTCGGTATTGGAGATGCCATAACAATTTTAGTTGAACTTGATGATGATCTTGGATGAATTAATGCTGTCTTTTCCTTCGTTGCAAATCCTAAAAAAAAATAAACCTAAAGCTAAAACAAGCAAGGCAGACCTATTAACCTTCCGTATAAAAGATAAATCAAAAACTAAAATCCTAACAACAACACAAACATGAATTAATATTAAACTAAGAACACCATTACTTAGGCAATCATATCTAATAAGATCAAAATTTGTTAAGTAATCTAACACACGAAAATAAAAGTAGGTCTGAACCGAAAATGACCGAAACTCAGTCAGAAGTGGTGTCTAGATTAGTGCCTTAGAGATATGCGTCGCTGTTATTTTTGTTGTTGTTGATGTCGATGATGTTTCTTCTTTGGTTTCTGCAGTTGATCTTAATTCTTCTTTAGTTGCTGCTGCTGAAGAAAGACTTGATGTTGATCTTATTTTTGCAGAAATTAGTGCTCTTTTGGATGCAATCTTTCCGATGAAATTGATCCACATGAACAGAACAATTAAAAGAAATATAAATAAACAAAATCCTTTTACAATCAAAATCAACTGAAAACGGAAGAGAAAGAAGAAAATCTAAGCTATACCGACAAGATTCAAAACCTAAAAATAAGATAAATATTTCAAAAACTTAAACCTGGCTTAATCCTAGAGAACAATTAAAGGGATTAGAGATAAGAGGGATATCTCAGAGACTATGATTTTCTCAGATCTGCTCCAAGGGTATTCAGGTAAGACTCTTGTGTTCGGATAGCTAAATGAATGGAGGTGTTTAAAGTAAAACATTTTATCTATTTTATTTTAATGTAAAGCTGGTTCATTTGGGAAGAGCTATTATCATAATATGCCAAAGGTATGCAACAAGAGTTAATGAAAATAAGTAAAGGCAAATGAGTTTAGTGGCATATTTATATTGGGTAGTTGCATGAAAGTACAAAATCATATTGGAAGCAAATTTAAAGTACTTAGCAACACATCAAGGTGTGGAAATAAATCCGTTGAACTGAGTTTTCCAAAGGGTGAACACGTATATGTTTGACGAGGCATATCACTTTCAAAGGCACGACAAAAAGAACAATATACAAACGCATGGGACAAAACTAAGTTCTAAATGAGTTAGACATGACTGAGTGGCTTTAGTTGTGCATTTAGATCTTGGTAAGTAAGCAAAGAATATAAAAGTGACATTTCTTTTTCTTGTATATAAGTTGCTGGTATGTGGATAATAAAGGAAAGTCTACAGTTAAGTCCTTGTACGTTGCATAACGCAATAAATAGTCGGAAAAAAGGAAGCACGCTAAAGTACATATAAGGGTGATATAGGATCAATGTTCATGTAACCTTAGGCACGAGATGATTTGAAAGAAGTTGATGAGGATTAAGATAACGAAACTGCAACAAATTCTTGAGTTTGCATTTGAGAATTGATGTATGGCTTTAATAGCATTGAAACGTAGTCGACAACATAACAAAGAAGCTTGAGCTTGTAAAGCTAAATGGATTTTATTTGAAGGAAGGTAAGCTAAGCAGTGAATCATTAAGTCCTCGAATTCTAAGTTAAAATTCTACAACCTTCTTTTTATTACCAAGGATAAGTTATCTAGATTTACTAGCCATAACAGCCTAGCTTGTCCTCTCTGTGATAGCAGTGATGAATCTATGCATCATTTGTTTATAGACTGCCCAGTAACTAGTAGAGTTTGGAACTCTGTGAATAAAAATCTGTATATGACTGTTAGTATCCATAATTTCCATGATTGGTTGTGCTCTGTTTTCAGTGTTAATGCTACAGGTATTCAGCTTGATCAGAATGTTATTGAATGTGTTGGATTCATTATTTGGTATGTTTGGAAAGCAAGATGCTCCAAAGTTTTTGATAATGTGTAGGCCAATGATAGAGTAATAGCTTCTAACATTATAAAGCATTTGGAGGAATGGAGAAACTATCAGGCTAACTCCCAAGCTAATACTAGAACTATTTCTCATGATATTCACTTTTGGTATCCACCATCTCTTCATGAAGAAAAAAATAATTTTGATGCCTCCTTCATTGATAATAATGTTCTACCAGGAACTGGTCTAATTCTGAGAAATAATGCAGGTGAACGCAATGGAGCGCGATGCATCCCAAAATACGCAGTAGATCCAGAACAAGCAGAGGCGCTGAGTGCACTGGAAGCAGTATTATGGGCTAAGGAACGTGGAATTAGGAGATTGCATCTTGAAGGGGACTGTATGAACGTTGTGAAAGATACCCAGGGTCACTCAATAGCTGTGAAATGGACTACTAGTGGAATAATAAGAGATGTTTTATTTATCTTAGCAGACTTTGAGTTTTGGACTTGTAACTATGCCTATAGAGATGCAAATCACATTGCAGACTCTCTGACAAAGTATGCAAGAACCCTTTTAGTTAAAACAGATTGGGATGTTATTAGGCCAACTTGGATTAACTCATTAAATATTTAGTGACCAAAACAATTTGTAGTTTTCTCCATCCAATAAAATCTTTTCCTATTAAAAAATTTTTTTTTGCCAGAAAACCCCGAGTTAGGGGCACCAAATGGGTCATCCACTGCAGACATGTCAATTATTTGATCATAAGTTCGTCGTACCTGAAAGGATCATGAATATGGGAACATAAACTTCGGAGTCGCCTTTCGAGCAGCTAGTCGGGAAAGCTTTCCTACCATTGGGAGTGAGGTCGGTCTCGAACCCGCTTCATCTCTCTATCCACGCCTTGATTATCTTCCCGGAAGCATTTTATCTACACGAAATAGGAAAGGAAGTAACATGTGTAGCAGTCCAAAAATGGCTCTATCCCTGAGCTCAGCTGTTTCAATAGCTATAACAAAAATAGAAAAAATGTCTCCTTTTAATTGATGACTATCAAATAAATCAGAAAATGTTACGAAATTCATATTAACTACATTCAATATAAGCTCAAGGCACGTAAGTGCTCTAACCATATTTCGACTTGGGGGTACTGGTACTAAGCATAAGATTGGCAAGGACGTTCATGGTGCCAACAAGTTGCTGAGTAGTTCATAAACATAGTAGTTTTCTGATGGAGAACGCAATGTCCAGTTCAATACAAAGTAAAATTGAATTGGCAGTCGTCGAGGATGATGAATGGATTAGGTGGGGAAGGTTTATAAATGGTACACTCAGTGAAGCGCCTTCATGGCACATCATGAAGCGTATTGGCCGACAAAATGTAGCTTCATAGCCAGAGACAAGTAATGTCATTGGCATATGTAGCATGCGATGTTTCAATGATGTATGTCCGAGAATTATGAATTGTCTCATCTCAAGGAATGAATTAAGGATGCGGTATAGTCAGGGGATGACTTAGGCATTGACCTAAAGCATATCCAAGGCCTTGGAAATGCATGCACAACAGTGGCATTGCGAAATATGTTATTGTTGCATATCTATCGGCCAAAAGAATGCGAATGATGCATATACCATATGAGCCGATCCAAGCAACTGACTAAAGATTGGAGTAATGAAATTTTACTCACATGGTAGTGTTCAAGCGAGTAAAGTGCACGACCAGACCAAGTATTGCGACATCATGATGCAAGAATGGATCATGTTGACGGTTACAGATCAATTATGTGTATCACACGCGGGGCAGAGTTTGGAGATGGAATGGAACGGTTATGAACATGGTTTATAACCTTAATTTGTTTGGCATGTTTAACCACCAAGGACAAGCATAACATCAATTGGAGAACATCACAAAAACGTAGCAGTTGAAAAACACGATTGTTGGTTATATAAAGTGCATATGGACAGATGGATGCCCATAAGCATGTGCACCTATGAGGACACGATTTTTACATTATAAATAGAGTAGGAGAATAAGGAAATCAGTAGTATTTGTCTGAACTAGGGCTGCCAACGGGTACCCGATTACCCGGAACCGAACAGAATCCGGGCGTGTCGGTTCCGGGTCCCAAGATTGGAACAGTTAGCAAAATTACTACCCGACGGGTAAGACCCGTTAGGAACCGATAAGTTTCGGATCCTAATAGGTAATACCCGACGGGTACCCATCGGGTGACGGGTACCTGAATATCTATGTTTTACTTGTTAATTTTACATAAAATAGAAAGATTTAGTATAATCTCGTTCAATTTTTTTTCATTTATCCTTCATATTCTTATATTTAATCCTAATTAAAAAAATTACATAGATATAATAATAATTTTATATGAAAAATTATTAGATTCAAGCTAATATAGCAAATATAAAAGTAAAATATCAAAAAATTTAGTTGATTTTTAAGGACCCGATAAATACCCGGACCCAACGGGTAATTAGTGTTTTTATCGGGTTCGGTTCCGGGTCCATCAATTTAGGAACCGGACCCGGACCCGATTAAAATTACCGGTTCCGATTCCGGGTAGCACACTACCCGGACCCGATGGAACCCGTTGGCACCCCTAGTCTGAACCACTTCTTAGCAAATTGAGATTTAACCTTAGGTCAAGTGAATAATGAGAGTTAAGCTTAGTTTAGTTCAAGTGAATAAACTTGTAAAGTTCCTTGTTGGGCAAAGATGTTGTCTTCCCATTTATGCAATAAAATGGATCCTGTTTGCATAGCTTTGACATTTGATATTCTGTCTTCCCCTTAATCTTGTGAAATATTAGCATGCAAAATTGCAAACCCTCTAACACTGTACGGGAAGTGTTAAGAGTTGAAGAGAGAAAATCCCAATAAACCATACAGGCATTTATTTTGTTAAGAGTTGAAGGGAGAAAATCGTGTCCTTGTTGCAATTTGTACTTGGTAGTGAAAAATTGTAAGGCTGAAACACTTGTGGCTCATAGAATTGCATATAAAACCATACAGGCATTTTTTAAGTCGTGGCACAAAGTAACTCGAAAGGTTGGGTGCATTAAAGTTGTTGGTAATAGATAAGAGACCATTTTATAAAGCTCCCGCCTTTAATCTTTCGGTGAACAAATAAACACGAGGCACTATTAATTCTGAGAGAGTCAGAGGGTTATTCCCAATCACGGAATTTCTGATTTCTGGTTTCCGCTCGACTGTCCGATGTCGTATTTCCACCATGCGGCTGCACACCGGGTTGTTGAGGAGAAATATGCGACCTTCAACGTGAGGGCCATGACTGATGTTGATGATGATGACTCCTTTTCGACCTAGTGCATTCTTCACATCCGGTAAATATTTTTATGGGTTCCTTAAGTGAATGGACAAGCAGCCCAACCACGAGGATATCAAAGTTCAAACCCAGGTCCAAAATGTTTAAACAGTAGTATTTTGAATCCGGTCCCCTAATTTCAACCTGATCAGCTTTGTATTCTTTCAACCTAGACAACAATCGCACTAACTTTTCTACGTGTTCCATGACCATATCGAGCCTTGCTGCCATCTCTACAAGCAATGACACAAAGGCTGCAAAGGAAGTACTTCAGAGAATCCAAATTTAATGAAAAGTCGAGGTTGAGATTTGATGACCGGCATTGTCGATAACATCCAGAGAATTTGCACAGACAGAGCATTCGAGCAAAAAGGCGTTTGTCTCAAATGCTATCTAATAGTTATCTGAACGTTATTGAGATTTCAATTGCAACTCTAGTACATGGGTCTTTGAATAGATCACGAACATATATATCTTGGTGACTGGCAGGGGTATGGGACGTGCAACTGTTGAGACTATTAGTTCCACATTGTCTGGGCAATTTAAGATCCTGCGGTTTATAACTCTATGGGTCACTCCACTCATTATCAATTGGTTTTGAGTTGGATGATCATATTCTAACATGGTATCATAGCGGGCTATTTGTGTTGATTCTTATTTGACCGCACCTTTACTCGGCGTCACCCGATTTATTGCAACAAGAATCAACTTCAGAAGAGGAGGGGTTATCACTCCTCCTTTAAAAGGCTAAGTCATAGGAGCTCCCACGTTGCACGGTGATCATGACACCCACCTCAAATTAAATTAGATAAAAGCTTTCAACTACACCAATTCTGGAGAAGACAAGTGTCGTAACGTTATTGGTCGAAGATTTTGTTTTTAAAAAACACCCCCTTAGTAGAGAACGTTATTGGTCCAAGCTCCCCTGATTTTAACGGCCAAATACTAAAACCGTTAATAGATACGTGGGTGTACAAGACTTATGTGTTGATTTACACCTAATTAAAAAATTACACCGGGTTTACACTAAATACTTAACTGGACGTTAAGTAACATCGTTAAGCTAAAGGGAATATGTCAAGATTGGATAAAGCGTTAGAATTGGATCCCTCCAACCGGAAGAAGAGTATGTTAGTTGCTAACCGAGGTAGTACACAGTACAAGGATCCTCCTCTTCGATCACTGTTAATTTTTGTCTCTCACCATCCTATGTGACATGCATGTTCAACTGCTGCATTCATATACAGACAACACATAGCCTTGGTCTTCAGCTTAGCAATGTCAAGGATTAAATATGGTTATCTTTGAATTGGACAGGGTTGGCACCGCAGTAAAGAATCTGCTAGCTTTTCAATTAAATTTGGTTGATTAGGGTGTAGAAACGTGAGTGTCCATGGGATGGTACCACCACGACCTGTCATTCCTATCAGTTGAACCCTGAAATAAACGTAAAAATTCTTTTCCCAATTTCTGTATTTTTATAACAAAATCATTATCTAAAAATCTTTTGAATAATTTTATTAATTTTCATATATTGATTTTTATACCAAGTTGTTTTTTTTTGCTTTTTTAATTTTGACCGTGTATATATGGTTTGAAAAAAACATGAACTAAATTTTCCTAATATGTTTTTGGTTATATTAGTTTTTTTTTCCGTTCTCTGCGAAAGATTGTCTTAAAAAAAAAAATTAAGAAAGGGATTGTCTTAAATTATAGATGCTCTATTTTCTTTCTCATACAAGACAAATAAACTTCGTAACACCTCTGATGGTTTTCTTGATGATTATGAGTTTATGAGGCACGGGTTTACGTCATAATCATCGTCTCTATCTCTTTTATTTATTTATTATTTACATCATAATCTCTTTATAAATTACATTATAATACTGTTTTTATACTTATTTCAATCTTTCTCCTTTTAGGTTTTTTTTTTCGTTTCCAATGGTGATCTCTTCTCTCTTTTTTAGCACATAACAACACACATTCTTAAGTCATCGATGTCGACATCTTAGCCTTCATGTCAATGCAAATATTAATTTTCTTAGATTTCAAATCGTGATCGGGGCGAGGCGAAGCCGAGCCACACCAAATCAAAATAGATGGTTTTTGGGTCCGCCCGGTGTGTAGCACGGTCACAAAATCTAGTTGTCTTTGATTCGTAGTTGGTTTATTCAAATGAGTGTGAGAAATGTAAAACAATTCGATCGTTTTTATGGGTATAAATTTCAGGCATGTGATGTTAGCGTGTTAGTAAGCATGATGAGCAAGGAAGGAGAGACACGTTACACACACCTATTTACAAGTCACACTCGAGCATAGCTCATAAGTGGCGTCCTTTGGCCCTAGAGTAGTAATTTCATGAGAATATCTGATTTTCGAGTAGAGGTTGAATATGTTGGATCAAACCAATAATTCTACAGCTACCGGGGGACTAAATCCCGTGGTTGTCACCGTAACACACAAAAAATATGGGTCCCACATTAAAAAATAAACCCGGCCCCCTATTGTCTCCCTGGTGGGTCCCGGAGCTGTGAGACACGATGATTTTCACGGTGCCCAGCCCCGGTAGCTGTAGCATTACTGGGATCAAACTCAATACTCAATTAGACACACTGGTTCAAGGGACCTTAGGACAATAGGAAATTGCATTACAACTTTAATAATTTCCATTTTCTGGATTAGTGCAAAAGGGGATGCGCTCTTTCTCTTATATAAAAACTCCTGATACTTAAAGATATATACAAAAGTTCTTGGTGAATCAAAGGAACGTTATTTTGGGGACCATGGGTTTTTTTGGGGACCATGAATTTTTTTGCCTAGCGACATGTTCGGTTGGGAAATATTTTTTGCGACGTAACCGAACTAAGGTTCGGTTGGGAAATATTTTTTGCAACTAACCGAACTATTGTTCGGTTGGTAAATGTTTATTTCAACTAACCGAACTAACCAGTTCGGTTGGTAAATGTTTATTGCAAGGTTGGAAAAAGTTTTTAGCAACTAACCGAACTAACCAGTTCGGTTGGTAAATGTTTTTGCAACTAACCGAACATAAGTTCGGTTGGTAAATGTTTTTGCAACAAACCGAACATAAGTTCGGTTGGTAAATGTTTTTTGCAACTAAACCGAACTTATGTTCGGTTGGGAAAAATATTTTTTGCAACTAACCGAACTTATGCCAAAAAAAACATGGTCCCCCCAAAAAAACCATGGTCCCTAAAATAACGTTCAATCAAAGCAACTGACCTAACGACCTCTCACGTTCATATAGAGAGGACCATAATAATAGGCCCATAGAGCTATGAAATTTGAGATTAAAATAATAGGCCCACAGAGCTACGAATCATCCAATTTTTTTAGAACCCTAATTTGGGGCAGACCCAATAATTTTGGGGCATACAAATAAGACAAAAACATGGGTGCCATTAGTATTTTAAGGGTGGCCCTTATCCTAATGGTTGTTAAGTTACTATAATACCCCTTCCCAGTTTAAATTAAATTCTAATCCTAAAACAATCCCACTAATTAACCAACCACCCACTAATTAACTCACTAACCATTACTAATTAACCCTTCTCTCTCACTCTTCTTCTCATCTTCTTCTCCAAAAACACAAACAAAATTCTGAAAATTTCTTTGTTCGATTAAGTTCTCGATTAAACACATTAATGACACCTCGTGTTAAGTGATGCCCTAGAAATATGGTGTTGAATCCTGGTATTGCTTTTATAGCATCTCAATCTAGGATTTTTGGAAAGATGGTGATGTAGAGGATAGTGGATTGATTGGTGTTGGAGAGCGAGAAATAGAGCCTGATTCTTTAAAATTGCGCATAGAAAGGTATTTCCCACAAACCCATTGCTTGGTTTTTCGTATTTTGTTGATTTGTGACATGTAATCGATGATTCCTCTGGGTTTTGGAAGCTCCAGAGTAGTGTTCGGCTGCTAAATTTCAGCCGAACTTCTTCTTTTTTTACAGACGAAGAACAGTTCGGCTTATGTTTTGAAAATCGATTGCGCCGAACCTTTGTGTTCTCGGCTAATACCTTGCCAACCTTTCCCGGCCGAACCTGACAAATGAAATTTACCCAGTGTGGTTGTCGAGTTCAGTGACTCGATTAGATTACTTTTAAGCCGAACTTATCTCTGTAAACACTTCGAAAATCTTTCTTTGTATGCTCCAGGTTCGGCTAACTCGTGATGATGAGTTAGCAGCCGAACTTATCTCTGTACTCTCAAGTTTTTAGATTTTATTTTGGCCATAACTTCTTCGTCTGATGTCGGAATGGCCTCATTCTTTTTGCGTTGTTTTGGCATTTTCATTCTCTTGAAGATGACGATAATATAGCATTGATTTGAATGAGTTTACATATCCACAAGTACAAAACTTTAGTTTTATTAATGATTTTGTATACAACATACTTGAAAATTAATAAAAACATAAACTACGTTAGTTACCTACCAAGTCAGTTTGGAAGTGATCTCTAGTATCTTCATGAATGACATCAACAGGCGGTGGTTGATCCTCCATAGTTTCCATTTCAACAACAATCTACAACAATATCGCACAGATTTTGGGTCAGGTTCGTCTCGCAATCTCTACTTTATGAAAGCCGAACTACATGTCAAACATGGATTCGGCCAATTTGGGACTAATATTATAAGCCGAACATTACACTGTAACTCGTATGTTTTTTTAGATATGGTTCGGCTTAAAATTTTACCTCAAATTTGAGCCGAACCATGAAAATTATTTGGCGCGAAAATAATTGAATGACAGTTCGGCGTACATATTTTTCAAACGAATAAGCCGAACTGTTCTTGTTTACTATGGTTCGGCATACATATTATCTCGTTTAACCTTACTCATCATACTAAGAACAAGTTGCAAAAATCATAACTTTTGGTGAAATCAAGCTACAAAACGGACATTAAACAACTTATACTACCATACCTGTGTATTATTAGCATTGGGTTCTTCATCTATGTACTCATCTTCAGAATTTGGCTCCATAAATGAATCATCTTGAGCTTGAGAAAAAAAAGTTGAGTTTAGGTAAAATCATTTTCATAATCCAACAAATCAGCCATTTTCGAATCTCCATTGTAATTGATATGTATTTTCTTAGCTTTACGTGATGAAGATTCACCTTCCACATCTCTTAATAATCACAAAGATCACAAAAAAAGAAAGAAAAAAAAATTCTTCCTCTCCTTCTTATTTCCTCCTTCTTTTTCTAAAAAATTTCAAAATATCTTTAAACATAAAATTATTATCATAAATTAACACTAAACTAATTTTAATCATTAATAATTAATTAATTTTAATTATCACTAATTAAACACTAATCTAATGAGGGCTATTTTGGCATTTTTAAAAATTTGTGGATAAGGGCCACCTTGAAATATTATTGGCACTCATGTTTTTGTCTTATTTGTATGCCCCAAAATTATTGGGCCTGCCCCAAAATAGGGTTCTTTTTTTAGGAATCATTTGTTTTGGAGTAGTTGAGATTCTTGAGAATCTTCATTATTTTAACATTTTTCAGGATCACAAACATTATCATCTTCATTGGCCACAGAGATTAAAGCTTACAATGTTTAACTCAGGCAACCAAACTCAAAATGATGCTGAAAGCTTTCTTTGTCCTTACTGGTTTGGTGGACATTGGCCATCTATTCCAGTAGAACCATTCAATATCCCTCGGCGAACCTCTCATTATGGAGGCTCAGTAGAAACTCGGCGAACCTCCACTTACGAGATGTCTTTGTTACACTTTCACCAGATACATTTCCACATACTTAAACCTGTCCACCAAGGAAGGCATTTGCAACATATACTGATATACAGGACAACATTACTGACAACTTACATGGACCCTTAATACCACAAATGTACACACTAAAGATTAAAATATCATAAAGATTTGGACTTTATAATTTTTGACTTCTCCAAATTGTCTAAGGGCAAATAAATACTAATCTTAACAGTAAAGGACAACATCTTTCTATAGTTTTGAAGCAACCCTTGCCTTTTATTGAAAGAGCTAAATTTCCAATTCAACTTTTACCAGTTGTATTGGTACTAATGGTGTCTAAGCCCCCACTTAATCATGCTTAATTAGAGGTAATGGAGGTCTTGTGGATTGCCATTAGTGGTACATATGGATCACAAAAGCTCATTTTGACTTAGTCTATAAAGTCTTTGTTAAGTAATTGTTATTTCTCCGAAAACAGGCACAAGAGTACATATTTGGAGGCAGGCCAAAACTGGCATCAGATCTCATACTGGATGTTAGATCTTCTGCGAATTATTTAATCATAAAATGATGACACTTTCTGTTGGCCTCCTTGAAAATTCATTCCATTGGGAGGAGGGGAGTCCCACTTGTGCTTTATGCGGCATATTTTCTTGCTAAAGTGTGTCCATATTCTTGACTCTTGAGTGTCTGTCGTCACTAAGATCTTGCAGCACTCTTTTTATATTGGCCCCGGTTGAATTTCTCTGGAGAGAGTCTGGATTCAGTATCTGTATCTCTATTTCCTATTAGTTCCCATTTATCCATGTGATAAATAGGGTTCAAATGTACCTAGAAGGCCAAAAACTCTAGCAGAAAGGGAAAGAATGGAGGATTAAGGAAATATCCTTCAGAAAGGTTGAATATGTCCCACATTTTCCCTTAGCTTTACAGTACCTATTGGTGGAGGTTTTTCAAGATATACATCAATAGGTAAGTTTGCTGTCATGAGTACGTGGAGTTGGGGCCTTTCCTGGTTAGTGGGGTTGCAGGGGCACTGTCCCCAGGTTATCGGTGAACCAATTGGAAGTCAACAACTAATTATTCCAGACTAGGCAGATATCTTGATGGAATCCACACCAAGCAGTAGAGGAAAAGCCTAACAGAGATACAAAGAGAGGGATAGCCACAAAGGGTTCTAATGGTGGCAAATTGAAAACTAAATGAGATCATGGCCACGTGATTGGTTAGTTGTCTAAATGGCAGCTAAGAAACATATGCACGTACTCTGATGCATGTCCACACAACGCAGTGTACATATATCGCATAGGAAGTGCGCATCATGGAAGAACCTGACGAACATTACTACACTGTTTTAGAATGTCTTTGTATTTTAGGATCTAATTTTTTGTCCAAAGACATGTGCATTCTTTGTTTGTTTTTGGCTCGAAAAAGATAGAATTTAATGACTTTAATTACCATGAGGTAGACCGTTGTTGACCACCATTGTGACTGTTTCTGATTTACCTCTTGTCTACAACGGTTAATTATAATTAGTACCTCCATTTTAAAAAAAATAGGTTAATTTCATATATAAATTACATGTGAAACCAGTTTATTATTTTTATAAGCGGAGGAAATACTTAGTGCTGCTACTATGTGAGGTCGATTTCGAAAGTAGATAGTTGGAAAAAAAAATCCTACTAACCCATGTTTTAAAAGGGATCGACATGCCACATGCGTTTGGGATGGCAAAATAATCAATATTGTCTTGCTAGTAGGTTGTATGTGCCTCTTCTCGAAGAAAAATGATGATTAGCTTAGTAGATATATACGTGGGCTAGGGAAAAAGTGGTAGTTGTATGGGCCATTTAGGAAAAAGAAAAGAAATTTTATGCTTCAAAAGATAAGGAAAAGGCAGCGAAAAAGTGCAAATGCAGCAGTGTATAAGCTAGCAAATAACAGACTCACGCAAAAGCGATTTCTTAACCAGGACTTGGATTGGATATTATAGTGCTTGGCCGCCGACCACTTTATCTTTCCACTTGGATATTGTCTTGTTAAGATACCGACTTGGTTTTTCATTTTTGTGAGATGTAAATATTCATAACAGCCTTGCTACACTACCGCAAAAAAAAAAAATGCAGAAACCGAAAACACACAAAAAATGGTGGATCCCGTCGGGGAGAATAGCAGGGGTCCTATTTAAAGGCTGTATGTGTGTGTCCGGTTTCTACGTCGTTTTTTTCCGGGATTCATCATTCTTTTTTGTATTCATAAAAGACATGTTCGAAGAATTTCATAAAAAACAGACATTTATGTCTATTCGATCAGACAACGTTATACTTTTACCCCTCAAGAATGTGTTTTGGCTCGCAATTATGCAAATTTTCCGACACGGAGGTAATGGAACCATCGTGTTATCAGATTTTGTCTCACAATCACAAAATTTAGGTTATAGGATAATTTTTATTTTATTTGGCCAAGTAAAGAAGTTCTAGAAAATATTGGGCCAGATGCTTATCCTGCTTTAAGGTAGAAGATTATATGTAGGCCAAGATGCAAATTTCTGATTGCTAATCACATAAGATCAAGCGGCAATATTTGGGTCACAATGAAAACTTTCGGTTACAAATCCTAGATATCGAGTCACTGCCTAGTAGACTAGCTAGCAGGAGTAGGACTGGGGAGTAACACTAGCTAAAAATTATGGTAACCCCCTAACTGACATTCTGTGATACATTGTTTGAGCTGCACCTTGTTTGACAAATAATTTGGTAGCAATTAGAAAATCATACGACAAGGATTTACTGAACTCAGATGCTAATTTCATATCTTTTGAATAGGACTACTCTCAAGCAGTTGGTTTGGGTCATCGTTGCCTTAATATATGGTTTAGCTCATTTTCTGCAAATTCATAAATGCGCTAAACTTTTTCTATTTTTTGTGACAGGAGTCGGTGCCTAACAGTATCTAGTTGGACTAACTACGACCTAAAATTAATATACCCGCTTGCACAAGGGGTTATCAGTAGGCCTAGGTGCTAGTCTTGCCAATAACTAGTCTTGCCAATAATCGACCCTCTGGAACATAGCACAAGCATATGCACATACGAGTCGTTGGGTGTTAGCATCCATGACATAATTTGAAATTAGGATGGCTACAAAAAGACGGCACCCACTGAATGAAGAAAAACATGGCAACATGCACTTGGTATTGTTCATTTTTTAAGGGGCCAAACACTATATTTTACCACTTTCTTTAGAACTTCAACAAAGCAAGAAATGACATTTGTGCATCATAATTAAGACTTCAGATAAATCTTCTTATCTCGAGAATTCACTTAATTTGAATGATTTTTGTCAATCAAGTGAATTTAACTACTAACAAAATTATGACGATTGCCAACTAAGGCCTTCATTTACACCTTTTCTATTGTAGGGTTAATGCGTTGATATCAAAGACACGTAATTATGTAAAGATTTACTAAAATTAAATAATAAAAAATCCTAATTTAACCACACTTATCTTATCTTAAGACAGAACAGTTTAACTATTTTCCTCTGTACATTATACCTTTATTAGCATTATAAATACAGGAGCAACATAACTGATTTCACAATAAATTTGGAAGAAAATAAAAACCTTCTTTCTCACTTTGTCTCCCCTATCTAAAGCTTAATCAAGAATGACAAACTCATCATCATCAACATCTCGTGAAAATCTTGTTAACAAGGTGAACTTCTCAAACCCAAGAAGTTTTTCAACAACTGTTAAATCAGATCTTAAAGAAACATTTTTCCCTGATGATCCGTTTCGACAATTCAAGAACGAACCTTCGGCGTATCGTAAGGCGAAAAAAACAGTACAATATTTCTTACCGGTGTTCGAATGGTTACCGCAATATAGTTTCAAATTGTTTCGGTATGATTTGCTGGCAGGAATCACCATTGCTTGTCTTGCTGTTCCTCAAGGAATCAGTTATGCCAAGCTTGCTAATCTACCTCCAATCCTTGGCCTTTGTACGTAAAACTTTACTTTCTTTTGTTTACTTCCGGAATAATTTTTAATTTTATTCATTTGTTTGTTGGGACTTTGTTCATTTTCAGAATATTATTATTAGTTTTTTTTTTTTTTTTACCTTTTACATGCATCGATCCTTATTTATTCATTTTTTTTTTGAAAAAAAAAATGTTATATTAAATGAAAAAAATAAAATTACAATGACCGAGACTAAGTTACAAATGCAGAATAGTCTACCAATGAAACAGAATTTGAGTTACACTGAATTCTCTAAAAACATCCTTATTTATTCATTATGCATTTTTATTTTATTTTCCCCTTGAAAATGATTTATGTATTTACGGTATATTGCAAATTTGTGATAAAAATAGAGATTAAAAATTAAGAAGACTATGTCAGAAATATAGAAGCAGTAACTCTTCCTTTCTTTTCTGTTGCAGATTCAAGTTTTATCCCGCCATTAGTTTACGCAGTATTTGGAAGTTCAAAAGATATTGCTGTAGGAACAATAGCATCAGCATCAGTACTTCTTGGTTCAATCATAGAGCAAGCAGTTTCACCCAAAGATAATCCAACTTTATATCTTCATTTGGTTTTCACTGCTACATTCTTCACTGGAGTTTTCCAATTCGCATTGGGATTTTTTAGGTAAATTTTACTGACATTTTTAGATTAAGGCAAAAAGAAAAAAAATCCATGTATGTTCATAAAGGAAAAATAACACATGATTAACCTCTGCAGATTAGGAATACTTGTGGATTTCTTATCGCATTCAACAATCGTTGGGTTTATGAGTGGAGCAGCAACCATAATATGCCTTCAACAACTGAAGGGGATGTTTGGACTAACACATTTTACCAGTAAAACTGATGTTATCTCTGTATTGCGCTCAGTTTTTAGCCAAACACATCATGTAAGTTTTTAATTTCCATGTTGGAATGTATCCAAGCCAATTCCAAATGACGAAAATTTTCTTCTAACAATCCTTTTTCCCTTGGCAGTGGAGGTGGCAAAGTGCTCTTGCTGGAGTTTGTTTCCTTGTTTTCCTCCTCGCCACAAAGCATGTGGTAAGCTCATTTTGAAATTTGAAGTTAGAGCATTTTGTAACTTGGTTATTATTTATTAGACTGGATTTATTTATTTATTTTTCATATATTGCAATAAATACATCATTATGACATCATGACTACATAATTGGACTCCCGCAAGGCCACAACCATCGTTCTACAGGATGGTTCCTTTTGACTGGATGCATGACATATAATAGGTCCCAACATGGATCACTTCCCCCAAAAGAAAAACAAACAGACAGCCTTTTACAAGGTTTTGGGTAGGGTCAGCAAGAATTTTGTATTTTGATAGCATTCTTCTTTTCTTTAAATAAGAATGAAACTGAAAAAATATTTATTTGTTGTATACAGAAAAAGAAGAAGCCAAGTTTATACTGGGTATCAGCTCTGGCGCCCATGGTGACTGTGGTTATTGGATGCTTAGTTGCATATTTTGCTCATGCAGACAAACATGGAATTCAAATTGTAATCTACAATCTAACTATGTTCATTATACTTTTCAAAACCAAAGAAACTTCACAATTTCCTGTTAATTTAAGCCAAATTAAGTGTCACATTATGTGTTGCAGGTTGGTCATTTGAAAAAAGGAATAAACCCTTCTTCAATTCAATTCTTGAACTTTGATCCTGAATATCTACCCTACACCATAAAAGCCGGTATCATGACAGGATTTCTTGCTTTAGCTGTAAGTTCTATGAATACTTAAGTATGCACGTCAGTTCCATATTGTCGAGAATTTTGTGGATATATAACATTTTTGCATATTCATACAGGAAGGTATTGCAATAGCAAGAAGTTTCGCCACAATGAAACATAATCAAATAGATGGGAATAAAGAGATGGTAGCTTTTGGGATGATGAACCTTGTCGGCTCATTCACCTCTTGCTATTTGACCACCGGTATGCTTAGTTAAGTTCATGTTGTGTTGGATGTTACGAATAACAATAGAAATTCGATTAATACGGTTCTTTGTTTTTCAGGGCCATTTTCGAAAACTGCTGTGAATTATAGTGCGGGATGTAAGACAGCAATGTCTAACGTAGTGATGGCAGTTTGCATGATGTTAACATTATTATTTATCGCTCCTGCCTTCGGTTACACTCCTCTAGTCACGCTTTCTGCCATCATCATGGCTGCTATGCTTGGATTAATCGAATATGAAGAGGCATATCACATTTACAAAGTTGATAAATATGATTTTTGCATTTGTATGTCCGCATACTTGGGAGTAATCTTTCTTAGTATGGACGTCGGCCTTATGATATCGGTAAAAAATTTCTCTAGAAAACTTCAAAACTTACAAAGCAAGAGTGCAATATATTAAGGGTGTTTATCTAATAGAACTTTTTTTCTTCATTTTTA
The DNA here is from genome assembly GCA_023529315.1 of Papaver bracteatum. Lineage (NCBI taxonomy): Eukaryota > Viridiplantae > Streptophyta > Magnoliopsida > Ranunculales > Papaveraceae > Papaver > Papaver bracteatum. The sequence continues at coordinate 83,372 of JAJJWX010000641.1, forward strand.
CTTGTTTGCTTTTGCAGATAGGATTATCCATCATCAGAGCACTGTTATGCGTTGCTAGACCTCCAATATCCCACCTTGGGAATGTGTCAAACTCAGCAATGTACCGTGATATCGAACAATATCCTTCGGTGGAAAAGGTTCCCGGTGTATTAATTCTACAATTAGGATCACCAATTTACTTCGCTAATTGTACATATGTACGAGAAAGGTAAAAATTTGTGTAAATAACATGGCTGCTTTCCTTTAATGCATGTAAACCACAATTTCTTATCTTTATCTTCGAAAATTATTACTAGGATTTCGAGGTGGATGGACCATGAACAAAGCATAAGTGACTCCAAGTCTACTGACATCGAACATATTATTCTTGATATGGGAGGTAATGATTATATCTTTAATTCCATTAATATACCAATTGATTCTCTTGGTCGTCGCTAAATTAAATTTTTGTTATTTGTAGGAGTTAGTGCTATCGATATAACTGGCATCGGAATGTTGACTGAAGTTCTGAAGAGTATAGAAAGAAAAGGAATCAACGTGTTAATTGCCAATCCTAAGATGGAAGTGATGGAGAAGCTAATGTTATCAAAGCTTGTTGACACAATAGGGAAGGATTCAATATTCTTGTCAATCAATGACGCAGTCGAAGCATGTCGTTTCACGCTTAGAAGCTCGAAGATTGGAGTAGATAGCAAAGTAGAGACTAGTGATGTTATTGTATAGGACAAAAATATGATGATAAAAGTGTCGTTCTTTTTCTGTATCGCTAAACTTGCCTGCCCGCAAATGTTATGCCTTCAGCTTAAAGCTGTGTGTAATTATTTCATCGAGGTTAGTGATTATGGGTTTCAAGTTCAGTTTTGTCATGTAGTATAAATCAACTTAACTGCACAGCCGTGAGTAGTAGGTTGACTTGTGACTGTAGAAATTTAAGACGGCAACGAACGTACCGAGGAGTAGTTAAAGAGGTCAAATGAAATTCATCTCGGTCACACTTGACTATTTTAAATTAGGGCCCACTGACATGCGCTAAGCGCTAATAAGAGAATGTCCCAGGTTCGAGCTGGCAATACATTCCCCTGACTAGGGGTGCCAACGGGTTCCATCGGGTCCGGATAATGTGCTACCCGGAACCGATTTAACGGTTCCGAGTTCGGTTCCTAAATTGATGGACCCGGAACCGAACCTGATAAAAACACTAATTAACCGTCGGGTCCGGGTATTTATCGGGTCCTTAAAATCAACTAAACTTTTTGATATTTTATTTTTATATTTTCTATATTAGTTTGAATCTAATAATTTTTCATATAAAATTATTATTATATCTATGTAAATTTTTTAATTGGGCCGACCGACCGGAGGGCCCGAAGTGAGGGAGTCCCTTTTATGGCCATTTTTTTGTAAAGTGAAGAGTAACACAAATGTTCAATTTGATAAAAAGATTGAAAATTCCATATCCATGGTTACTTTTTCACTAGACAAAATTGTCCCTTCCTTTTAGTCCAATTACTATAACTCCTTGTGTATCCTATTTTTAGGGGTATAATTGGAATGTAAACTTTAATATAACATATCTAAAAATTCGTGCCTTGGAATTTTACAAATTTTATCTCGTTGGAAAGCTTATAAAAAAATCTACGCAACGAGTACAAACAACAATATCAAATTTAGAGTTTTTAGAGTTTTTACGAAAAATTCGGAGGTATTTATCATTTTAAGCACAATTTTAGAAAATTAAATGTACATTCATTATGCAAACCACCACAAAGGATACAAAATACTTTATGTAGCCATATTTTGGTTTATGCATAACTAATTTTCCGTTGCAACTAATAAAACTACTCCCTCCGTTTCAAGAAAAGTGATACTTTCATTTTAGATGCAACTCACGAAAATTGAATGCATGCCATTACGCAAACCACCACACAGGCTGCAACCATATTTTGGTTTATGAATCGATTAATTTTCCGTTTCAGAAAAAAATAATACTTTCACATTCAGTTTCAGGAAAAGTGATCCTTTCTCCCCGCTTCGGGAAAAAGTGATACTTTCGCCCTGTTTCGGGAAAAGTGATACTTTCGCCCCGTTTAGGAAAAGTGATACTTTTGCTTCGTTTCAGAAAAAGTGACGCTTTCGCTCTGTTCCAGAAAAAGTGATAGTATCATTTTTTTTAAGACGAGGCGAAAGTGTCACTTTTTCTGAAACGGGGAGAAAATATTAATTTTCCTGAAACGGAATGTAAAAGTAGTCGCGGACAAACCCCATATTCAGATTCTTTCTCGGTCGGCCCTCCCACTATGGCAACGGTTGTACTAGTTAGGATTAAACATAAGAATATGAAGGAAAAATGAGAAAAAAAATTGAACGAAATTATACTAAATCTTTCTATTTTATGTAAAATTAACAAGTAAAACATAGATATTCGGGTACCCGATACCCGTCGGGTAGTGATTTTGCTAACGGTTCCAATCTTGGGACCCGAAACACCCGGGTCCGGATCGGGTCCAGGTAATCGGGTACCCGTTGGCAGCCCTACCCCAGACCACGGATCAACCCAAATCCAACCTAGTTTTAACCTACTCCTTGAATAAGTGCCTAATTGGTAGGCTGTCAATAATGGTCCGAAATCCGAGATCCGATTCCGAATATCCGACATCCTATAGTATTTAATCCGAATTGTCGGATTTTGGATTTCAGAATCGGAATTATTATCGGATTTTACCTCCTTAACCTAACGGAACCGGATTAAGCTATACGCAGAAGGTTAATATCCAACATCCGATAACCCAGGGGTGTACTAATAATTCTCAACCCCTGGGATTAGATGTCGAGACATAGAGAGGCTGAGTTAGTGAGTTTTCAGTTTTCTTTTCAATCTTTTTTTTCTTCTCATTGCACTACCGTAGCTTCTAATTCGTCTCTGCTAGTGCTTCGTCTTCTCTTCACAAACCAAAATATCAATCTCTGTCAATACCTAAAACTTCAACGAACTTCAAACATAAAAATCAATCTCTGTCAACACCTATGAATCTACTTGTTGATTCATAAATTGTGATGGAATAAATGGAAGATAATGATTCGGCGTCTGAACTTTTACGAATCTAACTCCGAGTATTCTTTCGTAATATTAGTGCAATAACTTCTGAAACTGTTTTGGTTTCCATCAATGAAAACATTCTTCATTTCTTGATTCTACTATGGTATCAGACTGAGAAAGTCTCATCTTTCTCAGGTTCTACGATCTTCCTCTTCCGCTTCTTCTTCTAAATCTTTTTATGATTCACGAATTTCCTGCATCTTCATTCAATTCCATGGAAAATCCTACTTCCACTTCTATTTCTAAGGTTTCTCTTCATCAACTTCACAGTTTTGTTTCTCTAAAACTCAATGAATCTAATTTTCTCATCTGGAAGAATCTTGTTCTTCCAGTTATCCGAAAATTTAAACTGATGAAATTCCTTGATGGATCTCATTCTTGTCCTCCTCAATTCACCAATAATAGAAATCAACTCAATGGTATTGAAAATACTCTCTATACAGATTGGATTGACGAAGATGCTACGATCATGATGTGGCTACATTCTACAATTTCAGACTCGGTTATCGCCTATTTTGCAGGAGCTACCACTTCACATCAACTTTGGATCAGCATTGAAGAACGATTTGCAAGATCGTCTTCCACTCATACAATTCAACTTCGTACAAAGCTTTTGGCACTCAAACAAGGTGATAAATCGATTCCTGCTCTTATTACTGAGATTAAGTCTCTTTCTGATCAACTTGTTGCATTACTGGTGAAATCATCTCTGACAAAGAACTAGTTGTAGTTACTTTAGATGCACTTCATTCAGATTACATACCGTTTGCTACTTCTATGCGGCATCGCTATCCACCAATTACTAGCCTAGAGCTTCATAACAATCTTCTTAGTGAAGAGTCAGTTATTAATGATCGACACAAAAATCTACTCACTGAAACATCAAATAGAGCTTTCTATGCTGAATCCTTAAATCATGCTTTTGCTGCTTCTACTATGCCTTATTCTCGCAATTCTGGTCGTGGATTTGGTGGTCGTTTTAATGGTTTTGGTGGTCGTTTTGGTCTTGGTCGTGGCAGTGGTGGTAGATCATCTACTTTTTACCCAGGCAGCACTTCCACTCCATCTCTGTTAGGCAAAGGTCCTTCTACTAGTTCTTCTCTTTCACCTTCAGTTAGACCTCCATCTGGTTTTCCATCAGCAACATCTTTACCACCACCAGGTTTCCAATCTCCTATGAATCTACCCATTCTGGTATGTCAAATTTGTGGTAAACATGGACATAGTGCTCTAGAATGCAGCAACAGACTAAACTTTGCATATCAAAGCCATCACACACCACAACATCTTAGTGCAATGTTAGCATCTGCAAATATTTTGGGAAACAATCCTTGGTATGCAGATACTGGTGCAAATAATCACATCACTGCTGATGAGTCTGAGCTACAAGCTGTTAATACTTATGAGGGACTTGAGGAAATTCAAGCTGCTAATGGAGAAGGTATGAGTATCACTCACACAGGTTTTTCTCTGAAATCTACTACAAATCACACCTTTAAACTTGATAATATACTTCTTGTACCAAAGGCTTCTCACAATCTTCTATCAGTACACAAATTCACTTCAGATAATCATTGTTCAATAACTTTTGACTCTTCTGGCTTTGTTGTGAAGGACTTATTCACTGGGAAGATACTTTTGCAAGGCCCTCACAGTAATGGATTGTATCCTCTTCAGTTTATTCATACTTCTACACAGCCTACAGCTCTTTCTGGAATTTCAACCATTTCTCCTGATGTGTGGCACAAGAGACTTGCTCACCCCTCTTATCAAACTATGAAGCTTGTTTGTAGCTCATTACATTTACCCAATGTACTTAAATCACCTATCTTCTGTAGTGATTGTCAATTAGGCAGGAGCCACAAATTACCCTTTACTATGTCTGCTCATTGTACTACCAAACCTCTTGAGCTGTTACATTTTGATTTGTGGGGTCCTAGTCCTGTCAAATCCAATTCTGGATATCATTACTATGTCAATATAATTGATGATTACTCTAAGTTTTGCTGGGTATATCCTTTATTTACAAAGTCTGATTTCAGAAAGGTTTTTTATCAGTTCAAAACTTATGTTGAAAAGCATTTGCAGCATCATATCCTTACAGTTCGAACTGATGGTGGTGGAGAGTTTTTACATACTGAACTTACTTCCTTTCTAGCTGATTGTGGTATAAATCATGAAATTTCATGCCCACACACTCCTGAACAGAATGGAGTAGCTGAATCTAAGCACAGGCATTTGGTGGATATTGGCAGGACCTATCTCATTCAATCAGGTATTTCAGCTAAATTTTGGTTTGAAGCCTTTTCTACAGCCAACTACACTATCAACAGACTTCCAACAAAGTCCATTGGCTTCAAATCCCCATATGAAGTGTTGTTTCATAAGGTACCAGATTATTCCTTTTTGAGAGCTTTTGGCTGTCTTTGTTTTCCTTGGTTGAGGCCCTACACCACTAACAAACTTCAACCTAGAAGTACTTCTTGCATTTTTATTGGATACAGTAACTATCATAAGGGATACAGATGTCTTGATATTACTACTGGAAAAGTCTATGTTTCTAGACATGTTACTTTTCAAGAAGAAATTTTTCCTCTCAAAGTTTCTTCTTCACCTGCCATTTCTACTTTGCACATGACTGAAGCTACCATATCCAATACTGCAGCTCCCACCACTCCTTCAGTCACTGATGTTTCTTCCAGTAATGCTGCTATTCCTCCTTCTATTAATGCTGAGGTTGGCAATACATCCTTTAATGCTAATGAAGTTCTCTCCCCTGGTGATTCTACACCTATTACAGTTCCTTCAGATATAGGTGTCAATACTCATTCAATGACTACAAGGGCCAAAGCAGGTATTTTCAAACCAAAAGCTTACTCCACTAAATACACCCTCTCTGCTTCACTTCAAGCTCAGAGATTAATAGTACCCACATGTGTCAGTCAAGCTCAAAAATCTCCACCTTGGAGACACTCTTTGGTTGATGAGTACAATGCCTTACAATTAGCAGGTACATGGACTAAAGTTCCACCACATCCATCTCAAAATGTTGTAGGTTGCAAATGGGTCTTTAGAATTAAGCAAAATCCAGATGGGACCATTGCCAAGTATAAATCAAGATTAGTTGCTAAGGGTTTTCATCAGTAGGAGGGCATTGATTACACTGAAACCTTTAGTCCTGTAGCTAAACCAACTACTATTCGAGTTATTCTTGCTCTTGCAGTCAATTTTAACTGGTCCATTACTCAGCTAGATGTGAGCAATGCTTTTCTGCATGGGGACTTAGCTGAGGAAGTTTATATGCAGCAACCTCCTGGATTTATTGATGCAGATTACCCACATTATGTGTGCAAACTTCATAAGTCTATCTATGGACTTAAACAGGCTCCAAGGGCCTGGTATGAAAAACTAATGCATGTTCTGCAATCTTATAACTTTACACTCTCCACAGCAGATTCTTCTCTTTTTGTGCAAAAGCATGGCTCCAGAATCACTATTGTTCTCATCTATGTGGATGATATTCTCATCACTGGTAACTCTCATCATTACTGCAAGGAGCTTATTTCTCAACTTCAACAACATTTTCCCCTTAAAGACTTGGGTGAGTTACATTATTTTCTTGGTCTTGAAGCTAAACGCAATACCAATGGTTTATTCCTATCTCAAACCAAATATGCCCTTGATCTGCTTGACAAATATGACATGGGAGGTGCTAAGCCATGTTCTTCTCCAGTTCCAGCAAATTGCAAACTCTCTGCCACTGCAGGTACACCTTTGTCAGATCCTTCTACTTACAGATCTCTTGTTGGTGCTTTACAATACTTAACCTGGACAAGACCAGAGATAAGCTATGCTGTAAATCAAGTATGCCAACACATGCAAGCTCCAACATCTGATCATCTCATAGCTGCCAAGAGAATTTTACGCTACATCAAAGGGACTATTGATTTTGGTATTCTTTTCAGCAAAGGCCTTACTGCAGTCCATGGTTTCAGTGATGCTGATTGGGCTGGGGACCCAGATTCCAGGAGAAGCACAGGTGGGTATTGCATCTTCTTTGGCTCAAATCCAATATCTTGGTCAAGCAAACGACAGCCCACTGTCGCTCGCTCTTCCACAGAGGCTGAATTTCGCAGTTTGGCCAATTCTGCAGCTGAGGTTGTGTGGATTTGTAAGCTGCTTCGTGATCTTCATATCTTTCTTCCAGCTGCTCCATCTCTTCTCTGTGACAACATCAGTGCCATTTCATACTCTTCTAATCCAGTATTTCACTCCAGAATGAAACACCTTGCTGTTGATTTTAACTTTGTCAGAGAGTTATCTCAAGCCAAGGAGCTAAAAATTGCTTACATTTCAACTATTGATCAGGTGGCTGATATTTTTACAAAGGGATTTGTTGGTCCTCGCTTTGAACTTCTGCGTGGAAAATTGTGTGTGCTTCCCAAGTCAGCACTCGCCAATTTGAGGGGGGCTAATAGCAGTGACACACCATCATAGCTGGCAGTTTCTTATTATTAAGCTACTAGAATCTACTTGTTACTTCGGTGTCTGAACTTCTACTTATTGATTCTTAATCTCACAATCACACAGATCAATCAGGTATGATGATGAAACAAATTCAATCACTATATCTGTCTCAGATGCAGTAAAGTTATGTAGAAGGTCTAGAAAATATGGGATTTGAATGGATCCAACTCCAAGTTTTTTCTCTACTGACTGTATTAAAATTTCATTTAATGAACTTATTTTTGTACCAAAAATAAAATTTGGTTAGAGAGGATATATTCAAACTATGATAAAAGGGGTTCTGGATCGTCTGTGCCTGATTCTATCTGAGCCCTCTATTCATACGAATGATAGAAGGACACGTGTCGATATTATAATTTAATTATACTGTAAATCTGGTACAAAAAAGTTAGTTTGATTTGAACTAAAAATTTGAGATAAAATAGTGAAAATATATATTCTTTCCTTAATCGTCTTTCTTTAAAAAGTTAAACTCCATCCTTGATTCTGAATGTAGTTCTTCTACTTAAAAAGAGACTGATCTCACATCATCATCTTTTACTAATACACTCCATCATCTTTTGTTACTCTTAACATTTAGCTAGACCTCTGTGGAAGTGTCAAGGAAGATTAAGAAAATTGTAATTGATATTGCATAAGGACTTGATATGTCTATCTCTATAAGTTTCTAGAGTGCTAGAGATAGAGTCATTGTTAATAAAAGACCACCAGATTGTTTATTAAGAACCCACAATTGGGGGATAGTTTTATTAATTGGGGATATGAATTACTTCCCCCAACCAGGGGTGAATGATAAGGGGTAACTTTTGATTATGAAAATAACAAAATACCCTTTCCATAATTAAAATCCTTTATGAAAAGACTGTTATACCCTTTCCCCTAAAACATTAAAATCAAAAACCAAAACATTTTATCCCCCATTTCAGTTTTGTGCCGACACAGTTAGATTAGGGTTTTTTTTTCTTCATCTTCTTCATCGTTCTTCATCGACGATTAATCGTTAAATCAAAAGTTTCTTCGTCGATTAACCTACCTACCCGAATCATAACCATGGCTCCACGAAAGAAAGTAAAATCCAAACCAAAAACCAAATCGATTTCTCAACAGAAACAAGAACAAAGAATTAGTTCGATTGCTGAAGAACAAGAAGAGGTCCAGCCGGCGAACTCGGACGATCAAACACTCGCACTCATGGCTTCTTTGAGAAGGTTAGTGATTTTGAACTCGTTTATGATTGTTTTAATCGATTTATAGCAATGGGTTTAGGTTAGAATCGCAAAACAAAGCTAAAATAGTCGAGGTTGACAGAGTGCCGGCATTGAATCTTGGATGAATACCACGCCGGTTTTGAGTACCGGCATTCAATATGGGATGAATATCATATCGGTATCAATTCCTAAAAGTGAATGTGTAGTGCCGGCATCCAAATAGGGTTGAATACCATACCGGTTTTATGTACCGGTATTGATTAATTGTAATTCGTGTATGCCGGCAGTAAGCTTAGAACACACATGAACATTCTGTAGTTTGACACCAGTACCGGCATTGAATCTAGATTTCTTGCATGCCGGTTCTTTAAAAACGGCATAGATATGATTGAAATTTTGTATGCCGATAGTTAACTATAAACATACAGGAACACATATGATATTTTGATCAGTACCGGCACTCTTTGTCGCTTCCATTCTATGCCGGTACTATTTGTACCGGCACTAAACTGATTTAATTTCAGAGTGCCGTTAGTTGTGTTTTATTTACCGGCATTCTCGACAGCCAAGTTTGAATGCCGGTAGGGCTTAACCGGCTTCGTCTTTTTACTCATGGGGAATGCCGGTACTTAAACTTCCACTATGTCTGAGCATATTTTTGCTTCGTGTGCTTATGTTATAGGTCAAAAGCCAAGGAAGGTAAAAAAGTAAATAATAAAGATGCTCTCACTAAGAGAAAGAGGAAGGACGGTCTTGATACTCCTCAGTCTCTTCCTCCACGAGGGAAAGATGTAGGTCGCAAGAAGCATTTGGGGTTTGAAATAAGAGGGGCAATTTGGAAGAGTGGTGGTGACCTTAGTGCACTTGTAATCCGTGAACGTACTGGAATAGTTGAGGAGGATGAGCATGATGAAGGTGAAATTGAGGAGGAAGATGATGAGGTTCCCACGAGTCAATTAGCAAGCCAAAGCGAAGTTGGTGGGCCGAGTGAACAACCAACACAAGGCAAGGTCAAGGGCAAGGGCAAACACAAAGTTAAAGGTTGTCACCTTCCTAACATTTATGACATGTTACCCGACCTCGAACGTGGTAAAATTTGGGGTGAAGCTCCGAAATCGAAAGTATTATTTGGATACAAGCACTCTTGGGCTCGTACTATCTATCAAACATATGTAAGCATATTTTATTTTGTGCATATGTATTGTTTTGTATTTATGCGAAATCTCTTAATCGTATTATCTTCTAATTGTAGGATCATACTAAGGATGTTCGTGTCTGCCGAAACCAAGCCGTTGCCCATTGGGATTTGTCTATGGAGCATGATGATGTGCAAACAATAGTAAGGGAATCTGGTCTGTATGGTTTGGTGGAAAATTATTTGAAGCCATATATTGTGACAGTCAATTGCTTCGTTGAACACTACCATGGTGAAACTGATACAATGCACTTCCCGTGGGGAGAGATGACCTTGATCCCAGATGATGCTCAAAACATTCTAGGCTTGAACGTAATCGGAAAGTCAATTGCAGAAGGAGTTGAGTGTTTGGACCTTGATTGGTCGAAGCTGCACGCTTTGACTAACAAGCTGTTTGGTTGGGACTTCAAAACTTCAACGGAGAGCTTTCATTGTTCCCGGTCTAGTAAGACGAAGACATTGAAGCTGACGATGCTTAAGAAGAGGTTTTAAAATACAAAGCAAAGAAGTTTGGAGGATGGATGAGACCCTGCACAGATTCGATATACCGCCGCTGCATACCTGTTATACATCCTGGGCACTAGGGCATTCCCCGACACTAATGGTAACAGGGTAAGTGCAAACTTTCTTCAGTACCTGGACCCGTTGGAAGATGTTTATATCTATTCTTGGGGCACCGCGGGGCACCGCGGTAATGGCCCATCTGATGGCGGAGATGAGAAGGGCCGCTTTGGCTAAAACAAACCAATTTGTCGGGAATTTCACTCTATTGCAGGTAAAAATATTTTCTTAACTTATTTTCTTATATATATTGTTCACATGTATATATTCATCATGAACTTATAATAAAAATTTATTGTTTCACATTCAAATAGGTGTGGTGTTATGAACACTTCCCAACCTTGTTCAAGAATTTCCCTTTCTTGAAGACCATTGAGTGTCCCGAACCCGATGCTCCTAGAGATAAGAAGTTCGAGTATAACAACATTCCAAAGCCCGGTAATAAAGGTCGACTGATCGAGATGAGATTGTCTCTCTAAGAAATGAGTACAGAAGACATTGTGTTTGACCCATATAAGGAGGATAGATAAAACCGTCAACTTTTGAAGTTTGGTAACGTTGCATTTTACAATGGCCCGTTGTTCCACCCAAAAGGATATATCATGGCTGATCCATGCCGTGTGATGCGCCAACATGGATTTAACCAATTATCCCGTTATTGGTCGGTCTTTGTTGATAATTATCGTCTTTACATTTCTCGGTGCAATTCAACTCCCAACAAGTTGCATGTAGTGTATGATCCGGAACCGGAACCAACACATTGGAGGGACAGAGAGCCACGACGTTTGGTAGATATTAGTAAGTGGGAGATTACGGAAAATGGTGATGAAGCTGATAACGCTTACATGGAATATTACCTGGAATGGTCACATCTGTATGTCGTGCGCCCTCCCTCCGCCGAAGTTCCTCCCCAGAAAAAACCTCCTGCTGAAACTATTACACCTCCACCACCTACGACGGCCCAACTTCATAAGACTATTGGGTTGCTAGTAAGTTTTATTAATTGCTTAGTTGTTTAATGTCAACATAATGTTATATATTAGTAGATATTAATTATGTGTTTATGTATTAAACTAGCGTCGTCGGGTTCGCAACTTGAAGAAGATGTTTGGTTGCAAGTACGATGAAGGAGTGGTGCTCTCCCTTGAAGAAATCAAGGAAGTCGAGCAAAAGCTTGATAGAATTGAAGAAACCGACCCTAGTGCAAAAGCTTTGTTTGGAGAAACGAGGAAGGTGCCCGCCAACAAGAAACTAAAGACCAAGTGAACAATGGGTGGTTATTGTAATTGTGTTGAACATGTCTCGATTCAACTTGTTTTCGTTTGAACAATGGGTGGTTATTTTAATGTGTTTAACTCTTTAGTTATTTGGTTTGCAATTGTGTTGAACATGTCTGGATTTCTATGAAAAAAATTAAACACACTAACACCGGCGTCCTTTAAATTTTAATTCAATGCCGGCTCTATAGTGCCGGCATTGAAATTGTCTCTAATTCTATACCGGCACAAGAAGTTAAAAAAATTCATGTTCTTGTGTAGATTTTGACAACTACCGGCATAGTAATTTTTTATAATTCAATGCCGGTATTGTAATTTTAGTCCTTACTTCCTTCTTGACAGAAAACTGGCATGGATATGTCGGTTCAATCAATGCCGGTACGCTTATAAAAATTTATTTCAGCTGCTATTTGATTTCATTCCTAAGTAATCTATTACATTGGATTGGTTCTTTTTAATTAAAACATGATAGAAACCATTCAATGGATTGCACGTTGTTAGAGATAATCTATTTCCATCCCTTTTCAACAATTGCAGAACTTTTGAGCCTTTCCCGAATATGTTCGAAGACATCGTCCGGGATTGGGGTATCAAGGATCATCTTCACTTGTTCTTCTTCTTTTTCAACATATTCCTTTCCCTTCATATAACACCCATCACACCCATCCATAGGCTTGCATTGGCCCTTGTGGTTTTCTCTTGACTCCGCTAGGTCAACAGCTTTGTCAAACCATTGAAACTCATCGTACTTTGGGTGATTCAAACACCTTAGAAACATTCTTCCATTTTCAGCATCATCAGTTTTTGCAATCCAAAACCGGCGTGTCCCATCACAGCATCTGCACTTTGAATAAATAAAAGGGCAGTCCATTGCTAGATGAGATGGTGACTTACAAATTTGACACTTGCAATGATGACTCTGTAATAGAAAATTATATTAGTTATGCGTCATTATAGTGAACATTGTATTGTTAGTAATGATTAATCTACTTACTTTGCAAATAGAGATAATTGATGAATCTCCCATCGATTTGTGAAGCTTTAACCGTGCTTGATTTGTTGAAAGAAGGATTTTTGTTATTTTGTGTGTGGTTTGTATAGATTTTCACCAAGGAATAGGGGTATTATATACAAATGATTCTCCAACGGTCTTATTTTCAAAAAAAAACTAGCCGTTTTTTTTGGAATTCACCTATACCGGCATAGTCGACATTGAAGATTCAATGATGGTATAGGTTAAATATTTGCCTGAATCTCTGTGAATGAAAACCGGAATTGTAATCTTATGGAAATCAAAACCAGTATTCTGTACCGGTATGGTTGTTCACAATGACATCAATTTCGGTTCTGGTTATTTTCAAAAAAACTAGTCGTTGAGGTTTCTCACTATATAAAGAGAGCTAATACTTGGACCCAAAAGTCCCAAACCGTTGTGTTCTTATATATCTCCTTTATCCTCTTAACTTAGAAACCATCCACCCTAGAATAATCATCTATAAATAACTTAGTATAGTACCTAACCCGTCATTCAACAAATGGCATCGTTTGACTCGGAGGAAGATTTAGCAATCACCCAAGCATGGTATGCCGAAACTTGTCCTTCAATTATAGATAACAGCACGCGGGATTCCATGTGGTTGAAGATTTTTAACAAATTTGTTCACGACTATGGGAACCCAAAACGAAGAAGTGCTAAAAAAATTGAGGAACGACACGACATTATCATAAATGCGGTGGTTGAGTATCTAAAATTGAAACACCGGATTCATCAAGCTAACCATAATAGATTGTCTCCTCAACAACTTATAAGTATTTTGTATGATTAATTCGACATAATTAACTATTTTGGAATTTGTATGTAACAACCATAATGTGTGCATTGTTTTTGTAGCATGAAGCCGTGAAAACGCGTTACTTACAAGAAAATGGAGAACCATTCTTGTTTGAAGCCAACGCCAACCACATTGTAACCAAAGTCACGGAGTTCCGCCAGCTGGGTGAATCGGAGACGGATTCTTCTTAATAATATTGATAGTTTAGTGGTAATTTCTTAGGTTTTTTAGTGGCTAGATATCTATGTAAACCCGTTAACCAATGTCGGCGTAGTATTAATATATATTTGAATGCTGGTAGTAGGTCCCTATTTTTTTTTGTTCATGTGTACAATTTACGTATTTCCGGCATAGAGTTTTGAAAAATACGATTGCCGGTACATAGTGTCGGAATGATCGTAAACCATATATCAATGTCGGTACGTCATAATCAATGCCCGACGGCTATTTTTTCAAACTATAAACCTGTAAAGTAAAATGCCGGCGTAGATTTTAGGTTACCAACAATGCCGGTACCATAAAGTGGAAAAGAGTCGATGTGTACTCATCTATTTAAAGTGGCTACACCTATTGCAGTTGATACATTTCTATGATGGCAAAAAAAAAACGGCTACCTATTTCAGAGAATATTTATATGAAAGAAGAGTCTCAACTCCGGTAGGGAATCAATCATCATCCACCACCAACTCAATTCCCATGATACTAGAAAAACTTAGAAGGAAGGACCAAACCACCATGTCAATTGCCGCAATGGAAGAAGAGATACTTATAAGGAAAAGAGAAGAAGAAGAAGAAGAGGCAGCAAAGGAAGATTACTATCGCGAAGAAACAAAGATAATATACAAACGTGTAAAACAATCGAAGATTGAAGCGGATGTTGAGGAAGAAACCAAATGGATCAAAAATTACTACATAGTATCTGATTTCCAAGAAGATCACCGCCCTCCAAACCTTTTTTTGGGTCTTGTTACGGATGGTCCTTATATGCGGGAGTTCGTGGACGATAAGTGCAAAAAACGTAAAATAGTTTACGGGGATGAGTTTGTATCGCATCGGACTACTGCCCTCATAAAATTATGTCGCAAAACAACGAGTTTCTCGCAAGATACCGAGACAATAGGTTTGAAGCTCAGGCCGCATACACAAAGTGGAGAAAAGAGCCTTTTAGGCATTTCAAAGCCGCTTTGTTTGTTGAATCTCGTACCAAGAAATGATGTTAGTCGCAATTACCTTGAGGTCTTTCATTTTAGGTGTAAGGTTGTTCAAGTGTTTAATGCTTTTAAGTCTATTTCCTTATGATTAATATGAAATTTCTTTGGTTTGTGGTTAATGTTGTTTATTTCATCAAGTTTCATTCACATACCGGCATTGATAGATACACCAAATTATTTTTAATTGCAAGCGTCGGCATTGAACGGTGCACCAATTACTAAGCCGGCATCATATTGACAATTTAAACATATTGTCAGAATTCGGCATTGATTTTCTCCATGTATCTATGCCGGCATTCTGACGGTTACAATTTGAAACTCACTATAACCCATTTATTGGACGGTTACAAAATCATTCCACTAGTTTGACGGTTACAAAATCCACTAGTTGGACGGTTACAAACCACTATAACCCATTTATTGGACGGTTACAAAATCCTTAATGTGTCGGTTACAAACTTCTCAATCTATTTAAGTGACAGTTTTGTCTACGAAATTATTCAATCTTTCTTTGTATTCAATCTTCATAATTTCATCTTCCATACCAAAGACAATGGGTCCTCGCAAATCTCGTGAAAAACCCAGTCCACAAAAACATGTAGATGAACCGCAAGAAAGTCCTGAAGAGTCTGTGGGTGAGGCGACCATAAAAAATTTGATACGGTAAGTGAAGTATTTTTTGAATTGAATTTTTTTTAGGGTTTATCCCATAATATATAACACAAAGTCATCATTTATTTTTTTAGTCCTTACACTACACCACAATTATATTTTGAAATTATAAACTAGTCAATTGAAAATCTATTCTGTTCGCGGTCGAATTCAATTTGAAAATCATGCCATATTTTATGTCTTCAATCCCGATTGTATTGCATGATATTTCCGGCATTTGAAATTAGACAAACTATATGCCGGTAACAGGTCCCGGCATTGTATATTTGATCAGTACTATGCCGTATTTATTTGCCTTCATTGTTAAAAACTCTGTTCAAAAATCACAAAGTTCCGGCATACTCATAAATATGTACGACAATGCCGGCACTTGTTCCGGCATCCTCGATAGTTTTACTATCTATGCCGGTTTTGTTTCCTTAGACCTGATATTCTCTGTATAGAATTACAAAAAACCGGCATGCAGTTTTGTATTTCCTACTATGCCGGTTCTAGTACCGGAAGTCATTTTTGGTTTTATTTCTATGCCGGAATCCAGTGTGTAACTCAGTTTAACATATTGGAACATAGGTCCAAAGCATCAAAAAAGGACAAAGGAAAGGGTAAAGCTGTTGTACAACAAAAATGTAAGTCTGCTCAACCTAGACGTCCTGATCCGGCTACTGCTAAGGTCACAATTCGGGATCAACCTATAAGGGACTCAACTAGTAGTGATGATGATGAAGATGACTGGGAAACTGGTCCTGTACTCGAACGAGCTGGTGGCTCATCCTCACAAGCAGCTGATGTGGGAGTTCAATCACCTAAGGATGATGAAAAGGCACCCCCAGCCCACATGCCTGATAAAGATGACATAATTCCAGACCTCGTTGATGGCAAACATTGGGGTCAACCGAAAAACCCGCAACTCTTATTTTCCTACAAAGACTCTTGGGCTCGTTGGATCTATCAAACTTATGTAAGATGTTTCCATCTTGTTATTACAATATTCATCTGCTATCAAGTGAATTCAACTAAGTTTGGTGTGTTTTTATAGGACCACAAGAAATCTTTCCGTGTTAGCCGCCATCAATAATCGGATGTATGGACTTTGAAGGATGAGTGTACGGCTGTTAAGGCAGTAGTCAAAGCATCCGGGTTGTATCCTGCGATAAAGAATTATGTGGACACTGATACTGTAATGGCAAACTGCTTTTTGGAGAGGCTTTATGCTGAAACTGACACCATGCATTTTCCTTTTGGTGAGATGACCATTATCCCTGAAGATGTCCAAAGGATAATAGGTTTAGAGGTTGTTGGGAAAGCCGTTAAGGTGGGAGATGACTCTAAGGACCTAGAATGGGACAAGATCTATGATCTCACTGAAAGGTTGTTTGGATGGAACAAGGAAACCACTTTGGAAAATTTGTACAAGACAAGGACTTCCCAGACGAATACTATTACATTCGTCAAACTCTTTGAATTGTTTGGGGATACTAAGAACAAAGTATTGACTCCCGAACAAGTTCAGCAAAGTGCCGCTGCCTATATGTTGTTCATCTTGGGCTCCGCTATATTCCCAGACGCAAATGGTAATAGGGTGCATATGAACCTCCTACAATACTTGGATCCATTGGAAAAGGTTCATGAGTATTCTTGGGGCACTGATTTCTTGGCACATTTTTTGGCAGAAATGCGTCGAGCTTCTAAGGCAAATGCCCGTCAATTTAATGGGAATTTCACTGTCATTCAGGTATAAATAAATATCCATTTGGTGATCGTTATCATTAAATTTAGTAGTTGCCTTTTTTTTTTCTTACACATTTCATTAAAAGGATTTTTCATTGGCACAGGTGTGGGCTTATGAACACTTCCGAAGTTTGTTCGTAGGTTATAAAGGATTGAAGACTGTCTGTGGATATGAACATAATAAGTCTCTATCTAAGAAATACTACTTCGACAATACCCCGAGGCCCAATAACAGGAAACGTTTAATTGCAATGAGGATGCATTTGGACTCGGTGGCTGTGGAAGACGTTGTGTTTGACCCGTACAGGAATGCCAGAGGAGTTCATTTACAAAGGCGTGACAATGTTTCATTTTACAACGGACCTTTATTTCATCCTAAAGGATTTGTTATGCACAACCCTTGCCGTGTAATGCGGCAACTTGGGTACAAGCAAAAATATCTGACGGATACATCATATCAGAAATTCTCCCATGACATTCCGCAATGACAATCAGATAAGAACCATACTCTCATAGTTTATGACCCTAAACCTGTTATTGCACATTGGACTGAAAGGGAAGAAAAAGGACTTGTTTTGGATGTGGCCGATTGGGAATTGGCTGAGAATGGTTGTGAGAGTGATCCAACCTTCCTAAGAGGTCATCGTAAGTACTCGCATCCTTATGTTGTGCGCCCGGATACCATAGAAGTTCCTCCACAACCAGCACGTCCCTCCACAACTCTGTCAACTATGCACGACCTTCTACAGCTCGTTACGTTGTTGGTACGTACGTCTTGTGCATTACTATTTTTGAAATCTATATGTATGAACTTATACAATTGTACATACTAAATGCATGTTGAAAAATCCCTTAACAGCGTCATAGGATTGGAAACTTGTCAAGATTCTTTAAGAAGAAGACCAAGAAAGGCAAGTTGATGACCCAGAAAGAACTGGAGAACATCGTCCAAAAGATAGACCAAATTGAAGATCCGGAGGAAAAAGAAAAGAAAGGAAGAAGAGGGTACACAAGAGGCCAAGAACTGAGTGATCGTGTGTTTCTTTTATAGTATTATTTTGGTTTGAACAATTAGAGTTACTTTATTTGTGTGTCTTGTTAAAATTTGAACATCTTTCATTCACTTGTTTTAGGTTTAGAACTTCTTAACTTTACATTTCGTTTGGTAAAACTTTGCTTATGTTATTTTATGGTATTAAGTCTTTGCTTCTGTTATTTTATGTGTATTGCAATTCACTTTTTCTAACTTTGGTTTATACAAAACCGGCATAGACTATATCGTGTGTACTATGCCGGAATTCTGTTTAGTTCTAGAATTTAAAAGAATAGAGTTCCGGCATAGCCAATAGCGCTAAAACTATGCCGGAAATCTGTTTACTTATAGCGTTATTCTAGTACAAAAATGGCATAGTAAAGTTTATCGGTTGGCATATGGTTTAAATGGCACATAAATGGCATCCCATAATTGGTGTAGGACATTTCAAAATTCCATAGTAAAGTTTGAATCAAATCACATTGGCACATAAATGGCATATGGTTTAATGATTACAATTCAAACTTCCAAAAAAACAAAAGGTGGAGTATTAGTAAACCACATATATCCAAATTACTCATCATCGCCTCCACACGTATGAAGTTAGCCCTCCTCCTTTTCAAGAGGTTTCTTTGATAAGTCCAAAGCATCCCATAATTGGTGATTCTCATCATACAGTTCCATCCATCCCTTCCATAGCCTCGGATCTAGTTCCTTGTTTTTAACCATCCCACAAACCGGTGGCAATGGAAAATTGTCCTTGAGTTTCAGAATAACGAAATGATTGTCGTTCACGTACGCCAAAACAACTCTTCTCGTCTTAAGGGATCCCTCGCATTTTTGCCACTTTAGTGTAAATGTTGTGACTACGGTGGGGGAAAAATAATGAACAACACAATTAAATGTATCCGCTACTAGATGCCCACAAAGCGGCATCATCATCCAATATTGAGAAGGAATAAATGACATTTCCTGCTCAGGTCCTAACACTTGAGCACACATATCATCAAACACCTCGTCGTGACCAACCAGTTGCTCGTAAAATCTCTTCTTCTTCACAAGTTGATCGGCCATCCTCATTCTAGCATATCGGCATGGTGTCATTCCTTTACTAACGGTCATCTCGAAGATTCCTAATTGTTCGGTCACGACATGATAGCCACAATTTCCATCTCCATCGACATCATCCGTGTACACAATAAACTCGCGAATAACCTTAGGAAGTTGGTCTATGTAAGACTTTATCTTCGTATGATAACTTCTAATGGTCCTACCTATTATGGGATCCTTATACATCTTCGTATTACCATTATTTAGCTTAATTATATCCAACTCATTATCTGCAATCCCTACACTCCAAATGTCTATTGTATTAGACGGGAGAATATTCTTCCTTGGCCTTCCTCTACACCTTTTCCTTTGAACATCGGCTACATCGACTATGGGTGTAGCATCTGAATTCTCACCTTCTTGTCTTTGGTAGCTTAATGTTGATACCTTCGGCGGCCTTCCCCTTTTCCTTTGAACCTCGGCTACATCGACTATGGGTGTAGCATCTGAATTCTCACCTTCTTGTCTTTGGTAGCTTAATGTTGGTACCTTCGGCGGCCTTCCCCTACCCCTTTTCCTTTGAACCCAGGCTACATCGACTATGGGTGTAGCCTCCGAATTCTCACCTTCTTGTCCTTGGTAGCTTAATGTTGGTACCTTCGGCGGCCTTCCCCTTTTCCTTTGAACCTCGGCTACATCGACTATGGGTGTAGCCTCCGAATTCTCACCTTCTTGTACTTGGTAGCTTAATGTTGGTACCTTCGGCGGCCTTCCCCTTTTCCTTTGAACCTCGGCTACATCGAATATGGGTGTAGCCTCCGAATTCTCACCTTCTTGTCCTTGGTATCTTAATGTTGGTACCTTCGGCGGCCTTCCCATTTTCCTTTGAACCTCGGATATATCGACTATGGGTTTAGCCTCGGAATGCTCACCTTGTTGTCCTTGGTAGCTTAATGTTGGTACATTCGGTGGCCTTCCCCTTTTCTTTTGAACCTCGGATACATCGACTATGGGTGTAGCTTCGGAACCCGTCGTTTGATGTTGACTTGATATCGGTTCCTTCTTTGGCCTACCACGTTTGTTTGGAACCGGCGCTTTCGTGAATCTGGCTTCCGAAATCTCACTTGCGGATAGATCTCGTCTCTTAGTTTCCGTGAGTTCTTCTTCACGTCTACTCATTTCTTTCAATTATTTCCTTTGTTTTCTCCTTGGAATTTTAGTTTGTGGTCTACCGGGCGGATCTCCCTTTCTTGGCTCTTCACTTGGTGTTATCCATGGGCGTGTAATCAGCCTCAGTTGGCTCAACAACACTTGTCGGCTAGCCGAGTGGGCTCGTGAGTAAGCTTCATATAATTCCTTGGCCTCCTTTGTAACCCATGGTGATTTTCCGGGATCTTCCGTAGGGGGGAGGTCGAAAGTTAGTTGCTTCCAAAATGGATCAATAACATCAATTGGTATCACTTCTTCATACTTCACAAGCATATGACGACACAGAAGCCCCAATGAAGACATGTCGGGAAAGATACACACATCACCCGGTTTTCCGTAATTTTTCTAGTATTGCATTTGTATCATCATATGTTTTATTGCCCATTTGGAGACGTTGAACTCTATTCCTTGGAGCAACTTAATATGTGGAATAAATTGAGTCATCCTATCCATTGAGCTTTTCTCAAAAGCCTTCTTGATCCTATTGGTATCAGCCTTAAAGTGTTGCTCTATTTCCTCGGTGACCGTAACCACGTTTCCTTGCCCGAACTGGATGAGATCTTTGAATCTCCCATGAGAGGACTCCGCTATACTAGTTGCTTCATTCCCGTAATGTCTATAACGATTTGTCCATGCACGCACAAATTTTTCCTTGAACTTATCCAACCAATTAACCCGATAATATGAGACGGCACTTGGATACACTTAGTTATATTTGGAAATAAACATGTTTAATCTCTTTTGATACATGTCCTCGGTAAGAGACCAATAAACTTTCTCCCAATCCTTTAGAAATTCCAACCACCCTTTATGATTTTCACCGTGTTCTTTGTCGACTCGCTCTTTAATCTTTCCTCTTTCATTTTCTTCTTCTTCGGGTGATAGTTTCTCTTTGCGAACATCTTCCTCCAGTACATCAACCATTCTCTTCTTAATATCCTCCTTAGAGGGTTCGAACAAAGCATGACAATGTTTTTTCACATTTTCACCAATATGATATGTACATAGGAAATTTTGTGCATCTGGATATACGTCGGAGATGGCATTCATTAGTGCGTCAAATTGATCGGTTATGATGACCTTCGGTGATCGGTTTTCCGGGAACAATAATTTCAATTGTCGCAATGCCCAATGATAATTGTAATCCTTCTCGTTTTCCATTAAACACCAAGCCAATGTGAATGTTACCTTGTCCGATGTTTGCCCCACGATGTTGAACAACGACATGTTGTATTTGTTTGTCTTGTAGGTGCAGTCCATCATAAGAACATCACAACACGTATGAGACAATTGTGAAAGCAAAGGATGCGAAATGAATATTTGAAGGGGCTTCTCATCCGGACCTCTTTTAATGATTCGCGTGTACTTGTGATCCCAAACTATCTTCTCAAATTCTTGCATAATGGTCCTCCCTTCCCATTCCAACCTTCTAATGGTTGCTTGTGCGCTATAAATTGTACTTAGGGAAGAAACGTTTGTCTCATCCTTTTCCTTGAAGCCTCTGAGAATCACTCTTGGTTTGATACATGCTTTGGTAATTATCCTTACATCCTCAAATTGATGAGGTTTTAGCTTCGCAACTACAGAGTTACCAACAAAATCTTTCGGATCCCGATGGTTATGATGCCCAAAACACACCGTACAATCCCATTCTTCTTCCTCTTTTCCTTTGTCTCGTAGATGGAATACAAGCTTAAAGGGGCACTCATCCTTCTTCGTATTAGTCTTGTATACCCTATTAGTCTTCTTTTCATATACATAACCCTTTCTCTTATGGCTATTCTCCTTGTATTTTCCGTGTCGTTCACAAACCATCTCAAAACGAACATTTGAACCTTGGCTATTCCTCACTAAGACACACGTTTTCTTAAGAGCCGTCTCTTTTGCCAAACCAATAGCTTCAACTGGAGATTTTATTCCCTATATAAGGACAAAAAGGGAAGATTATAAGGTTAGTTACAAGCAATCCCAACATAAAATTGTAAAAAATAGGTGAAAGTATTGTTTGGTAACATACCCGAGGCATTTTATAGTATTCGGACGTATCCCGAAAGAGAGGTTTGGAAGTTGGAGCGATGTATGTCACAACCTAAGGCACGAATGAAAATAAAATTGAATTAGTTCCACATAATAATGTTCCGGCAATGTATGTTTTTGAACAACAATGCCGGGATAAGGGATGCCGGCATTGTAGAAAAGATAAAATGCTCGCAGGTACCTTGTGTCGGCATCCACGATAATTTACATTAGATGCCGGTACAAAGGTTCAAAATATCATTAACTCATGTATGATTTTCATGTAAAACCGGCATAGTATATATGTAAAGTTCTCTGCCGGTACATACTACCGGCATTCACGAAAAATTACACACTACGCCGGTACTATGTGCCGGCGTTTACGAAAAATAAAATATAAAGCCGGTACTTAAGATCGAAAAACAAATACTCATGTATGTTTTACTTGTGGTACTGGCATAGTAAGTTTGGAGTAAACCATGCCGGTATGGATATTCCATGGAATATTCGGTGGTAGGTAAAAAGTGAAATGTATACCGGCATGGATATTTGGTATGAATATCACGCAAGCCTTTTTCAAAAATGGGGGATATCTTTGGCTTAGGCATGGAAAGGAGTATGAATACGACGCGGTACCACCGATTATGGCGTAGTATTCATACTACGAGTGTCTTGCACTACCCTTTTTCAGAGAAAAATGGCGGTTTGAAACAGAAAAATGAAATTTTCGACCTCTTTGAAGCATTACCTGTGTGTTTGGGTTGCTTGTATGCTGGACATGTTTACTTCCTTGGGTTGGTTCTTCACAAAACACTTCATGCTCACGAAAATCATGATCCAAGGGTGTTGGTTCATCATATAACTCCAATTGTGAGTTGTTATCATTAACCGAAGATTGATGATATGATTGTTGTTGTAGTTGAGCTAAAGATTGTGCAGCTGCAAGTCTCTCATCACAATCATCTTCCATTTTCCAAAAAAAAAATCACTCAAAATTTTCCCTCCTTCTACTCTCAACTAACCCACACAAATTTTAAAAAAAAAAAACTAAAAACACACTAATTTATCCCCCAAATGATTATGAATTTACTAATTATTGTTAACTACTAATCCTGATTAGTGAGGGCTAGATTAGGAATTAATAAAATAATTACATAGGGGGTAACCCTGAATTGCTATTGGGACACCTATTTTGTCCTGTAGCTATATCCCCCAATTAATAAAACTATCCCCCATTTGCGCGTTCCAAATATACATGAAGTAGTAAGAATAATATTCAGATTCAATCTAAACAAATAAAAACTATTATATCAACCTTTACATGAATGTTGAATTATATTTTAAAGATTAAGGTTTAATGTTTCATCCAGACTATCAACTTAAGAATAATGAGAATAATAACACAGTTAATAATATTATTTGAGTGAGTAAGATAGTAACAAATTTATGGTATGTAATATTTGTAAAATTTATATATGGTAGTACACTAGACTTAAAAATATCAGATATTATAAATTCACGTGAAATCGAATTTTAATTACTTATGTTGATAAAATAAATAATAATAATAATAATAATAAATAAATTCAGATGACTAAATTTCTTAAAATGATGTAAACTATTTATATATTTTATGAAGTAAATTTATCATACTTACACCAGTTACGATAAAAGTTTAAAGACTAATTAATCTTAATAAATTAATAATTAGTAGTCTAGCACTGGAGAATAGGGAAGGTTGTGTTTTCTCTGTTCGTAGGAAAGCATTGTTGGGAATGGCCAACCTTGACAGGGCAACTGCATTCAGAGATGACCGATCATAGAAGTATGATGTTAATCTGGAAAACCAATAGATGTAAGTTCACTTAGAAAGATTCGTAGGATTCTTCCTTGAAGTTAGAGACATATATTTTATAAAATGAAAAATTAGTTTAAGAAATTAGACTTCCCTATTTGATAAAATTTAAAATCAATATAGTTCAACCTAGAGCTACAAATTTTAGTTGTAGAAGCCATTAAGTTTGTGCTTTATTTCTTATTGGTTGCGCTTAGACAAGAGATGGGATTATTCTATAAGGTGGGGAGTTTATGAAGACCAGAAGGATAGTTCGATTTTCGAGGACGAAAATCATACAAGGTGGGGAGAATGTAAGGACCCTCAAGCTCGTCAACGCAATTAGACCAGTCAAGACATGATTTAGCCGCTAATGAATTGATTAGATTAACACGAACGTTAATTAGTAGGAATTAATCTAACAACGATTTAGATACAAAACTAGTGACATCGACTAGATCTCGAAAACTTATGCGAAATGGACTACTCGAACGTGTGAATCTGATATCGGACGAAGAAGATATTATCCGAATTATTTGAAGAGAAACGTTAACCGTTTGGCTTCCCTTATCAATTTTCTTTCTGGGTGCCTTAATATTTCTGGTCGGCCTTATCTACCCGTATCGAGAGGATAAATTCTCATTTCTCTTTTCTTTCTTCATCATTCTTCTTTCTCCTTTCCTCATCTTCTTCTCTTCTGTTCTTCTTCATCTCGAGTTTCAGTGAGAGTTTAAGTAAGAATTGATTGATGAAATCATCTGTGGATATTATTAGATGATGTGGAAGATAGCAGGATCGTTGGTTTTGGAGCAGAACAGTTAGGGTTGAATCATAGAAGATCAAATTAGGGTTTGATAAGGAATTGAGAGGTGAATTGAATTGTTAATGGATGAAGATTAATTGGGTTGTTGTTGAATTATCAATTGGAGGTTATTCTGAAGATGAATCATGAACTCAGGTAATTTATGGTTTTCGCTTTGAATGAAATTCCTTTATGAATTTGTTATGATTTAATTGATTATAGAATGGGTTTGTCTTTATGGTGGAGTCGATTGCATGGAGTTAATTTGAGTTTCTTTAGGAATTAAAAATTAGGGGTTTCCCTGTTCTTCCCCAAATCGAGGAATTAGGGTTTTGGTTCTTGAGGAATTTGAATGAAGGGAAATTAGAATATGGGTTTGTTGATATAGAGATTCGAATTGATGTTGTGAATTCGAATTAAGGAAAGTAAGTTTTGATATTTATCTTAAGGTTCCTGAGTTAGAAACTTAGATGATTAAAAAGATGTAAATGTTGTTGATGGGGATGGAGATTTAATCATTGGTAGTGATGATGTTGACTTGGTATGGTTGTGGTTTTGGCTTGAGGCCGTGATAGTGTTATTGAACTGGCAGGGGACATGAAGAACTGATATTGGAAGTGATTGAAGTTGGATTATTAATTTAGGGCTTTGCAGTTATGAAATAAATTGGTTATGAAGCATGAAGATGAAATCGATATTGCAGATGCGTTGTTGATATGTTTGTTCAGTTGAGCTTAAATGAGCTGTTGGTAGTTGGTAATTGTAGTTGTAGGTTGAATTTCAAGGGATGGAATAATGAAACTGAGGTCTGAGATAAAGAATGGTGTTGAGAGTTGGATTACAAATGTAACTAATGGTGCTAGTGGAGAACTGAAATGAGTTGGGGGATTAATATTTTGTTGGGAGTTTAAGTGCATGAAGTATTATTAGGTTAGTTACAGATGATAATGAAGATTTGTCGAGTTTCTGATGGTATTTAGATGAATGACAGTGGTGACCTCAACTGAGGTGTTGTGTTGAGTTACAATTGATGAAGTTAGGGTGGTGGTATATTCTTAGTGATGCTGAATTGTTGATTACAGGATGATGGGGTTGTGATTTATGAAACTGGTGGTTAGTAATAAGAGAAGGACTTGCAGGTGTTAATGGCATATGTGAAGCTAAGTTGGTGGTGAGACACAAGGGTTATAACTGAAGTGGATATTGTAGGGGTGTTATGAATATGGAAATAAGTTGTTGTGAAACTGATACCGAAGCTTAGTGGAAGGAATTATATTAGTGTTGTAAGGAGAGTTGTAATTGTTGAATAAAATGGTGATGAATCTAGATGGTGACAGAACTAGAATTATTTGAGAATCAAGAATTAGAAATGGTGTTGTTTAGATTGAATTGAGTTGTTAAAAGAGTAGACGTTGTTTTATGTTTAGCTTGTTGAGTATTGCATCATTTTAGTCTTGGCAGGATAGATTTTGCACTTTGTTTGTGCATTAGTATCCTTTGGCATAAGCAGTGACTCTAGCTTGCGCAAAGGCTTTGGCCTTGAGCTTTTTAGCTCAGTCAGAACCTGACTGACCTAGATTACCCTGACTCAGATGTCTGAATGAGTTAAATCATTTTTGACTCAGTTGACCGATTCGACTCAGTAGCTTGACTCGTTGACCTGACCTTGGACCAGTTGAGTTACTCTGATCTTGGACTTGACCTTTGACCGACGTTTACCGTTAGTTGACTCTGTTGACCGTTATCGTTGACTGTTAGTTGACCAGAATAGACTTTAATTTTCTATATTGATATTTTGGACCCCTTTTGGTCCGAATTAACCTTTGATTCCTTCTACAAAGTTGTAGATATTAATAAGACATATCTAATGGACTATAGAACCAATCTAATTGGATTAGTAAACCTTTGTATGCTAATGATAGATAATGAAAATGTGTAGAACCATTAGATAGTTCACTTAGTTTATAACTAAAGACTTGTATGAGATTATGTTATGAGCCTTGTATGAGCCTTTTGGCTAATCTTTCGAGTGCTTGTGTGCATAACAGTTAGTCGTTATTAACAACGATCGATTCAAAGGATAATCCAGTGGATTGAACATCTCGAGGTAGGCGAGGCTTGTCATCAAAAGAGGTGGGAATCAATAACGAACTCTATTGTATTCATTATTGTTTTACAAATTTATCTTTGTGTTGTGAAATTCATGCATATCTTTGTGTGCTTGGTGTGGTGTGAGATGTGTGCCGACACAATATCAGTATTCTATGGCTAGGGCGATACACCGTAATATTACACGGCTAGGGCGATACACCACAATATTATTCTTCCTTTATATATATTCAGTATTCTATGGCTAGGGCGATACACCACAATATTATTATGGCTAGGGCGATCAACCACAATATTATTCTTCCCTTATGTGCGGCAACACACATCTCATACATGGATGTTTACTACTATTTATGAATGTCTATGAAGAAGTTTCTACGTTACGTTTTATTGTCTTTCCTTGTATTACCGACTTTCGATTAAACCTGCATTGTCTTCGAATCATATTAATGTTTACTTGAAAGCTAGTTGTTATTTCTACTGGGCACCCCTTTTAGGGATGATGTGCTCACCCATTCCCACTTTCAGTTTCAGTGACAGAGTAGAGTTGCTCAGTGAAAGCTCCGAGAAGTTAACTTCGTTAGTTGATTATATCTGATATGTTTATTTTGTTGTATATTCTATTTTTAAACTAAATGACTATTTTATATGTATCATTGGAGAGGAGTTCTTGTATATATATTTCTGAGCGGGGATAGTTTTGGGTTAAGTTGTAGTAGATTTTTTTTCTTAATTGAATGCTTAAGTGTTTGGTTTAGATTTGTTAGTGCCTCTTTATTTAGTTGAATTCTTGGTTTAGTCAGCTGCTAGCTTAGGGGGCGCTACAGTATCACCAATTGGGGAGAGATGATTATTGCTTTCTACAGAAAATACTTCTTCGTTTCAATCCTTGGACTATCACGACCCAAACGTCACATAGCAGCAACTTGTAGACTTGTGCATCAACAGAATGATCCTGGTCTACAGAGCATCGTTGGAAAACCTCCGGTTCCACACTTTCTTAGAACTTCATGAAGCATCCAAACGATCAGAGACTACTGCACTTTCTTTAATGAGCAAAGTCTACAAGGTCGAGGAGCCTCGGACCAACCGACGCCTGATCAACAAACAGTACAATGTCCAACCTTCCATGAACGTTGTTTCTCAAGGAGGAAAAAGGAAAGCTTATGCTCAAACATGTGACATCCAACACCTCATCCTACAAAAGCACCAGAGAAGGATAACCAATCTTGCACAAACCTCGACCCGGCATCAACGAACGGGGAAATGATTGGACATACTCAAACTTCTCATGAAGGAGTGATCGAGTTACTAGAAGTATGGGTTGAAGATGGTGCAATCAAATCGTTGCTCAGAGGCAACTAAAGAAAAATTAAGAATCCCAGGTATTGTCACCTTCATAGATTTATCAATCATCCGGAAAGTAACTGCAATATTTTGAAGCACGTAACCCAAAGAGAAGGTTGATACACAATAGCTTCAACTGGGGACTGAAGGAGTTCGCAAGAATCCTCTCCCGGTTAGAACCTTTACACTCTTTGAACAACCAAAGAGGTAGTTCAATCCTTGGTCGAACGTGAATTGCGTTATCCGTCAAAGGCACAAAGGAGAGACATGTTAACAGTACTGAACCATATCGTGTCAAGCAGTCCATTCTGAAAATACTTCTTGAGCCTCCAGCCACAGACCAAGAGATGTACGACTGGGGACTGCTTACCACATCCAATCTCAGAAGAAACAAATTTGGAAGAACGTTGATCGATGATGACACCGCCATCAACAACATTCCACTGAAAACCATCGGATCCACATGCATCACTTGACAAGAAGATACTTATGCTCCATCTCAATCAGAGACCTTGAAGGAGCGCTCGGAAATACTTATGGATACATAATTCTCAAAGAGAACGTAGGTTCAACCTGGACAGAAACCAAGTTTCACATAATCAGGAAAATCCAGGATATCACCTGTCCTCTAGACGAGCGTGGATCCACGCAGAAAAGATGGGTACTTACAAAGCGTCTTTGGTTACACATCTCTCCAACGAAGAAAGTTCTGATCCAGAAGATTTGACGGACATTCCATCATCAGAGTACTTGGAGGAACTTCAAACTATGATGATGTTGAAACAAGAACAAAAGATGCATAGACATTCATCAAGAGGTTCCGCACTCAGGCAAGTCTCATTCCATGTCTATGTAATTTATTTCCTCATATGGTATCCTATCATGGGGACTCAATTCTACTAGCAACTCTGCAAAACGTTATGAATGGTAGCTTCATCGAATCAAGCACTGAAACTTTCATTACTGAGATGATATCCAAACATGGCAAAGGACACTTTGGGTGTTTCTTCTGCAAGTCCATGTGTTCCACAAAATCAGAAAGCTCTGAGGTCTGCACAAGTATCGAATCCCACTACCGCAACGAAGGGATGCTTAATCAACATAAGAAACTCCAGGGCCGAGATAATCAAACCCCTAAGATATTCGATGCTTAAGGAATATACGCTTCAACGCTCAAGCATCTAAGAATCCATAAAATTATACTCCCAATCAAAGAGTACAGCTTCTACAAAAATATCTCGATGATGACACATTGATTCAACACCAGCACGATCGAAGTGTTACTAAACTACAATCGGTAAGTCTTCATTATCCCATGATAAGACTTCTGAAGCAGATGCAACATCATTCGTACATGGATGGCACTAACTCCTTCAACATACACTGGCAACATGAGATGATTCCATGAAACTTTATCAACGAGATTTTTCTACATCACAAGCCCCTGCATGATTGAGGAACTTTCTCTCTTCACTAATCACATCCAGTATGAAAACTGCTGATGCTATCTACTACAACAACACCGACTCACTGACAAATCCAGTTCATGCTAAAGTTATGCTTTCAGGAGCATTCAGTTTGAACTCTCAGTACACCTTAATCTTAGGGATGCTCAACTCATCAACTAGTTCGTGAATGTAAAAGGCTCACTTGATGAAGGAGCAAGGATTATATCTGTAATCATGGTTCTAGCCTTTTCGGTCTTTAGAGCAACTTCAACCATGGTATCAGCATCAACAATAATCTCTAGAGGAACACCATCCATGATCTCAGCATCGACAAGGATCTCTGGAGTGTGATCATTCATAGTCTCAGCACCAACGACGGTCTCAGGAGAAACATCCTCAGGGCTTCATCAACTAATCATTCTTTGAAGCGTTACACATGAAGCGGATTCCTCAAA
Organism: Papaver bracteatum; assembly: GCA_023529315.1. NCBI lineage: Eukaryota > Viridiplantae > Streptophyta > Magnoliopsida > Ranunculales > Papaveraceae > Papaver > Papaver bracteatum. The sequence continues at coordinate 113,983 of JAJJWX010000641.1, forward strand.
TTACCAATGATTCATATCAACATGTGTAGACCTGATAACATGCTCACATGAAATTCCTCCCAAAGCTGGCACGACTGGTGGGCATAATCCAAATCTTCTATAAGATGTTCTCATCACCTCTACAAATGAGATACAACACACTTCGGGTCATGGGTTTGAAAAAACGTACCAATGGATGAGAAACGGGACAATTCTTCCTCAATGAAAGATGTTCGTCTATGTCTCTTCTACAACATACCAAAATAACGCATTAATCGGACATACGAGCTGAAAGATATGGCCTTTACCGTCAGGTCTACGAAACCTAAAAAATTTGTACGGGATTACAAATTGCAAATGTGCACGCTTCGTTGGCGGACCTCTATAACTCCAAATTGAGTGATTATTCTATCATGAATAACTCAGTCTCTTAGATTCAAAAGTTGGGGTCAAGCATCGAATTCTGACGTCGTGTGAGGTTCCTACAGCTTGTACAATCGAAATACGGTAACATCTTAACTTACGACTAAGTTCAATTACTTATATTGTTTATGACCGGAAAATCACCATTCAATGTTGACTGAGGAACACGGCTTTCCTCACTAAGCAGGAGACTTAATGTAGATGGTGGATTTTCGACAAAGGCTAAAATCATAAACCCGTAATTATACGAACCTATGATCCAGCAGTCAGACGTCAGTATTGAGACACGGATCTCTCATGAATCCTCTGACTGAGAATACTTTCTTTCAGAGTACATGTAGATATGTAGTCTCACGGCCAGACAACATCATATCTCATGAATACTGAACACTTCAGTAATTATTTCTATATAGTATCACAATATGGAGGGCTCCTAGACAGCTTGCTCTGCTAGTATAGAGCGATAACGTCTTCAGGATATAAATAACGAGTTTACCCTGACTATATAAAGGATATGAAGCTCCAGCAAGCTCATTTCAGAATAATTAATGCTCCTAGACAGCTTGCTCTGCTAGTATAGAGCCATAAGTTAATTATTACTAAATTCTTGGATTCATCCACAGAATTTCCGAAAATATTCAAATATTTTCGCAAATATTTCGTTACTGCAAACCATGGTTCTTCCCAGCAGAAATCCATGGGTTAGTAATAAATATTCAACGCACGGGCATCAGAGCTACCTCTGAGTAAGTCATGTCTCAAAAGGTGCAAGTGTATTCAATGATGATGCATTAACAATCACCGCATGAACGAGTATTTCAAAAATACGACGAAACGATGAACCTATGCAAAATAGGAAAAAAATAATAAATAATCAAAATATTGACCAAGGCGCTGGGAGCATGGGCCCACTGACTGGTCGACCGTACCATGGCCAATCCCATGCTAGTTTTATATTTTATTATTTACCTTGATCTGATGAAAATCCTTTCATTTGAACAAATATCCTTCGTTTTGAGGAAACTCCTCAATTCCGTGGTGCTTCCTTCGCACGGAGGAAATAATATAAAATTAGGGAAAAAATTGTGGGGCCGTGATCATTAGCCAACCGTCCATGCCTTGATCCCGGTCGGCCCCATGCCATGTGATTCCTCATTATTTTATTATTATTTCCCTAGTTTCATGAAAATTCCTTCATCTCATGGTATTTTTCAAAAAATACATGAAAAATAATATAAAATTAAGGAAACCCGTGAGACCGGGCCCCAGCCGGCCGGCCATGCCCCAGGCAGTTCCACACTTCCCTTTATTTTATTATTATTATTTTAGGATTTCCTTCATCCCATGAAACTCCTTGATTTCATGATATTTCTCTCAAATTAGGAAAACTCCTTCAAATCATGGAAAAATATATAAAATACATAAAAATTAAGGAAACTCATGGGACCGGGCCCAAGCCGGACGGCCTGCCATGCCCTAGCCGGTCCCACACGCCCATGTTTTTATTATTTTAATATTATTTGCTTCCTTGATCCAATGGAAACTCCTTCTCTTCAAGGAAAACTCCTTAATTTCAACAAATTCCTTAATTTCATGATATTTTCATAAATTCATAAAAAAATAAGGAAAATGCACCACGGGACCGTGGTCACTGGTCGGCCGGCCATGCCTTGGCCTCGGCGGTCCCACTCTTCATCATTCCTTTATTTCATAATTATTTTCCTTCATCTCATGAAGTTTTCCTAGTTTCAGCAAAACCCTAATTTTGTCATATATTCTCAAATGGTCGCTCAAACACACCGGAAAATATCAAGGTAATAAAACCGAAATCAAACATCTCATAAACATACATAGCAAATAAATAAAGCATTAAAGTACCGTCTATGTAAATCAAAAACTATCACAAGAAAAATTATAAATCAAATAACTTTATTCATAATAGACTTATACAATCAATGAAAGAAATCAAAAATTGATGTCTATTTTTCTAGATTAAATATTACAGCATATAACTTAATCTCTAGTGGTGCTCTTGTTGTTCACTGATGTTTCTTCAGTGTTCATACTGTTAAAGCATGTCTCAAGAGAATTGTCTACAACCACTTCTTGTTTCTCAAGTTTCTCAACTTGAATTTTCATGTCAGCTATTACGAATGGGGGATATACTGAACCGGGGATGGAAAGGAGTATGAATACGACGCCGGTACCACCAGTTCCAGCGTAGTATTCATACTACGAGTGTGCCGGCACTACCCATTTTCAGAGAAAAAATGGCGGTTTGAAACAGAAAAATGAAATTTTCGACCTCTTTAAAGCATTACCTGTGTGTTGGGGTTGCTTGTATGCTGGACATGTTTACTTTCTTGGGTTGGTTCTTCACAAAACACTTAATGCTCACGAAAATTATGATCCAAGGGTGTTGGTTCATCATATAACTCCAATTGTGAGTTGTTATCATTAACCGAAGATTGATGATATGATTGTTGTTGTAGTTGAGCTAAAGATTGTGCAGCTGCAAGTCTCTCATCACAATCATCTTCCATTTTCCAAAAAAAAAATCACTCAAAACTTTCCCTCCTTCTACTCTCAACTAACCCACACAAATAAAATAAAATAAAAACTAAAAACACACTAATTTATCCCCAAAATGATTATGAATTTACTAATTATTGTTAACTACTAATCCTGATTAGTGAGGGCTAGATTAGGAATTAATAAAATAATTACATAGGGGGTAACCCTGAATTGCTATTGGGACACACTACACCAAAACCAGGATTTTCTCACAGTGTAACCTGTCACAGTTTATTTTTCAGTCACTCATATACCTGTGATAAGTCTTGTAACAATTATAACTGTTGTTAAATTTCGTATTTGTGATAATGAATATGAATATTTAACTTTTTTATTCGTAACAATAATATTTGTTGCCAATTATCCAGACAATCACAATTATAATCTAAAATGATAATTCCACCCAAAAATTTCACCACACCTAAAACAACCCCAAATTAGTAACACTTAAGATTTTGATTGTCACTACTTTCGCAACATTTATACAAAATAACAATTTTATTTAATTTCTAAAAATCAATATTGATTTTTTTCAATTTCTTAATATTAGAAAACATGATCAAGACCAAGTCAACAAGTCATGACTTTGAAAGAAATTTGACTTGGACAAATACCTACCTTTTTCTCTCGATTTTGTCGACAAAACCACAACAAAATATCTGCTTCTTCCGAAGATGGTGAAAATGACCAGACTACCCTTATCGGAATAAGTGCAATAAAAATTTCGAAGACTGTGAAAATGACCATACTATCCTTATCGAAAATAAGTAAAGTAAAATATTACACTATGAAAATGACCATATTACCCTTATGGGAAAAAAGTGCAATAAATATTATGGAGACTGTGAAAATTACCATACTACCCTTATCGGAAAAAAGTAAAGTAATTCTTACAGACTGTGAAAATGACCATACTACCCTTATCGGAAAAAAAAGTAAATAAAATATTACACATTGTGAAAATGACCATATTACCCTCATTGGAAAAAAATGGGATAAATATTATGGAGACTATGAAAATGACCATACTACCCTTATCGGAAAAAAGTAAATAAAATATTACAGACTGTGAAAATGACCATATTATCCTCATTGGAAAAAAGTGTAATAAATATTATAGAAACTGTGAAAATGACCATATTAACCTAATCGGAAATAAGTAAAGTAATTTTTACATACCGTGAAAATGACCATATTACCCTTATTGGAAAAAAGTACAATAAATATGATGGAGACTGTGAAAATGACCATACTACCCTTATCAAAAAAAGTAAAGTAAAAGTTACAGACTGTGAAAATGACCATATTACCCTTATTGGGAAAAAATGCAAAAAAAATTATGGAGACTGTGAAAATGGCCATACTACCCTTATCGGAAAAAAGTGTAATAAATATTATGGAGACTGTGAAAATTACCATGCTACCCTTATTGGAAAAACTGCAAAATATATTATGGAAATTGTGAAATGACCATACTACCCTTATCAGACATAAGTTAAAAAAACATTACAGACTGTGAAAATGACCATATTACCCTTATTGGAAAAAAGTGCAATAAATATTATGGAGACTGTGAAAATGACCATACTACCCTTATTGAAAATAAATATAGTAAATGTTAAAAGATCGTGAAAATGACCATATTACCCTAATTGGACAAAAAGTACAATAACTATTATGGAGACTGTGAAAATGACCATACTACCCTTATCAGAAATAAGTAAAGTAAATTTATTTCCAATAAGGGTAGTATGGTCATTTTCATAGTCTCCAGGATATTTATTCCACTTTTTTCCAATAAGGGTAATATGGTAATTTTCACAATCTCCATAATATTTATTGCACTTTTTTCCGATAAGGGTAGTATGGTCATTTTCACAGTCTCCATGATATTTATTGCACTTTTTTCTAATAAGGGTAATATGGTCATTTTCACAATTTGTAACATTTACTTTACTTATTTCCGATAAGGGTAGTATGGTTATTTTCACAGTCTCCATAATAATAATTGCACATTTTTCCAAAAAGGGTAATATGGTCATTTTCACAGTCTATAACATTTACTTTACTTATTTCCGGTAAAGGTAATATGGTTATTTTCACAGTCTCCGTCATATTTATTGTACTTTTTTCCAATAAGGGTAATATGGTCATTCTCACAGTCTGTAATATTTAATTTACTTATTTCCGATAAGGGTAGTATGGTCATTTTCCCAGTCTGTAATAATATTTATTTCACTTTTTTCTAATAAGGGTAGTATGGTAATTTTCATAGTCTCCATCATATTTATTGTATTTTTTTCCAATAAGGGTAATATGGTCATTTTCACAGTCTGTAACATTTACTTTACTTATTTCTGATAATGGTAGTATGATCATTTTCACTGTCTCCATAATATATATTCCACTTTTTTCCAATAAGGGTAATATGGTCATTTTCACAGTCTTTAAGAATTACTTAACTAATTTCCGATAAAGGTAGTATGGTCATTTTCACAGTCTCCATAATATTTATTGCACTTTTTTCCAATAAGGGTAATATGGTCATTTTCACGGTCTGTAACATTACTTTACTTATTTCCGATAAGGGTAGTATGGTCATTTTCACAGTCTCCATAATATTTATTCCACTTTTTTTCTAATAAGGGTAATATGGTCATTTTCACGGTCTTTAAGAATTAATTAACTAATTTCCGATAAGGGTAGTATGGTCATTTTCAGAGTCTCCATAATTTTTATTGCACTTTTTTTTCCAATAAGGGTAATATGGTCATTTTCACGGTCTGTAACATCACTTTACTTATTTCCGATAAGGGTGTTATGGTCATTTTCACTGTCTCCATAAAATTTATTCCACTTTTTTCCAATAAGGGTAATATGGTCATTTTCACGGTCTGTAACGTTTACTTTACTTATTTCCTATAAGGGTAGTATTGTTATTTTCACAGTCTCCATAATATTTATTGCACTTTTTCCAATAAGGGTAACATGGTCATTTTCACAGTCTGTAACATTTACTTTACTTATTTCCTATAAGGGTAGTATGGTCATTTTCACAGTCTCCATAATATTTATTGCACTTTTTTCCAATAAGGGTAATATGGTCATTTTCACAATCGGTAACATTTACTTTACTTATTTTCGATAAGGGTAGTATGGTCATTTTCACAGGTCTAACTCTGGTAACCCTTGAACCTGTGATGTTCAATTCTGATATAATTCTTCTGCAGTTTATCCGAACGAGAAACTCAGGTCCAACTCTAGTAATCTTTTAACCTGTGATGTTCAATTCTGATATATTTCATCTTCGGTTCATCCGAAAAAGAAACTCAGGTCTAACTCTAGTAATCTTTGAACCCGAGATGTTCAATTCTGATATATTTCATATGCAGTTCATCCGAATCAGAAACTCAGGTATAACTCTAGTAATCATTGAACTCGGGATGTTTAAATCTGATATATTTCGTCTCCAGTTCATCCGAAAGAGAAACTCATGTGTAACTCTAGTAATCTTTGAACCCATGATGTTCAATTCTGATATATTTCGTCTCCAGTTCATCCAGAAACGTAACTCAGGTCTAACTTTAGTAATCTTTGAACCTGGGATGTTCAATTCTGATATATTTTATCTTCGGTTCATCCGAAAAAGAAACTCAGGTCTAACTCTAGTAATCTTTGAACCCGGGATGTTCAATTCTGATATATTTCATATGCAGTTCATCCGAATCAGAGACTCAGGTATAACTCTAGTAATCTTTGAACTCGGGATGTTCAAATCTGATATATTTCCTCTCCAGTTCATCCGAAAGAGAAACTCAGGTCTAACCTTGGTAATCTTTGAACCTGTGATGTTCAAATCTGATAATTTTCATCTGGAGTTCACCCGAACGAAAAGCTCAGGTGTAACCCTAGTAATCTTTGAACCTGTGATGTTCAATTCTGATATATTTCGTCTCCAGTTCATCCGGAAGAGAAACTCATGTCTAACTCTAGTAATATTTGAACCTGGGATGTTCAATTTTGATATATTTCATCTTCAGTTCACCCGAAAGAGAAACTCAGGTCTAACTCTAGTAATCTTTGAACCCGGGATGTTCAATTCTGATATATTTCATCTTCAGTTCATCCGAATCAGAAACTCAAGTCTTACTCTAGTTATCTTTGAACCCGGGATGTTCAATTCTGAAATATTTCATCTTCAGTTCATTCGAAAAAGAAACTTAGGTCTAGTTCTAGTAATCTTGAACCCGGGATGTTCAATTCTGATATATTTCAACTTCAGTTCATCCGATTCAGAAACTCAGATCTTACTCTAGTGATCTTTGAACCCGAGATGTTCAATTCTGATATATTTCATCTTCAGTTCATCCGAAAAAGAGACTCAGGTCTAAATTTAGTAATCTTTGAACCCGGGATGTTCAATTCTGATATATTTCATCTTCCGTTCATCCGAATCAGAAACTCAGGTCGTATTCTAGTGATCTTTGAACCCGGGATGTTCAATTCTGATATATTTCATCTTCAGTTCATCCGAAATAGAAACTCAGGTTTAACTCTTGTAATCTTTGAACCAGGGATGTTCAATTATGATATATTTCATCTGTAGTTCATCCGAATCAGAAACTCAGGTATAACTCTAGTAATCTTTGAACTCGGGATGTTCAAATCTGATAAATTTCGTCTCCAGTTCATCCAGACGAGAAACTCAGGTCTAACTATAGTAATCTTTGAAACTGGGATGTTCAATTCTGATATATTTCGTCTTCAGTTCATCCGAACGAGAAACTCAGGTCCAACTCCTCACCTGGACGAAAACATTGGGTCTGTATATGGTAATCTTCCAAGCTGAGTTCCATAATAGGTTGAAGAATCTACTCAGAACCATCCAATCTGATATTTGACATCTGAAACCTCACCTGGACGAGAACATTGGGTCTGTATATGGTAATCCTACAAGCTGAGTTCCATAATAGGTTGTCGAATCATCCAATATGATATTTGACATCTCAAACCTCACCTTGACGAGAACATTGGGTATGTATATGGTAATCTTGTAAGCTGAGTTCCATAATAGGTTGCAGAATCCACTTAGGATCCATCCAATCTGATATTTGACATCTCAAACCTCTCCTGGACGAGAACATTCGCCCTGTATATGGTAATCTTGCAAGCTGAGTTCCATTATAGGTTGCAGAATCCACTCAGGAACCATCCAATATGATATTTGACATCTCAAACCTCATCCGAACGAGAACATTGGGTATGTATATGGTAATCTTGCAAGCTGAGTTCCATAATAGGTATAATCTTCCGGTTCATTCTCATTTTTCCGATTATTTCTCATTCTTTCCGAATCTTCGAGCATTTGTAAAATGCTATCAGACATAGATCTCATAGTCATAAAATGCTCCACCTATTACTAAAACCATGAGAGTCGTTCAATAAATTTTGTTTTCGACACATGGCAAGAAGCTAACCATCAAATCTTGATGGACCAATTAAATTGTTTGATATTTTCAACAAACCCTTAATTTGTAGGCGCTATACAGAGTTTCGGTGATCGAACAGAAACATCGTTTTCCCAATAGACACCATTGTTGGCAGAGATGTCTATTCACACCCTAGTTAGCAATTCGGGGTACGGGTAGTAGTTCGGTACGGCATACATACGAGAATTATACGGATTCAGATAGGCTGGATTTGGTCAAAAATCCGGTCAACGGTTCGTTGTTTGGACAATAGTTCGGAACGGCATACGTACGTGTATATTCGTTTTATAAATGTGAGTTCGGAACTTAAAATTAGGATTACATAAATGATAAATTGATAAGTATTATGATCTTATTACGAGACTAATTTTATTTGTATATGATTTATAAGATGAAAAAAACATTTTAGCGTGATTATTTAACAAGAAGTAAACAGTTTAATCGCATAAATGTATTATAAAATGAGTTTATAGATTTTTAAACAAAAATTAACACATAAAACACTGGTTAAACAACTATCAATAAAAAATTTAACTGAATAATTGTATTTAAATATAAAGTATATTCAAAATCAAACAAAAACCAAGCAACAAAACTCTGATCAGAGAATTACTTATGAGAGAGCGAGGTTGGGTGCGAACTAGGTTCGAAGTTCTAGTTCGGAAATATCATTCGGATTCGGTTAGTTCGGATACGTTCGTGAATCATTAGTGAGTTCCATATAATCAGGGAAATAGGTTCGGAGTTCAAATAGTTCGGAAGTATCATTCGGATTCGGTCAGTTCGGTTACATTCGGGAATCATTCGGGAATGATTCGGAGAATTACTAACTAGGATTCACACTGAAAAAGATGCCGGTTGGAGATGAAGAGTCATCTTCAACAGATGTTAAACTCTCTATAAATTGCGCCATTGTTTTGCATTCAAATCATCAAAAAAACTCTTTGTTTTCTCTCTAACAAGCATCATCAGAATCAAAACCCGTGTGTTCTTGGTTGGGTCAAGGTTGTACAAACTTTGAATCCAACATTGTTGTAGGGCTTCAAGTATCCTGACGGCAATATTCATTGACCTATTTGTACTCGCCAATTCAATTGGGAAGGGTCGAATAATTGTCTAAAAGAATCTATTATTAAAGCCTTGAACCCATAGACAATATTCTTTTTTTCACCCTGTTTTAATGTCAATTTTCCAACATAAATTGGTAATAGTGGTAATAATCGTTTAGCTCTATCACACAATAACTAAGTTAAGGTACGTGTGTGAAACACACAAACATGAAATCCTGTCCCTATATCTCCCTGATCAGTTACTCGAGATACCTATTAGGTTTTCTTATAAAATGTTAGAAGAGAGAGAAATCACTTAACCTAATCACTTTTCTTTCTCCTCCGCCTCTCACCCTCTCAATTTTCTCTGCACGAATATGGAACCCTAACTCACATCTTTTCTACGTTTATTTTACGTCTTCTGCTATTTCTGCAATAAATCGAAACCAGATCTGATCGAAGTAGAAGAAATGATGATTTTCAACTTTTACATATATTTATTCTTAATTTCAGCTAAGTGAATCTCATAATTTAGATTTCAGTTTCACTAGTTTTTTTTATCGATTATGAGTTATTTTTATTTCATAGTTCTAATTTTGTTTTTCTCTGTTATTTATTAGGTTTTTTCGAAGGATAGCCTCTAGTTTCAAACAATAAGGGTCTTCTTCGTTTTTCTTGGTGGAGTCAATCTTTCAACTTAGGTCGTGTTTTCTTAAAACCCTGGCTTATTGATTCGATTGTGTTATTAGTAATAATAAGTGTTCTCTGATGTGGGTTTTTGTTTTTGAAGATTGTTGTAAAGGTTATATACGAATTTGAAGAAGAGGAGTATAGATTTTCTGAGGAATGGATTGTTGTGAAGTTGTAATTTCGTTTATGGGTTGGCTGACTTATAAGGTGAAGTCATAAAGCTTAGATTTTTTGTATGAAATCTTAGATTTTGAGATTTTTGAGCTTGATTTATGTTTTGATATGCAATTTCAAAAGATTTTGATTACGGATTTTGTTGATTTTTCAGCTGACAAAGATATGAAATGGCATATAACAGTGCAAGATGTTTTTACTGCTCTATGTTGTGTGTATGGTAAGCAAGATCTATGAGTTTATACTGCTCTATGTTAATGTTTTTCAATTAGTTTTTTTTTTTTGTTGAATGAATGAGAAATAATTGAGATGGAGCTTTCCCCATCTTATCCACTATGATTATGATATGCGTTTTGTTTAAATCTCTTTCTCAACAAAAGAGATTTCCAAAGCGTGATTGAACTCAATTTTAGTTCAGTTTTATTTGAGTGGCCCTTAATGTTTTTTGATTTTGGGATTTGATGTCCATCCCTATGGCTTGTTTAAGTGCCTATGGGATGATCAATTCCCATTAGAAAAATTTATTTGAATGAGTATTTATTTTAATTTTGTTTGTAAGTGTTAAGTGTTGATGATGATAAACTTAAGGCTTGTTTCTCAAGAACAACTGCAGTTGCTTTTGCCTTTTGTCGGGATTGAAAGCTAATGCTGATGTCTGAAACATCATCTTTACAAACTCGTTCGAATATATTCGGATTTCATTTTCTATTGGTTTTTATTGGTTTATCTACATGTTTATTGCTTCTGATTAATTCATCTAATTGTATGGTTAATTCATCTAATTGTATGAATTGAGTGTGGATGATGATAACATCAGTCTTGTTTCTCAAGATCGTTGGCAGTTTCGCCTTCTGCCAGGCTTGAGATCCAATGCCGATAAACGTGATGTGCATGAATTTTGTGGTTGTCAAGTTTTTTCTAGCATGCTATTATTGTGTTTTGCTTGTTTGGAGTTTGAGGTTTGGTGCTTTAATAGTATGTATGTTACTGAATAGCATGGTGTTATTTCTTTATACATAATACATATCAACAACTCCATAGGCTCCAACTTAAACATGATTTCCGCAGAGATTGCAGGTTACTACTTTGTGTTTTCCTCATCTTGTTTGGTTTTTTATATGGTTATCAAGCTAGTTATCTCTTCCTGACCTGTGTATATTTATTGATTCAGAGTTGTAATGGACTGAACGGGTTAGTAAACTGTGCGGCTGTGCTTATCTACAATGCCACCAAGGAAATAAAGAAAGTGAAGAGGAGAAGGTAGCGCAATCACTGCAATTGAAACATTTTTTTTTTTTGCTTCTTGTACTGCAAGTCTGCATTAGACAAGTTAAGATCATCCGGTTATAATGATTTGTTTTTCTTATGTTCACAAGAAAGTACGACTGATGGCAGTGAGAAGTCTGATAAGTGATAGTCCGAGGTGAATGATAACGATATGAGAAGTGGGGATGTAATAACTATCCTACTTTGATTGTTTTATTGCTTTTGTACGATGTAATTCAAGAAATACTGATGTAGTTAGCCTTGTGAATGCTCTAACCAAATGGTGTGCTACTGAATAGGTTGATATGCTGATGATTGAAAATGAAAGTGACTAATTGGATGCTGCAATTCAGGTATTTTTTGAACTGATGAGTCTCTTGTATGTTCATTTTCTTTACACAAACACTGCTTATTTTGGAAACTCATTTCTTTTGTGTCCTATAGTGAAAGAGATGTATGTAATCAGTACAACTTTGCTAATGGTTTGATTTTTGATTATTTTTATTTATTTTCGTGTATGTCTTGTCGGTGTTGTCAATATTGTTATATTAACTATTCTCTCTGACTGTTCTGCGTAGGAATCATGAAGAGTAGAATGAAATCTCAGGAGCATGGGGCTTGTATCTTGTTGGCAGGTCATTCGTGGATTAGTAACTACAATGATATTCAGGCTCATGAAAGAATATATGCACTCATCATATCTACATAAAGCGTCGTTAATCAAGAGTGAGTACTTTACTATTCTCGAAATTTGCTTTGTTGTTGATCATGTCTCATAATTTGTTTTGTCCATGCCCCATGCTTTTCAGGCATTGTCCTTGTGGTTTACTTTTTGCTAAGAAAGTTGTCATTTTTGCTACTTCCATGATTAGCTTGAGTAAGAGTTCTCTGTATTTTCCACTGCTGACCAACTATAACTTTATGTGTTTCTTGTAGGGAAAAAAGAGACTTGCTGAAGTTGCTAACAATAAGCCCACTCTTGGGAAAAAAATGTTAAAGTAGAAACTCCTCAGAAGTTGGGTGAAAATATTTTTTCATTTGGCTTGCTTCGTTGGATTGTTTTGTTGCTGCCATTTTTTTATTTTTTCTAATTATCTCAGAATCTGTCCACGTTTTTGCAGGTGCTGATGGCAAGAAAGGTGGTGTTGTTCGTCAAGGTACTCCTTATCCCAAGGGAGGAAAGACTCCCTGCAAGTGGAGGCAAGTCAAACAAATCTCTAAAATATACTTGAATTTAATTTTTTTAACTTAAATCTTTGTGATGTCCATATATTGGCTATCCGCTAATTGATCAGTTGTTTCTGGATTTGTTCTCATAATGATTTGGTTATTTTGTTTATCTGTGTAGGGCATTCGGTACAGTTCACAGTCAAGAACTGCAGTAGGTTGTTGGTGTCTATTAGTTTGTTCAGACACTTATTTTTTGGTGCCTATGAAGTTTGTTTTCTTACTTGCAATCATATTTGTTGCTTTGTTCATAATGAATAGAATGATTTTTTGTAAATTTGTATGTGTGAATTGTAAAATGCAGATAGTTTGCAGGCCTGTGTTTCAGGTTCGGTTGTTGTATTGCAGGCCCGTGGTTCAGGTTCGGTTGTGCAGACCTGTGGTTCAGTTTAATTGTGCAGGCATGTAAACTGAAAGGCCAAGTCCATGAGAATGACCTGGACTATCCATTTTTTTTAATTGTAATTGAAACAATTGTCACAGATTTAACTGTGACAAAAACTATGAAGAAAAACCACACGTGTCATCTCTTAATGCTTTTACAAATGAGAGTAACTGTTTAAAAGTTACAATAATAGTGACAAAAAGATGACAGGTGTCCAGAGAGAATTTGTTGCAAAAAATATGCAACACTTATATGTGTTATTGTAATCGTAAGAAAAAGTGACACGTGGCAAAACTAAATGGTTGCATACGTGGCGCTGTAAGACACGTGTCATCACCGAATTGTTACAAAGTGAGAATAAAAATTAAATGTGTTATAATTACTGTGACAAATTAGCCACGTGTCACTATTCTAAAATTAGTTTAACTGTTACTATTAAATAATGTAACAGTTTATAAATGTGACTGTAACCAAATTTTGTCACGGTGAAAATTGTTACAAAAAAAGATAACAATTAATATCACAACGTTTCTGTAACGGCGTATATGTGTTACAAAATTTTTTAGTAACAGATATACCCTGTGACAAAATCCAGGATTTGGTGTAGTGACACCTATTTTGTCCTGTAGCTATATCCCCCAATTGCGCGTTCTTTATTAAGTCTTTTCAATCCGCACTGTATTATATACAATTTTACAAAAATTCAGGTTTTGATAGTCCAAGAAAGATGTTGGATTTACATGGAGTTTTGGTGATTCTAATCATTCAGTTTGTAATTTATTTTCCTACAAATTCTACTCAACCAAGAATAGCGGGCATGTCAAACAATCAAGTCATACTACACTTTGCAGTATGTGCAATATTTGGGAGTTGTTCTTGGTCTTCCACTTGGTGCCTCATTAATGAAGACCCTGAAATGATGAGGGTACCGAGTACACCATAATTGTTTTCGATATCAACCTATAGAGATGCACCTTATATAATCTTACAGGAACAATAACTTCCAAAAGATTATTTCAACAAGGTGTAACTTGGTAGTTAGTCAAAGTTCGTAAAAAAACTAATTATAAGATCCTAAGTTGATTAACTTACACTTGCAAATATTTAATTATAACTATAACAATTATAATGCGGAAAGTAAAATAATGGCATGAACGCATAAGATTTTGTTAACTATAAAAACTACCTGGAAAAAAATCCCAGGGACCTAGTCCTAATTTTAAGTCGCTATACAAATTTACTACCACAACTTCGTACAATTGGCACAAGTAAACACTCATTAAAGAGTCGGTTTCTTTAGTATCCATGCGCCTCGAACAAATCCGGTCTGCGCACATGAATCCCAAAATAGAGTCTATTATCGTACGTTGCTTCACCTGCTGTGAAGACTTTCTCTTTCAATTTTTTTAGATCGTAACCAGAAACAAAAAATAATTAAATTTGTTTCAATAACCAACTCACTTACCAATCTCCCAAATTGGTCTTTGGATTAAAGATAAAGTAGAGTAAGGATCTTTCGTTTATTCAATATAAAATCCATTGGTCAAAGACCAAACCAAGACAATGATTATCGAAATAACTAATCTCAGTGAATAAGCTCTATCCAAACAACTTAACACGAATAAACTTCTTGTTTGGATCTTTACACAAGTCTTATGTCTATCAAATAAATTGCTTGTTTGGTCCTAGAGAATCAAGTGTACAAAAAGTAACACAAAGATTAGAAACTAGAAAAAAAAAGTATTCAAGTCTTTGATCTTCAAAGTAATCGATGCACAACAACTTGATTTCGTCGTTGATCAACATACAAAGAGCAGAGTCTATTAGCATTGATTGATCAACAGTTCCATCTATAGATCTTGAATCACTAGATCTATAATAGTCAAATCCTCAAACAAACTTGAGTGTTATACCAGAAAAGAAGGATCTTAGAATAAAAAGAATAAATTAGTTATGGATAATTATACCGTTAGTTCTTAATCAAATCAATTAATCTTAAAGTTAAAAAAAAAACAATATGTTTTAGTTTCCCATAAATGGTACTAGTAAAACCTTCTTGATCCCAAAGACTACTTTAAACGAAAGCAGCACAAGATGTTTCACCAAATTAGATTATTCATATCTCTTAACAAGTTGGCTTCCCACACGATCAATCAAGATGTTTTTCAAGGTATAAGTTTGTAAAAATACAAGCTCCACTATTTATAGTGTTATGACCAAGGTTTATTTAGAAGACATGGCATTAACAATTTAAAAAATCCTTAAGATATGGAATATAGATTTATTTCTGAATTTGAAAAGTACCAATTGTGATCCAACTATTAAAGCGATGTCACTAATTGCTGCTACTATTGGCTAGCACATATCCATGTACTTTACTAATATAATAACTAGATATATGCAAACCTCTAGGATATGGTAAGCATATATATTTTAATATTTAAAAAGACGTTAAAAATCGGTTTCAGGATCTTTCCTTGGGTATCAAAGGAAAATACTTGAACATTAATATATATGACTTTTCACATGTTCAAATCACTATATCGACATCTTATGAATACTCCAAGTTCAATCAGTGTAAAACTCGATGTGTATAAAACCCCAAAAATAACAAAAATAACAAAAATATCAAAAGTGTAAAACCAAGTTAAATATTGTCAGGATTGGTCATTTCCAAGGATCATCCCTGAGATCGGTCATATACTTAGGATTGCTCCTAGGATCGTCTCTGGATTCATATTTCAACTGGGAAATACGTTTTGGAAGTCTACTTTATTAAACTTGTTTCTGAAATTTATTTGAAACATAATATCAAGGTTTGAATTAATCTGGAAGTTCAACACACTAAATGAGAATGAATTACCAATTAGTACAATGTTGATACACGTACCTCATTGTTAAACTATATTCGTAACTCCATATACTCAAGTTATAAAAACAACCAGTATATCATTCCTTATTGGTACTTTGATCATAGTCTAATGACCAAGTAACCAATACAAAAGTCATTGTAAAAAAAACAAACTCACTTCGTGTTTTCAATGAATATAGACTTGAAAAAAAGAAGATAAAAATAGAAGACGTCAAGTATATAATTACTAACCTTGAACTGAAGAATGATGCCTTTGTTGCTGCTGATACGTCTTCAAGTTCTTCGTGAGTAACAAGAGAAAGTCTCAAAATTTCTATGTTTTTAGTCTAACCTAACAAAGTTGACTTTAGTAATCAAATCAACCGACTCTGAGTTTTAATAGTAAATTTGATAATCGAACTTGACATACTAATGATGGGTGGGTTCAATCGAGTAAGGCTCTAACAACCCCAGTTGCTAGCTATCTTGTAGAACTAGTTTAAGAGCAGTTGAATTGATTTTCTCGTCCTTGTTGTATGTTGATAAGATCTAACCTAAAGTAAAATTGCATTGATAGAATTGTTAGAGCACTCACTACACCATTTTTAAGGTATTAGAAACCTACCATAGCTGTTGCTAAAAGGGGTCGCAACAGGCTTTTGTCGTTGCTAAACACGGTGTCGCAATTTTTAGCGACGGCATAAGCTCTGTTGCTAATCTCGGTCAGCAACGGCAATTCGCAACGGAACCTTCGCAACAAAATCCTGCTATTGCTAATATGTTGCAAATTACAGGAATACCCTTACCCGGAACTAGATATTGTTGGTTCTGGTTCTAATTTAGCAACAAAGCTCCGACGTTGCTAATATTTTGCAACCACAAAAAAAAAGGTCAAGTCTATATTTATTGACCCATTCAAAATTCATTTCCCCCCACATTTCCCCCCTGCAATTAACCAGTTCCCCATATTCAACATCCACACATACATATAAACTACAATGGCCATACAAAACTGTATTTGTGATACACAAACTATAATGGCCATATAAAACTGTACTGTTGAGAATCACCACTACATGATATTATAAATGAAAGGATTCTTCAATTGATACAAATGTACATAAGTAAACTATATTGTTGAAAACCTAAAATTTTGTGATTGACATACAATATTCGATCTATGTTGATGTTCATAAATGGAGGGGTAACCTAGTTTGTGTCAACTGACAGAGGCATTGAAAAACAGGGAAAGAAAGATTAAAATATCGCCAAAAGTATCACGAGACTCCGCTTGCTTAAACAATTTTCTCTGCAAATCATAGGTTGATTCAGGTGTCGTTCCAATATCACTAGACTACTGCTTTTTGACTTTAGCCCAAATACCTACATAATAACCAATTTGAAGTTTTAGTACTGAGGTCTCAAAAACAAACAACACTATATTCATGACACAAGTTACCCTTTGAATATTCACTAATAAAAGGAAAGTGCACCTACATAATAGCAAATAGGTGACAGTAAAAATTATTAGAAACAAATAAGGATTCTCAAAAATGAACCTGGTTTGTGCAATAAAACATTGGGTTCATGTTTTATCTATAAATGGTTTTACGGTCTGTTGAACAACAGTCACAAGCTGTAGAGACGAGATAAAAATAATATAATCACTTTATTTGATATTGATCAGGAACGAACAACTTCAATCAAATACTACTGCTGGTAACTTACAGCATCGACAAATGGATCAAACGTTTCTTCAGCTAGGTATGACAAAGTTGTTCCAGAATCAACAATGGTTCCTCGACTGTTTTATGTTAAGAAAACAGCTAGATTAATAGGCACCAGTTGCCAATTGATATCAATACTTAGCAAATTCAAGTTATAGTGAGGCCTGCAGAATTGAAAAGAGAGATCAATCATACTTTCCGTTAAAATAGCATAAATATAACTAAACTCTTCGAAAGAAACTCCATAATTATAATTGGCAGTTCAGCTATATAATAGATTCATGGTCTAACTGAAACTAAAATAGTTTCTCAGATTTCATAAGGATAGAAGAAGACAAGCTGAAAAAAGAACTTACGACAAAAAAAAAAAAAAAAAAAAAAGGAAATATAGTTCATGTTCGAACACTAAAACGAGTGGTAGATATTCCATGTAGAAAAAGATATGAAAGAAACGTAAAATAACGATAGAGAAGTTTCTTTAGAGTTACATTAATGTACAACCAAGCACACTTTAAGCAATTTACGGAAGCTGAAACCTACAGAACAATAAATTGAAGGATACCAGGTTATGCTCAAGTTAGAGTAAAGAATCAAGCTTGCCTTGTTTATATAAAGAGCCTCCACCATTTTCGCGAATCTGGCACCACACCAGGCAACTAATAATCTAAATAAACCAGTAACTAGTAAGGATCAGTACCATTAGGGTTAGCTGCAATTGAGATTCTCAACATACATCATAATTCAACATGTTTAAATGATTACTTACAACAAACCATAAAAGTTGACATGATTTATAACCACCAGAATCTCTAACAAGCAAGATTTTAGACAGATAATCACTGCAAAACAACATAACACAAAATTCAAAACCCTAAAGAGTCCTCCTTCAAGAGCAATATTGAACAATACAAAAAAAGATACCTTCTGAATATCATCTCTTAAAACATGCTTTGGTGTACAAGTATTTGTTCCTGTTAACAAAGCAAAGTAAGAACATGAATAACATTGGAAAAAAAATTTTGTAAAAAAATCTAAAGAATTTCCAAGATGTCAATTCAACTACCAGACATTGTCAGATGCATGCTGTTCAATGCTTCTGATATCTGGTGATGCAAACATTTTAACAGCTAATAGCAGAGGTAAGGGAATGAAGTCTACACCGTAATGATATAACCTCATTGTTCTCAAGCAAGAGATGCAACCACCACTTAGATCAAAAGAACCGTACTAAGGAAAAATAATCCAATAGGTACAAATCCTGTGGTCCACAGGCTGTTAGCAAATCATTGTTTTCAGTAAAGAGTACGAATATCATTAGGATTTCTGAAAAGCAAATCCAGCTATAAAAATTGTAAATATCAGCAAAAATAGGAGTGGGAAAGTACTGTTAAAAGAGGATTCATCGTTAACATCATACACCAACAAAATTCCCATGGCTCCTCGGTAGTAAGCTGCACAGGAAAAAGATAACTCTTTTAAGTGAAGTTGTTAAAAATTTGCAAAAAGTGGAAGGCTCAAAACATAATAATACGAGTTGATTAAATGTCATAAGACCTAAAAGATTCTTGACACTCTATTCTCCAGAATAGGGTTTGTTAAAGCTAAGACGTCCAAAAATAAGCTTCATATAATACCTGTCCGCAAGCTATAAATATCTGTGGCCTGAAACTGTAGTAGGAATATGAATTTAGTGATGAAAGTGCAATTTCATTGAAATCAGACCCTTGCCGTTTAAAAATGCGAAATGACAAAAGTACAAGTGAGAGTTAGTATAAGTAGCGTCATTTCGCAACAAGCAGATGGTGATTTTATGCTTGAAATAACTTACTCAATAAAGATTCATTTTATGTATAAAGTGTTGAACCAAACTCACAATTACACGAAATGTGTTTAGACATTGTGTCAGTATCAAGCATTTTCCATACACTAGCTATGCAGTAGCTAAGCCATACTAACACACACCAAAACAAATGCTTATCCAGTCCATCGTCGATAGCGTTAAGATTTACCGCCAACATTTTTAAAAACATTACTATCAGATCATACAAGAATGGCAGCACTAGTTTTCACATTTAATAGTGAATGGCTTGTCATACAACTGCTAGATTAATGTAGTGTCTATCCTATCAATGAAAAACCATGTATCAATGCCAGCTTGTCAAATTAAATGATAACATGAAAATCAACAGATATCATGGAATACACAGAGCTTTATAATCTAAAAGATAGGGGCAGGTCAAAGTGACAAGCTTTACTTTTTATTGTCATATGCATAAATAAACAGAAATGCACTTACAGACTAATTTCAAATAAGACTACAGTCATTTCCTACCATATTATCTAGATCATATGAAACCAAGAGTTAATTAAAGTATTAGTCGCTAAATTTTAAAGCTCCATACTTATTAAGGACTAAGAACATCTGTGAAATCAATGGTTTGCATGATACCATTAAATTAAGAATTGGAAAAACACCAACATAAATTTCATAAGAAGTACAGTGGATACATCTAATGCTGGTTCTTAATATCTATTATTCCAACTAAATTTACCGATAGTCAACAGCTACTCACGACACTGAATTACCACAAATTAATATATACAAAAGAGTTCCTTTGATCAAACTTAATATTTTAGCCTTCAGCTAACAACGAAGTTAAATAAAGCAAAGATGGGATTGTCATTTTACATCTTCATCAAACAAATTGCAGGCATAAACGCTCATATTAAGGACTCACATGAACCATATGGCATTATTATTAAAGAACTGAATCCAAAATCAAATGAATGTTAAAATAACCAACCTAGAAGCTACCGGTTGATTATCTCCAAACCACCAAACAACTTTGAGATTACTCTTGGCACTATGACTGTTTTCGGCGACAATGTACATTTATTTTCCTTCACCGCCACCTTGATCCAGTGGAAGCTGAAATGAATTCATGTATCAAAAGAAAAAAAATCTCTATAAACGAACAATGGAATGAAAGCACGATAAAACCTTACTTGACAAGTGACACATAAAGTGTGACACAGCTGAGTCTTTCCAGAGCGGAATCCTCCATACAATTCAGCAATAGTTACGGTCTCGATCCCTCATGTTAGATGCTTAACCATGTAAGTTTTCAAAAAGTATCGAAACACAACAGTCTATATAGCCATAATCTACTAGTATTACCTTCTAAAACCTTGTCAAGTTCTCTTGATCCTAATGTTACCTGAATGATCTCTTTCCTTTGTGCATGAAGCTGACTAGCACTAGTAAAACCTAATGGAACCAATTTTGTCGTTGCTTCGAGGATCTTATCAACTTTAGCATCACTAATTCCTTTGATTAGAAGTTATTCTTTCGGAGGAGAGTATGCAACAACTTCAACTTTGCATAGACTAGCATCTTTAAGCTTTTTTACATCAACTGAAGCTACCCCATCTACCTTGAATGTAACCTTAAAAAACCTTACTTTTTCAAGAAAATCCACAAATTAATCAAAACCTAAAAAATCAGAAAAATGCATTTTTTTCGTAAAAATCCCCAAAATCAAAGAAAATCCTTATTAAGAATCAAGTCAAATAACACATCAAAACCCCTAAAATCCCGAAACCGAAGCACAAACCCAATGTTCAAAACATCAAGAAAATCCCAAAATTTGAGGATTGTTGTTGAGAAACAAACTAAACCCAGTAACTTAATGATGGTTAGCGATAATAAAAAAATAAAAATAAAAACTTGGATGGAAAAAGTATAGAAAATAAATCTAGGGTTTCGAGAGCGATTTGAAGAAAATTACCTGAGGTTGTTCAACACGAGAAGGGCCGTGAAGAATCTCTTCTTCTTCGATTATAATTTAAGCATATTACCTGGTTGGATTTCTTCAGAACAGAAACTCTTCTTCAGAGCAGATCGAGAAAGAGAGAGAAAAAACCTTCTGAGGCAAAAAATGAAATGAAAAAATGGAGAAGGAAAGATAAAGATAAAGATAAGCCCGACTACTCTTTCAAGGGTGGAAAAAACATATAGAACACTTGACCAAACTTTGACTTGGGCGTAAAACCAAGTCATACTGCTCCAGACTACACGCGCACTTCGCATGCGTGAACACCTTGTGGTTTCTATTCGCAACAGAAGTTATGTGGTTGCGAAATTAGCAACAATTTTATTCCGTTGCAAATATTTAGCAACGGAGATTTCGCAACGGCTCTTGTGCTGTTGCTACTATGGGTTGCTAAAACCTAAAAATGGTGTAGTTACTGCTCGGTCGAACTCGCAAGCGTTGTTATCTCAAGCTTGTTTGTCAAGTTTAGTTGATAAAAACTATAGTCTTAATTTCTAGTATACTTATAGCTATGTCTCGGATTAGGATAGAATGTGTAATTGAGCTTTAGACTTCACGGCGTTCATCGATTGAAGACGGAGATCTACTGAGAAGAGCTTGGAGGAACTTCATCAATAAAAGGTATGTGGAGACTAAAACTTATCTATCATTCAGAAGTGTATTCTACTCTATCTTCTAATAAGACTAAGTTATATAGCTATATAGACTTTTACATTATACACATTTGACATTTCGAGCTGAGTTTATCTCACTTATCTATTTCTCGAAATATGTGTTGGAAGATTTTCTCTTTAACTATGTTCATCATTATTCTTGATGAGTTTAGTTTGAAACAATTTATTTGTTGGAAACTAAATATTAAGTCAAAAGATTATCATGTGGAAATTGCCTTGAAACATCTTACATGATTTATGTAAGATAATCATTTTTTCGCATTGATCATTCGATCACTTGAAAATTACTTGAAGCTAGTAGTTTGTGAGAGATAGATATTGTCATCATCAAAGGATGTTTCAATGATTAAAATGGGAGTTTAAAACAATTAATCATGTATGGATACAACACGGTATGCATACCTAGTATGCGAACTTCATTGTTATGATTCAGGTCCAGGAACAGTGTTTGATGAATGTGGTTAAGAAAAAAGTGTTCATATGGATAACTTCAGTTAACTGTTATTGAGCCAACTCAATATATACGTTTAGGTACGGTGGTTACCTATATCTAAATGAAGGTATACTTCATTTGTATATAAAAAGCTAAGACCATCTAATAGTGGAGATTAATTGATTTATTTCTAAGCAGACCAAGCTTGAATCTCATCTAATGGTGAATGTTGAATGCTTTATTACTAAGATATCTTAGCTTTAATTGTAAGCAACCCTGATTTGAAAGACTATATAAGGGAGAACTCTAACAACTGGAAAACCTAATCCTGGCACTTTCATGTGTCCTAGTTGCATACTAGAGTCTATTCTCCTTTAACCTAAGTTTTTCCAAAACCATATTAGGTTAACGACTTGAAGACTTCATTTTGGATTCGTGAAGCCAGATCAAACTATTTCATTCGTAGTTGTGTATTCTAATATTACTTGTTCTGATAGGTAAGATATAAAAAGTAATCACAAAGTTCTTTGTCTCAGACTTTGTGGTTCTGCAATAACTTCTACTACCACCAAATAGTTAAGTTATTGTAAGGTGATTGATATTTTTAGGTTGCTATTCGGGAGTATAAGAATGGATTATCAATTGGTTCATGTTCACCTTGATTTATCAAAAGATGGAACAAAACTTCATATGTACTTCTGTGGGAGACGGATTTATCTATCATAATAGGCTTATCTGTATGAGATAGATTTGTTTATAAGTCTTCGACTTTGGGTCGTAGCAACTTTTAGTTGTGGGTGATATCAGCTAAGGGAATCAAGTGCGCATAATCTGGCATGTTAATCGTTGTAAGACTTGGTTAGGGCTCAACTACATTCTAGTCTGAAGTTAACTTGTAGTAGGCTAGTGTCTATAGCGGTTTTATTCAGTGTAGTGTTTAGTCTGGACAAGGTCTCGGGTTTTTTTTTTGCATTTTCAGTTTCCTCATTAACAAAATTTCTGGTATCTGTGTTATTTCTTTTTCTCATTATATTTGTTTATATAATTGAAATATCACAGGTTGTGCGTAGTTCAATCAGTTAATAAATCTGACCTTGTTTGTTGGATATAACTTGATTGACACTTGGGCATTGGTCTTTGGTACCGTCCAAGTTATTTCTCATATCAATCAGGCTCACGGTTTTCTATCTATTCAATTTGCTGATAGTACTGAGAAATAAAGATAAATCTCTTTGATGTATCTCCTAATTGAGTTTGCTTTTAAGTTGGTTCTCTCAGAATTATATTAGAGTTTAGTACATACATATTTCCGAACGAAATATTGGGTGTGGTTGTTATACCCCCGCTTTTTCAATTGGTATCAGAGCATGCAAACACGCTAAGACCTCATAAGTTTGTGTTTGCAACAATCTAATTTTTGTGGATAAATGTTTATCTCAGTCTTACGCACTTAAAAATGTCTTCCAAAGTTTTTGACTATGCAAATGTCTTGGGCTTACCTCAAAGGATAATTCCTTAGCAGATTATTCCGGATCCCTAGGTAAAAAACTTTTGTATCACATTCTGATAACATTCCCTCTAATGTGACAGTTCACAGTATGTCAAAATCTGATATGGAGCTCACCAGAACTTTAAAAAAAGAATCTGCTGAGATTATTGATGTTCAAGTCTCTAAAATTAGATCTCTTGAAGAGAAGTATGCTCAGCTTACTGATGAACTTGAGAAGTCTATTGATATAGAACGGGAACTCTATAGTATCGTTGAGTCTTTCTCTAACAATATCGAAAACCTTGTTCAAGAAACTACTCTACAATGTGAGAAGATTAGTATGCTTGAAGATACTGTTAAAGAAGACTCAATGAGAGACGAACGTTTAATTAGGACTCATTCATCAAAATTGAACAGCCTTTGTGTTGAAAAACAGAAACTTGCTGCATCTATTTTACTAGCCCATGAATAATGCAAGTCCTTGAAAAGGGAAAACTCTGTTTAGTAAGCAATTCTTCTTTAGTGCCTATATCGAATACTCATGTGGTATTACCTAGCATGGACAAAATTACTCCTAAGGAATTGTCTGCTAAGAAACGTTTGCGTGACTTGCGGATTTCCAAAAAGGATATGAGTCTAAAATAGGATTCATCCAACGTTTCTTGTCCACAAACCTGTTCATTTTGTGGGAAAATAAATCATCATGCATGTTCTACATTGTTTGACTAGAAAAAAACATATTTCTGAACTTCAAAATCTACTTATTTTTACAATCGACAGAGTGAATTGTATGGCGACATCTACAATGGATTTTATTCCTGCAGAAAACTAGAATTCTCGTAAAAGAGGTTTCCAAGGTCACTCATCCAGGAATCTCTACAGGAACCGTGTCCATGTTAATAGTGTAAATACATACGCCAAAAATGTACATATTCCCTGTTTTTGTGAGACTAAGTCTGGAAGATGGGATTCTCATAATTCTTATCCTCTAAAACGGATCTCAATAGGTCGTAGACTTAATCCTCAAAAAAATCCTTCTGATTAATATTAAAAAAGGTTTAAATCTAATTATTCTGGAATAAGATATAACTGAAAGAAGGTAAGGAATACACAGTACAATCATTCAGAAGGTATTTACAACCCTTCCCTCAATATTCATAGTGGAATTACATCTCGCTCTGTTACCTAGTTCCAGGTAAATTCATCCTTGAAACTAGCTTGAGAGTTACAAGGATAATATTTGTGGGATACTCAAGTTCGTTGTTTAATATGTCCGATCTTGTGTCTGAAATAAAATTATTTTCTTTATATGTGAATGTTGAGCCATATCTTGACTCCTAGTAACTGTTGCATTTTGTTGATCATTTCATGTGCTCTAATTTAAAAGTGAATCTTCTAAATTATCGAGCTATGAAAATATATGAGATATCTGAAAACATAGTGCATTTCCTTATTTTGGATCCTTGCTAACCCATTAAATTTCCATAACCGATCCTGAATGTCCATGTTTTAATTCTTCTTCTTAAGAGTTTCTATAGGGTTTCCATAAAAAGGGTTTTCTCCTCTTCTTTACTAACATATATATATATATATATATATTATTTATTTATCCATCCTTGTTAAAAAAAATATATGGAGAACTCTCCAATATCTCAAGAAGTGGTGAATCTTGATTTGGAAGAAGACATCAAGGTATGTGGTTCGGTTCAAGAACTTTTTTTGAAGAAGATAATTGCAAGGAAAGAGTACAACTCTTGGATTGCTGAGTCAGACAAGGATTTAATTCATTTTCAGAATGACTCAAGGGTCGAATTTGCAAGCCTCCAACTGCAAATAAATCATCTCATTGATGGCAGACCAAAATTCTTGAAAATCAAAAGGTCTTGATTTGGAACCAAAATAAGCTCATCTCTGATTGCATCAAGGCAAGGAAAATTGCTCACATTGTTGATCGAAGGGTGAATGTTCTAACTCATGAGCATGGAGTTTCTACGGTCAAAATGATCAAGGATATCGATAATACCTTTTATAATGAAGTCATGAAGAGGTATAAGTTATCAAACAAGTCTATTTTTTATTTTTTCTAGGAAACTTATTATTAGAATTTATTTTTAGGTTTTAAGAAGAATAACTAGGTTTGGAATAGCAAATATTGTGATTACATAGCTATTTCAACAATTTTCATCTTGCAATGTTTTTAGATTTATATATTTAAATTCTAAGTTATTTGGAAGATGATTTTGCAGTAACTTGATAAAAAAATTTATAATATTAATTATAATTATTTATAATAAAATTTGGAATATGATTTTGCAGTATTAATCTTTATTGGTTTTATGTATTGCAAAAATATTTTATGGGATATGTGTGTTTACGTTCGTGAACTATGATTATCTCATATATGCTCAAAAGTTAAGTCTATTGTGTCTTTATGCAAATATTGATAAAATATAGAATACACTTTTGAAAATTCCGTTGTATTGATCTTTCCATGATTCACTCATATGTGAAAGTACTGTGTGGCTCCATAAGTTCTCTTATGTTGAGCATTTCCGATTAAATTAATATAAGGTCCTCTTGTGATTAATTTATTCGAGTTTACCAGATACAAATCCATGTGGTTTGTTAACGTCCAAAGAAATCCTTCTTTTGTTGTAAAAGTAAGGTCGCTCATGTTGTTATTTCGGGAATGACATATTATGGGGGAGATTTCTTAATTGAACTTGTGCTTAATTGCTAAATCTTTGTGGGGAGTGCGGTTGCGGAATATTATAGGAGTTATCTTGTATCTTTATAAACTCCTTGATGAATACACTAAGTTTCGACTATGTGAAATCATCCAAACTAAGTTGATATGCTCTCTTTTAGTCATGAATTATCTCTTTGAGAATTTTATTATGATCCCGTAGTTTTCGTACCTTTGCCAATTTATATTAACAAAAAGGGGGAGGATTATTTGGTAGTTCATACTAGATACATATGGTTTACTGATCATTAAGTAAAGGGGAGTGGTTTTCATTGTGAGATGAAATATTGACTAAGGGGGAGTGATACATATCACCGTGATATTGTCAAAGTTGTGATGTAATTGGACTTTGATGTTGTGTAATAATACTATGACATTGTATAGCAACGATTGAGAACAACTTTTTTCTTATTGTTATGGCTACGGATCTTCAACAACAATGATGCCGAGTTGAACACGTTCAGAATTGCTGGATTACTTGGAGTAGCGAAGAATTTAAGGAATGTTGAAGAGCCAAGGAAATCAAGCATGATGAATGAGAAGCTACAATGTTTATTCATTTTGTAATCCATATGTATTGATAGTTTTGTCACTAAAATTGACAAAGGGGGAGATTGTTAGAGCACTTCTCGGTCGAACTCGCAACTGTTGTTATCTCAAGATTGTTTGTCAAGTTTATTTGATCGAAACTATAGTCTTGATTTCTAGTCTACTTATAGCTATGTCTCGGATTAGGATAAAATGTGTAGTTGAGCTTTAGACTTCACGACGTTCATCGATTGAAGACGAAAGCTACTGAGGAGAGCTTGGAGGAACTTCATCAATAAAAGGTATATGGAGACTAAAACTTATCTATCACTCAGAATTGTATTCTACTATATCTTCTAATGAGACTAAGCTATATAGACTTTTACATTATACACATTTGATATTTCGAGCTGAGTTTATCTCGCTTATCTATTTCTCGAAAAATATGTTGGAATCTTTTTTCTTTAACTATGTTCATCATTATTCTTCACGAGTTTAGTTGGAAACAATTTATTTTTTGGAAACTAAATATTAAGTCAAAAGATGATCATGTCGAAATTTCCTTGAAACATCTTACATGATTTGTGTGAGATAATCATTTGATGTCGACTTGGAAAGTTTTGTATTGATCATTCAATCAATTAAAAATTACTTGAAGCTAATAGTTTGTGTGAGATAGTTATTGTCGTCTTCTAAGGATGTTTCAGTGATTGAAATGGAAGTTTAGAAAAATTAATCATGTCCGGATGCAAAACGGTATGCATACCTAGTATGCGAACTGTATTGTTATGATTTAGGTCCAGGAACAATGTTTCCATACAAAGTATGCGATTTGTTTTAACTTTCAAGGTTTGCGAACCTTATTTGCGTACCTAGTATGTGAAATTTTCTACCTGAGTTGGGTCCGGGACTGCTGGACGCGTACCTAGTATGCGAATGGTTGGACAAGGCCAAGGTCCGGAGATGTTGTTTGCATACCTGGTTTGTGAACACAGTGGTTAAGTTCTAAAATCGATTAAGTATGATTCTGATACTCATGAACTAAAACATTTATGAATTAAGGAATAAAATCTTTGCAAACCGCGTGGCTTAATGTTCATGAACTGATTCTTGTATAATTACTGTGTACGATTACGAATCAATCCGATTTTGTTTCAACTTGTTCATATATATTTCTATGAGATAGTGAACAATTAAACAACTATATGTGGAACATAATTAGATTCATTTGATTATCTTTCATGATTGATTGATCATCATATTTTATCCAGAAGTGTTAGATGAATGTGGTTAAGAAAAAAGTGTTCACATGGCTAACTTCTATTAAATGTTATTGAGCCAACTCAATATACACGTTTAGGTATACGATTACCCATATCTAAATTGAGGTATATTTCATTTGTGTGTAACAAGCTAAGACCATCTGATGGCCGAGATTAATTTCTTTATTTCTAAGCAGACTAAGCTTGAATCTTAAATCGAGTTTTCATCTAACGGTGAATATTGGATGTTTGTTACTAATCTATCTTATCTTTGATTATAAACAACCCTGATTTGAAACACTATATAAGATAAAACTCTAGAAACTGGAAAACCTAGTTGCGTAATAGATTCGATTCGCCTTTAACCTAGGTTTTTCCAAAACCATATTAGGTTAACGACTAGAAGACTTCATTTGGGATTTGTGAATCCATATCCAACTATTTTATCTGTAGTTGTGTATTCTAATCTTACTTATTCTATTATATTAAGTACTATCTTCTCTAAGATTTGCTCGAGATTTATCTCCGATAGGTATGATATAAAATTAATCACAAAGTTCTTTGACTCAGACTTTGTGGTTCCGCAATAGCTTCTACTACTACCATATAATTAAGTCATTATGAGGTGATTGGTATTTCTAGGATGCTCTTCGAGAGTATAAAACCAGATTATCAATTGGTTCTTGTTTGTTAGAGTACTGCTCGGTCGAACTCGCAAGCATTTCTATCTCAAGCTTGTTGTCAAGTTTAGTTTCCAAAACTATAAGTCTTGATTTCTAGTCTACTTATAGCTAAGTCTCGGACTAAAATAGAAAGTGTAGTTGAGATTTAGACTCCACGGGGTTCATCATACAAAGACAAAGAACTACTCAAGGAACTGGTGGAACTTAATCGACAAAAACATATGTGGAGACTTGAACTTATCTATCACTCAAAAAGTCTATCTACTCTATCTCATATCTTGAAACAAAATTCATATTGCTATATAGACTTTGATTATACAAATTTTCTATTTTGAGCCGAGTTTATCTTGCTTATATTTTTATCAAAATATGTGTTGGTAAGCGTTTGCTTTGTCCAAGTTCATCTTTACAAGTGACGAAAGTCATGTTGATTATTTCAATATCTTGAAAATTGCTTTGATGAAAAATAGTGTGTGAATAACCTCTATTTGACATCCTCTAAGAATGTTTCCATGATTGGGATAAAGAGTTTAGAACATGTAACCATCTTTGGATATAAGCATATAATACGCTCGCGGATTAGTGTATAAGTCCAAAATAGGGAACCAAATGTATGCATACTTGTGTGTGTATTAAATGGTTGTTGGAGACTGGGTAAGTATGCGTACCCGTACGCATACTGGCGGAAGTTCACGTCCGTAAATTTCTGCTGAGTTTGGAAATCAAAACCAACTCAATTCAACATTCTGGCAGAAATTTCACATCCGTGAATTTCTGCTGAGTTTGGAAACCAAAACAAGCTCAAATTTGGTTACTTAAGTACGCATACCCGTATGCATCTATGTTACTTTCTAAAATTGGTTTATTCGTGAACATAAATATATATAAACTAAGGAATGCATATTTGAAAACCGTGTCTTTAAAGTTCATGAATCGATTCGAGTGAATCAAAACCGATTTTTCTTCGACTGTGTCTTGTATACTTCTATAAGATCTAAGAAATTGAACAACTCTTGGACTAGTTCATTTGAGTCATTTGGACTAGTTCATTTGAGTCATTTGGACTAGTTATGGTGAAGATAAATAAGGTTGATATGAAAGTGCTCATATGGCTAACCATTTGGCTAACTACTATTGAACCAACGATTTGTACACGTTTAGGTACTGTTACACAAACCTAAATGAACGTGCATTTCATTTGTGTATAACAATCTAAGTTCGACCTAACGGTTGAAAGATATTATCTTGAATCTAATCAGGTGTTCATCTAATGGTGAATATTGAATGCTTTGTTTCCAAGGTAACTTAGATTACAAACCCTGATTTAAAGACTATATAAAGGAGAACTCTAGCAATTGGGAAAGTTAATCCCCACACCTCTTGTGTGATACTAGTTGTATAAGCTAGAGTCGATTCTCCTTTAACCTTAGGTTTCTACCAAGACCATGTAGGTTAGCGACTTGAAGACTTCATTGGGATTGTGAAGCCTGACCCAACTATTTTCTCTGTAGTTACGTGATCTGATCTTGCTGTTTCTATCGTGATTTAGTGCAATCGTAAGATTGGATTGAGATTAATTTCTCCGATAGGCAAGATAGAAAAGTAGTCACAAACATTTTCGTCTCATCTTTTGTGATTTCACAATATCTTGTTTCGCTAGTCGATTGAGATTATTGTGAGTGGATTGATAATCTAGGATGTTCTTCAGGATTATAAGTCCGGGTTATCGATTGGTTCCTGTTCACCTTGATTTATCAAAAGACGGAACAAAAACTCGTAGGAATTTATGTGGGAGACAGATTTATCTATTACTGTAGACTTTTCTGTGTGATACAGATTTGTTTATTAAAGTCTTCGACTTTGGGTCGTAGCAACTCTTAGTTGTGGGTGAGATCATCTAAGGTAATCAAGTGCGTAGTATCCTGATGGTATCAGAGACGTAAGGAGCGCAACTGTACCTTGGATCAGTGTGAGATTGATTGGGGTTCAACTACAATCCAGACCGAAGTTAGTTTGTAGTAGGCTAGTGTCTGTAGCGGCTTAATACAATGTATGTTCAATCTGGACTAGGTCCCGGGGTTTTTCTTCATTTGTGGTTTCCTCGTTAACAAAACTTCTGATGTATGTGTTATTTCTTTTCCCCATTATATTTTGTTATATAATTGAAATATCACAGGTTATGCGTTGAATCAATCAATTGGGAAATCTGACCTCTGGTTGTATTGACACCCCCTAACTTGATGTAGTTTTGAGAGATAAAGCAACACAGTTGAGATGGGTTTTCTGTGAAAATTTAAGCCATAAAAAAGAAAGAACAGATCGAGAAATTGACGAAATTAGGGTTTTCGATTTGAATCTCCAATCGAAGAACAAGAAAATAAAATTGGGTATGTCGATGTGAAAGCAGATTCAAACAAGAAATTGGAGAGATAGGTTACTTGTATAATTGAAGATTAGTACCAGAATAGATGAGAAAGGTTAGTTGGTGGTGATGCTGAAGAAATAATGGAGAAATTAAAGATCTCTGAAGAAGTATGGCTTGAGAACTGAAGTGGGTATTGATTAGAGTTTGATTATTCTTCTATGAGCTAATGGGTACGAAATTCTGATGGGGATTGAGAAGATACTGTTGCTGTTCTTCGAAAATTAGAGAACTGAAGTGGGTTATGTGTATTGAATCTGTGGTTGATTTGATCTGAAATAGATGGGTTTCTGGAATTGAATTACAGGGAAAAGAATGGTGGTAGTCTGAGGTTTGAACAGTTGATGATTGGTGCCATGAACCTCAGATGAATAATGTGAAGCTGTGAAGTCCAGTTTGTGAAGCAGTACTGAAATGTGTTAAAATGCTAGATGAATGTTAGGATTGTAACAGGTGAAGAAAGATCGGCCTGAATTTGGCCTGAGAAGTCCTGTAAATAGCCGAAACTGGGCCGGTTTTCCATTACGGCGAGTTAACTCAGTAGTCGGCGATGAACCGATTCAGGTGAGTCGATGACCGATCCATACCAGCAGCTCAGACAAGTCAACCCAGTAAGACCGAGTTAGAATGCTGACTCGGTGTCTGAATATCCTTCCCTTTGACCATTAACTGTTAAGGACTATTAGGTCAACAGGTAACTCTAACAGCACCGTGATGGAATATTCCGTCGAATATACCAGTGACGGCGAAGAATTCAGATGATCGGCGGCGACTTTCAGGCCAAAAACACAGTTTTCCGACGAGCGTTTTTGGGACATATTTTCTACACGGGTTTCTCTCTCTTGTGGGCTTGGTGGACTTCTAACTAATGGACTTTGAAGACAAGACCTAATATTGGAAGGAGTATCCTTTATGGAAATTGAGAAACATATAAAAGAGAATAACCTAATCTCAATTTTTTTTATCTTATAATCTTATCTACTACTTTTGTTTCTAGGGTTTTACAACATGATAGAATTTATCTTTCTTCTTGTTATGAACTCCATGAGCATGAGTACCTAATTTTCTTTTGGTTATGGATTAGTTGGACTTCACATAATATGATTCTTTGATTCAATATATTAGTTTTGTCTCATATTTATCGTTTGCGATTCTCTGAAAATATAGTTGTGATTGATTGTTAGTTTTGTCAAGTTGCAAATTGGTAGAACTCGTAATCATATCTATTGCTAGTTTAGGGTTTATTATACGTAAAAGTGATAATCCTTGAATACAAGTAGCATAATTGTGAATATTGCTTTTAGTGATACATCCTAGTAATCCCAAGTGAATCGTGACCTTTGTTAAATTGAATTAGTGCGCTTTCCACGTTCAATTGCTTTGATTGGCCTGATTTCATACAACTTAATGCATCTAGGGAATTAAACTTGATTAGTGCTTTTACACGTTAGGTTGTTCTCTTAGATAGAACTCATACTCACATATTTTAATGTGTTTGTTGATGACAAAAGGAGATTAGCGGGATATTCTTGCGATCAAGGTATTCTAGGTCTTTTGATAAAAGTTGAGATTAAATATCAATTCTACTTATTGTTTTGAAAGCATGTTTGTGAATGAAGATGAATACTTAACCAATATTTTTTCTATTTGATTTGTTTGCTTATTTCTTTGTTTGCTTTTATTTTATTTTTTTACTTTACAAAAATCAGAAAATCCCCCGTGTTATTTATAGGAAACCGAAAACATATTGACAACCTAGTCCTCTCTGTGGAATCGATCCTTTCTTGCCCTTGCTATATTTATATTTTGAGTAGTAATAAAGTGTAATTTATTTTGGACGCATACGACAGCGATCAAATTTGGGCGTCGTTACCGGGGAGTCAGCGGTTGTCACTTGTTTTTGGTTTATTATTATTTTTTGTTTTTAGTTTAGTTTTTGTTTTATTTTCTGGTTTTGACATAGTTTTGAGAACTCTTGTTTCAGGTACCAATTTCAATGGACGGAGCATATTGGAACAATGGGTACGGTTTTCGACCTCAACAACACTATGACAACTATCACCCTTATGGGGAGTACAATCAAAACCGATCCTTTGGTTATGATCAATACTCCACGTACCCTTTTAGTTACTCTCATACATTCCAATCTTCTTACGGTGGGTATGTAAGTGAGCAACCACAAGGAGGGGAGACTAGTTGTACTCCTATTCATATTTCTTCGAGTTTGGTAGATGAGATGCAACAATTCATGGTCAGCATGGAGTCATTTTGTAGACAACCAAGCGTGGAACCAATTTCATTGACCAACTCTGCTAATAGTATGTTTGGCCCAATTTCTGATCGTAGTTATGATCATTCACCCATTCAAAGGGAAGATAATTGGCCTAGCAATACTAAAGTAAGTAATTTTACTTTTTCTTTGTCGAATGAGTTTTACCAACAAATGGAACACTATTTTCAAAATTTGAATAGATCACTCCAAGAGCTTCAAAAAGGTGTTTCCAATTTAAGACAAGGGATTGAAGAATGCAAAGAGGACATGCAAAATTCTGCGAAAGACCAATCTTTGGGAAGTGGTAGCCAATCTTATGTTAACTATGATAGTGACGATGATTATGAAAGTACATCGCTTGAACCAATTTATGGTGACATCCCCGAGGAGTGTACAATGGAGTCTTTTTGCGATCAAGGTGAAGTTGAAAATGAATATGATGACACTAGTGTAGCTTACTCAAGCATTGATCTTTATAACGATCAAGAACCTATTCAAAATGTAGAGCTTGAGGATGATGCAATGAGTGTTCTAAAAACGTTCCTTATGGTGAGACTTGAATCCGCAGTGGAGTATGTGCCTTCTAATGAAGAAGAGTGTGTTGAGAATGAAATCGGTATGACCAATATTGTGGAAGACCCAATTGAACTTGTGAATGATTGTAATGATGATGTTGATGTCGAGACTTTGGTTAAGGCATAAACGGACGAAGAATGGTTGCAAAGTTTAATAGAGGACCATGATATCCAAGAGGTGAATAATTCACTTGAGTTTTTCAAGGATGAAGAGGATTCCGTGATACAAGAAATTGTGATAGGTTTGTCTAACCCTTTGCATATTATTTCTTCTCCTTTACCTCTTATTGGTTTGAATGTATGTGCTTCGAGAATATTGTTAAATGAATTTGTTTCTAGATATCCTCCATTAGAGATACTTGATTCTCATACTATGCAGGTTTTGGAACAAGAAACCGTGGAAGTACCCGACTCCTATATTCTTTATGCACTTCCAAGTGTGGACAAGAATAAGTGTGGGGGAAACTTTTATCGGTTAATAGCTTCGTCTTTGTTTTATATTACTAATATTTGTGTGAAGCTAGTGTTTGCAAAATAGGTACTATGGATGTATCCCCAAATTTTTAGATTGCTAATATATGGGGAATGAATCTTACAAGAAGCTAAGTCGGGCCGTCGACTTTAAAACAAGCGCTAAGTGGGAGGCAACCCACCGGTTTTGTATCTCTTATCCTTTTGCTTTTTATTTTATTTTTGTTTTGTTTTGTTTTATTTATTTTTATTGTTTTCATATCATATTTGCATCCCCATGTTTAATTTCATTAAGTCCATAATCTATCTTAGAAGAGAATTATGATGAATACCTTTTCGTCAGAAAATTTCAGACTGCGCGTAGTTCAGTCCAGAGACCATAACTGTCAAAATGTTTATCCAAACACTGTGAAATTTAGACACTGTGTAGAAAACACGTAGGTGAACAACTTTTGTGAAATGGAGTTTTTCCAAATTCCTTACCAATTTGTAAATTTTTTGTATTTTATCTGCTGTTACGTCAGAATTCAGAACTTTCGGTTTTACACATTGAGGACAATGTGAAGTTTAAGTGTGGGGGAGTATTTTGCATATAGATTTTTCAAAATTTTGCATAATAAAACCTTCAACTTGTAGAGATTTTAGAGTAACTAGCATCCTTCTAGGTATGTTTACATAGAGAATTCTGACCGACATAATTGAACTTGGAAGTGTTAGGGAACTACATTCGGATTTCTTATGAATTGGAGTGTTAAATTATGGATTTAATCATGCCGGTGATGCAAATTAGGAGCATAGAGAAAAACATTATTAGAGTTGCTGATCAATCATTAGTGGAGACTACCCATTTTCATATCAACCAAGGCACAGACTAGAAATTCTTCCATTACTAAAGAGCTTCTTTTGAGTGTGTGTCACCGTACGTTAATTCCGGTAGAATGGTGAGCTACCCAACTTCACACCATTTTCAGCACTATTTTTGATCTCTTGAGTGCTAATTTTTGTCAATCATGAGGGTGACGTCTATGGATGAAAGCCTCCTTCTTGTAGTTCAATTTGTAGTTAGCACCATTCTCTCTCTCGACAACAACGGGTCCATAGAAACACCACAATTATCAACAAAGGGCGACATCAAAATCTACAAGGAAAGTTAAAGACGTTCAAGGTTTGCAAGCAACAATGGGAAAAGAAAAGAGCAAATTTCATATTAAAGTAAAGCAACATACAATGAGCAGATTTTTACATATGTGTTGAAGACTTATTTACAAGAGCGAAGAAAAGCAAAAGGTGAGAATTATTGAAGTTTATGATTTCAAGACGATACAAGTTGTGAAGAATCAAGCGGTAAAGTACTTTTCCATGGCCATGGTTTATTTTATTTTTCACTTTATTTTGTATTTTGTTTCTCTTGTCTATATGAAGTAAAAAAATTGAAAATAAATAAATAAATGAGACAAGAGAAATATCTATTATTGTGTTTGTTTTTGTTTAATAAGCCGTGGGGAAGGAAAATTTATAAGGAAATTTCAAGCGACATGGATTTTAAGGAAAAAGGTTACAAATTGTCAAGGATTTACGAAGTTCAAGAGTTTATCACCAATAGTTGAAGCCGAAGACTAAGAAGACCAAGATAGGAGCGGAAGACGTTTCTATTGGATTTCGTGAGAGTAGTGCTATCCTAATTGGCAATCGGGTGTGAAGGTAAGTAAGTAATCTCATCCTCGATAAAAGTGGTTGACTTCCTTTCTTAGAGATCGTCAGAAAAATAGTTTTTCAAAATATTAAAAGATGTGGGTTTTTCAAAATTTCGGAAGTTGTCCTTCCCACTATTCAACGTGTTGCAGGAATTATCTCTTCATTCCTACCTGCGCACATGTGAGACCCATAAAAAAGCCGTATTTTTGAGTGCAATTTCATAAAATCCTTTTGGTGAGGCAGAAGTTGAGGCGAAATGCTTATTGATCGTTTCTCAAACACGCGTTTCTTTCATTATGGTGTGGTTATTTGTCACTCAAGATTTAAGAATGAATATGTTCTTTGATATTTCTAACTTCTTATTACTAGCATGCTGAAATTCTATGTCCTCATAGCTCTTTGGATGCTGGAACGCTTTGAAGTTGGAGTAGGTTTTGTGGGTACATCTCTAGTAAGCCCTCACTAGACTATAACTCATCCACTAGGGACACCTAGGGGTTTAAAGACTTTTTATTTATGCTAAAATTAACCGTATCCTCGACGACACGGAGTTGTACGTATGTTTTTAAAATTATTTTGTTTGATTTGCTCGAGGACTAGCAAAGTCTAAGTGTGGGGGAATCTGATAGGTGTAGAATACACCTAATTTACTATCTAGTAGTTATGCTTTCTTTGCTATTTTTCATGTAAATTATGTATTTTACATGTGTTTTTGAGTTATTAGGTACTCTGGAGTCGCACGGACGAAAAGAAGGAGAAATCACCCAATTTGAGTAAAAAGGGCAAAAAGGTCATTTCACAGGCAAACACTATCCGGAGCCCGGTAATGGTTAAGGGGAAGCTCTCTGGAAGAATACTAAACAAAGTCCAATCAAGGTTAAGGGTCGACCAGTTCTACAGAAGCACTAAAGACAGGCCTAACTGATGTTAAGGGGATGTCATTGGGGTGGCCCCTATCCGCTGTCATGGGTGTGCTATTAGCACCCAAATTCAACCTACCCTAAATACGAACGACATTGTCTCTCATTCACAATCTCTCTCGCATGAAATTAAACCCAACGGCTGCTTTGTTTCCTGCTGGAATCGATTTGAACAGCTACTTGCTGCCATGATTAAATGGGTTATTAATTGAATCAGAGATCGAGAAGATGTTGAGAGATAAAGAAACACAGTTGAGATGGGTTTTCTGTGAAAATTTAAGCCACAAAAAAGAAAGAACAGATCGAGAAATTGACGAAATCAGGGTTTTCGATTTGAATCTCCAATCGAAGAACAAGAAAATAAAATTGGGTCTGTCGATGTGAGAGCAGATTCAAACAAGAAATTGGAGAGATGGGTTAGTTGTAGAATTGAAGATTAGTACCAGAATAGATGAGAAAGGTTTGTTGGTGGTGATGTTGAAGAAATAATGGAGAAATTAAAGCTCTCTGAAGAAGTATGGCTTGAGAACTGAAGTGGGTATTGATTAGAGTTTGATAATTCTTCTATGAGCTAATGGGTACGAAATTCTGATGGGGATTGAGAAGATACTGTTGCTGTTCTTGGGAAATTAGAGAACTGAAGTGGGTTATGTGTATTGAATCTGTGGTTGATTTGATCTGAAATAGATGGGTTTTTGGAATTGAATTACAGGGAAAAGAATGGTGGTAGTCTGAGGTTTGAACAGTTGATGATTGGTGCCATGAACCTCAGATGAATAATGTGAAGCTGTGAAGTCCAGTTTGTGAAGCAGTACTGAAATGTGTTGAAATGCTAGATGAATGTTAGGATTGTAACATGTGAAGAAAGATCGGCCTGAATTTGGCCTGAGAAGTCTTGTAAATAGCCGAAACTCGACCGGTTTTCCATTACGGCGAGTTAACTCAGTAGTCGGCGATGAACAGATTCAGGTGAGTCGATGACCGATCCATACCAGAAGCTCAGACAAGTCAGCGCTGTAAGACCGAGTTAGAATGCTGACTCGGTGTCTGAATATCCTTCCCTTTGACCCTTGACTGTTAAGGACCGTTAGGTTAACGGGTAACTCTAACAGCACCGTGACGGAATATTCCGTCGAATATACCAGTGACGGCGAAAAATTCAGATGATCGGCGGCGACTTTTCGGCCAAAAACACAGTTTTCCGACGATTGTTTTTGGGACATATTTTCTACACGGGTTTCTCTCTCTTGTGGTCTTGGTGGACTTCTAACTAATGGACTTTGAAGACAAGGCCTAATATTGGAAGGAGTATCCTTTATGGAAAATGAGAAACATATAAAAGAGAATAACCTAATCTCAAAAAATTTATCTTATAATCTTATCTACTACTTTTGTTTCTAGGGTTTTACAACATGATATAATTTATCTTTCTTCTTGTTATGAACTCCATGAGCATGAGTACCTAATTTTCTTTTGGTTATGGATTAGTTGGACTTCACATTATATGATTCTTTGATTCAATATATTAGTTTTGTCTCATATTTATCGTTTGAGATTCTCTGAAAATATAGTTGTGATTGATTGTTAGTTTTGTCAAGTTGCAAATTGGTAGAACTCGTAATCATATCTATTGCTAGTTTAGGGT
Source organism: Papaver bracteatum (assembly GCA_023529315.1). Lineage (NCBI taxonomy): Eukaryota > Viridiplantae > Streptophyta > Magnoliopsida > Ranunculales > Papaveraceae > Papaver > Papaver bracteatum. The sequence goes on from JAJJWX010000641.1 coordinate 153,465, forward strand.
TTATTATACGTAAAAGTGACGATCCTTGAATACAAGTAGCATAATTGTGAATATTGCTTGTAGTGATACATCCTAGTAATCGCAAGTGAATCGTGACCTTTGTCAAATTGAATTAGTGCACTTTCCACGTTCAATTGCTTTGATTGGCCTGATTTCATTGAACTTAATGCATCTAGGGAATTAAACTTGATTAGTGCTTTTACACGTTAGGTTGTTCTCTTAGATAGAACTCATACTCGCATCTTTTAATGTGTTTGTTGATGACAAAAGTAGATTAGCGGGATATTCTTGCGATCAAGGTATTCTAGGGCTTTGATAAAATTTGAGATTAAATATCAATTCTACTTATTGTTTTGAAAACATGTTTGTGAATGAAGATGAATCCTTGACCAATATCTTTTCTATTTGATTTGTTTGCTTATTTCTTTGTTTGCTTTTATATTATTTTTTACTTTACAAAAATCAGAAAATCCCCCTTGTTATTTATAGGAAACCGAAAATATATTGACAACCTAGTACTCTTTGTGGGATCGATCCTTTCTTTCCCTTGCTATATTTATATTTTAAGTAGTAAGAAAGTGTAATTTATTTTTGACGCATACGACAGTGATCAGTTATTGATTGGTTCATGTTCACCTTGATTTTATCAAAAGACGGAACAAAACTTGTAGGTTTATCTGTGGGAGACAGATTTATCTATTATCGTAGACTTTTCTGTGTGATACAGATTTGTTTATTCAAGTCTTCGACTATGGGTCGTAGCAGCTCTTGGTTGTGGGTGAGATCAGCTAAAGGAATCAAGTGAGTTGTATCCTTCTGGGATCGGAGAAGTAAGGAGCGCAACTGTACCTTGAGTCAGTGTGATATTGATTAGGGTTCAACTACAATCCAGACCGAAGTTAGTTTGTAGTAGGATAGTGTCTGTAGCGGCTTAATACAGTGTGGTGTTCAATCTGGACTAGGTCCCGGGGTTTTTCTGCATTTGCGGTTTCCTCATTAACAAAATTCTGGTGTCTGTGTTATTTCTATTTCGCATTATATTTTGTAATATAATTGAAATATCACAGGTTTTGCGTTGTATCGATCAATTGTGAAATCCAACCTTTGGTTATTGATTGGAAATTGATTGATCCTTGGATATTGTTTTTTGATACCATCCAAGTTTATATCTCTTGTATTTGATAAAGACTCGCATATTTCTATTTTCTTGACTATAGATCAAATCGAGAGATATAAATATTAACTCCTTGATATAATTTTTATTAAGATTGAGTATGACTGTCTAATTGATTCTCTTAAAGGTATATAAGAGTTAGTCCATACTGATTTCTAATCGAAATATTGGGTGAGGTTGTTAGACCCCCGATTTTTCAATGATCTTAGTGATATATTTCATGCTAAATTTTCACAAACTTATAGGTCTGTACTCTTTAATAGTAGTAGGGTTATTAGACTTAGGAATTAATGCAATAAAAGTCTTATTGAGCCTATCATCTAACACACCACTATGGAAAAAACTATTTATAAGATCAATAATACTAGGACCAACATGATTTGAGAACTTGGTATAGAAGACACCTTGGAGACCGCCCATGCCAGGAGATTTGAGAGCTCCTAGCTACTTCATAGCACTAACAATTTCATTCACACTATCTAGATTCTCATCAGTATATATGACAGGTTGAAGAGATTAGACAACTCAATATCAAAAAAAGTAGAGAAAGAAGAATTTAACAAACTATTAAAATGGTTGACAATATGATTTTCAATCATTTTTAATCCATTCCCCCATATCATCTTTGAGCATGACTATGGGATTTATTTTACTCCTAGTAAAAGTAGAGGTATGAAATAACCTCGTGTTCATATCTCCTTCTCTTAGCCAGGATATTCTAGACTTTTGCCTCCAAAAGTTTCCTCAAGTTTAATCAACCTAAGTTATTCAATAAGACACTCTGTAATAGTATGTTTAGCTCTTTCAGTTGGCCAAATATCTAAATCATTTTGGTCTTTAACAAGACTATCATGAGCGTTATCAATATGTAAATGGATGTTACCAAAAACATTCTTATTCCATTTTTTAAACTCACTCTGAATCCCAGAGATAACTACTAAAACTAGTAACATCATAAGTCCAATTATTCTTGACAACATCTTCATACCTGGAATCCTCAGCCCAAATAGGCTCAAATCTAAATGGTATTTATTTAAATCTAAACTTAGGTTCAAGATCTACAAGAATGACCCTGTGGTCAAAATTATAATAAGGTAAATGAAATACCTGAGCTTTGTTGACACGATTCTGCCAATTTGAGTTGACAATAACTCTATCTAACCTTTCTTTGATATTTGCTGCTCCAACCTCTTGCTGTTCTAAGTAAATTTATGACCATTGGCTCCTAGATTAATGAGACCACAACAACTCATCACATCTTGGAGTTCAGTTGTAGTAGTAATCCTACCTGAAAAAACGGGGGTCTAACAACCACACCCAATAATTCGTTTGGAAATTTGAGAGGACTTACTCCAATACACTTTCTAGAGAATCAAATAGACAGTCAGACTCAATCTAAAGTAAAGTATATCAAAGAGTTTAATATCACCATATCAACACAATCAAAGTTAAACAGAAACAAGTCTGTAACTTGATTTTAGTGTGAAACTCTTGAAACAAAGTCTTTTGTTTTAATCACAACCTATTCAAAATTCACCGTGTATAAACCTCTTTAAGCAACAATCACTAAAGGAATATTTCAACACAGTTTCCACTTGAAATAGGGTTAGTCCAGACTGGTCTAACAATGTGAAAATAACAAAATCAATTGTTCAAGATCAATCAAGTCTTATCCAACAACCAAGGTCGGATTTAACAACTATGATTAATTAACGTACAACCTGTATTATTTCAATTATAAAGATAAACAATATAATGCGGAAAATGAAATAGCACATACACCAGAATTTTTTTGACGAGGAAACCGCAAATGCAGAAAAACCCTGGGACCTAGTCCAGAATATACATGCACTGATTATAAGCTGTTACACCAATTTCCTACTACCTATTCAGACTAGATGTAATACCTTCTTCAGCTGTATTCTTATAGAACTCCTAACAGAACACCGATTCTCTTTAGGAACTCTTCAGGAAAATATTCTAGAAGAACCCAAGGTTCTCTTTACAAGATACAACAACACGATTGATATGATTCAATATTTTGTTTGCACAAAACACCGGTTTGATTTCCCTTTAGATATAAATCAAGGTTTTGGAAATCTTGTATATTAGGGTTTTAACTTACAATAAATATGCGTACTCACAAGAAGTCCGTGAACCTGATTTTCGTAAGTGAACTTGGGTGATTCCAAAGATCAATTTCCAAGTTAAGAAAACCCTAATAATTCTACAACAAGAACAATTAGATAAATCTAAAAATATATTGTTTAAAACTTCTCAAGGATTTTTACGAGATGCCTCAATAGAAGTTTTTCTTTCTAGTCTCCGATTTTGACTAACAAGTGTTGGTATACGATCGGAAACTGAAATCTATCAAAACCTAGGGTTTATGATCAACAACTCTTGAATGGTTTTATATCAGAAGAGAAAACCTTAGAATAGACAAGAGGTGAAAAACCTAGATTACAAGTTGTATAATCAATCACAAGGATTTAATCCAACTTGGATTTGTGATCCTCGATACAAAGACTTTTATCTCACTCTTGTTCACGAAGAACAGAAGATGTGGAAAACAACCTGCAGAGCTTACGCCAATTTTCCAAAGGGGGTGAAAAAAGTGTAAACTCACAAACTCAATATTTATAGTGAAACATAGCTTGAAAACTAAGCAAACTATTTTCCTTTTTCAAGACTCTCCTAATTTTGGGAGTCTTTCCTAAGTTACAACTCTTGCCAAAATAATTAAATAAATAATTAATTAGCAAATATTGTATTTATGTGTATAAATCACAAATTAAATTAGGAAGGAATAACAAACACTTTAATATGGTAATAAAAGATGTTTGGAGTAATAGCTAACTTGCCTAGATAAGGAAACATCACCAATTTGACCAAAAATGTCTTTTAGTCACGTAATTGGGCCCAAGTCCGCGAACTGTTACAAACAGTCCATGGATTGTTTCCTACTAACGAACTGTAACAATTACAGCAACACTTATAATTGTTACTTTAATAAATCACTTATAACTTCATCGTTATAACTCGGAATTGAGTGACTCTTGGCTCGTTGGATTCGCAAGCTCATTCATTATAACATGAGATCTTCTAGGGATAAAGGTTATTTTCACAAAAGTCATGAATCAAATAACCTCAAGTATATATACATAAATGTACATTTACCATCATAGGAATTGTTCCATAGAGTGAGCATTTATCTTGATAGATTAGAAAGGTAGAATTGAACAAGAATCCAAATGAAATCAATCACATACCTTTGTTAATGAAGTACTTGTTGATGTTTTCAATCTTCAATCTTCATCCTTTAAGGATAGCTTCGATTCAACTTTTTAGACCTAATCTAGTCCGAAACTATCTTTAGTATGATAAATCAAGAATGCATTTTGGCAACTAAAATTGACAACTAACTTGACATACCAACGCTAGTGGGTTCAACCGAGCTATGCTCTAACAATCTCCCCCTTTGTCAATTTTAGTGACAAAACCATTTTAAATATGGTTTGAACTTGTTAAAAGCAAAATCGACAATCTTGATTTCCTTGGTTCTTCAAATCTGCATGTGTTCATCCTGTACTTGTTGAAGATCCATCATAGTATTATTACACAACATCAAAGTTTCATTGTATCACAACTTTGACAATAATACTACGGTGATATGTATCACTCCCCCTTAGTCAATACTCCATCTCAACATGAAAACCGCTCCCCCTTACATAATGATCCGTAAACCATATGTATTTGTAGTATGAACTACACATTAATTCTCCCCCTTTTTGTCAATATAAATTGGCAAAGGTACGAAAACTAGTGGGATCCTCATGAAATTTTCACGGAGACACTTGATGACCAAAATAAAAATATATCAACTTTGTTTAGACGATATCACAGAGTTGAAGCTTAGTGACTTCATCAAGGAGTTTATTAAGATACAATTTAACTCCTACATGTTCCACAACCGCTCTCCCCACAAAGATTTGGCAATTAAGCACAAGTTCAAAAGAACTCTCCCCCATTGGATGTCATTCCCGAAAGAACAACAAGAGTGACCTTACTCCAGAGATAAGGATTTATAAATTGGATTTCATAAATCCTACAAGGAGATACGATTTAAGAACCAATCATTGAAAGTCTCTCATGAGATTGTGTTACTAAAAAATTAGAACTATCTCATGGTAACAATATACAATATGTAATCATGAAGATCATGTATTGTGATCATCTTTTCTAAGATACACACTTGTATAAACAAGAATTGATATGCTTAGAAGGAAGAGTAACCTTTTCTATAAGGATTTACACCAAGAATGGTTACCATAATAGTATGAAAAGGATTCTTTGACAAAAAAAACCAACATCCAATGGCATTGATTATTGCTTCTAACCTTAAGAATTTCAATCACAAATCAAGTTAGGTAATTAAGAATAATACGCGTGGTATTTATCCATATGAGTACTTTCATATAAACATTATTCTTCTTCATCATTACTAGTTCAAATGACTCAAATGAACTAGTTAGAGAGTTGTTCAATTGCTATGAGATCCCATGTACTACACAAGACATAATTGAACAAAAATGATTTGATTCACTCGAATCGGTTCATGAACTTTATAGCCACGCTTTACATAAAGCATTCCTTAATATAAAGATTAGTTCACTGAACAATCGTTTCTAGACATAACCTACCCAAGTTCGCGGACTCAAGTTAACTGGTTGGAGTTCATAAACTCCAGTAGAAATTCTCGGGATGAGAACTTCCGTCAGTTCGCGGACTGAGTTCGCAGACTGAAACTGAGCTGCAACTCCAGCAAAAATTCTCGGGTTCGAGAACTATGCCAATTCGCGGCTCACATTTTGGTTTCACTTGATCAACAAAGTTCGCAAACTTCGGTTCAAGCTCGAAGGACTTATACATATATGTGTTACCACAACAATGCTTATATCCTCCAATGGTTATATAGTCTAAACTCTCATTTCAATCATTGAAACATTCTCAGAGGGCGTTATATAGTTGTTATTCACAAACTATTTATCCTCAGAGCGATTTCCAAGATGATTGAAACGTAACATGACTTTCGTCACTAGGTAAAGATGAACTTGGCCAAAGCGAAAGCTTACCAACATAATTTGTGCACCCCAATTCTTTTGCAATCCTCACCGTATTTACAAGGGCTTATTGGTGAGGATGCACTTTCAACACAATTAGGTTGTGTTGAGGTGAACAAAATCTTGCTCACCACAGGTATTCGAAACAAAATCATGCACGGACTCTAGGAATTTAACAACTCCCTTGAAACTTTCAATAACTGTTTCATACCTTTTTAAGATGTTATCCCTTGTAGAACTCTTGTTTGGGAGATCCTTCTTAATAGTACTTTTTGATATATTCATCTTCTTTGGTACCCATTTCTGAGTAACTTTTGGAGCAACATATTTCTTTTTCTCCCTAATGTAGTTATGAAACTTCTTCGGGGGAATACTAGAAGAACTGATATTATGTGACTCAGTTTTTCTCCAGTTTGGAACATCAGATCTTATCTTCTTAACATAATCAGATCTAGATTTATCTCGTTTAAGAAATCTGCAATTCCTTTGCAAGTGACATGGTTTTCCACAATAATAATAATGTTTAATAGAATGGAAAAAGTTATGTTTAGTATTACTTGAATGTATATGTGCTTGCTTCGGAAATTGACAAGATTTCCTCTTTTCACTACCAGCAGTTGATGGAGATATTTTATTTTTGTCAACCATGGAAGGTTTTGGTTGAGAAGAATTTTTACCTTTGACAAATTTTACCTCTTTGCAAATACTAGGAGCGTTTATTCCTTCATAGCCCAATCCTCGTGTATCATGATGAATTCTACATGCTCCCAATATCGAGGTTAATTTATCTGAGCTGCTATTTCTAGACAAACTCTCTTTTAAGCTCGAGTTCTCTTCTTCCAACCTTTTGACCTTTTCTAGCGCAATAACTAGATCATTCTTGGATGATTCACATTGAACTTTGAGATCTTCTCGTTCTGAATTAAATAACGAGTTCATCTCAATGTTCTCCAAGTTATCTAGCTTTGCTTGAAGAATAATTTCCCGATCTCGACCTTCGACAATTTATTCTTTAAGGTTTCGTATTTCCTTAAGATAATCTCTTGCACCACTAGAATCAAGTTGGTCTTGCAAGTCTTTATTCTGACTACGAAGTCTGTCATATTTAACTTTCTCACTGAAAATTGTGCATTCAGCTTCCAAGAGTTTTTTATGACATTCCTTAAGAAGATTATTAGCAACTGGGTCTACATGGAACACTTCTTCGTCAAAATCAGAATCAGTATCCGAAATAATATTTCCAGAAGCTAATGCAACCTCGCATGCACACTCTTGGGGATTATAATATTCAGGTCTATCATCAAAACTAGGCAAAGCTACTGCATATGCCAATTTCAACGGCTCCAGCTAGGACATACTGAAGACAAGTGCCCGAAACCACGACAATTATAGCATTGTACATCATCATTAGGAGATGTTGAACCTTTAGAAAAACTCTTTTTCCTGTCTCTCAAGAGTTTTTTAAATTTTCGTGGAGTAACATTCTTAATATCTGGCGAACCATATTTATCCTTAGAAGATTCAAAATTGTTTGCAACTTTAAGAGAAATCACCTCTTTCCTAGATGCGTGTTCATTATCAAAGATCTTTAACTTTCCAACAAGAGTATTTATGGAGAGTGTAGAAAGATCATTTGCTTCTTCAATGGCATGTTTCTTAGAGTCGTATCTAGATGGCAACGATCTGAGAATTTTCATCACAATGTCCTTTTCAGGAATAGTCTTACCCAAAGCAAAAGATGCATTAACAATTTCAGACACTTTGTGATTAAACTCATTAAATGTTTCATCATCATACATGCGAAGGTTTTCCCAGTCAGAAGTTAGGTATTGAAGCCTTGCTTCTTTCTATGCGGCATTCCCTTCAAATACGGTTTCTAAGATATCCCAAGCATCTTTAGACTTATTACACGTAGTAACGTGGTGCTGAAGATCTGGGGTAATGGCATGGATGATAGCATTTAATCCTTCAGAATTTTTCTTTGCAGCAAGAATCTCAAGATCACTATATTCACCAATATCCTTTGCAATAGTTACACCGTCTATTGTAACTAATGGAGGATTATAGCCATTAACAATACGAACCCATGTTTGAAAATCTCGCGATTGAATAAACGAACGCATAACAATTTTCCATCATAAATAGTTCGTGCCATCGAAGACTGGTGGTACATTTATAGAGATAGCACCCCTGTCCATAACAATCAGATTGCTTCAAACACATACTTATGAGGTCTTAGCGTGTTTTCCTGCTCTGATACCAATTGAAAAAGAGGGGGTCTAACAACCACACCCAACAATTCGTTTGGAAATCTGAGAGGACTTACTCCAATACACTTTCTAGAGAATCAACTAGACAATCAGACTCAATCTAAAGTAAACTATATCAAAGAGTTTAATATCTCTATTTCAACACAATCAAAGTTAAACAAAAACAAGTCTGTAAACTTGATTTTAGTGTGAAACTCTTGAAACAAAGTCTTTTGTTTTAATCACAACCTATTCAATATCCGCTGTGTATAAACCTCTTTAAGCAACAATCACTAAAGGAATATTTCAACACAGTGTCCACTTGAAATAGGGTTAGTCCGGACTGGTCTAACAATGTGAAAATAACAAAATCAATTGTTCAACATCAATCAAATCTTATCCAACAACCAAGGTCGAATTTAACAACTATAATTGATTAACGTAAAACCTGTATTATTTCAATTATAAAAATAAACAATATAGTGCGGAAAATGAAATAACACAGACACCAGAATTTTGTTAACGAGGAATCCGCAAATGCATAAAAACCCCGGGACCTAGTCCAAAATAAACACACACTGATTATAAGTTGTTACACCAATTTCCTACTACCTCTTCGGACTAGATGTAATACCTTCTTCAGTTGTATTCTTATAGAACTCCTAGCAGAACACTGATTCTCTTTAGGAACTCTTCAGTCAAATCTTCTAGAAGAACCCAAGGTTCTCTTTAGAAGATACAACAACACGATTGATATGATTTAATATTTTGTTTGCACAAAACACCGGTTTGATTTCCCTTTAGATATAAATCAAGGTTTTGGAAATCTTGTATATTAGGGTTTTAACTTACAATCAGTATGTGTACTCACAAGAAATCCGTGAACCTGATTTTCGTAAGTGAACTTGGGTGATTCCAAATATCAATTTCCAAGTTAAGAAAACCCTAATAATTCCACAACAAGAACAACTAGATAAATCTAGAGATATCTTGTTTAAAAATTCTCAAGGATTTTTACGAGATGCCTCAATAGAAGTTTTTCTTTCTAGTCTCCGATTTCGACTAACAAGTGTTGGTATACAATCGGAAACTGAAATCTATCAAAGCCTAGGGTTGATGATCAACAACTCTTAAATGGTTTTATATCAGAAGAGAAAACCTTAGAATAGACAAGAGGTGAAAAACCTAGATTACAAGTTGTATAATCAATCACAAGGATTTAATCCAACATGGCTTTGTGATCCCCAATACAAAGACTTTTATCTCACTCTTGTTCACGAAGAACAGAAGATGTGGAAAACAACTGCAGAGCTTACGCCAATTTTCCAAAGGGGATGAAAAAAGTGTAAACCCACGAACTCAATATTTATAGTGAAACATAGCTTGAGAACTAAGCAAAACTATTTCCCTTTTTCAAGACTCTCCTAATTTTGGGAGTCTTTCCTAAGTTACAACTCTAGCCAAAATAATTAAATAGCAAATATTGTATTTATGTGAATAAATCACAAATTAAATTAGGAAGGAATCACAAACACTTTAATATGGTAATCAAAGATGTTGGAGTAATATCTAACTTGCCTAGATAAGGAAACATCACCAATTTGACCAAAAATGCCTTTTCGTCACGTAATTGGGGCCAAGTCCGCGAACTGTTACAAACAGTCTATGGATTGTTTCCTACTAACGAATTGTAACAATTACAGCAACACTTATAATCAATGTTCTAAGGAAAGGTGGTGTCTATAATAGACAAAAGACGGCTAAGATCAATTCTGGGTTCGATGGCAGAGATTATGTCGCAGCCCGGAAAATAGCTAACATAGAGCTAACACAAAGTTACACCAATAAATTACTAACTTCCGGCTTAAACTAACCGACAAATATCGTCCTAGATAACTCTAATTCTGGCTCGCTCAAAGCTACCCCAAGGTCCCAGTTGTTTATTTCTATAAAGTAGAAACCCTAATTTTTATGTCTTCACCGTAATCAGAAGATGACTTGATAAACACAAAATAAAAAAAATGCTCACGCGTTTTGATCCTCTATGCCCAGTCCGTATCCTTCTGAACACATGCAATGAGTAAAGATTGCATCACCAAGGAAGGACTGAAAAATCACGGAATGTAGTTAATTGTGAGTTTAACATGTCCAGATTATCTGGAGAGATTATTGGACTTTAATGGCGGACAACAATCAAACAATTCTAGGAAAAATATCAGGGCATACAAGTTTGTGCAAACAAGAATTCAATACCGTTTTTATACGTAAGTGATATTTTTATTTTTCTCTATCACAACTCTGGGTACTTTATTGTGCATAACGAGATCCTTGCATCCATAAGCCTATAAATGCAACTGAAATTTTGTTAAACAAGGTCCTATTTTGAAACTACAGTGGCAAGATGATGCAAACTTTTCAATGCCTAAACTCATTCATGTCTCTTACTAACTTTTCAATCGTGGAGCAGGTGGTAGAAGCACCCAAATTTTCACATAAGTGATGACAATTGGACAACAATCTTGGTCAACATGAGAGAAGTGTTCCGAAGATCAGGTACATCCATGTATATTGTGTAATGGCGTTAGTTATGGCGATCGCAGATGTAGTTATGTATACTGTGTAATTGGTTGGTGTATTTTTTTGGTAATCAGCATACGTCAAAGACCACAACTTTCGGTGCATGCAATCGTGCAATGGTGATTCCAATGGAAAATGATATTTATTTAGGAACAGATCTTATGAAGCAGTGCGATGAGAATTTTTGCTTACCTAATTCTTCAAACATTTGAGTTTGGAAGAAAACCCATACAAAAAATTAAGTCCAATGGTGAAAATGGTGATATGTCCAAAATATTTTTAGAGTACAAAAGATTTTGGACAAAAGCCTTTCACATATTAGATTGTCCAAGGTTTGGTTATTGGTTATAAGTGTTGGATAAAGGTATTATGGATATGCATGAGGTTCTCGCCCCTAGTTAGCAATTCGGGGTACGGGTAGTAGTTCAGACGGCATACGTACGGGAATTATACAGATTCAGATAGATCGGATTCGGTCAAAAATCCGGTCAACGGTTCATTGTTCGGACAGTAGTTCGGAACGGCATACATACATGCATATTCGTTTTATAAATGTGAGTTCGGCACTTAAAATTTGGCTGACATATATGATAAATTGATAAGTATTATGACCTTATTACGATACTAATTTGATTTGTATATGATTTATAAGATGGAAAAAAATATTTTAGCGTGATTATTTAACAAAGAAGTAAACAATTTCATCGCATAAATGAATTATAAAACTTATAGACTTTTAAACAAAAATCAACACATAAAAAACACTGGTTAAACAACTACCAATAGAAAAATCTAATTGAATAATTGTATTTAAATATAAAGTATATACAAAATCAAACAAAAACCAATCAACAGAACTCTGGTGAGAGAGTTACTTATGGGAGTTCTAGTTCAGAAATATCATTCGGATACGTTCGCGAATAATTCGTGAGGTCCATATAATCTGGGAACTAGGTTCGGAGTTCAAATAGTTCGGAAGTATCATTCGGATTCTGTCAATTCGGATACATTCGCGAATCATTCGGGAATGATTCAGAGAATTACTAACTAGGTTCTCGCCCATTTTCATATGTGCTTTGGTGTGTTGTCCCAGGCTAGCTAAAACGCCTATTTGCTGGGTGCTGAACTTTGTTGCCGGTATGTTTTTCAACTTTTTTTTCTTTTTTTTTTCTGCAACTCAATGGTTTAAAGTTAAAATGATCAATAGGCTCCGACATTATCTATTAGGCCTTGATTTATGAGCATTTCCTGAGCATTGATTGGTAACATTGGTTGATTAAGGTACCTTTACCTTCAATGGTAATTTTGCAAAGAGCACTATCATTTTCTAAGCAGCACAACATAATGGTCATTAAGATATCCTTATGATGCACATCTACTCCGAAAATTTTATGGTACCTTTGCTAGGCGCAGCTCCGTGGTTCACACTTTGGTGTCGACAGAAAGATATCCGACCGGATCCGAATTCAACTAGATGCGCATAGGAATAAAAAGGTTAATTGTAATATTTATGTTTATTATTATTCTATATTGTGTTTATAATTTTCGTTTAGGCTTAGGCAGTATTCATTGTTTATGTCAGGTATATAACGTTGGATGAATCACACGAAAGTAGATGCGCCAAAAGAATCACCATGACCCTACTAAGAAATGCAACTCAATACAAATGTGTGAGTATCATTACTAGGGGGTATGTTAACCATAATTAAATGACGATTACCACCAAAAGGTTGAGCCCGGCCGTAGGCCGGGTGATACCTAGTTGTTATTTAAATAAATCACTCATAACTTCATCGTTATAACTTGGAATTGAGTGATTCTTGGCTCGTTGGATTCACAAGCTCATTCACTATAACATGAGATCCTCTAGGGATAAAGGTTATTGTCACCAAAGTCATGAATCAAATAACCTCAAGTATATATACATAAATGTACATTTACCGTCATAGGAATTGTTCCATAGAGTGAGCATTTATCTTGATAGATTAGAAAGGTAGAATTGAACAAGAATCCAAATGAAATCAATCACATACCTTTGTTAATGAAGTACTTATTGATGTTTTCAATCTTCAATCTTCATCCTTTAAGGATAGCTTCGATTCAACTTCTTAGACCTAATCTATTCCGAAACTATCTTTAGTATGCTAAATCAAGAATGCATTTTGGTAACTAAAATTGAAAACTAACTTGACATACCTACGCTAGTGGGTTCAACCGAGCTATGCTCTAACACTACCTCCTTGTTTCTCGTGACTGCCACAAAAAGTATTGAGGTCTCCTACCACCATCCAGTCAACTCCGGGAATATCAGCAATATCACTAAGTTCACTCAACATCCTTTTCCTAGTAGTTTTGTTAGGACTGCCATACATAGGCGAAAGATTCCAAGGTTACTGGAACTTTGCAGTGACAACAACATGCGCTGCCCATTTCGAGTTGTTAGTAGCTTGAACATCAACTTCACTTGCATTCCATGACAGACATAAACCTCCAGATAAACCATGAGGATCAACAATAATAGAATCAGTGAAACCTAACCTACTGACTATTTCAGAGACATGATCTTCATGCACCCTAGTTTCAAGCAAAATAACAATAATGGGATTGTGTCTCTTGATAAGCTTATTCATAACTCTAACAAAGGAAGGTCTAGAAAGCCCTCTGCAATTACAAGATAATATCTTCATATTAAAAGAATATGGGAGACACAAAACAGGATTTAGCTCATGTGGCTTCATGGGTCTCTGAAAGTCCCTCCACTCTTCTACTGATTGTTGGTCCATTGTCATCAATGAGATGAACACTGTCCTGAATATTCTTTGACCGGTCACATCCAAATCCAATCAGGTAGTAATCTCCATCTCGATCTTCCACAGACCTTTTGGACTTTTTACAAGGGTTGGGGTCTCCACCAGTGGTGCTAGTACCATTTTCAGCTTTGTTGCTTTTGACCAATTCTTTGAGTCGCATATTGCCTCTTCCCTCTCTTCTCTTAGAAATTCCTCTGGTACTGGATGATTCCAATTGGATTTGGAAAGCTTTATGGGCCTCAAGATTGTGTTCACTTGCTCCACTATTCCATCAAAATTCACTTGTTTTGGTGTGTGCACCAGAGTTGGTAACATGGAATCCATTCATCGGTGCAGTACTTTATTTCCTCCTCCAGTTGTTGAAGTTGATCCCCTCTCAGTATTTGGTCGAATATCACCTCCATTAAGTCTTACTCTATTGATGCCAACTCTTGATGAGCTTGGTTCACTAGGATATCCGTAACCATCCACTCCTCCACTAATTGCACCTGCGACTCTTGTGAAAAGATGTTGAGAAGATCGATTTGATGCTCCATTACTTACATCTATTGTAGTAAGTTTCTTGAAAAACTTTCTTTTTGTCTCTTTATTTATATTAGCTTTGGCCTTGAAAACTAGTGGTTCATTCCTCTCATTACTTCCCTCATTATTTTGGATGATTCATTTTTCTGTAACTCCCATTGCATGAGAAATGGATCCCTTATCATGTAGAGAATTACTATCTTTACAATTATTTTTTTGGAACTTGTCATTATTGGTAGCACAATAATGCTTAGTGGAGATTTCCACTCCTCTTATAATTACCTCTTGAGAGCCAATCTCTTCATTCTCCTTGTTACGGTTTTCAATTACCTCATTAATGTCACCATCATTAGCATTCTGAAGGGACACAAAACTGTTAGTATTTTCAGCAAATGAACCTTTAGTCATTGAACCACCATGTCGACTAAGTAAGCCACTGCTCTTTCCACTTTTCCGAGTCCTTCTGGACACCACTGTCCATTCCCTACTAGCCATGTGATTATCCTCACCACGATTTTCCTGACCATCCCCATATCCATTATTTCCATCATAATGGTTTGCCTTCTTCTTCTTCCTATCTTCGGCCAGCAACCATGGCCAAAATCCTTCATTTTCCTGCTATTCTTGAAGGATCAATCTCCACAGTATTCTTTTCATTCTTCTCAAAATCACATTTTGCTTATTTGTGAGTGATTTCCCCACATTTGAAACACACTTGACTGATGCCTTCATATTCTATTTTCTGTAAACAACCACCAATCCGTATGCACGACACTAAAGAAATTGAAGTATCAATTTCCACACATATACGAGCATACCTTCCTCGAGCAACTTGTTCAGTAGTGAAATAAACTTTAATCGTTTGTCCAATCTTGTTATCAATCTGAAACAAAATATCTCTATCAAAGTATTCAAGTGGTAACTATGGTAGCCTTGCCCATACAACAATCTTCTCCATCTTAGCAGTCGAAGGCCTAAAATTAGGACTCCATCTTTGGATATTGAGAAAATGTCCTAAAATAAACCATAGACTTCCAAACACCACTTTCTTGTAATCCTCCAAATTACCAAATTTAAATAAGAAGAAGTCCTTACCTAAATCCAGAATAATAAGTGATGCTGATAACTTCCACAGTTTGATTGACCAACATGAGGGAATTGATATGGAGAATGAAAATGTCAATAATCTGAAATATGAGCATCGATGTGGAGAGGGATTTACTTCAATTTTTTTCAAGCAAAAACTCATGTTCTTCGGAGACCAAGGAATCCCTAATGAGGAAATTTTCTCCACATCTATTCCTTCATCTTTATTCATATGACCCCCTTTTTTTAGGGGTCACTTGAGGTTAAAGAATTTTTAAATGGGGAAGTTTTTTTCTAGACTGAGAAAAATTTATTTCAAAAACCCACCAATAAGATTGCATATATGATAAACTCATAATTAATTGTAAAACTTGTTTACTAAAATAACCTTTTACCTAATTAAAAAGTAGAAACAAAACCGTTAAATATTGGAGATTTAATTCTGATAATAACTCCCTAATATAGAACGCGCAATTGGGAGATATGAATTGATATTCTCATCCAATAATTTCTGTTAAGGGGTGACTTTTAGGGGCGGAAATATTAAACTATCATTTAAAACAAAAACAAAAGACTAAATCAAACCTAAATACTCCCCACACCCTTTCAAAATCTCTTCTCCTTCTCTGCCAGCTCCTCACTTTGATTTTTTTTTACATCGTTGTATTGTATTAGTAATGAAGATCATGTCAGAAGTGATGAAGACAAGTATTCAATGCGAGTGTTCTTTTGATTTTTTTTTTTTACATCTCCGACATTTTATTAGCGATGAAGACCATGCCGGAAATGATGAAGACCATGCCAAAAAATTGTGCCGACATAGTTAGTTGACAAGTATTCAATGCCGTAAAATGGTGCCTCCGTGTTCGATTAATAACTTACAATGCCAGCACTGTAAGTTGGGAGTACCTATTTTCTGTAAATTTTGTAAATTTTGTAACATTTGTCGGCATTGATTTTCTGGTAGAGGTCTATGCCGACAGTATATATGGAGGAATATTCTCTGGTAGGTAAAAAATATTTATGGTGCCGGCATGGTGTTTTTTATACAAACAATTAATACCGACTGATGTTTATATTTGGGGGATATTGTTTGTCGGCATGGCTAAAACTATGAAGACCCATCTGGTAAAAAAGTTGTCAGAATGATATTCATACTTCATCTATGACGGCACTTTGTTTTTCAGTTGTGATAATGGCGAATGCAAAATCAACTGAAGATTCAACATACAACCCTTGTTCAGAAGACTCAGAGATATTTGTTTGTTCACAATCAACACTCATTTTAACCAAATTCCTATTACCTCAAAAAAATTCGTTCCACTCTCATTCAAGTGAAGTGATTATGATTTATACTAATCATTATCAAACTAATATATTAACTTAGCTAATTATAATTAACCACTAAACATGATTAGTGAGGAGTAAATTAGGAATTAGTTAAAACACATGGATAAGGGGTAACTCTTGTTTACTGCTTAAATCTTTATTTTTTCCTATTATCATATCCCTAGTTAGTTTCCATGTTCCCCAATTGAGCATTCCTAAAATACCTCCCTATAAATATTAATAACTCCCTAAATAATCTGGCATTTTTAGGGACCACTCAAAAAGATTTAGAGGCCAATAATAAAACAAAAAAGGGTCACCCAAACCTAAATTGTGTTCACCCCTTATCTCGCATATTTCGCAATGGCAAAATTGCCCTTCAATAATCGGGAAATAACTACGCATTCGGTAGTTTGAGTAGGATTCAGATGATAAAAAAAAGGATATTTTGACTTTAGGTCACAAAAAAGTGACCAGATTTGCTTTTGGGTCACCAATTTTTTTTTAATTAGAGTTTGGGTCACAGGACTGTCATTGACCGTCTTGACCGTTACCAAAATAATAAACTTTTTAATTTATTTGTATTTAGTTAACGCCGTCATCTAACTGTCTAAATAAATCCATTAAAACACATCGTGGTGGTGAAGAGAAAGTTCAGCTGGTTGTGGACTTTAAGGAAACACTTGTTGTGCGAGAAACTGATGATCCAGGGATGAGCTTGTTGTTGATTTCCTACACCCTCTGTACCTCCTTCCCTGCAGGAAATTCAAATCTGAGAACAAACCAAGCATTTTTAATCATTTATAAGCCGTAAACACTTCATAAACTACCACCTTTTATCTCTTAAAACAACATCAACAACATCATGTTGGTATTCACTTTGATGCAGAGACAGATGCGAGTAAGATATATAGTGATCTTGATAAAGAATAATATAACAATAGGAACACCATTTCTAATTACAAAAATCTAAATTGATTAGAAGAATTATGCTAAAATTGTGTACCTCTCTTTAAGAGTTCAAGAAATGATACATTTTGCATCATCTCATAAGTTCCTCCCTGTGGTGTTTTCTCAAACCAGAGAGGGGTGTCCTTTTGTTGCAGCTTTTAATCTCATTTTGTAGCTTAAACTTGCTATAATTTCGTAATCAATCTAACACCCCATGTGTCCAAACCTATTCAAACTCTGAATACTTCTAAATGACCTCAATTAATCGTCAATCGTATGACAAAAAAATCCTTTTCATTACCTAATTCTTGGAAACTAAATGCTGTCTCAATACACCCTTGGTAAATACTTTCTAAACCCTTGGCAAATACTCCCTGGACCCATGTATACAGCAATGGCAAATAGAAAGGACGTGACTAATTGCTACAGAACACGGCCTGTGGTTTAGGATTGTTGTCGAACATTTTGTGTGCAAGACCTGGTGGTGTTGTTGTGCGTTGAGAAGTCCTTATTTCTAGCTCCCCAATTCTTGCAAATTCAAGATCAATCATAACTCATAGTCCTAATCAATAAGAACTCAAAAATATTCAATATCTCTAACCATTCATCCATAAAATCAATTGCAACAACTTCATTTAATGGCAGCAAAACGCATTTACTCGATAATAGAAATGGTGGAGTTTTTGTTACAGCGAGGAACAAAGAAGAAATGATCCCGACCGTACTTTAGTGGATGATTATTAACCATACAATGGATAAGTTAGTAAATAAATCAAACTCAAATATTATGTTAGTCATTTCCCTATTTAACCAAATTTTCTAACGGTCAAGACGGTCAACGATAGTTTTGTGACCCAAACTCTAATTAAAATTTTCTGATGATCCAAACATCTCTGGTCACTTTTATGTGACCTAAAGTCAAAATATCCCTAAAAAAATTGAGGATTTTTTTTTTTTTTTTTTAGTTTTTCGAACTTTGGTACAACCATAATCGGTAGTAAAGTGTGTTATTTTAACTTCCGAATGTATATTGGCCCCAAAATGAGATTTTGCCAAAATCTTTTAATTTT
This sequence comes from Papaver bracteatum, assembly GCA_023529315.1. Taxonomy (NCBI): domain Eukaryota; kingdom Viridiplantae; phylum Streptophyta; class Magnoliopsida; order Ranunculales; family Papaveraceae; genus Papaver; species Papaver bracteatum. The sequence continues at coordinate 172,356 of JAJJWX010000641.1, forward strand.
CAAACTTTGGTACAACCATAATCGGTAGTAAAGTGTGTTACCTTAACTTCCGAATGTATATTGGCCCCAAAATGAGATTTTGCCAAAATCCTTTAATTTTCGAACTTTAGTACAACCATAATCGGTAGTAAATTGTATTACTTTAACCTCCGAATATATTCAATTTTCGAATTTTAATACTACCATAATCGGTAGTAAATTAACTTCCGAATGTATATTGGCCCCAAAATGAGATTTTGCCAAAATCCTTTAATTTTCGAACTTTGGTACAACCATAATCGGTAGTAAAGTGTGTTACTTTAACTTCCGAATGTATATTGGCCCCAAAATGAGTTTTTGCCAAAATCCTTTAATTTTCGGACTTTGGTACCACCATAATCGGTAGTAAATTGTGTTACTTTAACCTCCGAATATATTCAATTTTCGAATTTGTGGTACTACCATAATCGGTAGTAAATTATGTTAATTTAACTTCCGAATGTATATTGGCCCCAAAATGAGTTTTTTCCAAATCCTTCAATTTTCAGATTTTGGTACCACCATAATCGGTAGTATATTATGTTCATCATCTACCGATTGTGTTTAATTTTAGTACAGAAAATTTGAAGCAGTAGCAGGAACATAATCGGTAGATAACAATCAATTTATCTATCGATTATGTTCCTGCTACTACAAATCTTAGAAAATTTTCTGATCAAAATTTTGATTTCAAGCAATCAAATCATAATTTTGGATCACAACCACTACATTTATCTGTTTTGTTTGTTTAACTTTTTTTTTTTTATGTTTAAAGTTTCAACCTTAAGGTTAATGAATTTTGGGTTTTAATTTTAAACAATCAATCATAAAATTTGTTTGATCAACGATCTAGGGTTTCAATCAAAATTAAAACGATTAAAAAAAATTCAATGGTAGAAAAGAAAAGAAGAACATGAATGATATAATTATGAAAATAAAGGATATATGTTTAGATTTAGTATAAAGATGAATGACAATATAGACAATTTCTATTTTTAAGACACCCCTTAACCCCCTTCAATGGATGAGAATAAAAAAGTGGCCCCTAATTCCTTTTGAGTGGCCCCTAAAAATGCTAGGCTAAATAATTGGTGGTGCTATTCACATCTCTAAAAAAAACACTCTACTCCTATCTTTTTTTTTGCTCCAAAAATTTATTAGGGCTTTTTGATAAAGTACCCCTACACTTCACTTTACACTAAAAAAATGCCCCCGTTTTTTAAACATTTGTTAAAGTACCCTTGCCTTGACCGTTTTATTCAAAAAACGGTAAACATCAGTTAGCAGCTGTTAAGGCTTAGGTGGAGGGGTCAAAATGTCCAAAAAGTCCTTCCTCCTTAGTAGAGTTGGATTTTCTTGAATCGCCGAGTCGAGTCAACTCCATTTCTTCTACTGCTCCATGAATACTAATCTGATCCAACAAAAATTTATACCACACATTCATAGATATATCACAGACATTGTATCAAAATTTCATAGAAAAGTAACGGTTAAAACCTAATTTACCACTGATTCTATAAGTTTATCTCAAACTGAATTTCTACAAGTTCACCTGTAAAACTCAGTTCGTTGGGGTACTTCTCTAACTCATATTTGAGTGAAATTTTTACAGCAACCTCATAGACTAAATGGGTTACTCCCATTAAAATTTTAGGTCATTATACACTGTACAACATCTATTTTCATAGGTTTATATCGCTGCACAATGATCTGAAATTTGTAGCAATGTAATCTGAACCTGGTTGGTTTTATCACATCTCCATCACCGATGGGACTAAAAATTTGAACGAGGTTTCATAATACTGTAACAAATAACATATATGAAAATTACAGAGATCCAATGGTTTGATTTAAAACTAAGATACAAACAAGAGCTATGGATTTTGGTGCCAACTTTCTTTTACTCTTAGATTTAGTGTAGGGGTTTATAGTAATTTTACCCATTTTCTTGACTAAGTAAACGACCGTGGACTCAATATGTGGGCCCTAAACGTGATAATAGACGGTAAGGGCAATTTAAGAAATGTTAAAAAAACGAGGGCATTTTTTTAGTATGTGTTTTCATACGAAGATATTTTATCAAAATTCTTAATTTATTAAGACAAAAAAACATAATTACAAGCCCCATAAACGAAAGGGGAAAAAGAAATAACATGGTAACAAGACCCAAAAGACTCGTAAAAAAAAAAACATTTTAAAAAGGAGAAAAAAGATAACAACTGTCAAATCACCACTAGGCTAGGTTTCTTATTATTTTGATACAATCCAAAATGATTCTTAAAATAATTCAACCAGGAATAATTTAGTCACTAGACTAGACTCGCTACCACTCTACTACGTAACAGGATTACTATTATTATATATATATATCTAATCAACGTATTCTTAAGGAGCTATTATTATAGATATCTAATCAACGCCACCTAACCTGTGGTGGTACCAAGGATTTTTTTGACAATCATAGTCTTCGATTGCCATTTCAACTCAGACGACTTATTCCTTTGATTGTCGATTTCTTGATGGCTTTAAGGATATACAACCATCAGTCTATCACCTCTGTAGCAATAAGGAAAACGCTAAGCCTAATTTTACTATCTTTTCAACGTGGGAATTTTCTTAAGCAAAATGTGTAATCTTGTACTCCCTCCGTCCCACTATTAAATGACATATTTGATTTTAGATTTTTTCCCACTAATAAGTGACATATATCACTAAATAAGGAGATATTTCTAAAATTATCCTTTTAGTTAATTATAAAAAAATATAAGAAATATGCATAATTTGATAGGCTTGTTTATATTCGTTACGTAGGTGTTTTAAAATGTTTTTCAATGGTATGAAGTTTGCGAACATCTGTGAAGTAGTTTGAAAAATAAATCATTTCTAAATTTACTAGTTACTATTCATAAAGGGTATAATTGTAAAAAATACTTATAAGTACTCTTTTCCTTGATTGCCTTAAAAATTGTGCAAACTTAAGCTATGTCACTTAATAGTGGGACGGAGGGAGTATAATTTACTGAAAACGAAAATTACTTGAGTTAATACCACTATAAGTAGTCACACGAGTGTACCCTTTTTTCACATCAAACTAGCAAACAACCAAATTACAATGGGTACTTTCTCAAATTCATATCTACTTGTAGTTTCATTACTCATTTTCTCAATCTCATTCGGAGTTTCATCAACAAGCTTAGACATTCATGAGAAATTTCTCCAATGTTTGTCTCTAAATTCTCACACTTACATTCCAACATACACAAAAACCAGTCCTAACTACACATCCATCTTGGAATCCAACGTATTTAACCAAAGACCTTTATCATCATCCACCAAAGTCAAACCCTCACCCTTGCAAGAATCCCATGTTCAAGCATCTGTAATTTGTTCGAAGAAACATGGAACTCAACTTAAAGTTAGAAGTGGAGGTCATGATTATGAAGGTGTCTCGTATGTATCTGACGTTCCATTTGTAATCCTTGAAATGATAAACCTCCGAGCCATCAAGGTAAATGCAAAAGATAGAACCGCATGGGTTCAAGCAGGTGCTACGGTTGGAGAACTATATTATAGGATTGCGGAGAAAAGTCGAACTCTTGGTTTTCCTGCCGCAGTTTGCACAACGGTTGGTGTGGGTGGGCAATTCAGTGGAGGTGGGTATGGTTCTATGTTAAGAAAATATGGCCTTGTAGATGATAATGTCATCGATATTAGAATAGTCGATGCTCGTGGAAAAATTCTCAACAAAGAAACCATGGGCAAGGACTTGTTTTGGGCTATTCGAGGAGGTGGAGGAGGAAGCTTTGGAGTTGTTCTTTCGTGGAAGATCAAATTGGTTCCTGTTCCACCTATTGTGACTATCTTTACCGTCACCAAAACCTTAGAAGAAGGTGCAACTGGACTTGTTCACAAGTGGCAAGAAGTTGCACCAGAATTTCCTAACGAACTCTTTATGAGAGTAGTTCTTACTTTAACTAATTCTACTACTCGGAAAGGAAAGACAACAATCCAAGCATCATTCAACTCCATGTACCTTGGGGATGCTACAACACTCCTACTTGTGATGAAAGAGAGATTTCCTGAGTTGGGTTTGGAGAGTAAAGATTGTACCGAGACGAGCTGGGTTCGGTCAACGCTCTATTTCGGCAAATTTCCGGCGGAAGGTCCTCTCAATAACTTACTGAATAGGAGTAAAGCAGCAAAGGTATTCAAGGCAAAATCTGATTACGTTAGACACCCCATTTCCAAAACGGGACTAGAGGGGTTATGGAAAAGAATTTTAGAAAAAGAGAATCCTTTCATAATATTCACTCCTTATGGTGGAAGAATGAATGAGATTTCAGAATCAGCAACTCCATTTCCACATAGAAATGGAACTCTGTATATGATTATGTATGAGGTAATTTGGAAAGAACAAGGGGTGGAAAGATCTAAAGAGCACATTACTTGGATGAGGAATTTATATAAATATATGGCTCCTTTATGTCTCAAAATATCCAAGACAAGCTTATGTCAATTATAGAGATCTTGATATAGGTCAAAGCAAGAATGGTACTCCAAGTTATCAATTAGGTAAGACTTGGGGTGAAAAGTACTTCATGGGGAATTATAAAAGATTGGTACATGTAAAAACAAAGTTTGATCCTGAAAATTTCTTTAGACATGAACAGAGTATTCCTTCTGTTACCTTTTGAGTACTGTGGGAAGTACCATTTGAGGCATGCATTAGAGATGCTAATTGTACTGTAACCAAAATAGTAATATTGTGCACTCTTCCAAAATTCAATTAATGAACGAAGCTCTTGTCTCTTGGTGGTGAGTGCGATTATATTAATTCTATTGGGCCTCATCAACTTCGAACTGGTAAGCCTCATTGCACGAGCCACGAGGCAACTATATGTGAAATGACTTTGTCGGCCGCAGCTTGTATACGCTTCGCATTTCTTAGTTGTATCATGGCTCAGGAGTCACATCTGAACGTTTATCTAACATTTTTCTACCGTAATATTCTCCCGTTCCTAATTAATAGGTTGGTTTCTATAAATAGATGTTTCAAAAAAAAATAGGCTGATTACCTAATTGGGAAAGTCAAATGTTACTTTAGTATTTTGAGACCATTTTTTTTTTAACTTCTTTTGATGACAAGTGTCATGTGGACCATTTCACTTTACTTTCTTTCTGACAAGTATTATAGGTATTATAAACCAAGTTTATTTACTAGGATGCCCTTAGTGTCTAAGTTTAGGGTTTACATATCTTGGGCACCAAGTCTTCTACCTATATAAATAGAAACTTTAAACATTGTAATTCTACACGCATTAATAGATTTCTCCTCGTCTTCTTCCCCTCTATTTTGTATTTCTTGTTCTCTGTCTTCTATATCACAACACGTTATCAGCAACGTAACTCTACCTAGCCAACCAAGCAATACGATTAATCTTTTTGGATTAATGCAATCAAGGGAAGATGAACTACAACACCATAAAATCATTGTTTTTATTTGATTTGCATGTGTACACAGTTTCAACATTGACTCCACAATTTTTTTGTTGCCGTGAATCATAACTTATGATGGCCATACACTGACGCTTTGTTTTGTTTCTACGTGAACTCAATTTTGGCGGATACTTAATACCATGGATGGATCATGGATGGATATATTCTCTTCTTCCGGGTGAGATTTGACTTCGGACTGGTGTTAATTAATGGCGTATGAGTGCTATAAACAGTCAGGTAACTTAGTGTGACTTTATTAAGAACGCATAATTGGGGATATGGAAATTAATTGGGGGATATGAATTACTTCCCCCAACCCATGGTATGTGTTAAGGGGTTATTTTTTGTTATGAAAATACTAAAATACCCTTCCCACAAAATAAAAATCAAAAACTTAAAATCAAAAAACAAAATCATATCCCCATTTCCATTTCCACTTCTTATTAATCTTATTTAGGGGTAGAGCTTTGAAACCCAAATATTCCCCATTCCCTTTCAAATTCTAAACTCTCCCCACTCTACATCAAATTCTCTTCTCCTCACTTTGGAAACGATTTTTTTTTTTATTCGGAATTGATGAAGATCATGTTTGAAAGTGATGATGACCATGCCGGAATTGATTCTCGAGCATGCCGGTATCATGTTCCGGCATATGGTCTTCATCAATTCCGGCATGGTCTTCATCACTTCCTTTTTGAATTTTTTATGGTTTTAATCACTCAACTGCCGGCATGGTCAGTTGATATGAAGACCATGCCGTTATTGTTTTCCGGCATAGCATGTTTTTTTATTTTCTATGCCGGAAAACAATACCGGCATGGTCTTCATATCAACTGACCATGCCGGAAGTGGAGTGATTAAAACCAGAAAAAATTCAAAAACGGAAGTGATGAAGACCATGCAGGAATTGATGAAGACCATATGCCGGAACATGATACCGGCATGCTCGATAATTTCCTATCAATGCCGGTAGTCAAGTGAAAAAAATCAACATTCTGGATACTTTTCATCCTGTTCCGCATAGAAATTTAAGCAAAATACTATGCCTAATAGGTACCCAAGATGCTCGAAAACTAGATTACCATGCCGGTACCTGTTCAAAACCAGAAAAAAATCAACATTCTGAAGAGAGAAGTGGCAGAAAAAAATCGAACCCCCCCGGATAGTGGCAAACAATTTATGAACATATCCAACAATTGCCGACATGGGTTTTTGGTTGAATACCATGCCGGCACCAAGCTTTTTCAGCTGCACCAATGGGGATTCAAAGAAAAAAAAACAATTTTTCAACCTCTTATTAGCAGTAATTCTCTCATTACAATCATCTTCCATTTTCAAAAAAAGAAATTGCTCTCAAATATTTTTTTCCCTCCTTCTACTCTCACCCAAACACAAATAAAAATACACACTAATCTATCCCCCAAATATTTAAGATTTTTACTAATTATTATTAACCACTAAACCTAATTAGTGAAGGGCAAATTAGGAATTAAAAAAATAATTACATAAGGGGTGACCCAGAATTGCTATTGGGACTCCTATTTTGTCTTGTAGCTATATCCCCCAATTAATTCCCATATCCCCAATTACGCGTTCTTTATTAAGTTATTAAAATTTAATTCTATTTTATGTTTCTTCACAGTGATTGGATCTTATTTATTTATCATTGAACCCCGAGATTTCTTTGGAGCAATTGATATCCAACACTGAATCCTAAACAGACGCATTCTATATTTCACTGAGTGTGGGTGATCAATTTTTATTTGATTTCTTTTCTTCTCTTATTCTTTTTCCGTAGAGAGAAAAAATAGATAAAAATTCATTAAAAGATGGTTTACAGTTTTTGTTCCTCTAATAAAATTGTAATCACCGAATACTGATGTTTTCTTACTTCTCTAATTTTTTTATAGAGAAATAAAAATAAATCGATCGAAAGATGGTTTATACAATTTCTATTCCTTCATTGAAATTGTAATCACCAAAAATTGGTGTTATCGCAAATAAATACCTTTACAGTAACTAATCACGTGCATGGTTGCAAAACCTACGGCCAATTAACTTTGGTATCTTCGTCCATTCGATGAAGATCATGTGATTTAATTATAAATGGTTTCTATATATCTACAAGAAACCATCCTCCACATGGAATACATTTTCCATATGCGATGACTAATGCGACGTATTTTTCCTTTTTGTTGATGCAATTTTGGTGTACCGTATAAACCAATCGGTATTGGTTTTTCTCCATCATTTTTGTAAGATGTGAGAAAATAAATTGGTATATTCTCTAAAAAAATTTTTTGCCATTTTCAACCAATAATGGATGTATATATATATATATATATTTTATTTTTTTCCAAAATTGATAACGACAATGATTTATTTATTTTTACAAAAGAATCATATATGCCAATTGAAATTGGTTTCTCTATAAATCCTAGACGGATGAGATGTCGTTAGCATATTATTCACAATTGCAAACACCAATTGCTGCATTCCTAACGGATATTAAGCAATTTTTTCTTCTTCCTAATACTAATCTCCTAAATTAAGACCACTCAACTTGATGTTGAAATACAATAGGACACAAAAGATCAATGGGTGCGCACCCGGCTTGTTAGCCTAAATCATTAATTAGTCCTTGTAGTGACTATATTGATCTTGATATTATTTTCTTTGAATGAAATAAAGTGCCTACAATTTCATTCTTAGGTGAATGAATATCTCGCCGGCCTTATAGGTCATTGGAGATTTATATTTTTCTTGCTCTAACCAACGAATCCATGGTTGATTTTAAATTTGTACGTCAAGACTACAATTTTATTTATTTATTTGGACATTTTTTTATGGCTTTTGAAGTCATTATCTACAGTCCAACTTGTGTTGTTAAAATCCAAATGTTATTAGGAGTATATGTCCTCGATTTAATCAGATAATAATTTATGAACTTGTTTTTGTATATGAGATGATTATATTTCCGCCCTAATCAGGGGGAGACTATACAATACCATACGTTTCTCTCCCATTTTTATCAAATCGAAAAAGGTTGTCTATTAGGCGTGAAAACATCTCATTTGCTTTTCCATAAGCTTATTATGTCGTTTGAAAAGTAAAATCCAATCACTTCTAGCAAGCATGTAGCATTTTAGTTCAAGCTAGATAGTGCTCTGATAGAGTTTATCATAATATGATTCCATTCTCATAATTCATATCTCTTCATTTGAATAATAGGAGATTATAACACCTGTGGGCACTGGTACCAGTAAATTTTGAATTTTTAAAAGTATGCATACATTTGGGTTATGTGGGATCGTATTAAGTTATAAATTTGTCGAATATTCATTTATATTATCTTTTGAAATAATAAATGATGCTGGTTGTGAACCCCGACCTCTGCAGAGGAATATCGACATATGTGATTGGTTGGCATACAATCCAAATTAGATTGGATTCATATAATTTCTCGATCAACGCAATTTTGGATTTAAGACTTAACACCTTAAAATTTCCAAGCCTTACAGGTTGGTGTAGTCATAATGCGTTATAGGAGAAATAAGTTCGTTGTATGAACGATTTGAGGGTTTTTCTTTTTTCTCATACCCTAGGATTGGTTCAATAAATGTTCTTCTTATATGACACATTTGGCGTGGTAGTCCTTGAAGGACTCGTATGTTGTCGGAAACATATTCAAATTTTTGATCCTTGGAATATTCAAATTATATTCAGGCAGCCACCTGACTTGATTATGTCAGGGTTAGCAATCCTTAATGTGTTTTTAATTTTTTTTGTACTAAACCAGAAATCCGGATTAGTTGATTGATGATATCAACTTTATTGGTATTTTAAGGAGTCCTTAAAAACACCAAAATCCACGCTTTTGCAGTATAAGTTCTATTTTATTTTCTTTATTAAATTTGCAGTTAGAATTATACTAGCACAAACTCGTCTTTCAGATAGACTAGAGTTATTATTTTGATGCTTGTTTTCTGTAAGACTCATATAGATGAGTTAGCATCCAAAAATCGTCAAAAGTTGTACTCTTTTCCCTTCGTTTCAGGTTTTGTCCCATGTGGTTTTCCTGACAAGGTTTTAACGAGGCAACATCTTGCAGACGATGAATTTTTATTCAAAATGTTGGTATTGTTTGCTTTTCCCTTCGTCCAATTTTTTTCCCATTGGGTTTTATTGGAAAGGTTTTAGTAAGGAAATTTATTCAACATGGTGGTCATCCAAGGGGGAGTTGTATAATTTCTGCTATTTGGTGGATTCCCACCATTAACTAGGTCATTTTGTTAGGCCAAATCAACATAACAATCCCTTAGTAATTTGGATGTCATTCCGATTCACATAAGGTATGACCACAAATTCAGTTTTGTTCACTTATGGAAATTTATCTACATCTTGGATCTATGTTGAAGAAACTACATCAACAACTTCTGCAAATCATCTCGGGAAGCTAGCAATCCATGATACAAGTTCTCAATATGTTGAAGAAGAATGTAGACTCCGCAAAAGTATTATCGAAGGCATCACTTCTTGTGCAACACAAATGAAGACTTCATCAACTATCCGACATCTTCATGAAAGCACAGTCCTCTTTTGCATTTAAGAAATTCGTTCTTCAAAATTGGAAAGTCTCGACTCAAAGATTTGCACGCCAAGATTTGACTGAAGTATTTATCATGGGGAGCACCATCATCAAATTAAGGTGCATTCACTAGACTTTATCGCGTTGTACTCTTTTTCCTTTGTCAAGGTTTTGTCCCACTGGGTTTTCCTTGTCAAGGTTTTAATGAGGCAACATATGCGTGTCCAACACTGTCTAAGTCTTTACATGCTTATACAATTTCAGGTTTTTCTCTTTTGAGTTTTCCTGGTACATATGTTTGTAATGACTTAGCCACAGTGGTCATCAGGGGGAGTGTTATAAACCAAGTTTATTTACTAGGATGCCCTTAGTATCTAAGTTTAGGGTTTACATATCTTGGGCACCAAGTCTTCTATCTATATAAATAGAGACTTTAAACATTGTAATTCTACACACATTAATAGATTTCTCCCCGTCTTCTTCCCCTCTATTTTGTATTTATTGTTCTCTTTCTTCTATATCATAACAATAGGGACTATTTTACTTCAATTCTTTTATTGACAAGTGTCATGGGGACCACTTTCAATGATTAGTTCTCTTAATTTCCTTAATTTTCTCTAGAAATAAAATCAACCTATTAATTATGAACGAAGGAAGTATTAGTTTCTTACGGAGGAGTCATGAATATATTTTTCAATCAAAAAGCATCTAGTGTAAACTGACATTATGAATCGGGATTTCACACTGCTTTGCAATGTCATAAACCAAGTTGCAGGCTGTCATAAATGAGCGATAAAAACATGCTGACAAATGAAAACAACAAAAATTCCTAATGTACCGCCCCAAAACCGTGTGACACAAAAATGTAGCCCCCACACACTTATAAAGGGACTCCCTGCAAGTTCCCAGCAGGCGGGGCCCACCCGCTCCACTCACAGCCCGGTTTTGGATTAGTTTTTGCCTCGGTACGTTAAGAACGGCTGTTAAAACAATTAGAGAAATGAAAAGTTTACCGCATTATCTCCCAACGCAAAATCCCACCTCACACATGCAACGGGTCCCACTTTCAGCCATTACTAATCCCGATGGTGAGAACGTTTCCAGAATCGTCTGATTTCCCAGTCGGGACTCACTGCGGGATTTAACGGCAGTTAGTGTATCATCTCTCAACAATTAAGGCCTCGTTAGTCAGTCGTGTAACACTTTTTCTCACTAATGAATTTACTTTGGATTTTTGGTATAATCATCATTATACGGTACTCTTTTTCTGTTTTTTTTTTCTAAGTCAAGAGTTACTTAAAAAAACAAAAGTATCTACAAAGAAAACTACACCCAAGCAAGTCACAAGACCCAGAAGCCCCAACATTTTCAAAAGCTAATTTAAAAGAAATTTGCAAAAATTAATTTAAAGGATGGTCATGTTAACTTGTATACCCGTATACAAGTTAACAGGAGTATAATCATCTTTAAATTACATGGGGAGTAGAAACAGCTTACCATGATAAAGTTATATACCTCCCTAGGTCAGGAAACATGTTTGCTTGGCCAAGAGATCTGTAGAAAAATTAAATTTTCCATAGGCATTTACATATCTAATATTTACATACGGAGCGCAAACAACTCGTCATTTTTACATCAAGTGTCATGGAAAAGTTTCACTCTTCAAATCTTTGATCGCACTAGTTAAATATCGATGTGTGTGAGATCGCCATTTGCATACCGATATCACACAGATATCGCAGACATTCCATCTCACATCCAATTCAAATATATCATCGTGCGATAAAATTCGTCTGCTAACCAAGGCCAACATAAAGTGTCCCAATAACTGAACAATAAGAATCTTTGCAACGACTCACGTCCGAGCTTGGACTGGATTACCCTTAGTTGCTTTGTCGCAGCATATCTTATCGCGCAAAAATCTGGAGGAGACCAGGAAACTGCTATAGGAATTAAACTTTGATCGCGAGATGCCTAACTATGAAATAATAGATGGTGCGTAAATCTTCCAGAGAGTTAGACATATACCCCTTCATACGCACATAACTATTATGAATGACCTGATAAACTCTAGCTTTAAAACCAATCCCCTCCATTTTAGTATTTTCAAAAAGAACATTGTTGCGCAACTTTTATAATTCTGCACAATTTACTAAATTAGAAACAAGCCATAAATCTTTTATCATTCTACTCCTTTTATTGCAGCCTTATACGAAAGAATAAAATCATGTGTCAGTTTTTAATAAAAAAAATTCTAGCAATCCAAGCTCGAATTCTCTTAGGAAATCTACATCTCCATAAAATATGGCATAAAGATTCACCATCCTTTAAACGCAACTTCGAGTAGGTATCTTCATTACTAACTTCTTAACTACAAAATCTTGCATTGCACATCAGCCAACTTTCCGAATCTTCCAGTATTGCGCCGAAAGATATAATGAACCACTGATTTTTGTATAAGCTTTGTTGTTGGATATGCATCATAATTAGTTCTCAATGCTTCCTTTGCAAACTTAACTAAGAACAAACCTTTCTTATCAAGATCCCAAATTTTGTAATCTTCCCCACTAACAAGGACCGGAAAATTATTCATACCCGTTCCAGCTTCGCTCAAATGAGCACAGATCTTGCCACGGATAACCCAGTTGCCATTGACAATCAAATCCCCATAGTTTATAAAATTATTCCTTCCCTTAGAATCAGTAAGGCCAAGTCTCTTAGCCATACAAAAATTGTTACACCAATTTTCAAAGCCTAATCTTAAGGATAACTAAAAACACCACCAACTTTTTCTTAGGAAACATGTATGGACAAACTTAAATACAACTCCGAGAGTTCAACTTAATGAATCTCAATCAAGGAATAATATTTAGAGTTTTATCTCTTTCTCTCACAATCAGAAATTTTACAGAGACAAGTTTGTGAACTCAATTTACGTGTGAGAGTTCTTGGATGATTCCAAAGATCAATATCCAAGAATCAATCAAGTTGTATCCAACAAACAATGATGGGTGTATCTACTTTAATTAATTTACGTACAACCTGTGATATTTCAATTATAAAGATAAGCAATATAATGAGGGAAAAAAATAACACAGACACCAGAAATTTTGTTAACGGGAAAACCGCAAATGTAGAAAAACCCCGGGACCTAGTCCAGATTTAAACACCAAACTGTATTAAATCGCTACAGACACTAGCCTACTACCAATTAACTTCGGACTGGAATGTAGTTGAGACCAAATTAAACTCTTACATTAATTCAGATACAGTCGCGCTCCTTACTCCTCTTGAATCCCAGCAGGACTCCTCACAATTGATTCCCTTAGCTGACGTCCTTTACATCCTAAGAGTTGTTTCAACTCAATTGAAGACTTTAAACCAACCTTCCTCCCACAAATAAGCATATATGTGTGATTTCCTTTTTGATCGCATATCTAGGTGAGACTGGGAATCCATATCAGTAGACAAAGTCAAGCTAACCTCAAAATCTGGATTTATGCTTCCCGAAGAGCAGCCTAGATTATTATTCACATCATAAGTATTAAATCCGTGAAATCACAAAGTCTGAGACGAAGAGAACTTTGATATTTCTATTTATCTTGTTCGAGTGAGCATCTCAACAATCAAACAAGATTAGGATACACGAACTATCAAAATAAAATATAGTTGGACCTGGATTCACGAATCCCTAGGTGAAGTCTTTTTTAGATGCTAAACCCAAGAAGGGTTTTAGGAAGAGGACAACTCTAGTTTACAACTAGGACACACAAAGATAATGTCAGGGATTCAAAGATCCTAGTTTCTTGAGGTTCCCCTTAAATAGACTTTCAAAGTATATATTGCTTTAGGTTTAAGCTAAGATAGATTTACAACCAAGCAAACAATCTCTACCGTTAGATGAATCTTTGAAATGAGATTAAGATATGAAGATATACACTCTGGTTAGGATGAACCATAACTTAACCATGTACAACGATATTGTTCATGGACGGTTAGCCGAAACTAGACGATTGAACCATAAGCTTATAAACACTTAAGACTTCTAATCTTGACCATAGGTTATAATGTGATCAATCATATCTATATATTGTTCTTAGAGATTTATTTAAATGCTGATTATCCCACAAAAATAATTTTATGTGCATCTGAAAATATTCGACGGGGAAAGTACGTGTACTCTACCTTGTTCATTACTATTTTTGTCATGGTACATGTACCGGGTATGTGTAACCTTAAGAAAAAAATTAGTTCCGGATTTAATAGAACCTTTCGATTTGCGTATCGGGTATGGATACCACACCGGTTTCTAAACCAATAATTCTTTTTCGGTATGCATACTAGGTATGCGTACCAATCCAGGTTCACGAGTTCACATACTTTTTGTGGTATGGATACCGGGTATGTGTACCACTAAGTCATTGTCAACATATATCTACACTGGTACGTGTACTGGGTACATGTACTAAGGCTCCGTGCCTATAACAGTTTTCCCCGTTTGTGAAAATGATATGCATATTGTCTTATATCCAGATTTACAATAGTTCTATATTTCTCTCTAAATCGATTCGAAACATTCCTGAATAAACATTAATGCCACATATCAATGTTCCAGACTATTTTCGAATGATAATCTTGAATCACGATTTAGAATATGAACAATAAATTTTTCTTAACCGAAATTCATCAAGTATGAACAATGTTTATTAAGCTTAGTCATATATATATATATATTTCGGGAACTAATTAACAAGATAAATTTGACTCGAAATTCTTGATATGCTTGCAATAGTCTAATTAGTCATGCGAAGTTGTCTCATAGATAAAAGGATGAATATAACTTGATAAATAGGTGGTTCAGTCTTCAGTTACCATTTGTTGAAGAAGTTCTCCAAAAGCTTATGTTGATCTTCGACTTCAAACAGTAGAATGTAGTGATGTACGATTCTCAACTACATGAACTATGTTTCTGATACTCGTTGTAAGCATGAAAAGGCTTAATCCGATACAACTTAGTTGTATCAAGTCTGTACACCCTCATCCAAGTTACTGCTCATAATTTTTGGGATGAAACGAGAGCACATGTTTTGTGTTTGTATCAGAAAATCTGTGACAATTTTTGGATAACTGCGATTCCATTTTGTCTAAATAATTTTAGTTCATGTTTATCATGATCTTCTATATTTAGTTTTTATTTGAAATTTTCTAATTTGAATAAACCTTCCAGCACGAGAGTTTCAGACATAAGAAACAAAATATATTCTTCATATATTTTCGGAAATCTTTGGGTATTTTCGTTCTGGAAGTTGTTTCTTCTTAAGAAAAACTCTCTCTTTCTTGTATTGACAAACCTTGATTAATTATTATTTAAATCCTTGAGCATGTCTCCAATAACTCACAGTATTACAAAGGTAAATAAGGAGGAAGCTCAAAGAGTTAAGGATTTTCAAGGAATCAATACGGAAAGGAAGAAGAAGATCATCTCAAAAATCATGTTTGATTACGAGTCTGATAGTTCTACTGGATCCCAAGATGATTCATGTTTGTTGGCTTTCAACATTGATGATCCAAAAGAAACCAAGTGGATACCTTATGATAGTATGGTAAACTTTATCGATGGTTTTGAAGAACTAAGAACCAATCTCATAATAACGGTTCGAAATCAAGATTGGCTAAAGGATATAATTGAAGAAACAAAAGTTGATCTTGCAGACATGAAGGAACAAGTTGAAAAACTTGAAAAATAAGAAGTGATTGCTGAAAAGGCTCTCGAGACAAGCTCAAGAGTTTAAACACTGAAGAAACCTCAGTGAACGATCAGAGCATCACTATGGGTTAAGTTAGATGCTGAGAATCTTAATCAGTAAATAGACATCAGTGTATTGATTTATTTCAATATTTTTGTATAAGGTCTATTTTAAATAAAACTATAAATTATTATTTATGGATAAAATTATTACTTTATAATTTTTGTTTCATGTGATAGTTTACGATTTTATAGCCTGTGAATGAATGCTTATATTTTGCTATGTGTTTTCGGTTTATGAGATGTCTGATTTCGGTTTTTATTAACCTTAATATTCGATCTCATATGGTGTAACCCTTATGATTTTTGATTTAGAGGGATTAAGTTCTAGCCCATGTTGGTAGGCTTTATCAAAGGATCATAAGGTGTTCCGATTCAAACTCATATGTGAGTTGGTAGAACTGATCTTAACTCACGTTATGTATTTTGGTATAACCGATCACAATAACTAGACTTATGATTTGGTATGACCGGTCTTGTAATTGGTGTAACTGATCCTAAGTAATCACCATGAGATGGTATGATCGATCCTTGTAATTGGTGTGACTGATCCTGGTAATTGGTGTGACCGATCATAAGTGTGTGTGACCAATCCTTGTAATTGGTATGAACTATCCTAGTGGTGTGACCGATCACAGGCAGATACCATATTTAGGTATAACATGATCCTAGTGATTGGTATAACCGATCTGAGCCCGTGTATGTGACTTGGTAGGACCGATCATAACTAACCATTGTGATTTGGTATGACCAATCACATAGTAGTCTTGGAATACTGGTAAACCAAATCTAAACTTGTTTGGAAGTGGGGTAAAACCAATTCCAATAAGCAAATCCATGTAAATATGAAATAAGAATTTGCAGTGAAAAAATGTCAACATACTTTGAACACTAGCAATAACTATTATCATTTATTGTTCAAAGATATTCCTTGGTACTTAAGGTGATCCTGTGCCGAAATAAATTAAAAATCTTTTAATTAAGTTTTTTAGTTTTATATGCTTTAATTACTAGCAACTAATGCATAGCTCTAGAGAATAAAAATTAGTATGTGCATTTACTAATTAGAGATTTTATATTGAGAGATACCGGAAATATTGGACCAACATTTATTGGAATTATGAAAACCGAATTTGGGCATTCAATAAATATATTGAGAATATTTTCGGTTTTGGAAATTCCTTGGTATCCAAACATCCTTGGTCTATAAATACTTAAGTTTGCATTTCTAGCAAACCATCCTAAGAGCCAGGCAAACTTCATTACGTGTTGTTTCTAGTAGAGCCATCTATTCGGAGAGGAAAGTATCCTAATTAGGTGAAATCTCTTACGACAGCTCGTTTAAATACTTCTGTGGTATCTTGAAGCTCTACGAGTACCGTTAGTGGGAAACTAGATAATTGCAGTGTTATTAGTTTTCGATTTGATTTGATTGAATAACGGTTGTGGAAACTTTGATTGCACCTAGTTTGTTTATTCTTGAGAATCTTCTCTTCTGATATAAGATTCACTCAGACTAGATCAAAGTATCAACGTGATCTTTAGAACTGTTTTTAGATCTAAGGACATCTTGTGATAATCCATTATTAATAGACTCCGTTCTGTGCGTGATTGATCACAAGATATTCAAGTGCTGTTGTGCAGGTATTTTAAGGCAATAGAAGATTTGAAGACGAAGAAGAATTCTTATTAGTTTTTGTATCTTGTGGAATTAGTGCGCAAACCTTGTTCGGATGGGATCCAACTAGAATTGATTTATCTTTGATAGATATGATTGATTAGTTGTGTGTGATCGATATGATACTAATTGAAAGTTTAGTTAAATTAAGTTCAATATGATACTAATTGATGAATGCTAACATTACTTTATCTAAATTATTATTACTATTACTATCATCTATAATTACTATAGTAATATTTTTATTATTAACATTAATGGTGAAACTATTATTCTAACTATTCTTACAAATATTATTGAGTCCCAACAATATTATTAACATTTATGTGATTATAAACTGTTGATTTTACGTATAAGTCAAGATGCACAATAAGTTTCTATGTGATTTTTCAAGATTTATCAATAATATTGATCTTACTATTTTTTAATATTAAATTATTTACGTGTTCATACTTTTTGGATTAATTATTCTCTAATCTTTATTAGTAAAGTTATTGGTGTACCCTACAATTTTTACTTAAATACATATACAATCAATCAATCAAATAAATATTTTAATTATTAATAGCTTTTAGTGATTAAGATTTATCTCACAACCCAACCCAGTTTTAAACTATTCTGGTTCACTAACTAGCACTGGCTATTCTTTTCTTTTCCCATATAAGATCTAATAGTGAGCTCTGATACCAACATTGTAGCGCCCCCAAAGCTAGCAGCTGACTAATCCAAGAGATTAACTAAATAAAGAGGCACCAAGAATCTAAATCATTTACTTAAACATTCAATTAAGAAATCTGCTACAAAATTTCACCCAAAACTAGCCCCACTCTGAAATATACATATATACAAGAACTCCTCTCAAATGATACATATACAATATTCAATTGGTTTACAAATAAAATATACAAACATAATAAACATAGCCCGAAGTTAATCAATTAACAGATTAAACCCCTCGAAGCTTTCGCTGCGCAACTCTGATCTGTCTCTGAAACTGAAAGTGGGAATGGGTGAGAACATCATCCCTAAAAGGGGTGCCCCGTAGGAATAACATTTAACTTCATGCAATCACTGGAAATGATTTGAAAACAATTCTTGTTTTCCCTAAACACTAAACACAACCAATTTCACAAAAGTAAACAATCATGTATATGGAACTAACTCCTTCTAAACAATGTGTAATATGGTGACTTGTCCCGCATTTAGATAATAATATGGTGACTCATCCCGCACCAGTAAATGAAGGAGCAGTACCCTATATACCATAGATGGAAATTCTCATTTCCAAGCAAAAAAATGGAAATTCTTATTTCCCAAACAATTCATAAAGACAAACAAGGCATTACAATTCCTTTCCAAACAATGGAAAGATTAAAAGAATCAACAGTACTTTCGGAGTTTAAAATAAAACAATGCATGGAATGCACAATCAGACTATGCATGAATTTATTAAACATAAACTTTGGTAAAAGAAAACAACAATAATCACAAAAGAGGTAAATGTAAATTCCCACCTCTTTTGATGACAAGCCACGCCTACCTTGAGATCCACGATCCAATGGTTCATCCTTTGAATCGATCGTTGTTAATATAGTCTAACTGTTAATCATATAAGAAGTCTAAGAATCTAGCCAAAAAGGCTCACACATGAATCATACAAGTCTTTGTAATGATTCTAGGTCCAATTAAGGTTATACATCTTTTATTTATCTATCTTTAGCATAGCTAAGGTTTGCTAATTGAATTAGGTTGATTCTATAGTATATTAGATAAGTCTTGTCAATCTACAACTTTGTAGAAGAAGTCAAAGGTCAATTCGTACCATAAGGGTCCAAAAATCAAACTAAGAATACATGGTACTAAGACCAAGTTCTCTAAACATGCCCATTAACTAAGGTCCAGCCCATCCAAGTCAACTAACGGTCACTAACGGTCAAACTGACGGTCATAGGTCAACTAACAGTCAACGTCTAAAGCCAAGTCAACTAGTCCAAGTCACGTCAAAGGTTAACTCGGTCAACAAATCAAGGTCGGGTCAACTGATTCAACTCAGATCAAGACAGGGTTAACTCAACTCAGTCAGAAGAACTGAGTCAGCTAAGCAAATTGAGTCAGCTAACACTTTATCTGACTGGGATGACTAATAGGCGGACTTCTATTGCAGAAAACCTTCAACACTGTTTCTTACACTCTCATCTTCATGTTTAACAATTCAACTTCAATTTAAATACAAAACAACATTGAATTTCATTTACAAACAACAACTTTGTTTACCTGCAATTGCTATAGCAAGCCTCCACTGGAGCTATTAGCCACTCCCTACAACCATCATTACTAACTCCACACACCAATTCAATTACTTATCTTAAAGAAACTTCATATCTTAATTACAACACTAAACTAAGTTTACCTTGATTTGCAATCGCAGGCTTTAAGGCCACCACAACATCATATTACAACCAACTTCAGCTTTGATCTACATATTCAAATACCAAGAGTTACAATTGATTCCTAGTGAAAAAGCGGGGGTCTAACAGCCTCACCCAATATTTCGATTAGCAATCTGTATGGACAACTCCGAGCTGTTTTCTAGAGAATCAACTAGATAGTTAGACTCAATCAATAGAAAATACTCAAGGAGTTATTATCTCAATCTCTCAATTTGATTTACTCAAGCAAATATGATTCGCGAGTCTAATCAAAGAGAGATAACTTGGATGGTACCAAAGACCAATATATCCAAGTGTCAATCGATTTAAATCAACAACCAATAAGGTCAGATATTCTAATTGATTGAACAACGCACAACATGTATTATTTTAATTATATAAAAATATAATGCGGAAAAGAAATAACACAGACACCAGAAATTTTGTTAACGAGGAAACCGCAAATGCAGAAAAACCCCGGGACCTAGTCCCGATTAAACATACACTGTATTAAGTTGCTACAGACACTAGCCTACTACAAGCTAACTTCGGTCTGGACTGTAGTTGAACCCAAACCAATCTCACACTGATCCAAGGTACAGTTATGTTCCTACGCCTCTGATCCCCGCAGGATACTGCGCACTTAATTCCCTTAGCTGATCTCACCCACAACAAAGATTTGCTACGACCCAAAGTCGAAGACTTTTAATAAACAAATATGTCTCACACAGAAAAGTATACATGTAATAGATAAATTCGTCTCCCACGAATAAAACTACAACTTTTGTTCCGTCTTTTGATAAATCAAGGTGAACAAGAACCAATTGATAAAACCAGACTTATATTCCCGAAGAACAGCTCAGTTTCATCAATCATCTCATAATAAACTTAATCGACGCAGCGAAGAAGATTATTGAGGAATCACAAACAATGAGACGAAGATGTTTGTGACTACTTTTATCTTGCCTATCGGAGATAGAAATCTCAAGCCAATTATAACAATTATACTCGTATGATAAAAAGAGCAAGATCAGATCACACAACTACAAGAAAAGTAATATCGGTCTATCTTCACAATCCCAATGAAGTCTTTAAGTCATTAACCGAATTTAGAGAGAAAACTTAAGGGTTAATGGAGATCGACTCTAGCTTAGAGAAAACTAGTATCACACAAGAAAGGTGTGTGGTGATTAGTTTTTCCAATGGCTAGAGTTCTCCTTATATAGTCTTTCAAATCAGGGTTTGCAATCAATGTTAGCTTGCTAACAAAGCATTCAATATTCACCGTTAGATGAAAACCTTATTAGATACAAGCTAATATCTCTCAACCGTTAGATCAACAACTTAGCTTTCCATACACACATGTACTTGACGTTTTGGGTTTTTATAACCGTACCCAAACGTGTACAATGGTTGGTTTAATATTAGTCAACCAAATGGTTAACCAAATGATAACTTCCATATCAACCATATTCTTCTTCACCATAACTAGTCCAAATGACTCAAATGAACTAGTTAGAGAGTTTTTCAATTGCTATGAGATCTCAAGTATCACAAGAGACAAAATTGAATCAAAAATGATGTGATTCACTCGAATCATTAATCATGAACAATAAAGCCACGGTTTACAAAAGCATTCCTTAGTAATTTAGAATAAGTTCACGAACAACATTTTCAGACATAACCTCTTGAGTTCGCGGACTCAAGCTAACCGGTTGAAGTTATAAACTCCAGCAGAAATTCTCGGGTTAGAGAGATTCCGTCAGTTCGCGGACTGCACATGAGCTACAACTTCAGCAGAAATTCTCGGGTTCGAGAACTACGCCAATTCGCGGACTGAGTTGCTGCTCACGTTCCGGTTCCACTTGATCAACAAAGTTCGTAAACTTCGGTTCTAGTGCTAAGGACTTATATATATATATATGTGTTGCCACAACAATGTTTATATCCCCCAATGGTTATATAGTTTAAACTCTTATTTCAATCATTGAAACATTCTCAGAGGGCGTTATATAGTTGTTATTCACAAACTATTTTTCATCTGAGCGATTTCCAAAATGATTGAAACATAAAATGACTTTCGTCACTAGGAAAAGATGAACTTGGCTAAAGCGAAAGCTTTACCAACACCCATTTCGAGAAATAGATAAGCAAGATATACTCAGCTTTAAATGTCACATGTGAATATTCTTAGTCTATATAGATAAACGACTTTTGTCTCAAGATATGAGATAAAGTAGATAGACTTTTGAGTGATAGATAAGTTCAAGTCTCCACATACCTTTTAGTCTATGAATATCCACTGGTTCCTTGAGTAGTCCTTCATATTGTATGATGATCGCCATGGAGTTCTTGAGCTCAACTACATTTTCTATCCTAGTCCGAGACTTTAGCTATAGTAGACTAGAAATCAAGACTATATAGTTTTGATCACTAAGATTGACAAACATGCTTGAGTTAGCAACGCATGCGAGTTTGACCGAGCAGTGCTCTAACAACTAGGTTGTTCCAACTACAACTCAAACATAATACTATTTCAGTTATAGTTCCTTCATGCATTCATTGTAACCCTACTCTATGTACTTCAACATTACCCAACTCAGATCCATCTACAACCCCAACCTGCACTCCACAACCTCAACAACTATAGTTCACTATTAACTCAACTCTTCTCATTCTATTTCTTCAATCATAACTTCTATGACTTCACTATAACTCAACTCTTTCCTGTAATAGAATCTTAGTTCCTGCAATACATCCCAACTGCAACACAATCATACCTAATTCAGTTCAACTCTTTCTTCTCCCCTTTCAGCTATAACTGCCCAGTTCAACAACACCAACACACACACATACACACACACACCTCAATCTCCATTATATATCTTAATTTCACCAACACAAACAACTATATCACCACCTGCTACACCAACCCCTGTTCAGTCATATACAATCCAGTTCATCGCCTGTAACTCAAACATCCTGCAACTTCAATTGAGATCATACTCGATCAATTCATCCAGACCATAACCACTTCATAAATTCAACAATATCAATAACATTTCTCATACTCCACTTGAGAGTTCCATCTTAATCACTATAGCTCATCCAACAACCATCTACAAAATTCAACACAACCACCAATACCAATTTCCAACACCTACAACCATAACTCAATCCCACACTCCCATCTCAGTTCCTGCCTGCACAATCTGTAAATTCAGTAACACCATTCTCATCATTTTGATTCTCTCAACTTTCATACATACACACTGAAATGAAATATTTACCTAGGGATTTAGTCCATACATCTCATATCCTGTCAATCAACTTCATATACTCAAACAGCAACATAACCAAAATGAACATCTTTACAAAGTTATCTTAAACCAATATTTGCCTCCAATATGTGTTGCTCAGGAAATTGAATTCAAGTTCTTCTTCACCTGCATCGATTCATCAACTCATCCCCACACCAACAATAACTTTTCAAACCCCGTTATCATCCTTGATTCTCTGTAGAAAACCATGATTTATTCAATCTCAAATTACTCTTCATATTTAACTATATTTCACTTGATTAATCGAAACCCATCTCAAATCTTTCCACTAAACTCTCAACTTCATCTTCTACGTCTTCTCTTAAATTCTTACAAACCCTAACTCTTCGATTCATCATCAAAAATATTCTACTGCGTCAATCTAATATCAACCCTTCAATTCTTTATCTATCAATTCCATGCAAGGCTAAAATCGAATCCAAAACCCTAATTTTAATCCTCTCCGATTAGTCATCTCAAACAGAATCTTAACAATCCCTTAATTGGTATTCATCACGATTCAATCTTCAACATCCCTTACATCATGTATACAGTTTAATCACTTGATTCTCTCAAATTGAATCTCGATTCATCACTCAGTTTCACTAGCAGGAGCAAAAGAAAGAGGAGGAAAGAAGAAGAAAAAAGAATAATGAAGAAGAAAAGAATAACGAGTTTATCTCTTCGTTTGAGATAAGGCCGACCAAGGTTGTTAAAGGAACCCAAGAATCTGATAAGGGAAAATCTATGTCTCCTTGTTGCATCAAAAGCGTTTTGCTGGAAATGACAATTTCACCCTTCATATTGTCTTGATGTTTTCTTCTTCATCTGATATCTGATTCACACGTTCGAGTAGTCCATTTCCCATAACTTTTCGAGATATAACCGATGGTACTAATTTCGTATCTAGATCGTTGTTAGATTAATTCATATTAGTTAACATTTGTGTTAAACCAATCGAGTAGTTAACGACTAAATCATCTCTTAACTGGTCTACTAACGTTGACGAGCTTGAGGATCCTTACATATATGTTGATAAATACAAGATTGTGGTGTATTTGGGTACCCTCATCTTTTCACATAAAGACTTGATAGGTCTCTCACTATATGTTTCTCGAGAGTACCAGCGATTGAGTTATTTTTGACAAAAGACCACTAGGTTATTTATTAAGTCTTTGCAACCCGCGCTGCATAATATGCAAGAAAAATTCAGGTTTCTATCGTCCAAAAAAGATGTTGGATTTATATGGTGTTTTGGTGATTCTACTTATTTAGTTTGTAATTTGTTTTCCCACAAATTATACTCAACCAACAATAGTGGGCATGTCAAAAAATCAAGTCATACTACTCTCCGCAGTATGTACAACATTTGCGAGTTGTTCTTGGTCTTCCACTTGGTACCTCATTAATGAAGACCCCTGGAATGAAGATGGTACCGAGTGCGCCATAATATTTTAGATATCAAGCTATATAGACATACCTTGTATAATTTTACAGAAAAAATAACTGCCAAAAGATTACTTCAACAAGGTGTGACTTGGTATTTAGTCAAAATTCGTAAAAGAACTAACTATAAGATCGTAAGGGAATTAACTTACACTTACAAATATTTAATTATAACTATAACAATTATAATATGAAAAGTAAAGTAACCGCGCGAACACACAAGATTTTGTTAACAGAAAAAATGCCTGGCAAAAAATCTAAGGGACACAGTCAGCTTTAAATACTCTATAAATTAAGCCGGTAAACAAATTAAGTACAACAATTTCGTATAGTTAATACAAGTAAGCACTCATTCAAGAGTCAGTTCATTTAGTATCATTGTTCCTCGAACCAATCCGCTCTGCTCATATGAATCTCAAGATAGAGTCCACTATCTTGAGTTGCTTCACCTGCTGTGAAAACTTTTGGTTTCAATTTCTTTAGAACGTAACTGGAAACAGAAAAGGACTAAATCTGTTTTAGTAAACGAACCACTTATTGATCTCCCAAATTGGTTTTTGGACTAGAGATAAATTGGAGCAAGGATATTTGGTTTATTCAATATAAACTCCTTTGGTCAAAGACCTGGCCAATACAATGATTATCGAAATAATTAATCTCGATGAAAAAGATCTATCCAAGCAACTTAACAAGAATAGATTGCTTATTTGGATCTTTACACAAGTCTTATGTCTCTCAAAATAAATTACTTGTTTGGATCCCAGAGAATCGAGTGAGCAAAAAGTAACACAAATATTAGAAACCAGAAAATAAAAGTCTTCAATTCTCCGATCTTCTAAGTAATCGCTACACAAACAACTTAACTCCACTGTTGATCAACATACAAAGAACGAAGTCTATTAGCGTTCAGTGATTAACAATTCTATCTACATATCTTGAATCACTAGATCTATAGTAGTCAAATCCTCAAACAAACTTGAGTGATATACCATAAGAGAAGGACCATAGAATAAAGAAAATCGATTAATTAAGGATAACTATATCGTGAGTTCTTAATCAAATTAATTAATCTAAAAACTAAAATAACAATATGTCTTGGTTTCCCATCTGTACTCGTAAAACATTCTTGATCCCAAAGAATACTTTAAACGAAGGAAACATAAGATGTTTCACCTAACTAGATTAATCCTAACCTATCTCTTAACAAGTTGGATTCCAACACGATCAATCAAGATGTTTTTCAAGGTATGAGTTTATAACAATACAAACTCCACTATTTATAGTTTTATGACAAAGGCTTATTAGAATACAAGGAATTACCAGTTTCGAAAATCCTTAAGATATGCCACATAGATTTATTTCTGACTTTGACAAATACCAATTGTGTTCCAATTATTAAACCAATGACACTAATTGTTGTCAAGTATTTTTGGATAGCACACATCCATGTATTTTACTAATATAGGAGCTAGATATATGCGAACTTCTAGGATATGGTAGGCATATATGTTTCATTATCTAAAAAAGATATAAAAAATTGGTTTCAAGATCTTTCCTTGAGTATCGAAGGAAAATACTTGAACATTAATATATATGAGTTTAACACATGTTCAAATCAGTATGTTGACATCTTATGAATATTCCTAGTTCAATCTGTGTATATCTCAATGTTTGCAAAAACTCGAAAATAACAAACATACCGAAAATTGAAAACCAAGTTAAATATTGTTAGGATTGGTTATCTCGATGTTTGCCCTGAAATCGGTCCCATACTATAGGATTGCTCATAGGATTGTTCCTGAATTCATATTTCAACCACGAAACAAGTTTTAGAAGTCTACTTTCTTAAACTATGTTTCCGAAATTTCTTTGAAACATAATTCCAAGGCTTGAATTAATCTGGAAGTTTAACAGACTAATTAATAATACAATGTTGATAACGTTAACCTTATTGTTAACTACACTTCGTAACTCCAAAAACTCAAGTTATAAAAACAACTAGTATACCATTCCTTATTAATACTTTGATCATAGTATAATTACCAAGTAACCAATACTAAAGTTGTGACAGAGGAAAATTTCCCCTCTAATGGGTTGGATTTCAACCCGATTTGCAGAGCAAACCCCCGCGCATCACTCGAAGTATAAAACAGTAAGGATACACAACTGCATATTTTTTTGTAACTCCGACTAAGTCAAAGAGTCTTATAGTTTCTTAAAAATAGTTACCACACATAAAATTTAGGAAAAAGAAATCAAGGAATAGAAATTTAAGGTTCTAACAAAGTCGAAAGAAATTACTTTAATTTAACAATACCAAAACTATAAGTAAGGAAATTTAGTAATTAACATTCAAGTGTAAAATTTTAGAACTTTAGGCTAAACAACCTGACAACGGAGGCGTGAACAAAATTACTTTAATTTAACAATACCAAAACTATAAGTATGGAAATTTAGTAATTAACATTCAAGTGTAAAATTTTAGAACTTTAGGCTAAACAACCTGACAACGGAGGCATGAACAGGAGATGCAATTTAACTGGGATATATTTCAGATGCAATCACACTTACAAAATGAGTAAAAATTTAAGATGAAATAAGCACAAAAGATTGCAAATACCCCTAGTAGTTCAGGAATTTTTTTTAGGTTAGTTTAGAGTTAGCCCCCAAAGTATTATGTATGGCAGAAAATCATAGTTTGCAAGAGCCATTCAAATAAATAACCACATGATGAAGAGACAAATGAACAAACACATGAGTAAAATTTCGCAGCACTTCATTTCAGAGTTCCAACAGTACTAATCCAGTTAAGTCTAAAAGATGGTAATATAAGTAAAAATAAAATAAAAAAATAGACCCATATATATGTACATTTAGACATTTCATTTACATCATAACTAAGAAAAATGCGACAAAATGCATATTAGTCGATACCCATATAAAGCTATCCAACAAAAAAAGATTCCCATATTTTATATGCAACAAAATATAATAAAGGTATGGTTCATAAGCAACATAAGACCACCCAGAGCCGTCCCTATGATATACATATTATAACATATGATATACATATTATAACCGACAAGATACTAACTTTCTATGCTTGCAAGGCCTGTCTAAGCTCTCCTCGGCTTACTTCTGCAAGCTCCGCTCGTACTCTGTGGAAAACAAAAACTAAAAGGAGAGAGCCACAACTCAGTAGGAGATATACGACTTAGTACGAAATGTTGTCGAAAAAATATATAAAGGCATATGCAAGAGCAACAAAAATAATAATTTATGAAATGTAAAGCTTTAAAATAATCAGTCGATAACTGAAATTCACTGCCGCAAATAAAGATAAATTACTCTACTATTCTTCGGCGAACGCCATTGTCAGAGTAGTCCGATACCAGTCACCGTTATCAAACAAACGGTCTTCCGGATTGCCATCCATAGATGGGGTGCCATTTAAGGCCTGACCTTCCTATAGTAGAGTCATCTAGCTTCCTACTATGCTTGTTCATAAGAACGAAATCTCACAAAAACATTACAGTAAGTAACTACACTTCATAAAAATAAGTAAATTATTGAACAGATGAATACATTGGATCATTTCACAAAATCTTGACACGAACAAAACATTTAACAGCAATATGTTAATAGCTTAAAGATGGTAATGATCAACACCCAACAGTGAAGACAAAAATAGGTATACCAAAGTTATTAACCAAACTTCATGGGATTAACATAAGATGGAAATGAGGTCATATGAATTGATGACGAGCAAAATGGATAAAACAGAAGGTACAAAATTGAGCAGTAAAACAAATTTGGAAACTATGGCTAATAAAACATATGCAAAATTCTCAAAAAAATTCGTCAAGCACAATTAAAAAAATCAAGGAGGAATGATGGTTTTGAATTAGTTTAAAATTTCTCAAAACTTAAGTAACTCCCTTTTGTTTTGGATACAAGTAAGCTTAAGAATTTGGGGACCCATGAGAACACGGCCAACAAAAACAAAACATGGGTTGCAGGGCAGTGAGAAGAGCAAGACAAACAAGAATCTATAAAATTATTTCAACTGTTGGCTACAGATAGAACTTCAAATACAAATCCCATTTGGTCATTTTAACAAACAGTCGAAAGGCTTATTTAAAAATTTGTTTAAACTTTGATTTGTGATGTAAAAACATACTTAATACTTGAATGACATTTTTAACAATCACTTGTAACACTTGAAATTTATCACAATACAGACATGCAAGGGTTGAAATGCGGAGAACAAGGGAGTTTTAAAACAAGTTTCTGGCTACACAAAGCCAAGAAAATTTGGGGTCATTTGAAAAAGGAATTTGAACAAAATTTGTTAAACTCATAGTTATCAAAACATCTTCAAGAAATTTACTAATTCACATGGAAGATTAACATTTAAACGGTATTGCACATCTTCAAGAAATTGAAGTAAATAAAACATAAATCAACAGAAAAATGAGAGAAAAACATATTCAAATCAAATTAGGGCAGAAGCAGTTGGTACTGAAAATTAATTTCAAGAGAAAAATCCCCTACCTTTACATGATACAAATTCAGCTGGAAACAGTTGGTGGGTTAAACTCAATTTTTGATTTTTAAGGCTACAATTTTCCTTTACTTGAGATCCCTTTTGAGTGAAAATAGAAGCAAACATCTTTTGGGAAAAACAAAGTTTATGTTGCAATTCTTATAGAAGACAGAAAAAGTAAAAAAATTCCCCTGGCTGCTCATGCCTTACGCGTGTTTCTCATGCTCAAAATATATAGTTTATCTCTAGCACATACTATTTCTAGCTCACCAATACTACCGAGGGATAACCATTTTATATAAATCACCCATAATGGGTTGGGATAGGGCATAAATCCCTAGGAAATTTCTCATGGTGTTACACCATTACCCCCAAAAAAAATGAATTTGGTCTTCAAATTCAAAAATAAACGAAACATTGTGATCATATGAGTGCGTGGATGAGTAACACAGGTATCAGATAAGAATTTTATTCGAGAACTATGAATTAAGAAGTTACCGTCGATTACGGCATTTTATGTTTCCGCCTTAAACTCTGAAATCTGATTTAGCTTTCCTTGGTCATTTGGTTTTCTTGGCTGGAAGGGTAGCGCACACGTACATGGTTGATAAGGCTGTCTAGTATAAAATTTTTGTTTCAATACATTCGGTCGTTGAGGTTGATTCACGTATTGCGGCTTCGGTGGTGATGGAACCGAACAATCTTTGATAAGGTGGTCTTCTCCACATCGGAAGCAACTCTTTACTTTGTCTTCATTGGTGGTATGCTCAGAACTAGGAGGACCAAAACGAGGACGTTTCTGTTGAGGGGATGAATCATTGTTATTCTTTTTTTTTCGGATCATTTTCTTCCCTTTCCTTTTGTGCTTTTATCCAGTTAGCTTCGATAGCTAATGCGGCTACCAAAACCTTCTTATAAGTTGGGTGTTGTAAAGGAACAACCTGGGCATGGATTCCTGGCTTCAATGCATCTTCCAATTTGCGAGCCTTTAACTCCTTGGTCTTGACAAGATGTTTTCCATAACGTTGCAGTTCATTAATTTTTTTATCCAATTGAGTAACCGTCATGGTCCCTTGCTTCAAAGTAGCAAACTCAGCACACTTCGGGGATCAGATTCTAGGCGGAAAATACTTGTCAAGAAACAATTTTTAAAACTGCTCCCATGACATACTTGTTACATTTCCCATTCTCTTTTCAGACTCCCACCAATCGTCTGCATTACCTTGAAACATATATGTAGCGAAATGTATTCCATCTTCCCCGGCCACTAAATGTGTGTCAAACTCCTTTTTTATACCCTTTAGCCACTTTTCAGCTTCTACGGGTTCTTCGGTACCATGGAACGCTCTTTCACCAACCACTTTCTTGAATTCCTTTTAAGTCCATAACATTAGTAGGCAGTGACTGGTTCTGGTTCTCAATAACACCAACTATGGTTTGTACGGATTCCGCAAATTGCTCACAACTTGATTTCATCATTTTTGCAATAACAAGATTTTTGGCTTTACCATTTTTCGCTTCGCTGAAGCAACACCTTTAAGCTTCAGGACCCTCGGAGGCATCTTCACAATGCAAAGACATTTACAAGAGGTAGAAAATGTTAGTAATGTTCATTACTAACAAGCGTAGTAATATGTATATCACGGTTTCTGGCTTTCCCCCAATACCCCAAGACAAAATCACAAAATCAAATGACATATTCAAACAAGAAAATCAACACAACCTCGGTAAATCGGAACATGAGCTGTGATGCCAACTGTGACAGACAGGAAAATCTCCCCTCTAATGGGTTGGATTTCAACCCGATTTGTAGAGCAAACCCCCGTGCATCACTCAAAGTATAAAACAGTAAGAATACACAACTGCGTTTTTTTTTTGTAACTCCGACTAAGTCAAAGAGTCTTACAGTTTCTTAAAACAAGTTACCACACATAAAATTTAGGAAAAATAAATCAAGGAATAGAAATTTAAGGTTCTAACAAAGTCGAAAGAAATTACTATAATTTAACAATACCAAAACTATAAGTATGGAAATTTAGTAATTAACATTCAAGTGTAAAATTTTAGAACTTTAGGCTAAACAACATGACAACGGAGGCATGAACAGGAGATGCAATTTAACTGGGATATATTTCAGATGCAATCACACTTGCAAAATGAGTAAAAATTTAAGATGGAATAAGCACAAAAGATTGCAAATACCCCTAGTATTTCAGCTAAGAAAATTTAGGTTAGTTTAAAGTTAGACCTCAAAGTATATTACGATGGTAGAAAATCATAGTTTGCAAGAGCCATTCAAATAAATAACCACATGAAGAAGAGACAAATGAACTAAAACGTGAGTAAAATTTCGCAACACTTCATTTCAGAGATCCAACAGTACTAATCAAGTTAAGTCTAAAAGATAGTAATATAAATTAAAAAAAAAAAAAAAAGGCCCATATATATATGTACGTGTAGACATTTCATTTACATCATAACTAAGAAAAATGCGACAAAATGCATATTAGTCGATACCGATATAAAACTATCCAGCAAGAAAAGATTCTCATATTTTATATGCAACAAAATATAATAAAGGTATGGTTCATAAGCAGCATAAGATCACCCCAGAGCCGTCCCCGTGATATACGTATTATAACCGACAAGATACTAACTTTCTACGCGTGCAAGGCCTTCCATAAGCTCTCCCCGGCTTACTGCTGCAAGCTCCGCTCATACTTTGTGCAAAAAAAAAAAAAAGGAGTGAGCCACAACTCAGTAGGATATACGACTTAGTACGAAATGTTGTCGAAAAAATATATAAAGGCATAGGCAAGAGCAACAACAATAATAATTTATGAAATGTAAAGCTTTAAAATAATCAGTCGATAACTGAAATTCACTGCCGCAAATAAAGATAAATTACTCTATTATTCTTCAGCGAACGCAGTTGTCAGGGTAGTCCGATACCAGCCACCGTTATCAAACAAACGGTCTTCCGGGTTTCCATCTGTAGATGGGGTGCCACTTAAGGTCTGACCTTCCTATAGTAGAGTCATCTATCTTCCTACTATGCTTGTTCATAAGAACGAAATCTTACGAAAACATTACAGTGAGTAACTACGTACACTTCATAAAAATAAATAAATTATTGAACAGATAAATACATTGGATCATTTCACAAAATTTTGACAAGAACAAAATATTTAACAGCAAGATGTTAATAGCTTAAAGATGGTAATGATCAACACCCAATAATGAAGACAAAAATATGTATACCAAAGTTATTAACCAAACTTCATGGGATTAATAAAAGATGGAAATGAGGTTCATATGAATTGATGACGAGCAAAATGGATAAAACAGAAGATACAAAATTGAGCAGTAAAACAAATTTCAAAACTATGGCTAATAAAAAAGATGCAAAATTCTCAAAATTTTCCGTCAAGCACAATTAACAAATCAAGGAGGAATGATGGTTTTGAATTAGTTTAAAATTTCTCAAAACTGAACTCTCTTTTGTTTTGGATACAAGTAAGCTTAAGAATTTGGGGACCCATGAGAACACGTCCAACAAAAACAAAACATGGGTTGCAGGGTAGTGAGAAGAGCAAGACAAACAAGAATCTATAAAATGATTTCAATTGTTGGCTACAGATAGAACTTCAAATACAAATCCCATTTGGTCATTTTAACAAACAGTCAAAAGGCTTGTTTAAACTTTGATTTGTGATGTAAAAACAAACTTAATACTTGAATGACATGTTTAACATTTACTTGTAACACTTGAAATTTATCACAATAGAGACATGCAAGGGTTGAAATGCAGAGAACAAGGGAGTTTTAAAACAAGTTTCTGGCTACACAAAGCCAAGAAAACCTGGGGTCATTTGAAAAAGGAATTTGAACAAAATTTGTTAAACTCATAGTTATCAAAACATCTTCAAGAAATTTACTAATTCACATGGAAGATTAACATTTAAACGGTATTGCACATCTTCAAGAAATTGAAGTAAATGAAACATAAATCAACAGAAAAATGAGAGAAAAACATATTCAAATCAAATTAGGGCAGAAGCAGTTGGTACTGAAAATTAATTTCAAGAGAAAAATCCCCTACCTTTGCAGGATACAAATTCAGTCGGAAACAGTTGGTGGGTTGAACTCACTTTTTGATTTTTAAGGCTGCAATTTTCCTTTACTTGAGATCCCTTTTGAGTGAAAATGGAAGCAAACATCTTTTGGGAAAAACAAAGCTTATGTTGCAATTCTTATAGAAAGGAAATGGCGAAAATTGGGGAACGAGTTTGCTCCTGCAGCATTTGCTCTAGCACCGATTCTAACCATTAGATCCTGTGAATGTGACGTCATTGCATGTTTTTTGTCTTCTGCTGACATCACATTTCTTCCATCCAATGGCCGCAAACGCTGCTAGTTCAAAAAAAATGCTCTAGCGCTGCTAGAGCAAAATAATTTCCCGAAAATTGCCCCCGGATGCTCATGCGTGACGCGTGTTTCTCATGCTCAAAATATCCTAGCACTTTTAGGGGCGACCCCGACATAATTAGGGGCGACACAAAAAAACAAAATAGGTTGAAAATACTTATATATGCCCCTTCATAATCGGAAGGTATTTTGTGCCCGATTATTAAAACCTAATCGGAAGCTTTGTAACACCTTTACCTACCGATTAAAAAGGATTTTAGAAAAAATCTCATTCTGGGGCAACCTATAATCGGAAGGTAATGTAACCAGTTAACCTTCCGATTATTATAATCGGGAAGGTATAGTTAACCTCCCGATTATTATAATCGGAAGGTAATGTAACCGGTTACCCTTCCGATTATGGCTACGTCTCAAACACGAACCAAATGGTTAGGGGTGGCTCTGCACCCAGAGCCAAGTAGAAATTTGGCAAAGGTCCGATGTGGGGCTACTTATAATCGGTAGCCAAATATCCTACCGATTATGGAAGATTTCAAAATTTTGGAGAAAATGGATTTTAGAAAAAAACTCATTTTGGAGCAACCTATAATCAGAAGGTAATGTAACCATTTAACCTCCCGGTTATTATAATCGGAAGGTAATGTAACCAGTTAACCTCCCGATTATTATAATCGGAAGGTAATGTAACCAGATTAACCTTCCGATTATGGCTACGTCTCAAACACGAACCAAATGGTTAGGGGTGGCTCTGCACCCAGAGCCAAGTAGAAATTTGGCAAAGGTCCGATGTGGGGCTACTTATAATCGGTAGCCAAACATCCTACCGATTATGGAAGATTCCAAAATTTTGGAGAAAATGGATTTTAGAAAAAAACTCATTTTGGGACAACTTATAATCGGAAAGTAATGTAACCAGTTAAACTACCGATTATGGATACATCTCAAACACGAACCAAATGGTTAGGGGTGGCTCTGCACCCAGATCCAAGTAGAAATTTGGCAAAGGTCCGATGTGGGGCTACTTATAATCGGTAGCCAAATATCCTACCGATTATGGAAGATTTCAAAATTTTGGAGGAAATGGATTTTAGGAAAAAACTCATTTTTGGGGCAACCTATAATCGGAAGGTAATGTAACCAATTAACCTCCCGATTATTATAATCGGAAGGTAATGTAACCAGTTAGCCTTCCGATTATTATAATCGGAAGGTAATGTAACCAGTTAAACTTCCGATTATGGCTACGTCTCAAACACGAACCAAATGGTTAGGGGTGGCTCTGCACCCTGAGCCAAGTGGAAATTTGGCAAAGTTCCGATGTGGGGTTACTTATAATCGGTAGCCAAATATCCTACCGATTATGGAAGATTTCAAAATTTTGGAGAAAATGGATTTTAGAAAAAAACTCATTTTGGAGCAACCTATAATCGGAAGGTAATGTAACCAGTTAACCTTCCGATTATAAAAGGGAACATTAGCCGAAATATCCATACATTAATCGGTAGCTAATGATTCATTTTAAACTACCGATTGTTTGTAACCTACCGAATGTGGTTTTGGCTACCGATTATATAAGGGCATAGTTGCCATTTTGAAAAATCGTGGATAAGGGGTAGCTCAATTTTACGTTTGGGTGACCTTTTTTGTCTTTTAGTGTCGCCCCTAATTGCGACTGAGTCGCCCCTAAATGTGCCAGGAAAAATATCTAGTTTCTCTCTAGCATATATTATTGGTTTTCCCTATTTCCAATCCCCATTTTTCCTATTTCCCATCCCCTTCACAATTTCTAAAAATAATTTACTTTTCAATTCTAGTTTTTCATGCGTACCATCCATAAAAGTCAAATTGACTATGACCATAACCTTTATCACTTTTATTTGTTTTCTTCTTCCTTAATCCCGCTTTTCCATTAAGAAAACTCAAAAATTATCAAGCAAGAAACTCTAAATTAGATAAATATAGTACATCTACTTTTTATTTTTTGTCATTTAATTTGTCAAGACAAAGATGAAGTGATCGGCGATTAATCGATAAACCATTATGATGGAGAATCTAATTTATTAGAAAAACTAGGAGAATATCTAAACCCTAATTCAATCGGATTATGTTAATTCCATTGGAAATATATTTTGTGAACGAAGTTTAGAGGTGATCATGAATAGGTAGTCATAAATATATGATCATCCAAGTGCAGTAATAATTCCAACTGCACCTGCGTATATACATAAACACATTAATTCAAATTAACGTAAAAGATAACATTATAGTAGCATTTGCTTCCACTAATAACAGATGCTTCAAAACCCAATCAGTACATCATAAATCGCTGACTCAATATGTGCTCCACCTATTTTAAGTAATATGATACCCTAATCTATCTCATACACCATTTTTAATGTTTAGCCTACGTCACACACCAAGTTTTATCCTTCTTTGGTGATGAATCATGGAGACGTAATAGAGAGATTGTGGCCGGCAGTGGAGATGGAGAAGATGGTGATTTGTTTCCTAGGTTTTTCTATTTTGTTTATGGGTGTAAAAATAAAAGTTCAATAGATAATATTTAGGAAATATGAAATTTTATATGGATGGTACTTAGGATTATTGGGGATATGATTTATGGGGGATTGGAAATAGGAAAAACCATATTATTTCAAGCTCACTAATGCTACTGAGGGATAATCATTTTATATAAATCACCCATAATGGGTTGGACTAGGGCTTAAAGACCTAGAAAAATTCTCATGGTGTTACAAAAGTCATTGTAAAAAACAAACTTACTTTGTGTTTTCAATGAATATAGACTTGAAAGAAAAGACGATAGAAATAGAACACGTCAAGTCTGTAATTACTAACCTCGAACTGAATGTTGATGTCTTCGTCGTTGTCGATACGTCTTAAAGTTCTTCGTGAGTAACAAGATCAAGTCTCAACATTTCCATGTTCCTAGTGCAACCTAACAAAGTTGACTTGAGTAATCAAATAAAGCGACTACGAATTTTGGAACCAAACTTGACAGACCAACGCTTGCTGGGTTCAACCAAGCAATGCTCTAACACCCCCGATGTTAGCCATCTTGTACAACTCATTTAAGAGGAGGGAAATTTATTTTATCGTGCTTGGTGTATGTTGATAAGATCTATCCTAAAGTAAAACTTCATTGGTAAATAATTTGTACTTTTGGTTCCCTTCTCCGTAACATTGGTGATTAGTGAAAATCACTATTTTGACCTCTATTTTTTAATCAAATCTCGGTGAATGATTCGGTTATAGTGATAAAGGTGAAAGTAACCTTTTGCAAAAGAAATGAAATGTGAATCACATTATAATAGTTATTTGCGCCTCTATGTGCATTGTAAAAAACAAAAGGAAGTCCTCATGGAGCAAAGAAGAAGGAAGTTATGATAGTCAGACAGCCGCAAGTATATCAGTTCTTCATATTTGACTTGACAAGGTGATTTTACCAAGTTACTAATGAGGTTCCGTGCTGTTGCGGGGTGGCTGAACATAATCCAAGGATAGTGTTCAGAAAATATTCTAGCCTTGAATGTAGTATTGTTGTTGCTCTACTTATCCCAGCTAGAAACCTCTTCGCTTGCCAGTGAATTCTCCAAAAAAAATAAAAAAAGGCTAGTGAATACAATGAGCTTGTATAATTGATACGTATTAATCTCTGTACCTTGGTGACTATTATTATGGAGGCGGAATTCAGAATAATAATAGATGAAAACTAGAAAACAGAACACACTAGAAATCAAATTCGAAAAAAAATAATCTTCTCTAGACTATGAACAAGAAAACTATTACAATTCTCTCTTTGTTACGCTCACAAAGTCTCTAGGTAAATAACCTTAGACTATTTGCTAAGCTTGCTTTTGCAATAATTAATTATTTCACAAACTTCTCTAGGTGATTTGTCTCTCAAACCTCCTTTCTTAGATGTGTCTGAAACCACACTATCTATATCAAGGTGTGTTTATATCACAAACCACACTCTAGATGTCTTAGCTATGAGCTAAACATCTTTATTTATAGTTTTAACGGTTTTCCAAACCTTCTAAAAATAATTCTTTTTCAAGGTGTATTTCCTTATCTAGGAATATTGCCTTGTCTAAGATGTATTTCCTTATCTAGGTATACTTCCTTACTTTGGTTTGGTTTCCCAAACCTCCTAAGAATCTATTTTCCTTCTATAGGAATACTGCCTTAAATCAGTAATCCCTCAGAAATTACAATACCATCCTCAATCAGTCTTGAGAATCACTAGTTCCCAGAGAGAGGAAGATACACATATGTCATGACCCCATCCCCCCCCTAAGAACTTGAACTCCTATGAAAGTTATATTTGGAGGTTAGGGAACTTAAGAGTTCCTTTAACCCTGCTGAACCATCTCTCTTTGTTGGAAACTTGACGTCTAATTTGAAAATTGTCCATATATCCTCTTATTTTCTTAGTCACTCTTTGCTCCATAACGCAATCTTGTTCGAGTGGTTATTCTTCTTCTTCTTCCTCATTATTTTCTTCAAAAACACTAGATGAAAACGTAGTCATTTTCTTCGTCTTCGGCTTGGGTGTATTAGACTTCATGACTGTTTATAGCGCAGCCAAATTCTCTTGCGTATTTTGTGGTTCGCTTTGCTTAGGATCATCCACTGACTTTCCCATCTTTGGTTCCCTTGTTCTTTAAACGTCTCCTTGCTTCTCGAGTACCTCACCAAGATTTTTGTAGAGTGATCTAGTGAAAACCATAAACCACATGAATATTCCCTAAAAGAAAGGAACCTTGCTCCGATACCAACTTGATACCTATTGATCTATGTACCTTGTTGACTATTATTATGGAGGCTGAATTCAGAATAATAACAGATGAAAACTAGAAAACAGAACACACTAGAAACCAGATTCGAGGAAAATATCTTCTCTAGATTATGAACAAGAAAATTATTACAATTCTCTCTTTGTTACGCTCACAATGTCTC
This sequence comes from Papaver bracteatum, assembly GCA_023529315.1. Taxonomy (NCBI): domain Eukaryota; kingdom Viridiplantae; phylum Streptophyta; class Magnoliopsida; order Ranunculales; family Papaveraceae; genus Papaver; species Papaver bracteatum. The sequence goes on from JAJJWX010000641.1 coordinate 211,091, forward strand.
TAGGTAAATAACCTTAGACTATTTGCTAAGCTTGCTTTTGCAATAATTAATTGTTTCACAAACTTCTCTAGGTGATTTGTCTCTCAAACCTCCTTTCTTAGATGTGTCTGAAACCTCACTATCTAGATCAAGGTGTGTTTGTATCACAAACCACACTCTAGATGTCTTAGCTATGAGCTAAACATCTTTATTTATAGCTTTAACGGTTTCCCAAACCTTCTAGGAATAATTCCTTTTCAAGGTATATTTCTTTATCTAGGAATATTACATTGTCTAAGAAGTATTTCCTTATCTAGGTATACTTCCTTACTTTGGTTTGATTTTCCAAACCTCCTAGGAATCTATTTTTCTTCTATAGGAATACTGCCTTAAATCAGTAATCCCTCAGAAATTGCAATACCATCCTCAATCCGTCTTGAGAATCATTAGTTCCTGGAGAGAGGAAGATACACATGTATCAATAATACCATGAATGAAGTTCCTGGTTTTGTACAACTACGTATTCTCTTTCAAGTTGAAAATATAGAATTGGCACATAAATAATCACTTATTAAAGATGATTAAAATTAAACCGTAGATCTTGTTGGAATTTTGGGCTAAAACAGAGGATGAAAAAAATCAGAGAACAGAAAAGAATGTTGTTTCACAAGCTTCATGGCCTTACGATTCTTTTCAGCAATTATTTCGACCATTCCCAAATAATTGGCGAGTACAATTGGTCAGCGAAGTTTTCAGCAATTATCTTTCTGTCTATGGATGGTGAAAATTCAGATAATTCAACATTGTTGAATCGTGAGAATGTTTTTTGGCGGATCATGAATTGAAAGCTCTGTTGTTTTAAGAAAGTTCTTACTTTATGATATACTAGATCTTAACCCGTGCCGTAACTACACGGGATGTTTTTTTTCTAATATGATATTGTTCACATTCCTCTTGCTTCATTTTATTCTTGAGTAATTATTTTGATATTCAAATAGGTTTTGGGAAACAAAATGGGTTACCTGATCTTTTTATTTTTTACTTAAGTATGTTATTCCAATTTATTATTACCTGGACGGAGTAATAATGTTGTGCCAACATGAAAAATAAAATAAAAAAATTCCACATTTATTATTCCATCATATTATAATTTCAAACTTCAAAAAGAATATTTCATCTAGCAGTACATATACCTAAACTTCTAATCCAACTCCATGATGTTTATGAATACATTTGTTCCGAAATTATTGATAACTAAGGCTCTAAGGAGTGAAGCAAAAACCCATAATATTTTCCCTACTATAGATAAACACTATTTATTTATTTTTTGCAAATGTGAGAGTTATAAAAATGAAGAACCCTTGGCTATTGGAAGGCTGAGATATACACATGTGAGTTGAAAAAATAAACTTATAATAGTAAATCAAAACATGTGTAAGATTCTTTCTCAATCATATTGATAACATAAAATTGAAGAAATTCGTGGATAAAAAATTTTCACACCAACTATGCTAAGTAGTGCATGAATGACGTTCTCACATCTAGTGTTACTCAAGTAATTTGGAGTTTTAAAGAGCATAGTCATATTGATATTTGTATCTACATAAATTCAACTAACCTTCCGAAGAAAAATTATTAGTTTCAAGGTAGAGCCGACACAAACTTCTATCGCCTTCATTGTATACAACACACATTGGGTTTAATCGGCCTTGAGATTAAACAAATACCCCAACATTAGTCAAATAATGTCTACAAATACGGGATCGAAACAAAGTGCTAACGGGAAAAATGAGAGACTAACATCAGTTCTACAAATAAAATACCCTATATGTATAAAAGTTTGTTAACCAAACATGTATTCAAATTAAAAAGTCATCAACTTAACACAAAAATATAAAAGAACCCAAGTTAAATCAATACTTGCATAAACAAAACTTATAAGAGAATTTTGTAATTATTAAATACCTTTAAAATCACTATTAGAGATTTAATTGCATGCCTCGTTAAAATCTACGGTAGGACGAAATCACCAGATTAATTTGTAGAAATTTCACTGGATATGTAGCAATTCAGAGAAGTTTACATTGGTGGTGATGCGTTCCATCTAAGTGTTGTTCGATTGATTATTTTTTTTAGAAGGTTTCGGTTTTCATTGGAGAAACCGAGAGGGAGCGTTTCATTATATTCATTATCATTCAGAAATCCAAAACCAACCCGCCCTATGCTTACGGGATCTCAATAAAACCTTAGATTTATCTATTGGACGGAGAAACCTTGAAACTAAATATGTAGTTTTTAGTGTTATTTATTATATAACGTGACATCCAAATGTTTTTTTTCTTCTTATTAATTTTCATGTATTTTAACCGAGTTTATATTAGTGTAGTACCAGAATATCGCTACAACGCTATTCCCGCGATATTAACAACATTTCTGCGAGAAGCCCAAACGTTTCTACAAGTATTAACGACACTTTGACGAGATTATCGCAAGATTCTTCAACAACATTTGGCGAGTGTCACAGAAGAGTGATATAACGATTAACTTTTAAAGATATATGAAGAATAAGTTTGTTTCACGATGGTTATAAAGTTGGCGATGGTGAAGACTGAAGTTATGGCGATGAGATCGCAAAGTAGATCCGAATTAGGGGGAAATCTTAGCTGTCTTCCACTATGTAAATCCCTATATAAAGGGCACGATAGATCTAGAAAAGGGGGATGCATTTTTGAGAGCTGAGAGAACTTTGAGGAGAGAGAAACTCCATAAATAAAGTTGTACTTCTGGGTTTTAATATTTCTTGTAAATTGAATTTAATAAAAGTGTTGTTGTTCTTCCACAATTATGACTTAGTTTTCATAGATTCTTGACAAGGGTGTAGTGTAGGAAATCCTGCAACTACATTTTGGCATCCAGAAACAGGGAGAATCAGTCTAAGAAATCTTAAATTGCAACTTGAAGATTTGAAAAAATTGTTAGAATTGGAGAAATGGCTAGAAGGAGAAGAAATACATCAGAACCACCAACAACTGTGAGGAGAAGCAAAAGACTTGCAGGTGAAGGAACAGGTGAATTAGAAAAATCTTTAAGAATAAGATCAGGAAAAAATAGAACAAGAAATGAAGTAGAAAATTCAAATCAACAGCCGAATCAACAAGCACAATCGCAAAATAGGGATGTGAATTATGATAGAGTGAGTGTACACACTTGGAGGTCAGATTCAATGGAAGAAGTAGAAAATCAACAATTAAGAAATGGAGAAGGAGGAGAAAGAAATCAAAGAATGGCTGGAGAATTATTTCACGTGGGACGTGAAAATGGGACAGTAGATGATCTGAGGCAAAGAACATAGGAAGAAAGGAGATTAGAGGCGGAGGAACGTGCGAATCTAACAAGACAAAATCATGAACTAAGAATGGAGAATTTGAGGTTACAAAGAAGGAGGTCAAGAAGTACTTTAAGATCAAATTCAAGATCATTCAGGGAAGAATCAAGGCGAAATTCCCCAATGAGAAATGTTAGAGAAGAAGTGCAAAATTTAAATGGAGAGCAACGTCATAGAGAAGAGGAGATAATTGGCGATCGTTATAATCTGCGTGACAATAGAAATCAAGAGGGAAGAAACAACCAAATTGAAGAAGAGAATCCAGAAGAAGGTAGGAGGATATTGCATGGGAGAGAGAATCAAAGGAATCAAAGAATAATTGAAGAATAAATTGAAAGAAACTATAATGAACAAGCGCGCCTGGATTGCGAGAGAGAAAGATTAAGAGCAGAAGTAGAAGAGCAAGAATTTCGAGAGGCAGTACGACAAAATAATCATGAAAATCGAGAAAGAAGACGTACACAAAATCGCTATAATGATAGTATTCAAGAGGAGTATGATAGGGTACAAAGGAGAATAGAGAGACAGCAAAGAGAAATGAGGAGAAATGAAGAAATTCGCAGAGAAGAAGATAGGCAATTGCGATTTCAAGAGGATGGTGAAAGAGAAAATCGCAGAGAAAGACAGGATGATGATGAAGAAGGAGATACGCAAAATCTCGCAAGACAAGAAAGACAAGAACGCAGAAGAAGGGAAGCTGCATTAAAAAGGCCAATGGAACAAAACTCAGTTGAGAATGAGCAAATTTTGAGAGAATTAGCAGAAATGCGAGGAATGATAAGAAATAAAAGAGAAGGAGGTAGAAGGAAACTTGATGAAGCTATTGAAAAAGCTACGAGGACTCCATTTACTCAAGAAGTACAGTTGAGAGGAATACCTCCAAAATGCAATTTACCAGCGTTAACCAGCATTTTTGATGGGACTACTTGTGTTGTTCAACGCGTTAAAGCTTATGTTAGATGTATGTTATAGTGGGAGAATCATGATGTTGTATTATGCAAGTATTTTGCATCTAGCTTAACTGGCGAGGCGTTGAAATGGTTTGAGGGATTACCAAAGAATACTATAACTTCTTTTGATCATTTACAAGCTACATTCTTAGGAGCGTATATCAGCAACAATTCATCACGGCCGGGTATTGAAGATGTGTTTGGGCTAAAACAAAGAGTTGGCGAGAGTTTGAAGCACTTAACCATAAGGTGGAAATCAATGTGCAGTGATATGGCTGGAAGGGTGGATGAAAGATACCTGATCCTATCCTTCATTAACGCAATGTTTTCTACTAATTTGTTGTACATTCAAATCTTCAGAATCAAAAATACAATTACCATGACAGAATTGCGAGAGCTACATGAAGAATATATTGCTTTGGAGGAGAAAAAAAATGAGATGGAATCATATCCAATTGTGAACACCAGCTCGCTAGCAGCAAGTGGAAGTTTGCTTCCTAAAATGATAAATAATGTGGCGAGCACCTCGCAGACACAACAATAGAAAGTGGTGATTGATAACCAGCAGAAATTAGTAGCGATGGGCAGTCAAGATCAGGAATAATATGAAAGGGAGAAGAATTATTATAATCGCGGTGGTAATAATAAGATTCAAAGACTCGATCAACCTCAAGAGACTTATGGTGGGCAAAGGCAGAATAATTTTAAAGGACAAGGTAATCATAGGATAATCTGGGAAGAAATTAAGATGCCAGCTCTCAATACTAGCATAGAAAAGATTTGGGAAGCTATCATTTTAATGGAAAATATACCCTCTCTGTGGAACATGGGAAAAGAACCCCATCCAAACAATCGAAGTCAAGAATTCTGTCTTTATCATCATTTTCATGGTCACACAGTGAAAGATTGTAGGAATGTGAAGAGAATAATCTTGAGGATGATTGATCAGGGAAAGTTAAATCATTTTCTAGTAGGATATCCACAATCTCAACAATTACCGCCAGCACCAGAAACTCGCAGAGTGAATGCTGTAAAAGAAGCAGAAACATTCGTAATAGAAGTTGGATCCAAAGCAAAGAATTTGTTTTTTTAATTCTATTGTACATTCACGCAGAACTATAGAGGACTTTCATGACAATATCTTAAGTAGGGTCTTCGCGAGAGACACAGATGGAAGAGAGATATTGAATATCGCGAGATCCTCGCCATTAGAGGAGTGGCAGAAGCAAACTCTATCTTTCACTGCGCAAGATGTACCCGAGGTTGGCGAGCAGCACGATAATCCACTGGTCGTACGATTAGAGATTAATCCAAAACAAATGCAAGAAGAAGATGAAGAGAATGATAGTAAAGTTGAAGATTCTTGGGCCATCAACAGAGTCTTAATAGATACAGGGAGTTCTGTTGATATCTTATTTTATCATACCTTTAAAACCATGGGAGGAAGAGACGAAGATCTAATTCCATCAACATACAAAATTTATGGTTTTAATGGCACATCTAACAAACCAAAGGGGGAAATTGAAATGCAGATACCGTTAAAAGGAATATCTTCAAAAATCTTATTATGTGTTGTGGACATCGAATCACCTTACAATTCCTTGATAGGACGACCCTGGTTACACGGGATATTGGGTGTAGCATCTACTTATCACCAATGTATCAAATTTCCTCATCCAAAAGGTGTCGGAGTTATTAAAGGAGATTGGGGAGAAAGCAAGAAATGTTATGAAATCGATATGAAGTCTTGCGAAGAAAGAGCTGAAAATAATGGCAATTGGAAGTGCAAAATTAAGCAACGACAGAAATGTGAAAGGTTAATGATTGATGCAATAGAACGAAAAGAAGATGTGAAAACTGATAACGAGCGTCTCGCAGAAAAGGAGACAACATCAAAACGTAGCAGAAAAGCAGAATCAGAAAATAGTAAGTAAAGAGGTAAAATGATGAACTTCAGAGAACTCTGCGAATAATTTGTTTGAAAAAATATGTAATTGAACAAGATATTATGCTTGAAAGAATCGCAAAACTTTACCAAAATGATCAAAGTTATGAAATTCTATCATAGTTACAATACTCGCGAGAAACGCGAATAAAATTTCGCAGAGACATAAGAATGGGACGAACTTTTATGGCGTGCACCCTAGTTCGCGAATAAAATTTCGCAAGAGGCAAATGTAAGACCTAATAGCGCGTCATAAAAGGGGTATCTCTGGACATGACTCAGCGATAAGGTTATACCTCTACTGGAACCTGAGTCATGCAGACGATGGGGTTAAAGAAAACCTATCCGGGAGAGAGATCTTGGATTTCCAACTATATATGGTTATACCCTGGTTGGACGACTAAGAATCTCTTCCAAGAAGTACAAAGTATGACCAAGGCGCCAAGGTACACGGTTGAGCCAAGGGTTCCCGGAGCGTACGAAACTCTCTTGCCATCCTTGGTAAGTCTTGGCTACAATGCACTTGGCCTGAAGAAAACCCCACTTAGGGTGCAGTCTTGTAACTATAAGCCATATAGGCATAAAGGACAAGAGGCTGCAAAAACAACTGGTTGTTGACAGATCCGGATGTGAGGAGCTAGTCTTGTATGGCCGATGTGCCCTCCTTGAAGGGGAAACCAGGGGGAAGATAAGGGCGGCACCCTCCATTAGGGAGCTGATAAGTGTCTTAAGACGGCAATGTCACGGGGCTTTATGATCGCAAGAACATTTAGGCTTGTCATATTGTCACGTAACGTAAGTAATGCAGAGGCAAAAATCCACGAGAGCAATGTTAAGATGAGATCAATGGGTTTTTACATGAAAGTGTAAAGATGTCCTGCGATTTCATCGCAAGACGGCAATGTCATAAGGGTAAATTCTTGCGAGAGAATGTATGCTTATCATATTGTCGCAAAGATTCTGAAAGCAACATGGATAAGACAAGATCAATGGGTCAATACATGCGAATGTAAAGACGTCCTGCGATTTTGTCGCAGAAAGAAGAAGCGTGGAAAAATAAGACCTTTAATTAGGAAGGCACAATAAGACCACAAGATTATTGCGATAATACTCGCAGATGTTATAAGAATTGCGATTTCACGCAACTATTATTTGACGGTAAGATCGCCAATATTAAGGTAAAATTTTGATTTTTATTTAATCTTTAACCAATTTTCATATTGCAGATAAATAATAGAGGCAAGTGTGGGAATGCATGAGAACGATGAAATTATTATTTATCTATCATATAAAAATTGCATAGATACAAGCACGAAGATAATTAAAAGAATAATAGTTATATTAATTGATTAACTTGCAGAAAAAGAACTGTTTTATGATTCTTACAAGTAGAAACAAAAGAGGCAAAAGAAATTTACAAATTAACGACAATATTACAGAAAAAGGAGAAAGAAAAAGAAGAACTAGTCAGATCTTTCGCGATCTTCCCTATCAGACTTCTCTTCATCGCCAGATTCTTCCCCTTTATCATTATCATCACTATTTTCTTCTCCACCAGATTTTTCACCCTCATCATCACTATCGTTCTCATCCCCATCAGAATATTCATCCTCACTATCAGAGATGTCAAGAATGGGAATCACTACGGGTACTTCTTTCGCAAGATCAGGGTATACAGAAGGAGAAATTCCATGGTCATCGCAGACCAATTTAACAGAATCATTGCGAACGACAATGAGAGATCTATTGAAGTTCGCGGTGGTGATTCCAAACTGCTTCTTCAGTTGCGAATATTTGTAATTGCGAGCAGCAATATTATTCGCGAGCTGATCCTTCTCTTGTTCAAGCTCCTTGATTCTTTCAAGATAACCTTTTTCAACTTCTACAAGAATGTAACAAAAAATTAGAAATTTTATAAAAGAGAATAATGAAAACAAGAAATTAGCGAGAATAAGATTAGCTAATAACCTTCTCTGTTAGAAATCATATCTCTAATTAGAGCCACATGTTCGACTTGAAGGCTAACATTTACACCTAAATCATTTCTGGCATTGTCAAGAACCTTCGCAGCCCAAGCAAAGTCATCGCTATTAATAAGGAGACGAGATCGAATTTGAGTCTCCCTCGCAAGAAGATCTTCATTCTCGCGGATAAGTCTAACTCTAACCATTTGAACTTCAAGGAGAGTTTTATGAAAATCTGCTAAGGTTTCAGATCCCTTTTTTATGGCGAGATCCTTCTCATCAATAAGATCGCTATTCTTCTGCCTTAATTTATCTATTTCTTTCTTTGAATCAAAATAAAGGCGCCTAAATTTGTCAGTCAAGCCTAAATTGAATCTATGTTCAAGTTTTAAGAGAGTAAACTGGGATCTAAGTTCATCTATGGAAAGGGAGTTAATCTTATCATCTGAGAAGTTACTCAAGGAATTATTAAGACTAGCGAGAAGAGTATGATCATCTACAGGTTCAGGGAAAGTTTGAAAGATTATAGCCTCGTCAGTAAGACCATAAACATATGCAAGTTAAAAGTGATTGCTTGAATAAGCTACGATAGAATAAAAGGAATTAAGAAAGAAGGGAAATCGGTCATACCATAAAGTTGTTGGTTAGCTTTATCGAGATTAGCAATTTTTTGCTTATCAATAGTAGTTTCCGCCTCCATCTGTTTATTCTTCTTGCGAAGTTCAATAACTTCAGACTCTAGTTTTTCTTTATCTTGGCCAACTTTAACAGCTTTCTCTTCAGCGTAGAAGCATCTTTTGTCTAAATCAGAAGCAACAGCAAAAGAAGCTCTTCCAACCTGCGAAGAAGAAAAACAAATTAAAATATAGCGATGAAGAAAAATAAACAAACTAAGGAAGAGAAAACATACCAAAGCACCAAGAGAATTCAAGAGACTGAGAGTCAGTGATCTTGAGATTCCTTGGAGAGATTCATTATCTACTAAGATAGGAGCATCGCAAACTTTAGCGAGAGCTTGGGATGTCTTTTCAATGACTTCATCCTCGCCATAAGAGGTCACGCTATGGGAAATATCGCTAAAAATTCTGGACAGATGAGTCATTGAGGAATCAGAAGAAGAAGAATTTCTTATTGAAGGAAATCCACCAGCATTAAAATCCTCGTCAAAACCAACACTTGGATTCTCTGGAATTGTTTGAGGAGTTGAAGAAGAAGAAGGTTGAGTTTTGCTTCTCTTTAGAGGAGGCTCGCTAAATTCATCATTGCGAGGGGCAGAAGACCTTCCCCTAGAAGAAGTAGTAGGCTTCTCCTTTATAGATTTCCCAGATGGTTCCTTTGGATATTTCTCCTTGATTTGTGGAGGAGGCAGTGGTTCTAATTCTTCGATTTCCTGCGAGCACAGATGAAGATAAGAAATAGGGGCAATAATATATTTTTAAAAACTTATAAAGAAGTATTTCTTACTTCATCTGTGAAAGACATCAAAGCCAGGCGAATGCTGGGTTTCCTAAGAGTTTGATAGCTGAGTTTCATTCTATCAATCTGAGAAAATCAAAAAAGTTAGCGAGAATATAAAGAAGACAATAAATAATAATAACATGAAAAGTTGAGAGAATATACTTCTTTAGATTTTTCAGGCCAGTTGAAGACCCAGGGTTGATATTCTGCGAGACTCGTAGGAAGTTCGCGAGAACCAGATATATAAGGACCTTCAAGACTTAATGGGAAGATGAACCACTTATCGTCGTTAGAATGACGAGGACCTTGGTTAGTAGATGTATGAAAGTCAATATCCATCATAAGAGCATTGTCGCCAGTGACCTTCTCTTTCTTCAAACGAACACCCCAACATGTATTATCCCTCTTCATAGGGACAATCCTATAGTTTACAAAAAAGTTGTCCACAGTATAATCGCAAGAAACGATGGGGACATCTTTGAACAAAGGATTCTTTGGAGCATTGGGGTAGCGAGTTCCTTTACCAGCACCACGAGAAGCATATTAAAGTAGTAATCTGATGCAATCCCCACCCAATTGGTATATTGCTCGCGAGAACCTCTCGTCAGATATTATTTGATAGAATAACGGGAGTTCTGGATTATAAAGAGGGAGAGGAAGGCCAGCTTCAAGTTGTCCTAGCGATACTATGATTTTCTCGCGAGAACATTGATCATCAGTGAACAGTTTAAGGGAAAGTTCAGATTTAGCATCTTGATCTGGAATTAAAGATAAGTTAAAACCTTTCAGTCTGAGTTTCTCGCGCATTCTATTGAAGGCCTTCAAATTTTTAGCACCAGCAACAACCATTTTCAAGTATGGGAATGAAGGGAGAAATTGAAAAGGAAGAAAGAAATCGTGAGAATAATGAATGCGCAATTTACGGAAGAACAGTAAAGTTGCAGAGAAGAAGAATGAAGAATAAAGTAAAAGAGAGAAAGATAAGAAGGAGAAGAGTATTTATAGAAGAAGAAATTTCTCGAAAAAGACGAAAATAATTAATGCAAAGAAAAGACGTGGGTGGTTAGATCGCAGCGGTTACATAAGACGTGTCAAAAATTTATTGGAAGAAAGAAACTCGTGAAAACAGCTGGCGAAGTACATAGAAACGTGTCAAAAGGGGAAAGCAAAAAAGATAAGCGATTATGGCATTTTTTAGTTCTCGTGATCTTCTCTTCTTCACAGAAAAGACATGAGAAGAGGCAAGATGTAGTACCAGAATATCGCTACAACGCTATTCTCGCGATATTAACAACATTTCTGCGAGAAGCCCAAACGTTTCTACAAGTATTAACGACACTTTGACGAGATTATCGCAAGATTCTTCAACAACATTTGGCGAGTGTCACAGAAGAGTGATATAACGATTAACGATTAAAGATATATGAAGAATAAGTCTGCTTCATGATGGTTATAAAGTTGGCGATGGTGAAGACTGAAGTTATGGCGATGAGATCGCAAAGTAGATCCGAATTAGGGGGAAATCTTAGTTGTCTTCCACTATGTAAATCCCTATATAAAGGGCACGATAGATCCAGAAAAGGGGGATGCATTTTTGAGAGCTGAGAGAACTTTGAGGAGAGAGAAACTCCAGAAAGAAAGTTGTACTTCTGGGTTTTAATATTTCTTGTAAATTTTCCTGAAATTGAATTTAATAAAAGTGTTGTTGTTCTTCCACAATTATGACTTAGTTTTCATAAATTCTTGACAAGGGTGTAGTGTAGGAAATCCTGCAACTACAATTAGCATTAAGACGATCAACCACATTTCTAATTTATAGTGTTATCCTTTTGTAGCAGCACATAATTAACATAGTCAATTACTACTCATCAATACCTGCCAGTACCACAAACCACTAGATATCACTTCTTTCTCCACCACCACCATTTTCCATCCCTCGTAGAATATTGGGCACACTTATAACTTTTAATCCCACACGTCATGTATAAAGTTTAGATTTAACAAACTTAGGTCGTCAATTAATTTATTCAACTATATGTTTTTTGTTAATACTGAAAATCATGCGCATTTAACGGTTACCAAAGATAGCAGTGGTACCAAAAACAACCATTTTGTCTTATATGATTTGGTATCATCCCAAAAGTATTTGTTATCCGCCTTTTTTGATCGTGTCAAAAACAACCAACTATACTTTTCACAATAAAATGTTACCCGTCATGTAATTTTTTTTATTATTTTTGATTCAAAAAAAATAAACCAATACCGCCGCCATTAAAACCATCCAGCGCCACTATTTCTTCCCCCAAAACTAATGTTACCGCCTCCACCACTTAGTAACACCTTCCACCGCTTCCACCACTTACTTCTTCCTCTACTACCACCACCACCACTAATATCTATTGAAATAATTTTTGTCAAAATTATTATTTATTGATGGAGATATGTATTAATATTAATTAAGGGATATTTATGATGTAAAATTAATAAATCATTTATCATGAGAAATTAATGAGACATCAATTAATAAAACACTTATACTAATTAATATTTAAGTTGAACAAACCATGACCATAGATTTATCTTCTCTCTAGACAAATCACTTATACTAATAAAACACTTATACTAATTAATATTTAAGTTGAACAAACAACCACTGTTGATTTATCTTTTCTATCAATTCCAACCAAGGTGTAAAAATGGTTAGAGGACACTCTTATGACACAATAGGTCATGAGTTCGAACCTCTCCGTTATAATTTTTTAAATTCCATATCTTGACTTGGGTATTCATTTTTAATTCATAATATTTGAATGAACACCACGTGTACGACTTGTAGGGTGTGGCACGGAGAACCACAGCCTTTGATTTATCTTTGCCAAGGATAAATCCTGACCACCACTCAGATAGGCAAAGTTAGCCAAACTCTTCTTTATACTATAGCCTTGGGTATTCATTTTTAATTCATAATATTTGAATGAACACCACGTGTACGACTTGTAGGGTTTGGCACGGAGAACCACATCCTTTGATTCATCTTTGCCAAGGATAAATCCTGACCACCACTCAGATAGGAAAAGTTAGCCAAACTCTGCTTTATACTATTGATGTCATGTGTTCGTGAAGATTTCGGATTATTGGGCTTCTTCATACTATATCAGAATTTGGGCTTTTAATTATGCTAGGCGTGTATACGCTGTTTTATTTGCGCAACGAAGAAACTAGAAGGAAAACGAGACAGTAAGGGAAAGAACACAAAGCAACCTCCGTTGCAACTCTTCAGTGCCGCAGATGATTACGAGAATTGTTTGTTCTGGATCGGAATCATCTTAGATTAAAAGTTGGAATTGCGAAGAAAGTTTGAGATGGACAAGATGGTGGCAACATACGCGTGTAGACTACAGAGATAAGCGGGCTTTCAAAAAAAAAATTCAATGACATGAATTCTTATCTTCTGTTGTACGTTAATGTGGCAATCGTTCATGGGGTATTAGTAAGGTTTTGATCATACTTCCTGAAGTTTTGTGTCCACTTGTTTGGTAAAGTTAAGATACCAAACGGTTAGGAGATTGATGCAGTACTCATGGCCTGGTAGCATGAAAATGGTTTCTCAATCGTCGAAAGGTGGATGAACAGAAAAACGGTTAGTATAACTTGACTTCCATACTGATCTTAATAACATGATATTAACATGATTATGATATTGATTCATGTCACTGTTTGAGTTTGCAATCGATAATGAATAATACTCAAGTATGGATGTATTATGTAGCCACCATTAATGGTTGAAAGCCAAATCCGACGAGAAGTAACTGTGTCACTATTTCGGATTTGAAGATTGCCTTAGTTTTAGGAATTATGTGTGAACATGGATGTTGGGGTTCGTGTAATAGTGTGCTTTCGGTCAAGATGATTGCTATTACATGTACTCTGTAGATGCAAGTTAATATCTACTTGAATATTTTTCTCATTTGTTTGAGGAATAGATCTATTCACTGTCATTTTTTGATTAGTAAATAAGGAAACAAGAGATGGGTGGTTGAACCATAGTTTAGATGATCAGTTATACTGTTTCATGAAATAAAGAGGATTGCATAACTTTTTATCTGTACTTATCAAGTGCAATATCGTGTGTGTTCAAGTAAAGTTCAAAAGACGCCACATCCAAATCCTTATGAGTCTATTTGATATTATTTGGATTTGAAGATTTTCCTTCAAAGACTGTGTGGATAAACTAGCCTTTATTTTATACACAGACTTGAAACGCACCAGGAGTTGCAATAATATTCAATTGATACAAATAAAATGATGTGTATTAAATTCTCGGAATCAGAAGCACTTTGTTACGTTGAATAGTGTCACGAAATGGGGGGAGAATTTATATGAAAATGTCATACAAATTTTCCAAGTATGGGAATTCGTGAAATGTTGAGTACCGAGGAAGGCAATCTTCTGTAGCCATCTTTGTAGTGCTCAAAGAAAGCCAAATCCAAAAGAACGGTACCTGTACCAATGCACTGGATTTGAAGATTTCTTTAGAAATTATCGGTGTGCATGTTTGATACAAATCAAACAAGTGATATGCAAATCCTACTTTTTGGTCGCTTGACAATAGAAGAGTATTGTCATGAAGCTCTATGATTAGCGAACCAATAGAGAGAGATCACCAATGATTGTTTAGGCAACATTTTTTTTTGGTACGGATATAATTATTGCAATAGGAATTATAAATTTTAAAGTCTGTAACTGTCATAATTGTTAAGATAACAATTGTAGTACATGAACATAATTCTTGCGATAAGAATTATATGGTTCCAAAATCTGGAAATTGGCATGTCTTAAATGACATTGAAAAGGAAAGTGGAATACCAGTGAATATGTAACGTATTGGAAGATTGGGCGGCCGACCAAATATCCAACGATGAGGTGTTACGATATTACCGATGTAAAATGTTAAATATACAATGTCTATGTTTTTGGGTATGAATTTGTAGATGATTGGGCATGAGTAGAGGAGTTACTCATTGTAATAATGTGCTTGTTAAAATAGAGAGTAAGTTGCCTACAAATTTTCTATGCCTCTAGTGTATGCAAGTCTATAATGACTTCTTGTGAATTAATCGTAAATGTTAATTAGGATCACTAGAGAAGTTACAATTATTTTGTAAAATCAAATAGGAACATTTTTAATAATGTTTTCAGAATTGATTGCATGAGTAGATGCAATTAATGCGGAGGAATGGCTTAGAACCTAACTTGTAGAGATCCCATTTTTGGAAGAAGCCATCTCAAGCGGTCTTGATTAATTGTGAATCAGGCTATGATCTATAACGTCTCTAACAAAGATTTATAATGAAAAGTCAGGACATACAAGTCTTGTACATTGAACGGTAAGTCAATTACTCACGAAAATAGTAATTGTAGTTAGCCATTGAAACAGACAAAAACTTGGAAGACTTATCATGAAGAGTCTCCCAAAGGAATTATTTTCAATGAAGTATACAGAAATGAGACTAAGGTCTGTGAATGAAAGTTCGATCACCCATAGCAGAAACCTAACCTGTGTTTTGGAAAAGATAAACAAGGTTCAATGTGGTACCAACAAGTTATGGATGTGATTATGGTGCACTAAGTAAAAACTTCTCATTTCTGTTTAGTGCAGGTTCTACAAGAAAAAAAAGGGATGGATTAAAATCCTTAATAAGTCTAACTTTTATCACAAGGTGTCTCGCAGAAACACCTTTGAGACTTACCTATATGAGTATGGAAATCATGACGTTTCCTAAGAGAAAAAGACCGTTCTCTGAGAGACTCATGAATACAGGATAATCACATGGCCATTAATGTGCTGGATACAGAACACACAACCCCTGAAATCAGTATGTGTTGAGATTCCGGTTTTATCACATGGGGTACTTGGTTCAAGACTGGTTTCACCACTGAACCCCGATAAGGATTTGAATTTCTTAAACTAAGTGAAGGTTCAAATCCAAAAGATACCTATCATTTATGTATTGATTTCAACGATGATGCTTATTTCCCAACTAAGCTTGAACTACGTTGGCTTGATCCCACTCGGGTACGTAGGCAGTCACTTGAGTGATGCAGCCACTCCAGTTTTGTAAGTTTTACTTTGTTTTATCTTCACGTTTTTTGGTTATTGAAAATAGGGGGAGATTGTTGGATATTTTCAATAACATAGAAAATTCATTTTTGGTTTTCCACTACGATGGGAGCGGACTAAGCCTAATAGATGCAATGGAATTTTGTTGGATATAAAAAGGCATCTCCAAAGGGTGTGATGGTTCACAAGAGACACATCCATTCCCATTAGACACTATTGGTGTCTTTTGAGAATGAAGAGGCATCTCCAATAGGGATGAGTCCCTCATAAGTAGTGATGATTTATATCCATTCAAGGATGGAAAAACACAATAAAAATCTCTGATTTCTTTTCTCTTATAAGCATCATCAGATTCTAAATACTGTGTGTTCTTGGTTGGGTCAAGGGAGTACAACTCTTGAATTCAACAACGTTGTTTGGGCTTCATTATATCCTGAAGGCAATATTTCGCTGACCAATTATACTCGCCAATTATTTGGGAATGGTCGAAATAATGGCTGAAAATAATCGTAAGGCCTTGAAGCTTGTGAAACAACATTCTTTTATGTTCTATGATTTTTTCATCCTCTGTTTTAGCCCAAACAACGTTGTTGAATTCAAGAGTTGTACTCCCTTGACCCAACCAAGAACACACAGTATTTAGAATCTGATGATGCTTATAAGAGAAAAGAAATCAGATATTTTTATTGTGTTTTTCCATCCTTGAATGGAAATAAATCATCACTACTTATGAGGGACTCATGCCTATTGGAGATGCATCTTCATTCTCAAAAAACACCAATAGTGTCTAATGGGAATGGATGTGTCTCTTGTGAACCATCATACCCTTTGGAGATGACTTTTCATCTCCAACAAAATTCCATTGCATCTATTAGGCTCAGTCCGCTCCCATCGTAGTGGAAAACCAAAAATGAATTTTCTATATTATTGAAAATATCCAACAGATCTAAGGTGTTATCCACTCACTATAGATGGAACTAATCCTGTACAATTAGATATGGGGTATAAAAGAAGCGTAGAATTTTTCAAACATAACAGTCAATAAGAGAGTGAGCTTTTTTTTATCATAGAAATATTTGCACAAATTAAATTTTGTCAAATATCCACACTAAAGCTTTTGTTAAAGATTTATTTCTAACAATAAAAAATAAAGGTTTCATCATTGTTCAACGTGAAAGCTTTATTTTCTATGGCCCTTCTAAGTATTGAGATTAGCTTGACAAAATAGATTAAGTGTGTATTCATCTCCATTGCTTAAACTGATTACACACCATGTTCTACATAACATAAAACGACTTTTTAGCAAGGTTTTAAAAACATCAGTTTTTACCGAAAAAACGTCTGTTAAAACGCTCACACCCATATACCGTGGCCGTGAGGGTCCCCGAAGCCCGTGCCTTTATTAGGCCGATAAATAGGAAAAAACGGCAGTTTTATAGTACCGTTTTCCTGTTTTCACACACGTTATAACTGTTTTTCTAAAATTAGTTTGAATGTTTTTTGCTTCTAAATAACATTTTAACGTGCGTTTTTTAGAACTATTTTCCCGTTATCACGCACGTTATAACCGTGTAAATAACTTTCTTGCCATTTCTTTTGATTTTTTTTCTCTGGATTGAAAACTGAAAACTTCGAATTAATTTTTTTAAATGATACAAGGAAACTAACTACAGGATTAAAAACTTCAAATTTAAAAAACATAGGATTGTTAAACTAGTATTCATCATTTAAAAAGCTACATGAACAAACTACGAGCACCACCTTGTTTCAAGTATTCTTTATTTTCTCGACGGTTCCTTTCCACATCATAGTCATCGTTGTCAGGCTACTGGCTATCTTCGTTTGCATAAGTATCATCATAATAATAACCATCATTATCGTTATCATAACCTCCTTCAGTATCATCATTATTGTTACCTACTTCATTATTATTATTATCAATATTAGAATTATATTCTTCGTTCATATGTTGAACACCATGGTCAGAGCGATCGGAAGTGTAAAGAGAATCATATGTTGGATTCACATTCTCATAACATTGTGTATTGTCTCCAAATGAAAGATTACCAAAGTCATAAACAAAGTCACTCGCCGGTAACCTTTCGTATGGGATTTGAACTTCTGGATCATGCCAGTTGTATGGTAGAGGGACATGCTCTGGATTATTAACGGTCTCCTCTTCTAGCATATTTAACCACTGTTCTTCTTGAGGTAAAACCGGTGTTTCATCTTCCCCCGCTATCCAGTCAAGCATATTGTCATCCCTCAGTAGACTATGAACGTCGTGAACATCAATGTTATGTCTCCTTGATTTACCTTTAATTCTTTGTTGCTCCAACTTCAAATTGTACTGGACATACACCAGATCATTTAATCTCGATGAAAGTAAACGATTGCGTAGTTTGGTGTGGATTATTTCAAACATACTCCAATTCCTCTCTGATCCAGACGATGTATTTGTTTGACTTAATATCTTTACTACAATCTTTTGGAGGGATGGATACTCAGCACCATAAGATAACCACCAACTTACAGGATCACCATGTTGAGCTGCAATACGTGCTGATGGTGATCCAAATTGACCTTGCATCATTCGCATTCTTCCTACCTACAAAGAAAAGTACAATTGTTACTAGAAATTCAAATTACTTAATTATACATATTTGGAGATAATATTAGTAATTTTGTACCTCTAGCATACATTGTGCTTGTTCTTGCGGGCCACTAACCATTTTTGATATAACTTCAGTAAGAGAAATTTGCGGCTCAGAAATTTCATTATTGATGAGATTAGTTGTTGGGTTAAAGATGTAATAAGGATTGAGAAAATACGATGCAGCATGAAGAGGAGAACTCAACTGACTTTTCCATCGTTTCTTTATTACATCCACGATAGAAGAATTTTGAATTGATCCCAAACCCATTTTTATAGTTTCCATACATGTAGCAAGTGCATGGAATAAATATCCCATGGTGGGTTTGTCTGAGTCCAAGAAACGAATCATTTTTAATAAAGGACCAACCATTATGCATGCATTTTGACACGTCGTCCAGAACATCTCATTTGAAATAATATTCTTCACTTGTCTAGCTTGTTTAGTTTTTGTCTCATCCGATTTCTGAAATTCCTTGTCCAGAAATAGGCTCTCGATTGCATTACGTTGATCAATGATGCTTTTGATTGCAATAAAATTCGTTGAAAACCTTGTTAAGCCAGGGCGCAATAGATTGCGTCCTGCAGAATGTTGTCGAAATCTAGAAAGAACCCAACCATGATTGTAAATAAATTTGCTAATTTTTCTTGCTTGTCCGATCACATCTTTAACAAAGGGGAATTTTTCCATATCTTCCAACATCAAGTCCAATACGTGATAAAGACAAGGAACCGAGAAAAATGTGCCATATTCGATGCCAATCTCTTACCTATTCAAACAAAAATAGAAAGAAGTTAATGATTAATATATTCCCAATATATATATATATATATATATATAAAATAAAATAAAGTTATTCTTAGTTACTTGCTGCTTTGAATTGGGATCCTTGATCTGTTACTAATTGAACAATATTTCTCGGACCGACATCATCTATAACGGGCTTGAACAAAGTAATTAAATACGCTGTTGTCAACCGATTATGTTCTATGTCGACACTTTTCAAAAACGTAATTCCACTACCACTGTAAATTAGAAAGTTTACTATCGTACGGTTGTTTTTGCTTTTCCAACCATCCGACATGAGTGTACAACCATATTCTCTCCAGTATTGTCGTTGAACAGACACCACATATTTTTCAATCCTTTGTTTTTCTGAAGTTAATATGGGATTCGATAACTTATAAGCTGATGGAACTCTATAGGATTGGACGAAATTTGCAATGGAATTGAATGCCTCGTGGTACTGAGATGAGTTAGCCACATTGAAGGGAATATCATTGGCATAGAAAAACGTCCAACAGAAGAATCGACGTTTTCCCGACATGTTTTACTTTTGCCAAATTTTGCCATTGAAGGTTGAGAATCCCTAGAAGGGTTATATTGTCCTCCCATATCCACATACATCCTAGGTGGTTGTGATGGGCGCATAGTAGACCTAGGTATTTTTGCAGAGGCCCGAGGACCCTGCGATGTACCCTCTCCGACATGAATATTCTTACCTTTTCGTCCAAAAAGGTTCTTTAAAAATCCAGTCTTTTTCTTTTGTGTGACTGGTACTTGCTCTTCTTCTGCATGAAAATCTGCTTCTTCTTCATCTATACCACACACAGGGTTCCATGGTTCATTATGATACACTTGTTCTGAATCTTCGTTATCAGATTCTGCTCTTCTTTGCCTTTTTGCTTTTTTTTTTTCTTCAAGTGCAACTTTAGCAAGATTTTTCACTTCAGGCGGCACACGCATGCACGGGGCAACTGTACCTCTTTGTTGTGCTAAATGCAATTTTATGCGTGAAATTCCAGAATATACTTCCTTTTCACAAAAATTACACTTTAATTTTTTTTACCATCAGGCATTACAGTGCAATATGCATGAAAAACATCTCGTTTGGCAGTTTGCGTGGATGTCGATCCTTCCATCGTATCTATAACGAGAAAATGTTACTTGGAAATCAATGACATATATTAAATTTCGCTAGTACTATTCTTGGCCTATATTTTATTTTGTACACTTTTTAGAAAATTGTAGATGTCTATTTTGTAGCTAGTTAATCATTATATTCTTAAGACAATAGGAAATTTGGTTGCCTAGGTGGAACATAAGCTAGCTAGACCTTTTGATCATGAAGACAATTAGCTTTTTCTTTTTATACTTTTAACTTTTGACCCCTTTTGAGGATGAATACGAATTACTTATTGAGCATGAAGACAATTCATTAAACTATTAATTTTTTCTTATTCACTAGTATTAATTTTGGCCTCTATTTAATTTGTGTCCACAGATAGAAAAAACTAGATGTCTATTTTGTAGCTAGGTAATCAATATATTCTTGAACCAATAAGAAATTTGGTTGCATGCATAAAGGAACATAGACTAGCTAGATCTTTTAATCATGAAGACAATTTTTTTTATATTATTATTATTCTTTTAACTTTTGACTCTTTTGAGTACAAAATAGTTATTGAGCAGACTTCCTTAAAATGGTTACACTCATATAAAGTAAATAAATATTTTTTAACTAACATTGACATTAAAATCCGTCTAATTGGATTTCACAACTTTTAACATGCATGTATGAAGTTATATTTAACTAGCATCAACACTAACACCATGATAATTATTTCATCATGCTAGTTAATTAATTTCATCATTATGAAAGTTAAAGCATTAACTTAAAGCTCATGCATATTTTAGCTTCATTAATCATGATTTTATTGCATATCAATTCAACTTTTTACTTTTTTGCATAGATTTTATTGAGTAGATTTAATTGTGTATTGATTTTTTCTTCTCTAATCTTGATTTTAGCTTTTGTTATTTCCTTGAAACTCTATTATAAAGTTATGGCAACATCCGAAATTACAATATATATATGTACAACATGAAGAAAATGATGAAAACATTACCCTTCTAAATAAAATAAAATAAAAGACAACTACTAACTTAAATGTTGATATAAGAGAGTACATGTATAGTTAAAATTTATAGTTCAAAGACAACATTCAATATCCGCATCATCATCCGGTATCATGAAGAAAAAAAATTCAAATTTGCTGTAAATGAACTATATAGAAACAAACAATAAATTTAGTGGATTTAAAATTACCTCTTAAACTGGTAGTTGGAAGTTGAAAATTGGAAACTTCAAAACACAGAGGAAGGAAGAATTGGGAAGCAGAAGAAGAGAACTGGAAAAAAAGATACGGCTTCTTATGTTTTTAAAGGCTCAATATAAAGAAGAGTACTCGCTGAAAAATAGTGTTCTCGTGATTTAGTTTTCTAAAACAAGAGAAATGAAAGAACAAGATGACGCGAAAGTAAAAAAAAATAGTATTGGAACAAGGACATATTATTTGTTGTCTCCCGCAATGACAGAAAAAAACAAAGTGTGATCATGTACCCACGTTTTGGTCTCTAACTTGAATCTTTAATTCATGATTCAAGTTCTCTTTAGTTCTACACTTCTTTCAAAGACTTAAATGGGTACATGATTTGGACGTGGTGGTGGGTACATGACTACATGTTAAGATGGGTACATGATTTGGACGTGGTCACGTGTGTACATGTTAAAACTTAAAATGAAATAAAAAAAAAATAACTATGTAGGCATCATCATGCATTGGTGGTGCGTATTGGGTAGATCGAATTATACACATTTCTTATACTAACACATTTCTATCGAATTACACGCATTTCTTATACTAACACTAATCAAATAAAATGGTAGTATTAAAATTTCTTAATGATATAGGTCATCTATTAGTTGGACAAAATTTAAAAATTAATAGGTCATTTATTTAGGGACGTAGGGAGTATTAAAAAATTAAAATACGTTGTAACACCGTTTTTTAGACTCGTTATTCTGTTTTCACGCACGTTATAACCGTTACATAGGGAATTCAGATCAATTTATTTATTTTTTTCCTATATAACCGTTACAACGCCCGTTATTTTAAAAAAAACGTCCAAAAAACGCGTTTTTTTTCCTATATAACGCGTTTTTTTCCCGAAACGTGCTCACACCTGTCAAAACGCTTAATAACGGTCACGCCTAGTACCCGTGACCTGAGCCGTGACCCGATTTTCAAACCTTGCTTTTTAGTAGTAAAACCTAACACTTGGTGGTAACCAAGCTCACTATCTTTTTTCCTGTACCTTAGCATCGTTGCACCGACACCAACTACCAAAGATTCCAACGATTATATTCTTGGATAAGCAACTGTAGAATTGCTTGTTTTTTCGTTTTATGGGCCAAAAAGTCTACCACCAATAGGTTTGGACGTATGATCGTTACCTGGTGGAGTAAGCCGTATAGCGTCATGTGTAATATATCTTGGGTTATTTTCAAGTTCGAGAGTGTTTACCGATGAATGCCTTGCTCCGGTTAGACCAAAAAGATCCATAATGCACATAAATACATTTTAAACAATTCACCCTCAATAGTTAAACTGGCGAGATTGGGGGTATATCCAGATTAATCGGGTATACCCAATTTCAAGGGGACATGGTATGTCATTATTAAAAATGATGATTTTACTTTAATATTCTTGAACTAATTAAATCTTAAAAATAAACCTATTTCTTAATTTCATTAACCCTAAAATTAAAAAACTAAACAACTCTTAATCTTCTCTTCTTCTTCATCATCTTCATCTTCCATCAACCAAAGCCATATAAAAATCTTCAACTTTGATTTTTCAAAAAAAATTGTTGACTCTACCAGCAAAATGAAGACTATAAATGATGTTTAAACTCAAACCCATCATTGTGTTGTGTGATTTGATTGTTATATTAGGTTGGAAATCGAAAATTATGATTTCTGTGTTTTTGGTCGGCAAGGTCGTAACATGCATATCTTGCCGACTTTTCATAACAGTCATGGCGACGACTGTAAATTTTTTCAACAGCCGGCTGAGTATTTTTTTGAAAACATTGCCGACTAATACAGCCGGCAGGGTATTTTTCAACAGCAGGCGGGTTTTTTTTTTTTGTAGACCTTGCCGACTAATATTTTTCAATAGCCATCTCCTGTGCGTCAAAAAAAAAAAAAGTCGGCATGTTCTTCATTTAAATACCTTGGTATTTTCAACAGCCGGCGTGGTATTTTTAACAGCCGACGGTTTTTTTTTTGTAGACCTTGCCGACTAATATTTTCAATAGCCATCTCCTGTGTGTCAAAAAAAATAAAGTCGGCATGGTCTTCATTCGTCGACCTTGTCGACTTTTCATACTTTCAGAACTGAAAGTGTTGATTTCTAATCTAATTTTGAGTATGATTTCATACAACGGCTTTGCGATCCCCTTTTTAGAAGTGTTTCGGTTGTGTGCTTCATTTTCGTTACAAGAGATATTCTCAAAAAAAAAAAAATCATCAAAAATCATCCCACAAAAGTTCAATCAAAAACAAAATTTCATAGCTTAAATTCATAAGTTTTAATCTATTCAATCAATTTAAATTTAATTAATTAATCTAATCAAAATTTTAGTGTTAATTAAACGAAGGCAATTTAACCATTTTGAAAATATATGGTTAAGGGGTGACCTTTTTTACTTCAAAATGACCATATTTTTTCTCATTATTTAGGTATACCCCAATTAATCTGGTTATACCTCAATCTCGCCGGGATAGTTAAATCACCGTTCACCACTAGGCCGCTAGCTTTCTTATTATTTTGAAACAATCAAAAATGATTCTTAAAATAATTCAACCACCAATAATTTAGTCATTAGTGGTCTACTACGTAACAAGTGGCTCAAGAGTTATTTAATTAGTATTATCTAATCAACACAACCTAACCTTTGGTGGTAGAATTTTTTTAACAATCACAGTCTTCAACTCCCCTTTCAATCCAGACGACTTTTTTTTTTTTTTTTTTTTGGAAAAGCGAAATCCAGACTGATGTACAACCCAGTCTATCATCTGTAGCATTAGGGAAACCCCCAAGCTTAAATTAGTCTTTTCAACGTGTGAATTTTCTTAAGAAACGAATATTTATGTTTTTGGTAAGCAAATTATGCAATTTTGCATAATTTACTGAGAGCGAAAGTTCCTTCAGGTGATACCACTATAAGTAGTCACAGGAGTGTACCCTATTTTCACATCAAACTAGCAAACAACCAAATGAATATGGGCACTTTCTCAAATTCATATCTACTTGTAGTTTCATTACTCATTTTCTCAATCTCATTTGGAGTTTCATCAACAACTTTAGACATTCATGAGAAATTTCTCCAATGTTTGTCTCTAAATTCTCACACTTACATTCCAACATACACAAAAATCAGTCCTAACTACACATCCATCTTGGAATCCAATGTGTTTAACCAAAGACCATTATCAACATCCACCAGTGTCAAACCGTTTCTTATAGTCACACCCTTGCAAGAATCCCATGTTCAAGCATCTGTAATTTGTTCGAAAAAACTTGGAACTCAACTTAAAGTTAGAAGTGGAGGTCATGATTATGAAGGTATCTCGTATGTATCTGATGTTCCATTTGTAATCCTTGAAATGATAAACCTCCGAGCCGTCAATGTAGATGTAAAAGCTAGAACCGCATGGGTTCAATCCGGTGCAACGGTAGGCGAACTTTATTATAGGATTGCAGAGAAAACTCGAAGTCTTGGGTTTCCTGCTGCAGTTTGTACAACGGTTGGTGTGGGCGGTCAATTCAGTGGAGGTGGGTATGGTTCCATGTTAAGAAAATATGGCCTTGCAGATGATAATGTCATCGATATTAGAGTAGTCGATGCTCGTGGAAAAATTCTCAACAAAGAAACCATGGGAAAGGACCTGTTTTGGGCTATTCGAGGAGGTGGAGGAGGAAGCTTTGGAGTCGTTCTTTCATGGAAGATCAAATTGGTTCCTGTTCCACCTATTGTGACTATCTTTACCGTCACCAAAACCTTAGAAGAAGGTGCAACTGAACTTGTTCATAAGTGGCAAGAAGTTGCACCAGAATTTCCTAACGAACTCTTTATGAGAGTAATTCTTACTTTAACTAATTCTACTACTCAAAAAGGGAAGACAACAATCCAAGCATCATTCAACTCCATGTACCTTGGGGATACTACAAAACTCCTACTCGTGATGAAAGAGAGGTTTCCTGAGTTGGGTTTGGAGAGTAAAGATTGTACGGAGACGAGTTGGGTTCGGTCAACGCTCTATTTCGGCAATTTTCCGGCGGAAGGTCCTCTCAATAATTTACTGAATAGGAGTAAAGCAGCAAATACATTCAAGGCAAAGTCTGATTACGTAAGACACCCCATTTCCAAAACGGGACTAGAGGGGTTATGGAAAAGAGTTTTAGGAAAAGAGAATCCTGTCATAATATTCACTCCTTATGGTGGAAGAATGAATGAGATTTCAGAATCAGCAACTCCATTTCCACATCGGAATGGAACTCTATATATGGTTATGTATGTGGTGATTTGGAATGAACAAGGGGTGGAAAGATCTAAAGCGCACATTACTTGGATGAGGAATTTATACAAATATATGGCTCCGTATGTCTCAAAATCTCCAAGACAAGCTTATGTCAATTATAGAGATCTTGATATAGGTCAAAGCAAGAACGGTACTGCAAGCTATCAGTTAGGTAAAACTTGGGGTGAAAAGTACTTCATGGGGAATTATAAAAGATTGGTACATGTGAAAAGTAAGTTTGATCCTGAAAATTTCTTTAGACATGAGCAGAGTATTCCTTCTGTTTCCTTTTGAGTATTGTTAGAAGTACCATTTGAGGGGTGCATTAGAGATGCTAATTGTATTGTAACCAAAATATTGTGCACTCTTGCAAAACTCTATTAATGATCAATTAATGAAGCTCCTGCCTCTTGGTGGTGAGTGCGATTATATTAATCATAAAATTGGTTAAAAAGACCAAATCAATAATTTCTAGGTAAAAATGATATTTAGATTTTGATATTGTTTAAATGGACAAAAATATAAAAATAGCCAGATGTAACCAGTTTCATCCTACTCATTTTCAAATTCTTTTTCTTATTTTTAATTTACATCAGGATGCATCCAGTTTCATTCTCGGTATTTTTTAAGTTTAAGCCAGGATGAATCCAGTTTCATCATTGCTATTTTTTTGTGTCCGTTTCACCCATAATTTTTTTTACTCGTCCATTAAAACTGTATTTTAAAAATATTTAGACAAATGACTTATTTTTCGTATATTAATTCTATTCTATTGGGCCTCATCAATAATGTTGCTTTGTTTAATAATTCAACTTCGGATTGGCAAGCCTCATGCATATATGCAATGACTTTGTCGGCCGTAGCTTGTATACGCTTAACATTTCTTAGTTGTAGTCTAGGCACAAGGTGTAGTGGTGTCCAAGTAAAATGTGAGTCACTTCTAAATGTTTATCTAACATTTTTCCAATGTAAATATGTAATGTTAGTTTCTTACGTATGAGACATGAATATAATTTTCAAGCTGGTGTAAGCTGACATTATGAATCGGGAGTTCACACTGCTTTGCAATGTCATAAACAAGAATTAATGAAACAATGGAAATATGAAGACAAAATGAAAACAAATTAAGGCCTCGTGAGTCGTGTAATACTTTTTCTCACTAATGAATTTATTTTGGATTTTCGGTACAATTCTCGTTATATAGCACCGCTTTTCTTTGTTGCTAAGTCAAAAGTTATTGAAAAAATAAAAGTACATGTACAAAGAAAACTACCTCCAAGCAAGTCACAGGACCCAAAGGCCCCAGGATTTGCAAAAGTTAATTTAAAGAAAAATAACTTTGACCGGGGATTCCTCGGAAGGAATAAAACGTAGCATACCTTCCTAAAGTTTTATATCGCCCTCGACCAAATAAAACGTAGCATACCTTCGTAAAGTTTTATATCGCCCTCGACCAAATAAAACGTATATATCTGCTTGGCCAAAGGATCTGTAGCAAAATTAATCTCTCTGCATGCGTGCACATATCTAATTTTTGCATACCCAACACAAGCAGCTAGTCATTTTTGCATTAAGTGTCGCCGTAAAGTTCCACTCTTTAAATCTTCAACTGCACTAGATGAATCTGATCACACACGGATAACCCTGTAAGGCAATTGTTAACATATGCATCATAACAGCTCATTAATTAACTATTTGTACATCGGAAGTGTAAACTTTATCTCGAAAACAGTTTTCTTTTTTATAGCATGCTAGTAGCAATCATATCTTTGGATATTTTTGAAATCTTCATCATTGGTTGAATAAACTTGAAGAAATTTTTCCAACGGAGAGACACTTGTTTCTTTAGCAGGCTTCTATGAAGTTTCCCAACAGCACTTTTGTTATCTTGAATGGGTTGAAGTTTTAAGTTGTCGTGGATGTGGAGGTTGTTTGCCATAGTATAAGTTCCATGATACTCTTTAAATCTTCAAACATCTGATCACACACGGATAACCCTGTAAGGCAATTGTTAACATATGCATCATAACAGCTCATTAATTATAAAAAGTCAGCTCATTAATTAAAAATCGGAAGTGTAAACTTTATCTCGAAAACAGTTTTCTTTTTATAGAAAAGTCAAACAAAAGGTTACACGGTACTGCCCAGTGTCATATTATTTGAATAGGGTCTTATGTCAGGTTCATGGGCTCTCAAGTCTGTCCCTATTACATTAGAAAATCCCGTGATGATCGGCATTAAGTCTAAGAGTTTATCGCCATACCAGGAACAACTCACATCTAAACTACTAGTAATCATGGCCAAATTTAGAGCCATATAATTGCTTTGTCTGGTTGTAGTGCTCCAAGTTGCCACTTCAAATATCTCCTTTCCCACTTCACTTCTTTGGAATCTTTGGCCCATCTTCTCGGCTTGCATCCCTTTGAGGATCTGAATTGTTTGGTTAGAGTCGGATTCCAGTTCCATTTTGCTTCCTATTCTGATTGCCCATTGCAAGGCTTGCTTGGCAGTACTTCTTTCAATCTCTCTAGCATCTGCTTGTGGAATTTCCATTCCTCTCGCTCCTTTGCAACAACCTGCATAGTTAGTCAGAATTAACCCAATACCATACATTCCAGTGTTTGGATTTCTAGCAAACCCCATATTGATTTTTAAAGATAAAAATCCAGGGGGAAGCCATTGCAATCTGAATTCTACAATCTTGTTCTCAGCTTCCTCTTGAGTATAAATTTGGAATCCAAAATATTCAATCATATTAACCAAAGCGAACCATGATTAATTTGACTAAATATGCTCAACACAAGTAAACTTATGGAGACTTAAATCATCGATTAGATTATTCACAAGAAAACCCATAAATATTCTAACCGAATTACACAATTAAACTAATTACAAAGTAATCAATTCAATTGTCCACACTCGATATGAGAAAAATCTATGGAGTGCTAACTAAATAATCACACAAGATGATTGATTTAGCTCATTTGGGCTCAACATAAGAGATTATGGAACCCCGACTAAGATTATCATACGAAATGACAACCTCAACCGTACATGTACTCAACATGAGAGAACTCATGGAATACAAACTAAATAACCACACAAGTTGATTAATTTAGTTCTTAATGCTCAACATATAGCATCTCATGGAACAACCAACCATGCCAATAAAAAATCGACTTAGTCGTATCGTGCTCAACATGAGATACACAATGGAATTTCACGGTAATACATAAAAATATGGAACAATTAAGCTCTATACCGTGGATAACACAACAAGGACCTATTCTATTTTCCATCAAAAAGTGACATAATAGACTTTATCCTTGAATCACAAAAGATTTTAACCTATCTTACATCAACAATTGACAATATAGCTTAACTTTTGTGTTTTGTCAAAAGTCCATTCATTCCTTTATCAATATTTGCATACCAATACGTGAACGACTTTACTTTTGGCAAAATATGGGATAATCAAGTTCAAGGACGTAAACATACAAATCCCATCAAAATATTGCAATATATAAAATCACAAAGATTAATACTGCAACCATCATCTTCCAAACAAACTTAGATTTTTTTTAAACCAAAAAATCTAAAAACAAGAAGATGAAATCACTGGATATAGCTATGCATAATCACAATCATGGCTATTCCAAAACACTAGTTATTCTTCTAAATAAAACAGAAAACATTGAAGATTTACTAGACATTAAGACCTTTGAAGAATTCATTATCGTCCACGAACTCCTTGTTGTCAAGAGCCATTGGAACATAGGGTTCATTAAGAAGGGAGTTTATATCAATGAACCTTCTTGGTTGTTGTTGTCGAACCAGGGCCTTCTGAATCTGACGAGTCTTATGCACAAAAGCCTTTATTTGTTGAATCTCCTTTCGCAGCTCCTTCAACACTTCAAGAACATCAGAAAACTTCTGAGAATTTGAAGGAACAACTCTTGGCTTCCTCGTATTCCTTTTTTTTCTTTTCAAGGTTGGAGGCAATGGAGATTTTTCCTTTTCCTTCATGATTGATGGCTTAACAATCACATTACCTTCTTTTTCATCAGAAGATATCATTCTTGGAGCTTCCATAAGCGTATGGGTTTGTGATAGGAATTCACAATTAGCTCAACAAGTAGTCTTAAGATAAAGAGAGGCTTTAGAGAAGGAAAATGAATGTAGGGTTTGATACCTAAGAAAGGTTCATGGGCGATCAAATCTTATCCCTATGAAGAGAAGAATTTTCGATAGTACCCTTTTTCCTTTTGTTTGATAGACAAAGAAAAACAAAAGTAAGAAAAGAAGAATCAAAACTTTTCTTGAAGCCGGAGAGGTACAAAAATCATTGTCTCTTTTGATCAGGCACATGCGACAAGATTTTAGACACAACACAATTAATTTGTGTTGTGGTGAACAACAATTTGTCCACCAATTTCCTATTGAGAGGAATCCACAAACCTCTGTCTATCAAAACGATTTGACCATACTTTCTTCTTAAGTGGTCTTGATTTTTCCTTGGAAACTAACTTCTTAGACGAAAATAAAATCTTACATACCTCTGCGGTCTTCTGAGCAAGTTTGAGCTTTCTTGCTAGATGATTTGCTCTCCGTTGAAGTTTGTTGACGTGTCTTTGCTTGTGTTTGAACTTGTAACACCTTGAGAGTTCATGATCTTTTAATGAACAATATGAGCACGTCACACTTGGATAATAATCATGTAATACCCTATATTTTTAGTTATCGTTTTGGATCGGGTTATACCCGGATTAGTTAACCTTGTGGCTTAATTTTTTGTTCCTTAGCCTTAACCTAGGTGGGGTCGATTGAAACTAGGAAATCTAGGTGGAAATATAGTTACCTTGTTAGTTTTAATAATTAAATAAAAATGAGAGAAAAATGAAAAGAGAAATAAAGAAAATATTATTAATGTTTTATATACCTAAAAGTTTAGAAAAAGAATTATAGAAGTTAGAAATCAAAAGGCTAAGAGAAAGAAAAAGAGATGGATATATAGGTTTTGTTTAGATAAGAAAGCTATGGAGAGGAAGAAGATGAATTGGAGCTAGGGTTCTTGAGGAGAAATTCTAATTAGGAAAATCAATGGAGGATCAATGGAATTGAGGTAGAATGTGAAACCCTTTCTCTTTAGGTTTTTTTCTTTGGTGTTTACTTTGTATGATTTTGTATTATAATGATTCAGTAATTTATTCGAATAAGAATGTGCCTCTTGTTGATGATCAGACTTTTGAATTTTTTAGATAACATGATTAGGTACCTATGGTTAAATTTTGAGAACAATACATCACAAATATACAACTTTTGTTAATGACTCAAATCGTTTTAGCATCACTAAGACTACATAAGAACATCAAAATCACAGCAAAACGAAACTGAATGTAATACCCTGTATTTTTAGTTATTGTTTTGGTACGGGTTATACCCATATTATTTAACCTTGTGGCTTAATTTGTTGTTCCTTAGCCTTAACCTAGGTGGGGTTGATTGAATCTAGGAAAGCTAGGTGGAAATATAGTTACCTTGTTAGTTTTAATAATTAAATAAAAATGAGAGAAAAATGAAAAGAAAAATAGAGAAATAGAGAAAATATTATTAATGTTTTATATACCTAAAAGTTTAGAAAAAGAATTATAGAAGTTAGAAATCAAAAGGCTAGGAAAAGAAAAAGAGATGGATATATAGGTTTTGTTTAGAGAAGAAAGCTATGAAGAGGAAGAAGATGAATTTGAGCTAGGGTTCTTGAGGAGAAATTATAATTTGGAAAATTAGTGGAGGATCAATGGAATTGAGGTAGAATGTGAAACCCTTTCTCTTTAGGTGTTTTTCTTTTGTGTTTACTTTGTATGATTTTGTATTATAATGATTCAGTAATTTATTCGAATAAGTATGTGCCTATTGTTGATGATCAGGCTTTTGAATTTGTTAGATAACATTATTTGGTACCTATGGTTAAATTTTGAGAACAATACATCACAAATTCACCGTTGAATGTTTGTTTAGATTTAGGTGATAGTTTCTGAAATTCTGAACAGTTTCGTTTTGCTGTGATTTTGATGTTCTTAGGTAGTCTTAGTGATGCTAAAACGATTTGAGTCCTTAACAAAAGTTGTATATTTGTGATTTATCTATCAATGTGCTTTGGATTGGGTTAATTTCATATTATTATGAATTTACCATGAATTGTTTGCTAATAACATGTAATCTGACCAGATTTTAAATAAATAATATAAAATCATTATCTTTTGATTGAGCAATTAGTTAACTGTTAAATTTGGATATCTTGTTTCTTATGGAGCTATGTATGTTCGGTAGAAGTTTCAGGAAGATCAGATGAATAAATCACCCAAATATGTACAATGCAAAATGGATGCAGTTAGCTTGTTTGTAGAAATGCTTGAAAGAAAATTATGTTCTTATGCCATGGTTGCTTGTGTTGTGTGTAAAAAAGATTTATAAAAACTAAATGAGTTCATGTTTTACCATTAGATGGAATACGGTTCCATGCTAACGGCGGGTAATGATCCCCGAGATTTAAATGGGTAATGATCCCCATGGGAGCTTGTGTTTCCCGACCATCGATGGCGGGCTGTCCGTGCCGGTAAACGATAGGTGGTGTACGAACCAAGGTTTTCGTACTATGAGTAATGATCCCGAGAGCAAATAGGTATGATCCCCATAGGAACTTTTGTTCCTGACCATCAATGGAGGCTGTCCGTGCCGATAAACGATAGGTGGTGTACGACCAAGGTTTTCGTACCGTGAACTCATGGTTTGAGGTGACTTATAAATATGTGAATAATGTGTTCGGAATCTAAATTAAATGATTTATTGGAAACATAATCGGTGTTATGAACTCATTTGTGAAATTCAAATGGATGAATTGTTGTTGTGAATTGATGAGTTAAATCCTAAATGGATGATTTGATAAATGATTTGTTGATAATAATATAAATGTTGTGAACTCATGGATTGTCGGTGACAATATTAATTTGTGAATCGTGTGTTGAAATCTATATTGAGTGATTAGTGGAAACCTTATTGGTTTTATGAACACAAGCTTTGAAATACAAATTGACGTATTTGTAGGAAATATTAATAGTATTATGAATTCGTGTATGAAATCTAATTGGATGAATTGCTGAAAATAGTATTGGTGCTATGAACTTATATGTTGAAATATTATTAGATAAATTGTTGACAGTAATATTGACATTGTGAACTCACGATTTGACAAATGAATTAGATGATTTAGTGAAAATAATATTTGTGAGGTAATGTTGTTGGTTGAATATATTCGTTGAAGTTACACTATATTTCTTATCGTATGTTATTCCTTGATAAAATGATTATGTTTGCGCATCTTTAGAGAACATGGGTGCATTCTATTGAGCTGTCATCTCACCCCAATTGACATCCTTGCAGATTTATCAGAGTGGCGCAGTGAAAGTTTGAAATGAGTGATTGAATTGTTTTATTGTATTGCTTGAAATGTAAATCTTAACTGAAATTTTGTTAAAGATGTTTAGTAAATTCATATGAATCAACTTATGTATATAAAGATTTAATTATGTGTAGTATAAAAATATTTTTTTAAATCTCTTTCCGACCTGTAACGCTTCGAGTTCGGATCTCCATATGGGTTTGACCCTGGTCCATAACTCGGGGTGTTACAAGTTGGTATCAGAGCCGACGAAGGGTCACCTGCCGAGGGTGGGAAGGTACGCTAGACGGGGTTGGTTCAAGTGCTTCACATGAGGAGCAGGGAACATCGGAGATCTGGGCTTGAGAATATATTCTGGAGCCGAGGACGGCTCCAATTTAAGGTGGTGGTATTGTAATACCCCGATATTCGGCAGTGGTTGGCCGAATGGAATATAAGTAATGATTTGTCCTTCCCTAACACCGAGGCCTTTTCAGCACAATTGGCTCCAAAGTTGGGAGAAAACTCTGCAATTAAGCGTGCTCGGGCGGGAGCAATCCAGGGATGGGTAACCTCCCGGGAAGTTGTTGCTGGATGACCGCAACGATGCCCGTTGAAAACCCCACGCTGTCGGATAACCGCAGTGGCTAAGTGGGGACAATATCGGTGGAGGGACGGGTCATTACAAATGGTATCAGAGCTCTAGGCTTTAGATCTTGATTGGGACTGTAAATAAATTGTTTCATATGTTGTTATGCATGCTTGTCTGATTTGAGTGTTGTATTATTTGCTTCATCATAATAGTTGACTTTGTGTATCTCATGTGAATTGTTAATTTTGAGCTGGATTGAATTTTCGTGTTACTTAAGATATTATTTATATTATGTGAATATTTAGGTTTAAGTATTTCCTAAATTTCGGGACGAAATTTCTTTTAAGGGTGATAAAATGTAATACCCTGTATTTTAAGTTATTGTTTTGGATCGGGTTATACCCGGATTAGTTAACCTTGTGGCTTAATTTGTTGTTCCTTAGCCTTAACCTAGGTGGGGTCAATTGAAACTAGGAAAGCAAGGTGGAAATATAGTTACCTTGTTAGTTTTAATAATTAAATAAAAATGAGAGAAAAATGAAAAGAGAAATAAAGAAAATATTATTAATGTTTTATATACCTAAAAGTTTAGAAAAAGAATTATAGAAGTTAGAAATCAAAAGGCTAGGAGAAAGAAAAAGAGATGGATATATAGGTTTTGTTTAGAGAATAAAGTTATGGAGAGGAAGAAGATGAATTGGAGCTAGGGTTCTTGAGGAGAAATTCTAATTAGGAAAATCAGTGGAGGATCAATGGAATTGAGGTAGAATGTGAAACCCTTTCTCTTTAGGTGTTTTTCTTTGTTGTTTATTTTGTATGATTTTGTATTATAATGATTCAATAATTTATTCAAATAACTTTTGTGCCTCTTGTTGATGATCAGGCTTTTGAATTTGTTAGATAACATGATTAGGTACCTATGGTTAAATTTTGAGAACAATACATCACAAATTCACCGTTGAATACTTGTTTAGATTTAGGTGAGAGTTTCCGAAATTATGAACAATTTCGTTTTTCTGTGATTTTGATGTTCTTAGGTAGTCTTAGTGATGCTAAAACGATTAGAGTCCTTAACAAACGTTGTATATCTGTGATTTATCTATCAGTGTGCTTTGGATTGGGTTAATTTCATATTATTATGAATTTACCATGAATTGTTTGCTAATAACATGTAATCTGACCAGATTTTAAATAAATAATATAAAATTATTATATTTTGATTGAGCAATTAGGTTACTGTTAAATATGGATATGTTGTTTCTTATGGAGATATGTATGTTATGTAGAAGTTTCAGGAAGATCAGATGAATAAATCACCCAAATATGTATAATGCAAAATGGATGCAGTTAGCTTGTTTGTAGAAATGCTTGAAAGAAAATTATGTTCTTATGCCATGGATGCTTGTGTTGTGTGTAAAAACGATTTAAAAAAACTAAACGATTTCATGTTTTACCGTTAGATGGAATATGGTTCCATGCTAACAGCGGGTAATGATCCCCGAGATTTAAATGGGTAATGATCCCCATGGGAACTTGTATTTCCCGACCATCGATGGCGGGCTGTCCGTGCCGGTAAACGATAGGTGGTGTACGAACCAAGGTTTTCGTACTGTGAATAAAACGGGTAATGATCCCGAGAGCAAATGGGTATGATCCCCATAGGAACTTTTGTTCCTGACCATCGATGGAGGCTGTCTGTGCCGGCCGATAAACGATAGGTGGTGTACGACCAAGGTTTTCGTACCGTGAACTCATGGTTTGAGGTGACTTATAAATATGTGAATAATGTGTTCGGAATCTAAATTAAATGATTTATTGGAAACATAATCGGTGTTATGAACTCATTTGTGAAATTCAAATGGATGAATTGTTGTTGTGAATTGATGAGTTAAATCCTAAATGGATGATTTGATAAATGATTTGTTGATAATAATATAAATGTTGTGAACTCATGGATTGTCGGTGACAATATTAATTTGTGAATCGTGTGTTGAAATCTATATTGAGTGATTAGTGGAAACCTTATTAGTTTTATGAACACAAGCTTTGAAATACGAATTGACGTATTTGTAGAAAATATTAATAGTATTATGAATTCGTGTATGAAATCTAATTGGATGAATTGCTGAAAATAGTATTGGTGCTATGAACTTATATGTTGAAATATTATTAGATAAATTGTTGACAATAATTTTGACATTGTTAACTCACGATTTGACAAATGAATTAGATGATTTAGTGAAAATAATATTTGTGAGGTAATGTTGTTGGTTGAATATATTCGTTGAAGTTACACTATATTTCTTATCGTATGTTATTCCTTGATAAAATGATTATGTTTGCGCATCTTTAGAGAACATGGGTGCATTATATTGAGTTGTCATCTCACCCCAGTTGACATCCTTGCAGATTTATCAGAGTGGCGCAGCGAAAGTTTGAAATGAGTGATTGAATTGTTTTATTGTATTGCTTGAAATGTAAATCTTAAATGAAATTTTGTTAAAGATGTTTAGTAAATTCATATGAATCAACTTATGTATATAAAGATTTAATTATGTTTAGTATAAAAATAAATTTTTAAGTCTCTTTCCAACCCGTAACGCTTCGAGTTCGGATCTCCATATGGGTTTGACCCTGGTCCAGAACTCGGGTTGTTACAAATCAGGATTTTGAATTGTGCAAGCGGCTAGGCACACAGTGGATCCTGAAACATTATAAACATTGTTTCCAAGAGAAGGGTCAACTTTTTCTTCCAGAATGGTTGGATTATCTTGTGAAAGAATATCAAAATTGATATGTGTATTGCTACAATTATCAAAATCAATATTTTCACCAAGAAGTGCAACACTTGATTTCTCATCTTCATTTGAATCATAGTCGTCAGACTTTTCATCAAGAGTTGCAGCAAGACCTTTGTTCCCAGTGTATTTTATCCGATTTGGATACTCATTTGCAAAATGACCTAATCCTTTACACTTAAAGCACTGAGGCAGATCCTATTAATCAGTTTCATCAATATCCCTGTTTTTAGGAGGAACACGATTATGAGGTTTGAATGATGCCTTAGGCTTATCTCTGGAGAACCGTTTACTTCTCTTCAAAAGAAGATCCCTAAACTATCTTGTGATCATCGAGACTGATTTGTCAAGATCTTCATCTGATGAATCTATCTCAGAGTAATCATCTTCAGAGATATACACTTTTTTACTTTGATCAAGTAATTTAGTGTCCTTTAGTGCTTTGAACGCAACATTCTTAGCCTTTGATGAAAGTTCGTGATCAAATATCTTAATCTTACCAACCAGCATGTTTCTGGAGAAAGTATCTAGGTTATTTCCCTCAACGATGGCATGCTTCTTAGCATCGTATCTAGATGGCAGTGGTCTGAGAATTTTCATCACAATGTCCTTTTCAGGAATAGTCTTACCCAATGCAAAAGATGCATTAACAATTTCAGACACTTTGTGATTAAACTCATCAAATGTTTCTCCATCTTCCATACGAAGGTTTTCCCAATCGGAATTATGGTTCTGAAGCCTTGCATCCTTTTCACTAGAATTTCTTTCGAATACGGTTGCTATGATATCCCAAGCTTCTTGCGACTTAGTGCAATTAGACACATGGTGCTGAAGATTTGGGTTAATGGCATGTATGATCGCATTCAAACTGTCGGAGTTTTTCTTTGCAGCAAGAACCTCTGCAGGAGTATATTCAGCAATATTCTTTGGAACATTTTCTCCTTCTGCAGCAACGAGAGAATCATAGCCATTAACAACATATACCCATGATTGAAAGTCACGTTCTTGAATAAAAGCTCGCATATCAATTTTTCACCATAAGTAAATAGAGCCATTGAAGACTGGTGGTACGTTTATTGAGATAGCACCTCTGTCCATAGAGTCAGATCGCTACAAATACATAATTATAAGGTCTTTAACGTGTTTGTTTGCTCTGATACCAATTGAAAATGCGGGGGTCTAACAACCTCACCCTATATTTCAATTAGCAATCTGTATGGACAACTCCGAGTTGTTTTCTTGAGAATCAACAAGACTCAATCAATAGAAAATACTCAAGGAGTTATTATCTCAATCTCTCGATTTGATTTACTCAAGCAAATATAATTAGCGAGCCTAATTAAAGAGAGATAACTTGGATGGTACCAAAGACCAATATCCAAGTGTCAATCGATTTAAATCAACAACTAATAAGGTCGGATATTCTAATCGATTGAACAACGCACAACCTGTATTATTTCAATTATATAACAAAATATAATGCAGAATAAAAATAACACAGACACCAGAATTTTGTTAACGAGGAAACCGCAAATGCACAAAAATCCTGGGACCTAGTCCAGATTAAACATACATTGTATGAAGCCGCTACAGACACTAGCCTACTCCAAATTAACTTCGGTCTGGACTGTAGTTGAACCCCAACCAATCTCACACTGATCCAAGGTACAATTATGCTCCTACGCCTCTGATCCTAGCAGGATACTGCACACTTGATTCACTTAGCTGATCTCACCCACGACTAAGAGTTGCTACGACCCAAAGTCGAATACTTTAGCAAACAAATCTGTCTCACACAGAAAAGTCTACAGGTAATAGATAAATTCGTCTCCTACAAATAAACCTATGAGTTTTGTTCCGAATTTTGATAAATCAAGGTGAACATGAACCAATTGATAAAACCATACTTATATTCCCGAAGAACAACTCAGTTTCATCAATCACCTCACAATAAACTTAATCGATGCAGCGAAGAAGATTATTGAGGAATCACAAACAATGAGACGAAGATGTTTGTGACTACTTTTATCTTGCCTATCGGAGATAAAAATCTCAAGCCAATTATTATAATTTTACTCGTACGATATAACAGCAAGATCAGATAACACAACTATAAGATAAGTAGTATCGGTCTGGCTTCACAATCCCAATGAAGTCTTTAAGTCATTAACCCGAATTTAGAGAGAAAACTCAAGGGTTAATGGAGATCGACTCTCGCTTAGAGAAAACTAGTATCACACAAGAAAAGTGTGTGGGGATTATTTTTTCCAATGGCTAGAGTTCTCCCTTATATAGTCTTTCAAATCACGGTTTGTAATCAATGTTAGCTTAGTAACAAAGCATTCAATATTCACCGTTAGCCAAATGATAACTTTCATATCAACCATATTCTTTTTCACCATAACTAGTCCAAATGACTCAAATGAACTAGTTATAGAATTGTTCAATTGCTGTGAGATCTCAAGTACTACAAGAGACACAATTGAATAAAATGCGATGTGATTCACTCGAATCATTAATCATGAACTATAAAGCCGCGGTTTGCAAAAGCATCCCTTAGTAATTTAAAAATATGTTCATGAACAAAGTTTTCGGACATAACCTCTTGAGTTCGCGGACTCAATCTAACCGGTTGAAGTTAATAAACTCCAGCATAATTTCTCGGGATGAGAACTTCCGTCAGTTTGCAGACTGGGTTCACGGACTGCACCTGAGCTTCGACTTTAGAAGATATTCTCGGGTTCGAGAACTTACACCAGTTCGCGGACTGAGTTGCTGCTCACGTTCCGGTTCCACTTGATCAACAAAGTTCGCAAACTTCGGTTCAAGTGTTAAGGACTTATACATATATGTGTTTCCACAACAATATTTATATCCCCCAATGGTTATATAGTCTAAATTCTCATTTCAGTCATTGAAACATTCCTAGAGGACGTCATATAGCTTTTTTCACGAACTAGTTTTCGTCAGAGCAATTTCCAAAGTGATTGAAACATAACATGACTTTCGTCACTAGGCAAAGATGAACTTGGCTAAAGCAAAAGCTTTACCAACACACATTTCGATAAATAGATAAGCGAGATATACTCATCTCGAAATGTCACATGTGCATATCTTTAGTCTATATAGTAAAACGACTTTTGTCTCAAAATAGGAGATAGAGTAGATAGACTTTTGATTGATAGATAAGTTCAAGTCTCCACATACCTTTTAGTCGATGAAGATCCAATGGTTCCTTGAGTAGTCCTTCATCTTGTATAATGATCGTCATGGAGTTCTTGAGCTCAACTACACTTTCTATCCTAGTCCGAGACCTTAGCTATAGTAAACTAGAAATCAAGACTATATAGTTTTAATAACTAAGATTGAAAAACCTGCTTGAGATAACAACGCATGCGAGTTTGACCGAACAGTGCTCTAACAATATCGGAGTTGACTTTTATCAATTCATTTCTTAACACATCTAGATCTTTCATAGTGTTAACAAGTAGCAGCTTTGCATCATTAAATTGATTGATAAAATTTTGAACAACATCATTAGAAATCTCTTCATCATCCTCAATATCTGAGAAGTTATCCGGTGATTGAGAACACGTGTCATCAACTTCCAAGAGGGTTACTTTCTCCTCCTCTTTGAGTGTGATACCAAAACCCTTATCAAGAAAACCTCTTGGAAAATTACAAGTTACCGAAGGTGATGCCATTCTTGACAGAAAAATAGCATGGAGTATGCATACTTTTCAAAAGTAGGGTTTGGTATTTAAATGGTTTAACAGAAACCCAGAGGTTAAGGTTTCCAAAGTCGGTTCGTGACATGTAACAAGGATACCCGTACGAACACAAACTTGGCCCTTTATTCATAAACGATTCAAAAAGAAAAAGACTCTAAGATGACTATTCAATGTTAATGTTTGCCTATGTGAGAAACCTCACAGATGTTAGCTCGATAAAAATTGTATTCTTACAGGAGAACAATTTTAGAGCAAGGATGGAAATTTTGACACATCAAAAATTTTAAGATTAAGAAAACAATTATTTGTCAAAAAAAACACACAAATACTTAAGCATAAATGTTTACGAATGATTATCCATCTAAGAACGATAATAGAATAATATAGAAAATTAGAAAAACATTTTGCCATCAAGTATACATGAATAAATCTCAGTCTGCCAGGATTTTTCTTGAGAATGAGGTTTCAACCTTGTGATTAATTAGCAGAAGTATGATCCTTGAGCTCATCAAATAAAAGTTGTTTCTGGTTAAACCTCTTTTTCCTGATCTTTGGAGGAAAACCGTTTGTTGATGGTGGTTTTTAGCGTAGGGTTAAAATTATAAAACCTTGCATCTGATATGACGTTACTCTGTAAGGAAATAGAGCCGCGAGTGTTAGCCTCTCCGCTGGAATATTTATTGAGCCACTCAATATATTTACATGAAATTTATTCAGACTGGTGCATGTACAAACCATCCCAGATGTTCTGTAAATTTCGGCACCTTGCGCTTAATATAAGTTTCTCTGAATGCTTTCTATTCTATGTTCTCCGGTTGAATCATACCCTTAATGTTGATATGGCATGAAAATTTTTGTTCACTCGCAGCAGTGTAGCACGAATTTCCAAATATCAAGGATAAAGTCTTTGCATAAGGTATTCAATCAGAAAGCATGTTGCTCTCTGGAAATGAAATTAAAGAACTCTGTGTCAACACATAAGATTCAATCAATTACTTTTGCGCCTTGTGCAATATACCAGACCTTGCTTGTCGAAAGTAAGCCTAGGAAAACTAGGAAATTAATCCAACATGGATTAGTAGGGGCAAAACCCTGCTCAGAATTAGAAAATAGGGAGCCGCAGCAGCAAAGGGAGGCGTAGCCATGCCTTAGGCCATATGGCGCCACTTGCCACTGACCACGCCCCATCGCAAACTGGTCATATTTCCCTCGACCAATCAGGTCACTTTAAACTTGCCACACACATAAGTTTTGGTTGGGCCCATACTTGGTGGCCCTATTTCCCGTCGACCAATCAGGTTATTCTAAAGCCGTCATACTCACACCAGGAGTGTAGCCGCTCCCATGCTTGGCCTGCCCACCCTTTCCTATCGACCAATCAGGTCACTTGAAACGTACCACAAGCACTAAAGGTGTGGCCGTGCCTTATGTTTGGCCGCTCCCTTTTCTTGACCAATCAAGTCGCTCCAAGCTTGCCACCATACATTAAAGGCCAAACGCACCCTGCTACGCTACCATACTAACCGACAAGCCAAACACGCCCTGTCACAAACACATATCAAGAGGCATGCCAACATGCCACTCTGCCGCAGTAACATGCGACGAGCCACTTTATCCTTGGCCACATCGCCAAGCCCTAATTTTGGCCACGTCGCCAAATCCTATCCTTGGCCACATCGCCAAGCCATAATTTTGGCCACGACGCCAAATCCTAGCCTTGGCCACATCGCCAAGCCCTAATTTTGGCCACGACACCAAATCCTAGCTTTGGCCATGCTACAACGCACGGCTACGCCACTGACATAGCGCTATGCCAGGCGCCAAGATGCCAATGACGCCACTTTTCTATACAGTGAGATGTGGTTGTAATCAATGACCATCATTCCTCGTGAGATGCAAACTCATCCATCCAAGTTCGCCACCGAATTGACAGGCTTGTGGCAAGTTTCAGACGACCAGTCGCCTAAATCTAGTGGTCATGGCTACGCCAGGCGCCACTTGCACCACCGTGCCACTGGCATGCACGAACCATGCCCGCTATGCTATATTACCACTGGCGTACACCAAAACGCCCCTGCGCCATTATCAGGCGCCCACACAAGGTAACCATAATCAACGGCTACCCTCCTTTATGAGACGCGATCTCAGCCATCAAAGTTCGCCACCAAACTGACA
Source organism: Papaver bracteatum (assembly GCA_023529315.1). Lineage (NCBI taxonomy): Eukaryota > Viridiplantae > Streptophyta > Magnoliopsida > Ranunculales > Papaveraceae > Papaver > Papaver bracteatum. The sequence continues at coordinate 253,710 of JAJJWX010000641.1, forward strand.
AACCTCTGGCAAGTTTTAGGAGACCAGCCAAAACGAATCCTAATAGCATCACGTGCTATGTTCCTGCGGTAAGTCCCTTGACTTTGACTTGCCACAAGTAGCAAAGTGCTACATGTTTTCCACACTCGAGACATCAAACATGTCACAAACTGAGGGATGCTCATCAGGGTATTGGTCTGGCGGTTTACAACATGCGGCGTGCAATGCGCCCGTTACAAAAAAGTGTCATGAAGCGGGACAATTAGTGGTGGTAAAAAGTAACAGTGTAAATGAATTCATTTCTTTCATCATGGAAACCTAATTGAAAAATAGGGGGTCTAACAACCTCACCCAATATTTCGATTAGCAATCTGTATGGACAACTCCGAGTTGTTTTCTAGAGAATCAACTAGACTCAATCAATAGAAAATATCTCAAGGAGTTATTATCTCAATCTCTCGATTTGATTTACTCAAGAAATATGATTCGAGAGTCTAATCAAAGAGAGATAACGTTGATGGTACCAAGGACTAATATCCAAGAGTCAATCGATTTAAATCAACAACCAATAGGTCGGATATTCTAATCGATTGAACAACGCACAACCAATATTATTTTAATTATTTAAAAATATAATGAGGAAAAGAAATAACATAGACACCATAATATTGTTAACGAGAAAACCGCAAATGCAGAAAAACCCCGGGGCCTAGTCCAGATTAAACATACACTGTATTAAGCCGCTACATACACTAGCCTACTCCAAATTAACTTCGGTCTGGACTATAGTTGAACCCCAATCAATCTCACACAGATCCAAGGTACAGTTATCCTCATACACCTCTGATCCCAGCAGGATACTGCGCACTTGATTTCCTTAGCTGATCTCACCCACAACCAAGAGTTGCTACGACCCAAAGTCGAAGACTTTAGCAAACAAATCTGTCTCACACAGAAAAGTCTACAAGATAGATAAATTCGTCTCCCACGAATAAACCTATGAGTTTTGTTCCGTCTTTTGATAAATCAAGGTGAACAGGAACCAATCAATAAAACCAGACTTATATTCCCGAAGATTAGCTCATTTTTATCAATCACCTCACAATAGTCTTAATCGACGCAGCGAAAAAAGATATTGTGGAATCACAAACGATGAGACGAAGATGTTTGTGATTACTTTTATATCTTTCCTATCGGAGATAGAAATCTCAAGTCAATTATTACAATAGTACTCGTACGATATAATTTGCAAGATCAGATCACACAACTACAATAAAAGTAGTATCGGTTTGGCTTTACAATCCCAATGAAGTCTTTAAGTCGTTAACTTGGTTTTAGAAGAAGAAAACAAAAGGTTAAAGGAGAATCGACTCTAGCTTAGCAAACTAGTATCACACAGAATATGTGGGGATTAGGTTTCCTAGTTGCTAAAGTTCTCCCTTATATAGTCTTTCAAATCATGGTTTGCAATCAATGTTAGCTTAGTAACAAAGCATTAAATATTCACCATTAGATGAACACCTGATTAAATACAAGCTAATATCTCTCAACCATTAGATCTAAAACTTAGCTTGCCATACACACATGTACTTGACGGTTTGGGGTTTGTGTAACCGTACCCAAACGTGTACAATAGTTGGTTCAATATTAGTCAACCAAATGGTTAGCCAAATGATAACTTTCATATCAACCATATTCTTCTTCACCATAACTAGTCCAAATGACTCTAATGAACTAGTTAGAGAGTTGTTCAATTGCTATGAGATCTTATGTACAACACGAGACACAATTGAAGAAAAAACGATGTGATTCACTAGAATCGATTCATGAACTATAAAGCCACGGTTTGCAATAACATTCCTTAGATAATTTAAATAAGTTCACGAACATCATTTTTAGACATAACCACTCAAGTTCGCGGACTCACATAACCGTTTGGAGTTCACAAACTCCAGCAGAAATTCTCGGGTTCAAGAACTTATGTTAGTTCGCAGACTGAGTTCTCGGACTGAAACCGAGCTACAACTCCAGCAGAAATTCTCGGGTTCGATAACTATGCACGTTTGCGGACTGCATTCGCGAACTGGGTTGACTGCTCAAGTTACGGTTTTCACTTGATCAACAAAGTTCGCAAACTTCAGTTCAAGTGCTAAGGAATTATACATATATGTGTTACCACAATAATGTTTATATCCCCCAATGGTTATATTGTCTAAACTCTCATTTCAATAATGAAAACATTCTCAGAGGACGTCATATAGTTGTTATTCACAAATTAGTTTTCGTCAGAGCAATTTCCAAAGTGATTGAAACATAACATGACTTTCTTCACTAGGCAAAGATGAACTTGGCTAAAGCTAAACTTTACCAACATACATTTCGAGAAATAGATAAGCGAGATATACTCAGCTCAAAATGTCACATGTGCATATCTTTAGGCTATATAGTAAAACGACTTTTGTCTCAAGATATGAGATAGACTAGATAGACTTTTGAGTGATAGATAAGTTCAAGTCTCCACATACCTTTTAGTCGATGAATATCCACTAGTTCCTTGAGTAGTCCTTCGTCTTGTATGATGATTGCCATGGATTTCTTGAGATCAACTACACTTTCTATCCTAGTCCAAGACCTTAGCTATAGTGGACTAGAAATCAAGACTTTATAGTTTTGATCACTAACATTGACAAACATGCTTGAGATAGCAACGCATGCGAGTTCGACCGAGCAGTGCTCTAACAATCTCCCCCTTTGTCAATTTTAGTGGAAAAAATGTTAATACATATGGAATACAAAAAATATATAAATAAAGTTTGTAGCTCCTATTCCACATGTCCAATCTTCAATAATACTCAAAATCTTCGTCACTTTCAAGTAGTCCAATGATCCCAAAGGTTGTAAGTTTAGCATCATCGTTGTTGAAAATCCATAGCTATAACAATGAGAAAAACATCGGTTCTCAATCATTGTTATACAGTGTCATAGTATTATTACACAGCGTCAAAGTCCAATTGCATCACAACTTCAACAACAATACCATGGTGTGTTTATGGGTGAAAACTACTTATGCTGGTTTTTGTAATTTGGGGTGTGTGTATGAGAAGTGAATCTAAACCCTAAACAAATGCACTGCACGGGAGTTCTTTTGATTCGAGAGATCAATCTATACAATTCTGGCCTAAACCAAGAAATGGTCTTTCCAGAATTGTTTTGGTCACAAAGTGAAGGAGATGGGGTTGATCTTAGGGAGGGAAGCGAAGAAGGTGTTGAGATTGTGAAGGTGTAGGCTGTTTTATGACTTGTAACAGAAAGGTGAGCAGGCTTACGAATAATGCAAGTAGGCTCTGGGTGTTTGAATACGTCTCATATTAACACTTGGTTTATATGTTGTCTTCTGTAAATAGGGAGTAGAACCTATTTATACAAGTCATTTGAGCCTTATTCACGTCTCTCGTGGGAAGTGGAGGAAGTGGAGTTATGGAGTAGTGGAGTTGTGTGTTAGCATCACATGATCAGTCTTGCCCACTTCTCCTATCATCACTAACCGTCCATGTCTTCTTAACACGTTCTTGTGATGGCGCGTTGCACGCTGCACGCTGTAAACCGCCATACCAATACCCCAGTATATATCCCCCAGTTTGTGACATGATTGATGTCTCGAGTGTGTGGATCGTGGGACCCACAGAAGGTAGCATGTAATGCTAGTTAAATAACTAAATTATTTAGGAAGTCGATACTTATAAAGTATTGTGTGTATTCTATGCATGTTATGCATCAAATGTATTCGGCATATATGAAGCATCATTGTTGAGCATTATGCCCTGCCTACTTCACGAGAGGGATTGGAGGCTGCGTTAGAAAAGCCTCCCTTGGCCGACCACACGGTGTGGCAGAGTGGAAGACGGTGATCATGGTGATACCTCAATGGTCACCTAACTCCTATCCTAGGCCGTCCGTCCGAGCTGGCAAAGTTGGACGGAAGAGATGAATTGCAACCCACATCTTCGACCGTCGGATTAGGGTTTAGGAGGTGCGCGAGTGCACTTTTTCAGCTTGGTCGAATCCAAGCATGAGAGACGTTTCATGGAGGACCGATTAGGCATGCGTGTAGATGGCATGCTGATGTCCATATCCATGCTTCAATGTCCCACGAAGGTTTGATCTAGGCCACTCGAATTCTCCGGTGAAATTGAGTGGCTGAGATCGATTTGCGACAGAAATCCTATGCCGCAAAGGATTCCTAAAGGGGCGCGGTATGCCACCTTCAAGGCGAGCGTTTCTAGACGACCAAGCTTGGTCGGTCTCGGCCGATTGGTCCGGCGGCACGTGGTAGGATGGTATTCACGCCTATACCTGACTTTCCCATGGAAACGTGAACTAAGCCACTCAATGTTTCTGGCGAAGTTTTGTGGTCGAGATCAGTTTGTGCTTTGGGAAGCGTGACCACGCTAGTTTGGGCGTGCGATTTCGAGAAACCAGGCATGGTATGCCTTGTTCGGTTGGGTGAGGAGATAGATGGTTCCACGGTGATCATGTTAGTTCTCACTGGACCTGCTCAATTATTTCCTAAGCCCTTCATTCGATCAGGAGAAAACGGATGCTTGTGATCAATACAAACCCTAATTAGGGTTTTGGATGGTCGTGCGTCATGCTTTGTTTTGTGCGCACGAATTGGGACAACGAACCATGGTTGGTCCTGACCGACTAGTCATGTGTGTAGGCGGGCCCATGGTGATTGTGTTGACATGATCCGCGCCCTTTGAATCTACATCTACACCCTCCATTTATGCCTGCGAAGATGGATGGTTGAGATCGTTTTGCGACACATGTAATCTGCTGCAATCCCTAATTTAGGGTTTCTTGTCCATTTTGCTTGGTTTGGACGGTTTGGAAAGCTATGCTACCCCTTTTGGAGAGGCCGACCATACGGGGCCCGCGTTGGGTCGACAGTGAATATTCCAATACCTTCTTGGGGGTATTGGATTCGATCTGGACCATTCAATCATGCTGGTGAAGTTGGATGATCATGATCGTTTCTAGAATGTTATGGACAATCTAGACGCTCAATCGGGCTAGTATAACACACCGAGAGTTAATGCTCAATCGGGCTAGTATAGCACACCGAGAGTTACAGCTCAATCGATCTAGTATAACACACCGAGAGTTACAGCTTGTACGGGAATTTCGTGCATGCCTCACTGTTAGTACTTGGATATTAATGCTACTCTGCTGCGAGTAACAATCAGTCATCATGCCGCACCAACAATAAGTGTCATGCTAGGAACAACACAAGAAATACAAGGCATTTTATGCATTAATCAATAATGCTAAAATTCACAGAATATTCGGGGGATTGTTTCTACATGCTCCATTCTAGGTGAATTAGTAAAGTGAAGAAGTATTCATCACTTATAAAATAATCTCATCCTCTGCAGGATGGTTACAGGAAAAGTTGGTTTTACAACTTTAGCCCTGAACTAAAATCCACCATCAACAATAAGTCCCCTGCCTAGCACATGATGGTTACACTATTGTGGGGTAGGCATGAGATGGTGACAAATACATGGGAGAAAAACAAGATGAGGAGAGTTTACCCGGAAAGCCTTGCTCGTCCGCTATCGATCACCCAACGCGCCGTTGCAAACGTGGAATCCTGAGTGGGACCGGTTTCTTTCTTTGGGCGTTTGAAACAAAAGAGGAATCCAATCAAAAGAGGGATCCTTGTCCTATTGGGACTCTTCCAATTTTTTGTTTATAAAAGAGAAACCGACTTCCCCCTTTTTTTGTTCAGATCTGGTCGCTCACTATTCATGTAGCTTCTAAAAACACCGCCGTCACCGTCGGAGTTCGCCGTCCGTCAGAAAGGTAAGTGCTTTCGTGCCCCCCTTTTGTTTTTTGACGCCAAACCTAGTTTTAGGCAAACCTCTTTTGTTTTTTTTTGTTTTTTTTTTTGAGGAAGTCATTCTTGGCTTGAATTTCGTAGAAACGATTCCCATGAATATAGAAAAATCGTGCTATGATACGTGTGAATGAATACGGGATCGTTATGCCTGTTTGATTAAATGTGGGTTTCATCCTGCTCAAACATCGACCTTATACTCGTCTTGTGGCTTGGACCAATACCGGCTTCGTGGTCTTGACTGGTCCTGTTTGCTGACGTGGCCCAATGCCTACGTAACTGCCGCGATTTGGTGACATGACCTAATACCGGCCTTGCTTGAGTCTAATACCATCCTTGCCCGCTTTGTTCGAATATGGGCCCGCTACGTGCTCGTAGTTGATCAGGATTAAGTCCTCAGGATAGAATTTGCCTTGTTCCTTGGATTGGATGCGTTTCTTCCCATTGCACGACGATTGCCTTCAAATATTCGATAAATATCCACTGATTGTTATCCCGCATTTGTAGCCTTTACAGAAGGTAAGCGAATACTCATCTTTTCTCCGGGATCTTGTTAACTCGTGAAATATAAAGAAGATGCTGAGTCTTCTCTCATTACAGAATTATTTCTTTCTTTGTTCAGGTATTGCTCCACATCCATTGTATAACTTGATCTTCTTGGTGATGAATTTTGTTAACATAATCATAGATCCTTTTTTGCAAAATAGAGGCGGCTGGCAAGGACTGCTCTGGTATCTCTCCTGAAAGAATCTTCGAAGTGAACAAACCCGAGACTGATGGTCCGTTCGAGGAGCTAATGGCTAAAATTGATGTTCCGCTTCTCGAAGTTGATCGCGCCATACGGGGCATGCCAATTATGTACTTTCGTGTCGCTTGAGAATGCGTTCGTGATCTTTTGACTTTAATCGACTAGGAAGAAAAATGGAGGCTTGAGGAAGCGTCGCAACCACCGGTAAGCGCAAGAGCTAAGAGATTTGATACACGGATGAAAAGGCGAAGAGTTGAACATGAACGGCCTCCACGGGAAGATATGGGTGATTATACGATCCGCGATGGTGTGATCATTCTTGATTCTGATACGGATGAGCCCGAACTCCCAAAAGTTGTCAGTACGATCTCCAATGTTGTAGTGGCTCTTGAGGAAGATATGGAAGCTGCCCCTACTAGGGACATCGTGGAGAACGTTATTGCAGAAATACCTGAAGCGGAGGCTGAGGCATACCCGGAGGAAGAAGAAGTAGCGGCATGTGATGACGTTGAGGCAGACTTCAATGGTGGAGAAGACACGGTCGACCTTTGATGACTGAATCTTCTTATTATTTCTCTTTTCTTCTTTTCTGAGTATTTTCCCGTGATCTTGTGAACACTTTTCTCCTTGTACTCAGTGGCGGATGAGTTCAAGGTTTTCTTATTTCTGTTTTACTTGTTTGAACGAGTTTCTTATTTTTGAAATAAATTCTTCATTAAGACTGCATCATAGTGGTTGTGCCTTCATATGATTGTATGTGACCCTTGTGAGAAGAGAAGTAATTCCATAATGAAATACCACGGACCTGTCTGCACTCTCCTGGCATAATCTCGTCTGCGCCCTCCTGATGTAAGCTGGGACAAACTATTCAAGATGCTTCCCTTTTTCCTTTGCATGCATTCTATTCCTCCAACTTTCCCGAAAGGTGTGAAGTGTTTTCCTTTTAGAGTTCTCTGGTTTAATCTGGTGGATAATGATGACTCAGGTCGAACCTGGGTCTTTGTGTCATGCCCGGGGGTAAAAATTTCTAAAGAAAATAATACTTTAATTGAGAAATTGGAACCTTAATAATTATGAATGCAAGTATTGCAATCATTTTTTGAAGGAATTACAAAATAGCAAATAAAGGGAAATTGTTGGAGGAACGCTGGAGGAACCATTACGAAGAACGCTGGAGAGGAAGAGTAGAACATCGTCTCTAGGTACTGTATGGTTTAAGCCATTGTGAGTGTATCATCACGCCCTCAAGCTTGTCAGCAATGATGATATTGCAGTAGACGCCTATGATAACATCTGCTACCAAATATGGTTCATCTTCCTTTGTCACCGACAAATCAGATTGGTTAGTCATTTTCACCGCCACATTTCCAACTTGAAACGTGGTCCTCTTTGCTACCATATCTCCAATTTGAAATGGATTTGGATTTGACACATTATCTTGTTTCTAGGACACGTTTTCTCTGACTGCTTCCAAGCTCTTAGCAAAACGCTCGAAAGGATCAGCACCCCACTCACATCTCTTAGTGGCGGTTAGGTTGTTGATTGAAACAAGTCCCCGAGCCTCAGCAGGAAGATGCTTTACTGTTTGTAAAAAAAGGTTGTTCGATGAGACTTACATGGGCTCGAAACCTTTTAAGGTATGAATTCGGGATTTCTCCAGAAAGTTGCGTCACATTTGCAAGGTGTCGGTGCGGAGACAAACAATTCTCAGGATTTTACAGCTTGTTGGAGATTCTTTTAGGTACTGAAATTGGAAAAGGAATCACTCTTAGTGCTTCTTTGTTGTCGTGTATCCACGGGTGCCCCAGGATCATGTCGTAATTCGGATACTCTTCCACTATGTAAAATTTATCATGCGTTAGAGTATTACCGATTTTAACTTCGAGGTCAATGTATCCATATGCATCTCTGAATTCTCCTTCTGAGCTCCTAATCACGGTTGGGCTGCGAGTAGCTTCTTGTTTTGAAATCCTTGCGGCCCTCAGAGTCTTGACAGTGATGATGTTGAACTCGGAGGATGCGTCAATCAACGTGCTGCCTAATTTGACATCCTTCAAACGAGTGATGGTCAGGAGTCCCCAGTCCCCTTTGTTGGTCGTGTCTTCAAGGAAAGACTATGGCCTCGAGACTGCTTCCTTTTCCGTATACAAATGCCTTTCTGACACAACATGATTGATGGCTGTGAACATGTCTTGACGTTGTCCCTTTGAGAGATACAAGATTTCACACAAACGCTCCATCATAGTATGTACACTCTTGCAGACAGAATCCCCCAAGATCATGCATCTTCTAATGGGAAGAGGGTCCCTATGAACGCCCTTATTTCCTAACTGGAGTTCTCCTGCTTCCACCTTTTCTCTAAAGATTTGTTTCAACTTTTTGCAATCTTTGGTCGGGTGATGGACAAACCTATGGTAGCGGTAGTACTTGGGATCTGTCATCTCGTCCTCGGTCGGTGGTCATCCGATAGGTGGTAGCTTGATCGCGTCATCTTGAATCCATGCTTCCAGGAGTTCTATGACTTCATTCATGGGAAAGGGGAAATTTGGAACTATGTCTCCGGACTCTTGCACATGAGTTTTGTCTGCTCTCTTTCGAGACGAAGTCATATGTGTTGATGTTGCACTCTTGGGAGGTTGTTCTGTTGCTGACACTTTCCTCTTCCCTCCTTCGCCTACCACACTCACACAAGGGCCGGTGTTGTATTGTCTGTTGATGAGACACCTGCTTCCTCGGCTATCGCGCACATCTTCATTTCGGACGATCTTAGTTCTCTCCAATAACGCTGGGGCTGTTGTGGATGATCGTTTAGAAGCTTCATGTAGCTCTGAAAATGTTTGAAATCCCATGTTCTCTAACAAAGCACGGTATATGGGAATCATTCCGTTAATGCATAGCTCCACTAACTGGCGTTCGGTGACATTCGAATAATGACAGTCCAACGCCTGAGTTCTGAACCTTTTGACGAAGTCGTTCGGATGTTCGTTGCTCCGTTGAGAGATTCTTCCCAAATCCGAAAATGTGACATGCTCTGACATGAAGAAATACTTCATGTAGAAGGCGTCGACCATCTCACTCCAATTGGATATACTGTTAGGTGTGATACTATTGTACCAAGTGTAGCTCTTCCGGCAAGTGTCTTCGATAACTCTTTCAGGTGGAGAACATGATTGTATTCGTGCTCTCCTAAATATTCCAAAAATAGAGATACATGTTCACGAGCGTTACCAATACCATCATAAAGGGAGAATTGAGGAGAGACATAGCCCCTTAGGACAGGAATTCGTTGCACATCTTGAGGGTATGGAGGCTGGTGTTGGTGGATGTCCGCCATATTTCCTTTGCCCCGTCTTCGGAGGAGTCGCTCCAGGTCCTCACGCGTAACGAAGTTGGATGGTTGGCCTCTTTATCTTAGGCGTTCAGGAGTGTCACGAGTTTCCTCATCCATGCGGGTATGCGCCATTGAAGTGCCTGCCCCGGGTGCATCGAACACGTTCCTCGTTGGCTCCAGGGGCTATCGTGGCCATGAAGGAAATCGTTCGGCTAGAGCTTTGAGAAAAGTAAGTACCTCTTTCTGAGTCGCAACCATATCCGTTTGGGCTCTAGCAAGAAATTCTTGTCTTTCCATTAAGTCCACCATGGTGATATAGGATTGTCCTCCTCTTGTTCCTCCAACTCCTCGTCCTGATGGAGGAGTAGCGGTTTCCCTGGTGACAACCGGAGGCGTTACACTTGAAGAAATACCGGGATTTGCGGCTTCTATAGCTCTGGTGATAGTAGGTGTCACGCCTACTAGAATATCCACTGTTCCGCTGGTGTTAGTGGTAGAGGAGACGGCTCCACGATAGGTATTGATCACATTCTGCAAAACTCCAACGACAGGGACAGTAATACCAAGAGTGTTGTCGGCGCTGATTCCATCGGAATTGATCGCTGATCCGGACCTAAGTTCTACCATCTTTCAATTTGAACAGATTGAAATTAAATTGAAAATTGATCCTACAACCGAGAGATTAATCTCCCACTATGGTCGCCAATTGTTTATGGGTGAAAACTACTTCTGCTAGTTTTTGTAATTTGGGGTGCGTGTATGAAAAGTGAATCTAAACCCTAAACAAATGTATTGCACGGGAGTGCTTTTGATTCGAGAGATCAACCTATACAATTCTGGCCTAAACTAAGAAATGGTCGTTCCAGACTTGTTTCGGTCACAAAGTGAAGGAGATGGGGTTGATCTTACGGGGGGAAGCAAAGAAGGTGTTGAGATTGTGAAGGTGTAGTCTGTTTTATGACTTGTAACAGAAAGGTGAGCTGGATTACGAATAATGCAAGTAGGCTATGGGTGTTTGAATACGTCTCGTATTAACACTTGGTTTCTGTTTTTTCTTCTGTAAATAGGGAGGGGAACCTATTTATACAAGCCATTTGAGCCTTATTCACGTCTCTCGTGGGAAATGGAGGAAGTGGGGTGATGGAGTAGTGGAGTTGTGTGTTAGTGTCACACGATCAGTCTTGCCCACTTCTCCTATCATCACTAACCGTCAATGTCTTCTTGACACGTTCTTGTGATGGCGCGTTGCACGTTGTAAACCTCCAGACTAATACCCCAGTATGTATCCCAAGTTTGTGACATGATTGATATCTTGAGTGTGTGGATCGTGGTACCCACAGGAGGTAGCATGTAATGCTAGTTAAATAACTAAATTGTTTAGGAAGTCGATACTTGTAAAGTATCGTGTGTATTCTATGCATGTTATGCATCGAATGTATTCGGCATATATGAAGCATCGCTGTTAAGCATTATGCCCTGCCTACTTCACGTGAGGGTTTGGAGGCTGCGCTAGCAAATTCTCCCTTGGCCGACCACATGGTGTGGCAGAGTGGCATACGGTGATCACGGTGATACCTCACTGGTCGCCTAACTCCTATCCTAGGCCATCCGTCCGAGCTGGAGAAGTTGGACGGACGAGATGACTTGCGACCCACATCTGCGACCGTCGGATTAGGTTTTAGGAGGTGCGCGAGTGCACTCTTTCATCTTGGTCGAATCCAAGCATGGGAGGCGTTTCATGGAGGACCGATCAGGCATGAATGTAGACGGCATGCTATTGTCCATATCCATGCTTCACTGTCCCACAAAGGTTTGATCTAGGCCACTCGAATTCTCCGGTGAAGTTGAGTGGCTGAGATCGATTTGCGACAGAAAACCTATGCTGCAAAGGGTTCCTAAAGGGGCGCGGTATGCTACCTTCAAGGCACGCGTTTCGAGACGACTAAGATTGGTCGGTCTCGGCCGATTGGCCCGGGGTGCAGGTGGTAGCCTGATATTCACGCCTATACCTGACTGTCCCATGGAAACATGATCTAATCCACTCAATTTGTCTGGCGAAGTTGAGTGGTCGAGATCCGTTTATGATTTGGGAAGCGTGACCACGCTAGTTTGGGCGTGCGATTTGGAGAAACCAGGCATGGTATGCCCTGTCCGGTTGGGTGAGGAGATAGATGGTTCAATGGTGATCATGTTAATGCTCACTGGACCTGCTCAATTGTCTCCTAAGCTCTTCATTCAATCAGGAGAAAACGGACGCTCGTGATCAATACAAACCCTAATGAGGGTTTTGGATAGTCGTGCGTCATGCTTTGGTTTGTGCACACGAATTGGGACAACCAACCATGGTTGGTCCTGACCGACTGGTCATGTTTGTAGACGGTCCCATGGTGATTATGTTGACATGCTCCGCGCCCTTTGAATCTACATCTACACCATCCATCTATGCCTGAGAAGATGGATGGTTGAGATCGTTTTGTGACACATATAATGTGCCGCAAACCCTAATTTAGGGTTTCTTGTCCATTCTGCTTGGTTTGGACGGTTTGGAAATCTATGCAACCCCTTTTGGGGAAGCCGACCATGCGGGGCCCGCGTTGGGTCGGCAGTGAATATTCCAATACATGCTTGGGGGTATTGGATTCGATCTGGACCATCCAATCATGCTGGTGAAGTTAGATGATCGTGATCGTTTCTAGACTTCTATGGATAGTCTAGACGCTCAATCGAGCTAGTATAACACACCGAGAGTTACATGCTCAATCGGGCTAGTATAACATACCAAGAGTTACAGCTCAATCGGGATAGTATAACACACCAAGAGTTACAGCCTGTATTGGAATTTCGTGCATGCCTCACTGTTGGTACTTGGATATTCATGCTACTCTGCTGCGAGTAACAATCAGTCATCATGCCGCACCAACAATAAGAGTCCTGCTAGGAACAACACAGGATATACAAGGCGTTTTATGCATTAATCAATAATGCTAAAATTAACAGAATATTCGGGGGATTGTTGCTACATGCTCCATTCTAGGTGAATTAGTAAAGTGAAGAAGTATTCATCACTTATAAAATAATCTCATCCTATGCAGGATGGTTACACGAAAAATTGGTTTTACAACTTTAGCCCTGAACTAAAATCCACCATCAACATGGTGATACTTTACTCCCCCTTAGTCAATACTCCATCTCACATGGAAACCACTCCCCCTTACATAATGATCGGAAAACCATATGTGTTTGTAGTGTGAACTACAATTAATTCTCCCCCTTTTTGTCAATAAAATTAGCAAAGGTACAAGAACGGGATCCTAATGAAATTTTCGTAAGAGACATTTCATGACCAAAGGTAAATATGTATCATCTTGTTTAGATGCAATCATAAATCCGAAGCTAAATGCATTCATCAAGGAGTTTATAAAGACTCAAGATAACCCCTGTAATATTCCACATCCGCACTCCCCACAAAGATTTGGCAATTAAGCACAAGTTCAAAAGAACTCTCCCCCATAAAATGTCATTCCCTAAGGAACAACAAGAGCGACCTTAATTTCAAAAGAAAAGAAGGATTTCTTTAGACTCAACAAATTACATACAAGTATGAATTTGGAATCCAACAAGAAATATTCAATAAAATTAACCAAAGCGAACCAAGATTAATTTGACTAAATATGCTCAACACAAGAAAACTTATGGAGACTTAAAAAAATCAATTAAATTAATCACAATAGAACTTGCAAATAATCTAATTGTCATACTCAATCAAACTAATTACAAGAGTAATCAATTTAATTGGCCACACTCGACATAAGAAGAACTTACGGAGTGCTAACTAAATAACCATACTAGATGATTGATTTAGTTCATTTGGGCTCAACGCAAGAGATTATGAAACCCCGACTAAGATTATCATAACATGACAACCTTAACCACACATGTACTCAACATAAAAAAACTTATGGAATACAAACTAAACAACCACACAAGTTGATTAATTTAGTTCTTAATGCTCAACATATAGCATCTCATGGAACAACCAACCATGCCAATAAGAAATCGACTAAGTTGTATCGTTCTCAACATGAGATACATAATGTAACCTTCACGGTAATACATAAAAAATGGATCAATAAGGATCTATACCGTGGATAATACAAGGATTCATTCTATGTTTCCATCACCATTTGCACAATGACACACAATTGACATAATCCTTGAATCACAAAATATTTTAACCCATCTTACATCAACAATTGACAATATAGGCTTAACTTTTGTGTTTGTCAAAAGTCTATTCATCCTTTTATCAATATATGCATATCAATTCATGAACGAATTTACTTTTGACAAAATATGGGACAATCAAGTTCACAGACGTAAACACACATATCCCATCAAAATATTGCAATATATAAAACCATAAAGATTAATATTGCAACCATCATCTTCCAAACAAACTTATAATTTTTAAACCAAAAAATCTAAAAACAAGAAGAAGATGAAAACATTGGATAGCTATGTGTACTCACAATAATGGCTATTCCAAAACACTAGTTATTCTTCTAAACAAAAAGAGATAATAGAAGATTTACTAGACATTAAGACCTTTGAAGAATTCATTATCTTCCCCGAACTCCTTGTCGTCAACAACCATGGGAACATAAGGTTCATTGAGGAAGGAGTTTATATCAATGAACCTTCTTGGTTGCTGTTGTCGAACCAGGGCCTTCTGAATCTCACGAGTCTTATACACAAAAGTCTTTATTTGTTGAATCTCCTTTCGCAGCTCCTTTAACACATCAAGAACATCAGAAAACTTATGAGAATTTGAAGGAACAGCTCTTGGCTTCCTCATATTCCTTCTTTTTCTTTTCAAGGTTGGAGTCAATGGAGATTTTTCTTTTTCCTTCATGATTAATTTCTTAACAATCGCATTACCTTCTTTTCTATCGCAAGACATCATTCTTGGAGCGTCCATCAACGAATGGGTTTGTGAGAGGAATTCACAATTGGCTCAACAAGTAGTCTAGAGATAAAAAAAAAAGGTTTTAGAGACGGAAAAGGTATGTAGGGTTCAAAACCTAAAATAGGTTTGTAAACGATCAACTCTTATCCCTGTCAAGAGTAAAGTTGTCGATAATACACTTTTTCTTTTGTTTGATAGACAAAAATAAGACAAAACTAAGAAAAGAAGAAACAAAACTTTTCCAAAAGCCTGAGAGGTGCAAAATCATTGTCTCTTTTGATCAGGCACATGAGACAATATTTTAGACACAACACAATTAAGTTGTGTTGTGGTGAGCAACAATTTGTCCACCAATTTCCTCTTGAGAGGAATCTACAGACCTCTGTCTATTAAAACTGTTTGACCATATTTTCTTTTCAAATGGTCTTGATTTTTCCTTGGAAACTAACTTCTTAGACGAAGATAAAATCTTACATACCTCTGCCGTCTTCTGAGCAAGTTTGAGATTTCTTGCTAAATTATTTGCTCTTCGTTGAAGTTTGTTGACGTGTCTTTATTTGTGTTTGAACTTGTAACACCTTGAGAGTTCATGTACTTTAAATGAACAATATGAGCACGTCACACTTGGATAATAATCAGGCTACTGAATTTTTCACACGGATAGTCATAAAGTGGATCCTAAGACATTATAAACAGTGTTTCCAAGAAAAGGGTCAACTTCTTCTTCCAGAATAATTGGATTATCTTCTAAAAGAATGTCAAAATTGATATGTGTATTGCTACAATTATCAAAATCAATATTTTCATCAAGAAGTGCAACACTTGATTTCCCGTCTTCATTAGAGTCGTAGCTGTTAGAAATTTCATCAAGAGTCGCTGCAAGACCTTTGTTCCCAGTGTATTTACTATGATTTGGACACTCGTTTGCAAAATGACCAAATCCCTTACACTTAAAGCACTGTGGCATATTCTCATCATCAGTCTCATCAATATCCATGTTTTTAGGATGAACATGATTATGAGGTTTGACTGATGCCTTAGGCTTATCTCTGGAGAACCGTTTACTTCTCTTCAATAGAAGTTCCCTATACTGTCTTGTGATCATTGAGACTTATTTGTCAAGATCTTCATCTGATGATTCTGTCTCAGAGTGATCATCTTCAGAGATATACACTTTTTTACTTTTTATCAAGTAATTTAGTGTCCTTTAGTGCTTTCAACGCAACATCCTTATATTTGGATGAATGTTCATGATCAAAGATCTTAATCTTTCCAACCAACGTGTTTCTGGAGACATTATCTAGGTTATTTCCCTCAACGATGGCATGCTTCTTAGCATCGTATCTAGATGGCAGTGATCTGATAATTCTCATCACAATGTCCTTTTCAGGAATAGTCTTACCCAATGCAAAATATGCATTAACAATTTCAGACACTTTGTGATTAAACTCATCAAATGTTTCTTCATCTGCCATACAAAGGTTTTCCCAATTGGAACTAAGGTTTTAAAGCCTAGCTTCCTTTTCACTGGTGTTTCCTTCAAATACGGTTTCTAATATATCCCAAGCTTCTTGCGACTTAGTGCAGTTAGACACATGGTGCTGAAGATTTGGGGTAATGGCATGTATAATTGCATTCAAACCGTCAGAATTTTTCTTTGCAGAAAGAATCTCTGCAGGAGTGTATTCCATAATATTCTTTGGAACATTTACATCTCCAACTGCATCAACGGGAGCATTATATCCATTAACAACATATACCCACGATTGGAAATCACGTGCTTGAAAAAAAGCGCGCATAGCAATTTTCCACCATAAATAATTAGTGCCGCCAAAGACTGGTGGTACGTTTATTGAGATAGCACCTCTGTCCATAGATTCAGATCGCTACAAACACGGACTTGTAAGGTCTTGAACGTTTTTTCCTGCTTTGATACCAATTGAAAATGTGGGGGTCTAACAACCTCACCCAATATTTCGATTAGCAATCTGTATGGACAACTCCGAGTTGTTTTCTAGAGAATCAACTAGACTCAATCAATAGAAAATATATCAAGGAGTTATTATCTCAATCTCTCGATTTGATTTACTCAAGCAAATATGATTCATGAGTCTAATCAAAGAGAGATAACTTGGATGGTACCAAGGACCAATATCCAAGTGTCAATCGATTTAAATCAACAACCAATAGGTCGGATATTCTTATCGGTTGAACAATGCACAACCTGTATTATTTCAATTATATAAAAATATAATGCAGAAAAGAAATAACACAGATACCAGAATTTTGTTAACAAGGAAATCACAAATGCAGAAAAACCCCGGGATCTAGTCCAGATTAAACATATATTGTATTAAACCGCTACAGACACAAGCTTACTCCAAATTAACTTGGGTTTGGACTGTAGTTGAACCCCCCCCAATCAATCTCACACTGATCCAAGGTATAGTTATGCTCCTACTCCTCTGATCCCAGCAGGATACTGCGCACTTGATTCCCTTAGATGATCTCACCCACAATCAAGATTTACTACGACCTAAAGTCGAAGACTTTAGCAAACAAATCTGTCTCACACAGAAAAGTATACAAGATAGATAAATTGGTCTTCCACGAATAAACCTATGAGTTTTGTTCCGTCTTTTGATAAATCAAGGTGAACAGGAACCAATCAATAAAACCAGACTTATATTCCTGAAGAACAGCTCAGTTTTATTAATCACCTCACAATAGTCTTAATCGACGTAGCGAAAAATATATTGTGGAATCACAAACGATGAGATGAAGATGTTTGTGATTACTTTTATATCTTGCCTATCGGAGATAGAAATATCAAGACAATTATTACAATTGTACTCGTACGATAGAAACAACAAGATCAGATCACAAAACTACAATAAAAGTAGTATCAGTTTGGCTTCACAATCCCAATGAAGTCTTTAAGTCGTTAACCTGGTTTTAGAAGAAGAAAAAAAAAAGGTTAAATGAGAATCGACTCTAGCTTATCAAACTAGTATCACACAGAATGTGTGGGGATTAGGTTTCCCAGTTGCTAGAGTTCTCCCTTATATAGTCTATCAAATCAGGGTTTTCCATACACACATGTACGTGACGATTTTGGTTTTGTGTAACCGTACCCAAACATGTACAATAATGGTTCAATATTAGTCAACCAAATGGTTAGCCAAATGATAACTTTCATATCAATCATATTTTTCTTCACCATAACTAGTCCATATGACTCAAATGAACTAGTTAGAGAGTTGTTCAATTGCTATGAGATTTTATGTACTACACAAGGAATAATTGAAGTAAAAACGATATGATTCACTCGAATAGATTCATGGAATATAAAGCCACGGTTTGAAATAACATTTCTTAGATAATTTAAATAAGTTCACGAACATCGTTTTTAGACATAACTACTCAAGTTCGCGGACTCACATAACCGGTTGGAGTTCACAAACTCCAGAATAAATTTTCGGGTTCGAGAACTTCCGACAGTTCGCGGACTGAAACCGAGATACAACTTCAGCAGAAATTCACGAGTTCGAGAACTACGCACGTTCGCGAACTGCGTTCGCGGACTGGGTTGACTGCTCAAGTTCCGGTTTTCACTTGATCAACAAAGTTCACAAACTTCGTTTCAAGTGCTAAGGACTTATACATATATGTGTTACCACAACAATGTTTATATCCCCCAATGGTTATATTGTCTTAACTCTCATTTCAATCATTGAAACATTCTCAGAGGACGTCATATAGTTGTTATTCACAAACTAGTTTTCGTCAGAGAAATTTCCAAAGTGATTGAAACATAACATGACTTTCGTCACTAGGAAAAGATGAACTTGGCTAAAGTGAAAGCTTTACCAACGCACATTTAGAGAAATAGATAAGCGAGAATACTCAGCTCGAAATGTCACATGTGCATATCTTTAGTCTATATAGTAAAACGACTTTTGTCTCAAGATAGGAGATAGACTAGATAGACTTTTGAGTGATAGATAAGTTCAAGTCTCCACATACCTTTTAGTCGATGAAGATCCATTGGTTCCTTGAGTAGTCCTTCGTCTTGTATGATGATTTCCATGGAGTTCTTGAGCTCAACTACACTTTCTATCCTAGTCCGAGACCTTAGCTATAGTAGACTAAAAATCTAGACTTTATAGTTTTGATCACTAACATTGACAAACATGCTTGAGATAGCAACGCATGCGAGTTCGACCGAGCAGTGTTCTAACACTAATGTTTGACGGTTACATGAATTCACTTCCTTCATCATTGAAGCATAATGCCTGACAGTTACATGTTACTATATTCTTCCACCACTCAATCATTTCCACTTCCTACGAGACCAGGGTACGTTTCAATATGACTTGTATATATAGGTTTCACCTATTTTCCACCAAAAAAAACAAGTTTTTGGTCTGCAACAATACAGTATCTAGAATTCACATGGTAGCTTTCCATCTTTCTAGCATGTACTATTTTCTGATACAAGTTATAAAAACAAGCCACATCTTCATAATCAACTATTCTGGTCTCAACACTCTCTTCGCTTCCCTCCCTAAGACCAACCCTTCTCCTTCACTTTGTGACCGAAGCAAGCCTGGAATGGCCATTTCTTGGTTTAGGCTAGGATTGTACAGATTGATCTCTCGAATCAAAATCACTCTCGTGCAGTGCATTGTTTAGGGTTTAGATTCGTTTCTCATCCCCACACCCAAAATTACCACAATCAGCAGAAACGGTTTTCACCCATAAACACCGTTATAATGTGAAAAGTTATCATAAAAATTTACTATCATCAAAATATGACGCATAATGTTGATTCTTACCTGAAGAACTTTGACCAGAGGGAAATAACAGCATGTTGATAATATCTTTATATCCTTCAATTATCCTTTTTAGGTTGTCTTCCATCTCTCCATTTATTCCTTCTTCTGGTACCCTTTTCATATCATGAAAAATATAATCTCACTTCTTAATTGAAGAATATACGTGAGTTCTTCTTAGACGAAATGGTTTAGGAAGACTATTTCACATTTGAACATTTGATGAACATATTGAACTGACTTTCTTGGTGGGGTACACAGGGTGAGTACTAAAACCTATTTGTTTAGACATACGAATGTCAGTTACACCTTTGAGAATTAAATCTAAGGTGTGTTGAAGACGTATAATAGAATTATCATTCAACCTATAATTCCTATTTTATTCACCAATCCATTTTGAATTACAAAAGAGTCACACTTTCTGATCACCTGAGTGATTAGACAGAACACTCTTAAAACCATTATTGGGAAAATTACTCCTTCCATGTGATGTGGACATTCCTTGATTAGAGGAAGACACAGGCACATCTTTTTCAACAAGAAGGTATTTTGATTCTTCTTTTGAACCAGAAATTTTTCCAGTTAAATCGGAGGAAGTTGGTATAGTGGACTATTTGGAACATTCTTGAATAGAGAGTTTACTCAAAAGAAGTTCAGTTTCCAAAGTATCCTCTTTGAGTTTTCCCTCATGCAAGGTCTGTGAAGAACAAACATAGGTGTTTTCCTCATGTAGGACTTTTAGAAGCGAGTCACGCTCATTTACCATACCAACATGAACATTTACTTTGTGCTTCAATCGATTGATACTATCATCCTAGATTCTAACAAGTTTAAGAATCATTGCACTCTCTTTGGCTGCATTCCTTTCAACTTCAGAGTCAGACTTGTCACTCGGTGAAACACTTGTCAATGTAAGTATGTTTCGTTGGAACACTAGGTTCATCTATATTCGAGATTGACAAATATTTCTCTTTAATAGATTTTATGGAAACAAGACTTTTGTTTATGGAAATGCGTTTATCAGTGATAACACTTCTGTCAATATCAGATCGCTACAAACACAGACTTATAAGGTCTTTAATGTGTTTGCCTGCTCTGATACCAATTGAGAATGAATGGGTCTAACAACCACACCCAACAATTCGTTTAGCAATCTAAGAGGACTTACTCCAATATACTTTCTATAGAATCAACCAGACAGTCAGACTCAATCTAGAGAAAAGTATACACAAGAGTTTATATCTCTAACTCTTAATTTAATCTTCAATCAGCAAATAGAAATTTGCGAGCCCGATTGAATATAAGAGAAGTAACTAGAACGGTACCAAAGATTGGATTTCCTAATTGATCGATACAATGCACAACATGTGATATTTCAATTATATAACAAAATATAACGCGGAAAAGAAATAACACTTACACCAGAATTTTGTTAACAAGGAAAACCGCAAATGCAGAAAAACCCCGGGACCTAGTCCAGCTTTGAACACCACATTGTATTAAGAAGCTACAGACACTAGCCTACTACCAATGAACTTCGGACTGGACTGTAGTTGAACCCTAATCAATCTCACACTGATTCAAGCTACAGTTGTGTTCCTTACGTCTCTGATCCCAGCAGGATACTACACACTTGATTCCCTTAGTTAGATCTCACCCACAACCAAGAGTTATTATGACCCAAAGTCGAAGACTTGATAAACCAATCCGTCTCACATAGAACACTCTATTGGAATAGATAATTGTGTCTCCCACAGAAATACCTATGAGTTTTATTCCATCTTTTGATAAATCAAGGTGAACATGAACCAATTGATAAACCAGTCTTATATTCCCGAAGAACGACCTAGTATTATCAATCACCTTGTTGATGGTGGATTTTAGTTCAGAGATAAAATTGTAAAACAAATTTTAATATGTTGACATCCTGCAAAGGGTAAAGCCGTTTGATGAGTGATGAATACTTCTTCTCTTTATTTATTCGAAGCAATTCAATAAATACATGAAATTCACCCAGAATGGTGCATGTAGCAACAATCCCAAATATTCTGTGAGTTTTAGCATTATTAATTAATGCACGGTTAGATTAGTGTTTCCTGTGTTGTTCATAGACGAGCTCTCATTATTAGCATGACATGACGACTGAGTGTTCCCTCTCAGCAGAGTAACATGAATCTCCAAGTGCCAATTTTGAGACATGCACGAAATACCCATACAGGCTACTCTCTGACAAAGAGAATTTCGAATCTATGCGCTTTCATCTCGATTGAACGCATATAATTTCCTTAGGGAAAATCTAGACTGTCTAAATCAGTCTCAGAAATGATCACGGCCACACAAGTTGGCCGCGCAATTTAACAAGCCTAGCCAAACCTTGGAAAGAGTTGGCGATCATCGTGATGACCATCGGCGGGCCCGTTTATGCCTTAGCCGTTCGAACATCACACGAACTCCTCCCAGCACGTCAAACGCCAACCCTCAAATAGGGTGGTTGCGCTGCTTTGTAAGAATCTCGGTGATCTTAGACTGTTCAAGACAGTCTTAAAATCATCGCAAACGTCCAACTTCACCAGCCTGGTTGGTTGGCCTAGATCATCCCGCGAATGATCAGTGAAGCACTAATGCACATATTTGCGGGCCCACTCTATCCCTACCTGATCGGCTTTCTCTCGACATGGCCATAGAGCCATGAACGTTTTCCTAAAACATGATGGACGTTAAGCTTTTTCAAGGGTCACGGATGATCTCAACCCTCCAACTTAGCCAGCACATTTGGATGGCATAGATCGCGCCTAGGGCAATCAGGGAAGTGCACACATGTTCACCATCATCCCAACGTGGGCCCCCACACGATTGACCTCTCCAAAGGAGAAGCGTAGCTTGCCAAACCGTTTGGCCAAAGTCATGCGTGCGCGATCGTTTAAAAAACCCTAATTAGGGTTTGCGGTGATACATATCTGTCGTAGTTCGACCACGTCCATCCATCTTCGCCATCCTAGACGGAAGGTGTAGATATAGACTTAAGAGGTACCAAGAGTATCAATGTGATCACTGTGGTCCCACATATGCGTGTAACCCACCGGCCTAGGTCAACCATGGTTGAGCGCCTCGAAATGCACGCCCAAAGGAGGCTTGTCACGCTGTTACCAAATCCTTTGCAGCAAAGGATTTCTATCGCAAATCAATCACGACCACTCATCTTTTCCAGTCAACTTGAGTGGCCCAGATCAAGCCATCATGGGAAAGAGAGGTATAGACGTGCACAACAACGAGCTATCTTCATGCGTGACCAATCAGTCCCACCAAAATTGGCGCCTATGCTTGAATTCGGTCAAGCCAAAGAGTGATTCTTGCGCACCTCTCAAAAACCTTAAAATTCCATCAACGGTTGCAGATTTATGCCGTAAACCATCTCGTCCGTCCAACCTTGCCAGCTTGGTCGGACAACCTAGGTTGAAAGCTAGATAACCAATGAAGCACCTCGGTGATCACCTTCCGCCACTCTTCCACAGGGAGTGATCGACCAAGGGATGGCCCGCCCATACGACCTCTAGACGATCACTTGAAGATGGTTGGACATGATGTTATTTTAAGACGCTTAATCCGCGACTCATTTGGTTAAGCTTTAAAACAGCGATGCTTCATACGTATTGATTGTTTTCAATGCATTACATGCATTGAGTATACACGATATTTCATGAATATCAATTTCTTAAATAAGTTAGTTATTTAACTTAGCATTGTATGCTATTTCCCATGGCGGGTCCCACGACTCAACCCACTCATTCGAGACATCAAGCATGTCACAAACTGGGGGATACTCACTGGGGTATTGGCCTGGCGGTTTACAGCGTGCAACGCGCCATTACAAGAACGTGTCAAGAAGAGTGGACGGTTAATAGTGATGAAGGAAATGGGAAAAGGTGTGATTTTGTAATAATCAACACTCCTACACGACCCCACTATTCCATCACTTTACCTCCTCCACTTCCTATGAGATGAGGGTTGAGCCCAATGACTTTTATAAATAGGTCTTTCACATATTTCCAAACGACACAGATAAACACAGAAAAAACCAAGTGTTGTCATCAGTATCCAGAAATCACCATTCTGATACAAGTCATAAACAACCAACACCTTTACAATATCAACACCTTCTTAGCTTCCCTTCCTAAGATCAACTCCATCTCCTTCACTTTGTGACCGAACCAAGTCTGGAACGACCATTTCTTGGTTTTGGCCAAAATCGTATATATTGATCTCTCGAATCAAAAGCACTCACATGCAATGCATTTTTTTAGGGTTTAGATTTATTTCTTATCCACACACCCAGCAGAAATAGTTTTTACCCATAAACATACCTCACAATAATCTTAATCGATTAACAAAACAAGATATTATGGAATCAAAAACGATGATACGAAGGTGTTTGTGATTACTTTTCTATCTTCCTTATCAGATATATAAATCTCAAGCCAATCTTATGATTGCACTCAATCACGATAGAAACAACAAGATCATATCACGCGACTACAGAGAAAATAATTGGGTCTGGCTTCACAATCCCAATGAAGTCTTTAAGTCTTTAACATACAGGGTCTCGTGAGAAACCTAAGGTTAAAGGAGAATCGACTCTAGCTATGCAACTAGTTGGCAGGTCTCTAAATAGTACCTACAATGATAACTGCAAGTGCATAATGCTTTATTGTGTATAGTGCAAATACAAGCCAATCTACGGGGACAAGGTGGGCGTAGAGTTGATTACAAAGTCTTACTAAAATTGATTCAAAAGAAAGAATAACACAAAGGTTGTTTTGTTGGGTGTCAATATGACGAAACAGATGATATGAAATATAAACTAGAATGCAGAAAACAAATGAAATAGAGGATTTAAACACACAAGCAAGAAGTACTTGGGAAATTGAATCCATTACTTAACCTAGGCTAGATAATTCATCTAACAATGTTGTTCCTTGAATCGGTGGCAGAGATACGAGTCTCCAGTTCTTCCGATAAAGTAAAGATTCTTAAGTAGAAGGTTTATTGTCAACTAAAGGATTAATCCTTAGAATTGGATGTCTTTTTATAGTACAACTAATCACAGACCAACCATATCAAATGAAGCACGAGTTGGGGTAACAACATATAAATGTTCTAACGACTATGGATACAAGGTATCGAAGTGAAAGTTTTATGCTGGCACACAAATACTAAACCATTTCATATGCAATAGATTTCAAATTGAACAACAAAATCAACCAAAATAATTTAATTAGATTAAGACCTTCATCTTAACCCTAGTTATGAAATTTAGCACATAGTGAAGAAATACTGAAATTTGATCTATATTTCTGCTTGGCGATCCGGCTAATCCGGGCATGCCTTACAAAATGAAAACTCCTCCTTATTTATTCAAGACTTCTCCCAACATCCAAATCCCAATAATCAATAGATGCATAAGAAGAAATTTAGGGATTTGAATTCTTTTCACTCACCACTGATGTACTCTTCATTCATACACACATAGCCATTACATTTCCTTCACCAATTTCTGATGCCGTCGGAAATGCCAGGAAGTCAAATTCAGACCTAATTTGACAACATATGCTGCTTGTGTTCACCACTGCCACCCTATTGCTGCCGTTAGTTATTTGATGATGTTGATGTTGTAGAGAACTTAAAATTTATATATTTCGTTTTCCATTCTCGCAGCAGTGGAGACCAATTCACCAGCCTATTCTTCCTCACATAATAGCTACTGCTATCTATGGAAAGATTGAAATGGGTACAAAGATAAAAGTAGACATTCGAAATCAAATCTGGTTGGGAAATATGGTGGTAGAGTATGAGTTTGATAGTTAGAGAGAGTGGGAGATAGGTTAGATGTGATGGTTTTGGAAGTAGGGAGGTGGGTTTACAGAGAAAGGGGGGAAGAAACAGCCTCTTGTTTCTCACGAGAAGAGGCTAGGGTTAGGTTCTGAATTTAGGTGTTAAAAAGATGGACAAGGGTGATTATGATTCAGAGAGTGGTTTATGTGAGTGTAGTTTCAGGATTTCCCACACTACACCCTTGTTAAGATTTTTCTATAATCAACTCATAATTGAAGATTAAAAACGACACTTTATTATTTTGTTCTCAGAAATGTTTACAGAAATGGAAGAATTCAAGATTACAACTATTCTCTTGAAGTTTCTCTCTCCTCAAGACTTTATTAACTCTCAAAAATACATCATCCTTTTATGGACACCTTAGGTCTATATTTATAGGGTAGTTACATAATGGATGACAACTAAGTTTTCCTTTTATTTCGGGTTGGTTCTGCGATTGTACCGCGATAATTATAATGTTCATTCTCACAAGTTTTGTAACCATCGCAGGACAAACATTCTTTTCTCAAGTTTTCTTCAATCGTTAGTTATTAAGTCGCTCTTTTGACTGCTTTTGTGACACTCGCAAAGTGTAGTTAAAAATTTTGCGGTGACGCTCGCTGGGAAGTGTTATTAATCTCGTAGATAAGTATTGAAGCGATATTCTAGTCCTACATCTTGCCTCTTCTCATGTCTTCTTCGCAAAGTGGAGAGGATATGAGAATCTTCAATTCTTCAAAGTGCTCGCAGCCTCTTTTATTTCCATATTTTCTTCTCGACATTGCTCCGTTAATTTAGCTTAACCGCCTACACGTGCTGTAAATTCATCTTTTTACTGACACGTCTTTACTCAACAGGTTATTCCCTTTTGCCTATAAAAGGTAGAGTTAGACTTCAAAACTAATTTTCTTCTTCTATTTCTCTATCTTCTTCATCTGTTTATTTTATCTTCCGTCTGCAACTCTTCTTCTTCTTCATATTCTCCTGCTATTGTTCTAATGGAGTCATCAAGGTATGTTTTTTTATTATAATCTTCATTTGATTCAATTTTTACTCATATTCTTCGATCTTCTCTATTTGATCCTTCATAACTCCCGTATTATGTCTTCTCTTCAGTGGAACTATCCCTAACACCCAATCCTCATGTCAAAACCCTAATGCTCGCAAAAGGCCAACTGAGAAGAAGAAGAGAAGTTCTGCGAATGATAAGGTGGTAAGAAACATATCCTATTTCTAAATAACAATACCATTGCCTCTGTTTCTTATCTAATTTATTATTCGCAGAATGTCGAGAACATCGCTAATCCTCCCAAAAGACCTCGTCAGTTTAAAGCTCTTGAGGCTGATTTATCCATCCCCACATTAACATCTGCAAGAGTTGCTCCCACACCTTCGCAACTGGATCCTCTTTCTTTTACCTGCGAGAATATCACTGCCAACACCTCTATTTCTTTTGATTCATTGAAAAATCAAGCTCCTGAAATTGCTGTGACTGAAATTCCTTCTAGACCTTTATTGCCTTCAACTGTTGTTTTTCCTAACACTCCTCCTTCTGATAATACAACCATCGCAAATGACTCAAATCATCAACTTGTCCTCGTTACTACTTCACCCTCTGCATCTCTTCCTCCATCAAATGAAACCTTGGCAGGAGTTGATGTTGCGTTTAAAATTTTATCTAATATTTTAGACGATGCTAGAAAATCTTCTACTGACTCTCTTCAGTATGAAGTTTGCGAGACCTTACTTAAATATTTTGGCTCTGATAGTACTGCTTCACGAGCATCTTTATAAAATGAAGTTGAATCCCTAAGAAAAATCCTTTAAGTCAAAATTTCTGAATGTGATACTCTGAACCATATGCTTCGCAACTCTTCACTTAACTGCGAGAACCTTCGTAGAAAAAATGATGAGCTGAAAGGTATAATTTTCCTGCCTCTACCCTTTTTTTTTCTTCTGTTTTGTTTTCATATCCTCTGTACTCAAGTCTCCTTCTTAAATTCTTGGTTCATATATTAGTTTCAAATCGGACTCGTTTCATGGAAAGACTTAAATTTGAATCTATTGCTGACGAAGCTCGTGTTGAAAGAGATTCTTGGATGGACCAGTATAATAGATTAGATAATCTCTATACATATTAGATCGATCAAATAGATAATCTTACTAATGAGAATAACCAACTATCGCAAAGTCAAAATTTATTAAGTAACGAGATTACTCGCCTCTCATATTTGTTAACCAAGTCTAATTTGGCGGTAGAATCTTTATCAGATGAAAATAGAACTTTATCCCATGAGAAACATAGATTTTCAAGCTTGATGGCGATTTCTTCGCAGCAATTGAGTAATCTACAAAGAATATGTGATAATCAATAGCAATCTCTTCGTTCTCTTAAAAATGAACTCAAGAAAGTAACTGAATCATCTGCTGCTGAGAAGTACAAACTTATTAAGGGTAGATTAACTCTTAGCTTAAAGGCCAGCAAGCTTCAAGATCAATACTCCCAATTAAAGAAATCCATTCTTTATTAGCAAAGGAAAACTCGTATCTACATTCCAAAGAAGAAAATATGAAATCTCGTCTGAAGGGTATGGTTGGCGATAAATTTGATGATGCTATGAATCAATGGGAGAACTGTTTCTTTACATTAATCCAAAACTTAACCTCTCAAAAAGAAGGTAGTCAATTGACTGCCTCATTTTTTGAACTTTCTGTCAAATTTTACATTATGTTTCTTGCGATATCTTTGTCTGAATAATATTTAATCATTTTTGTTGCTCGCAGAATCTGAAAGAAATCTTCATTCTACCATCGCTGACCTTACTGATGAATTGGATAAAGTTAGCAAAGAGAACAGGATTCTCACTTCTGATCTTGTAGAATCTCGCGATAAGGCAGATAGAAGGCTTGATTATCTCTAGTACTTCAAAAATATAGAGATTAGAAATCGCGACAGAGGTTTCCTTCGCAAGGTTCACCTTAGTGCTGAAGTTCCTGTTAATGATATTTTGATATCCCATTCTCTTCCTCTTGTATCTGTTCCTCCTCTAAAAGTTGATGATGATGAAATCCCTCTTCCTATGGACAAGGATTTATAATATGTACCCGTTGAAGAAAATGTTGAAGAAGATGTTGAAGAAGATACACCAGAAGAAGAAGAAAAAAGTTCTCCCAGAGAAGGAGAAATTCGTAATGAGAAAAATGTTGGTGATGCTGATAATAACAGTAAAAATCCTGAGTCTGGCGAGACCATCGTTGAAGCCTTTCTTGCGAGCAATGTAACTTTTGCAACCTTTAATTTTTGTTTACGTTGAACATTCTCAAGGAAGTTAATGAGATGTTATTTATTCATTCCCCTACTTTCCCTTTATTAACTTTCTTGAGATGTTGAATTATTTCATGTATCTTCTTGCGAAAATAGGATTATATCTGCGATGTAATGAATTCTTGCGATATTCTAAAAAATTTCGAAGAAAGTTGCCTTCTCATATATTCTCCTGCGAGGAACAAATATTTCCTGCATTCTGAAATAGTTAATGTTTAATATTATTCTGCTGGTCTTATTTTGCCTTCCTAGTTAAAGGTCTTATTTTTCCAAACTTTTCTTTCTGCGAAAAAATCGCAGGACGTTTTTACATTTGTATGTAAAAACTCATTGATCTTGCCTTATCCTTGTTTCTTCGTATTTCTTGCGACAATATGACAGGTCTATATCCTCTTGCGAGAACAAAGTCCTATGACATTGTTGTCTTGCGATGAAATCGCAGGACGTCTTTACATTTTCGTGTAAAAACCCATTGATCTCATCTTAACATTTCTCTTTTGGCTTGTTGCCTTTATATAATTTTCATCACGCGATAATATGACAGGCCTAAATGTTCTCGCGATCATAAAGCCCCATGACATTGCCGTCTTAAGACACTTATCAGCTCCCTAATGGAGGGTGCCGCCCTTATCTTCCCCCTGGTTTCCCCTTCAAGGAGGGCACATCGGCCATACAAGACTAGCTCCTCCCATCCAGATTTTCCAACAACCAGTTTTTTTCGCAGCCTCTTGTCCTTTATGCTTATAAGGCTTATAGTTACAAGACTCACCCTAAGTGGGGTTTTCTTCGGGCCGAGTGCATCATAGCCAAGACTTGCCAAGGATGGCCAGGGTAGTTTCGTACGCCCCGGGCACCCTTGACTCAACCGTGTGCCTCGGCGCCTTGGTCATACTCTGCACTCCTTATACGAGGTTCTTAGTCGTCCAACCATGGTATAACCTTATATAATTGGAAATCCAAGATCCCTCTCCTGGATAGGTTTTATTTAACCCCAACATCTTCATAACTTAGGTTCCAGCAGCGGTATAACCTTATCCCTGAGTCATGTAAAGAGATACCCCCTTATCTGACACACTATTAGGTCTTACATTTGCCTCTTATGAAATTTTATTCGCGAACTAGGGTGCATGCCATAAAGGTTCGTCCCATTCTATTAATCTCTGCGAAATTTTTATTCTCCTTTCTTGCGATTATGCTCGCAGTTCTTGCTTTGCTTTGTTATTAGAAGAACCTCGCAATCGTAATCAGAATTTTTTTTTTTTTTTTTACAACGTACCTGTATCTCTTATCTTGCAGAAGTTGTCATTGATAATACTTTTTCAGACATAGTCTATTCCATGGTCTGTCAAGTCTTTGACCAACATCTCTCCCTTCAGGGTCCATTAGTTTGTATGCCCCGGTTCCAACTATCTCTTTAATGATGTATGGTCCATCCCATTTTCTCGCCAATTTTCCACCATTATCTCGCTGATAACTTGGTGTTTCTTGCAGCACTAAATTGCCAGGTTGAAATTCACGTTTCTTAACACGTTTGTTGTACTCGCGAGCTAATTTTCTCTGGTAATTTTCCATATGTTGCAAAGTTTTTTCTGTTTTTTCTTCTAATTCATCCAATTTATTTAAAATCATTCCAGCACTTAGATTTCTTTCCCAAGCCTCTATTTTTGTTATAGGAATAGCTACTTCTGTTAGTAACACAGCTTCAACTCCATACGTCAAACAAAAAGGTGACATTCCAGTAGCTTCTCGTCTAGTTGTATTGTAGGCCCATATTGCATTATGCACCTGTTCACACCATGCTCTGTGGCATCCTTCTAGATTCTTTTTTAAGATGTCTGCGATTGTCTTATTAGTTGCTTCAGCTTGACCATTTGCTTGTGGATATAGAGGATTTTCCACACTTTATCTTAAATGCATTGAGTAGCAATTCTATATTCTGCCCTTCAAATTTCTTCCCATTATCAGACACCAACTGTGCTGGAATCCCAAATCTGCAAATTATATTCTCAAATATGAATGTAAAAATATCTTTATCGCGGATATGTTGTACTGCCTTTACTTCTCCCGATTTTGTGAAATAATCTGTTGCGACGATTAGGTATCTTCTTTGTCCGGAACCAGGCACAAATGGTCCCACAATATCTAACCCCCATTTCCCAAAAGGCCATACACTTGTTGAAGATGATAATGGTGCTCCTGGTGCATGTATCTTCTTTCCATATCGTTGGCAATCTTCGCAACGCCTTGAGAGTTGTTTTGCATCTTCATGCATATATGGCGATAATAGCCTTGCATTTTTGTTCTATATGCCAAAGATCTTCCTCCACTATGATTACCAGCGTCACCACTATGCAACATCTTCAATACTTTTTGTCCTTCTTCCCTCGTCAAACATCTTAGCGATGGTCCACTAAAAGATCTGCGATATAATACTCCATCTCTTAATTCATAATTGGTTGCCCTACTTTTTAATTTATGTGCCTCCAGTCGATTTCTTGGGATTTCTCCTCTTGCCAAGTATGCATGAAGATCTGCTCGCCAATCTGTAATGTTGCTCTTTAATTCTTCTTCGCCAATTTCTACCATCATCACATCTTCCTCTTCTTCTTCCTTGTTTATCGCTGGTAATAAAAGTGTTTGAATTTTTATGCACCTCGCAGCTGGATTTGTCATCAAAGTGGATATGAAAGCAAAAGCATCCGCGAGCTTATTATCTTTCCTCGATATGTGTCTCCATTTTATTTTTGGAATTATCGCAGATAATTCTTCGACTAATCTTTTATACTTTCTTAAAGATGGTTCATTTGTTGTGTATTCTCCTTTTATCTGGTGAATAACCAACTGTGAATCGCTGGTGATTCTAGCATTTTCCAACTTCATTTCTACCGCAAATTTTAAAGCATGAATCACGGCCTCATATTCTGTTTCATTATTAGTGGATGTAAATTCCAATCTAAATGAAAAAGCTATTTTCTCTCCCTCTGGTGAAATAAAAACAACTTCAATCCAATTTCATTCTCCATTTGATGATCCATTCACCAATATCTCCCATATGTCGGGTTTTGTTAATAGTTCTTTTGGATCTCCATGTTCCTCTTCTACATCCATCATCTCTTCCACAACTTCATCATCCTCTAAAGGAAATTCAGCTAAGAATTCTGCGATAACTTGTGACTTTGGCGAGGATAAAACTTCATATTGAATATCAAAGTGTCCTACTTGTGCATTCCATCTCTCAACTCTGACTGATCTTTTTGAATTTTTCATTACTGACTCAATTGGCACTTTTGTTAACACTTTGACCTTATGTGCTTGAAAGTAGATGCGAAGCTTAAAATTTTCATGCACCAATGCTAGAATTAGTTTCTCAATCTTTGAATAATTTCTCTCTGCAGAATTGAACGTTTTGTTGATGTAATAAATTGGTTTTTCTACCCCTGCATCTACTTGCAGTAACACAAAACTTAGTGCATATGTGGTTGTTACGAGATAAATCAATAGTTCTTCTCCCTGTTCAGCTTTCTGTAAGATAGTTATGTTCATCAAATGTTCTTTTATTCCTTGAAAAGCCTTTTCACATTCATCTGTCCACTTGAATTTTGTTCCCTTCTTGAGTATATCGAAAAAATGTTTGCACTTATCTGAAGATCGCGAGATGAATCTTCCTAGCGAGGCTAAGAGTACATTCAATTTTTGCACATCTTTTACCGTCGCAGGCGTTGGCATATCGCGGATTTCTTGTACTTTTTCCGGATCAACTTGTATTCCTTCTTTTGATACAATATACCCCAAAAATTTCCCTGAAGTTACTCCAAAAGTACACTTATCGAGATTCACTTTAATATTAAATTGTCGCATCTGATCAAAAATCTCCTTCAGATATTGTACATGATTCTCATCTTCTTTGGTTTTAATCAGCATATCATCTACATACACTTCTAATGTTTTGTGGATCCACTTTGCAAACACCTTCTCCACCATTCTTTGATACGTTGCACCAGCATTTCGTAAGCCAAATGACATCTTTGTATAATAATATAATCCTCTTGGAGCAAAAAATGCGATATGTTCTTGATCTTCTTCAGCGAGAGGGATTTGATTATATCCTTTATATCCATCCGACGATGATATTCTAGCATTTCCCGCTGCTGATTCAACCATCTGTGGGATATCTGGTAATGGAAAACTATCTTTAGGACAAGCCTTGTTTAAATCAGTGAAATCTATACAAATTCTTATCCCCTTGTTCTTCTTTGGGACCACTACCATATTTGCAATCCACTCTGGATATTTTGCTTGCCTTATAATTCCTGCGTCGAGCATCTTCTGTAATTCTTCTTCTATTTGAGAATGATATGTTGTTGCGATTTTCCTTATTCTTTGCTTAAATGGTCTTATGTTTTTGTTGATTTCTAATTTATGACATGCTATTGACGGATCTATCCCTGGCATCTCATCCATGCTCCACGCGAATATATCTTTATATTCTCGCAAGAGATTTAGAGTTCTTTCTTCCTCATCTTCCTCCATTCTAGTCCCAATTTTCAGCATTTTAGGATCTTCTTCACTCCCAATATTTACTTCTTTTGTTGGTTCTGCTGCAATATAACTGGCTTTAGGTTCTCCCATTGGTGTTGATGTTTTCATAACTCTCATGAGTCCATCTCCTTCTCGCGAGATTTCGCTGGGTATTCCTTTTCCTTCTTTTGCTCTTATCATGTAAACTTTAAATTCTTCTTCCTTCTTTGTTTCTCTCGCCAATTTTATGCGAGACTTTCGCAGCTTTGGACGTTCTTCACAATTTCTTACTTCAATTTGGTAAAACAATTTCGCAAAATCTGTGTCTCCTCTAATTTCTCCAATTCCACTGGGTATATGAAATTTGATGCATTGATGCAACGTTGATGCTACAGCCTTGATTGCATGTATCCATGGTCTTCCTAATATCATGTTATACGGTGATTCCACGTCTACCACACATAATGCTACTTGTGTTTCAATCTCTCCTAGTGGAATTCGTACCACTATCTCGCCTTTAGGTTTTGTTAAAGATTTTCCAAAGCCATGAACATGATATGTTGAATAAGACATTTCTTCATCCTTATATCCCATTTTATTGAAAGTATGATAAAATATTATATCTACAGAACTTCCTGCATCCACCAAAGTTCTATTCATAGCCCATTCTTCTACAGATTTTATTGATTCCTCCTTTCTCATTGGTATAATGGATATTGTGATTACCAATGGAGATGTGTGACTTAGATTTTCTTCTGGTATTTCTGATGCTGTAAATGTGATCTCCTGCTTTTCCCAATCTTTCAATAGTGATATTTTTTCCACCGTCATAATTTTCCTTCCTTCAAAATCTCGTTTGTGTATCTTCCCCTTAATATTTTCATGAAATCTATCAATCATTGTTCTTGTTACCATACCACACTCCAATTTTCTACAATCCTCTTTGATTCTAATCATCCTTCCTTCAAATATCTCATTGATTTGTTTTATGATTTTCTTAATCTTGAATAATTCTTATCTTTTTCTTCACCTTTTTCTATGATTTTGCTAATTCAATCCCTGTTTCGGGCGCCAAAATGTAGTTGCAGGATTTCCCACACTACACCCTTGTTAAGATTTTGCTATAATCAACTCACAATTGAAGATTAAAAATGACACTTTATTATTTTGTTCTCAGAAATGTTTACAGAAATGGAAGAATTCAAGATTACAACTATTTTCTTGAAGTTTCTCTCTCCTCAAGACTTTCTTAACTCTCAAAAATACATCATCCTTTTCTGGACACCTTGGGTCTATATTTATAGGGTAGTTACATAATGGATGACAACTAAGTTTTCCTTTTATTTCGGGTTGGTTCTGCGATTGTACCGCGATAATTATAATGTTCATTCTCTCAAGTTTTGTAACCATCGTAGGACAAACATTCTTTTCTCAAGTTTTCTTCAATCGTCAGTTATTACGTCGCTCTTTTGACTGCTTTTGTGACACTCGCAAAGTGTAGTTGAAAATCTTGCGGTGATGCTCGCTGGGAAGTGTTGTTAATCTCGTAGAGAAGTATTGTAGCGATATTCTGGTCCTACAGTGAGAAGGGGAGGTTCTCTCGGGTAAACGGAAAGCAATGGGAATTTTAGTTTTTGTCTTTTGTGTAAAACGACATCAAGCTTGATATTAGACCATAGTAGCAAACCAACACCCTAAATCAATTCATTTTACTTCTCAAGTCTAAACCAAGTGAATTTACCACTTGTATGATGCCAGTAGATATATCCTCCCGCTTGGACCTAACTTTTTCAGCTCTTTGATCACCAATTGCACCAATTCCTCTTATTCATTTTCCTACAATAGCACAACAAAAAATGGTTTCATTACAACAAATCCACCCGCTAATGGATATATGAGCAAAATACAAGATTTTAACATTAAATAAAACATTAAAGCACTTGGGATATAATAAATTCCTCTGGAATGATCTATAAATATGCATAATTAGACACTTATCACTAGTAACAAACAGAAGTGTGGGGATTAGGTTTCCCAGTTGTTAGAGTTCTCCTTTATATAGTTTTCAAATCAAGGTTTGCAATTTAAGTTACCTTGGTAATAAAGCATTCAATATTCACCGTTAGATGAAAAACCTGATTCAACCAAGATAATGTCTTTCAACCATTAGATCGAACTTAGCTTGTTACACATAAATCAAATGTACCCTCATTTATGTTTATGTAACCATACCTAAACGTGTATACCATGTTGGCTCAACAATAGTGAAAAAACGGGGGTCTAACAACCACACCCAATATTTCGCTTAGCAATCTGTATGGACAAACTCCAATATACTTTTATGAGAATCAACTAGACTGTGAGACTCAATCAAAAAAAGTATATCAAAGAGTTTATATCTCTATCTCTCGATTTAAATCTTACTCAAGCAAACTGCGAGTCTCGATTAAATACACGAGAAATAACTTGGATGGTACCAAAGACCAATATCCAAGTGTCAATCAATTTAAATCAATAATCAAAAGGTCGGATATTCTAATTGATTGAATAACGCACAACCTGTATTATTTCAATTATATAACAAATATAATGCAGAAAATAAATAACACAGACACCAGAATTTTGTTAACGAGGAAATCGCAAATGCAAAAAGACTTCGGGACCTAGTCCAGATTGAACATACACTGTATTAAGCCGCAACAGACACTATCCTACACCAAACTAACATTGGTCTGGACTGTAGTTCAACCCCAACCAATCTCACACTGATCCAAGGTACAGTTATGCTACTACGTCTCTGATCCCAACAAGATACTACGTACTTGATTCCCTTAGCTGATCTCACCCACAACTAAGAGTTGGTACGACCCAAAGTCGAAGACTTTAATAAACAAATTTGTATCACACAGAAAAGTATACAGTAATAGATAAATCCATCTCCCACGAATATACCTACGAGTTTTCTTCTGTCTTTTGATAAATCAAGGTAAATAGGAACCAATTGATAAACTAGAATTATATTCCCGAAGAACAACCTAGTATTATCAATCACCTCACAATAGTCTTAATATACGCAACGAAAAAAGATATTGTGGAATCACAAACGATGAGACGAATATGTTTGTGACTACTTTTTATCTTGCCTATCGGAGATAGAAATCTCAAGACAAATATTATAATTGTACTCGTACGATAGAAACAACAAGATTAGATCACACAACTACAAGAAAGTAGTATCGGTCTGGCTTAACAATCACAATAAAGTCTTTAAGTCGTTAACCTGGTTTAGAAGAAGAAACCAAAGGTTAAAGGAGAGCCGACTCTAGCTTAGCACAACTAGTATCACACATAATGTGTGGGGATTAGGTTTCCCAGTTGCTAGAGTTCTCCCTTATATAGTCTTTCAAATCAGGGTTTGCAATCAATGTTAGCTTGGTAACAAAGCATTCAATATTCACCGTTAGATGAAAACCTAATTAGATTCATGCTAATATTTATCAACCGTTAGATCGAAAATATAGCTTGTTATACACACATGAAATGCACGTTTCTTGGCTTGTGTAACCGTACCCAAACTTTTACATTAGTTGGTTCAACAATAGTTAACCAAATGGTTATCCATATGATAACTTTCATATCAACCATATTCTTCTTTACCATAACTAGTTCAAATGAATCAAATGAACTAGTTAGAGAGTTGTTCAATTGCAAGGAAATCTCATGTACTGCAGAAGATACAATTGAAGGAAAAATAATTTGATTCACTCGAATCGGTTCATGAACTATATAGCCACGGTTTGCATAGATGAAAACCTGATTAGATTCAAGCTAATATTTATCAACCATTAGATCAAAAACATAGCTTGTTATACACACATGAAATGCACGTTTCTGGGGTTGTGTATCCGTACCCAAACTTGTACATTAGTTGGTTCAATAATAGTTAACCAAATGGTTAGCCATATGATAACTTTCATATCAACCATATTCTTCTTCACCATAACTAGTTCAAATGACTCAAATGAACTAGTTAGAGAGTTATTTAATTTCCAGAAAATATCATGTACTACACAAGACACAATTGAAGCAAAAACGATTTGATTCAATCGAATCGGTTCATGAACTATATATCCAGGGTTTGCAATAGCATTCCTTAGTTTATAAAGATAAGTTCAAAAACATTGTTTTTAGACATAACCTACTCAAGTTCGCGGACTTAAATTCCCGGATGGAGTTCACAAACTCCAGAAGAAATTCCTGGGTTTGAGAACTTCGCCAGCTCGCGGACTGAGTTCGCGGACTTAGCTCACACACTTCTCCGGTTTCACTTGATCAACAAAGTTCACAAACTTTGGTTCAAGCAATAAGGACATATACATATATGTGTTTCCAAAACAATGCTTATATCCTCCAATGGTTATATAGTCTAAACTCTCATTTCAATCATTGAAACATTCTCAGAGGACGTTATATAGTTGTTATTTGCAGACCATTTTTCGTCAAAGTTATTCTCAAAGTGGGTGAAACTTAACATGACTTTCGTCACTAGGTAAATATGAACTTGGCTAAAGCGAAAGCTTTACCAACACATATTTCGAGAAATAGATAGGCGAGATATACTCGGCTCGAAATACCAAATGTGTATAATCTAAGTCTATATAGCAAAACGACTTTTGTCTCAAGATAAGAGATAAATAGACTTTTGAGTGACAGATAAGTTCAAGTCTCCACATACCTTTTAGTTGACGAAGATCCACCAGTTCCTTGAGTAGTCCTTCGTCTTGTATGATGATTTCCATGCAGTTCTTGAGCTCAACTACACTTTCTATCCTAGTCCGAGACCTTAGATATAGTAGTCTAGAAATCAAGACTTATAGTTTTGATCACTAACATTGACAAACATGCTTGAGATAACAACACTTGCGAGTTCGACCGAACAATTCTCTAACAAATAGTTAACCGAAGTTAGCCATATGAATACTCTCATATCAACCTTGTTCATATTAGCCATAACTAGTTCAAATGAATCAGATGAAACTAGTTAAAGAGTTGTTCAATTGCTATATTCTCATAGAAGTATATAAGAACACAATTAAAGCAATATCGGTTTGATTCACTCGAATCAAATCATGAACATTATAGCCACGTTTTGCAAAGATTGCATTCTTTATTATATAAATATTTAAGTTCATGTACGATTCCAGAACTTTAACCTTCAAGTATGCAAACGGGTACGCATACTTGAAATACCCGTACCAACATTGGGTTTCGCCAGTAAGCAAACGGGTACGCGTACTTCCAATCCCAGCAGAAATATTCGGACATGAACCTTATGACAGTACACGAACGGGTGCGCATACTTAGGTTCACGGATTTTTCAAGCCAATAGGTACGCGTACGGGTACGCATACTATGGTTCCCGGACATGGATTACATATGTGCAAGAATACACACCATAACATATCCAATAATGGTTAAGTGTTCTAAACTCTTATTTCAATCATTGAAACTTTCTTATAGGATGACAATAGCTGTTTTCACACATTATTAGCATCAAAGCAATTTTCAAGTTATTGAAATAATCATAACGAAACATTCCAAGTCTACACCAAATGATTGTATCACACAAACCATGTAAGATGTTACTCGTCAATTTTCACATGATCATCTTTTAACTTGCGTCAAGAATATAATATGAACTTGGTCGAATCAAAAGCTTACCAACACATGTTCCGAGAAATATATATATATATATATAAGCGAGTTAGACTCAGCTCTAAATCTCAAATGTGTATAATAGAAAACTATATCGTAACACGACTTATGTCTCAGTATATGAGATAGAGTAGAAATAGACTTTCCACGTGATAGATGAGTTTCAGTCTCCACATACCTTTTGTTGATGAAGTTCCACAAGCTCTTCTTAGTAGGTTTTCGTCTTCAAATGATGAACGTCGTGAAGTCTAAGGCTCAACTACACAATATATGTCCTAGTCCGAGACATCTATAAGTAGACTAGAAATCAAGAATTATAGTTTTGATTGCTAACATTGACAAACATGCTTGAGATACAAACGCATGCGAGTTCGAACGAGCAATGCTCTAACAATAATATTCCCCACAAACAAGAACTAGCGGATTATTCATATCCATTTCATCATCTTCAGTCAAAAGATCACATATTTTGCCAGGGATAACCATGATGCCATTGACAATCAACAAAATAATTTTTTTTCTTAGAATCAGTAAGGCCAAGTATCCTAGCCATAGAAAATTGTCGCTCTAATTATCAAAGCCTAATCTTTAAGAATAACTATCTGGAGATTAACTTGGAACTTACGGCCAATGATCCTCCCGAAGATGGAGCCGAAGGTTAAGAAAACTATTGAGATAGAATGTGAGTAAATATTTTGTAAACCCTCACGAGACTAAACTCGTCTACTAGGGTCACATATGGTTAAACGGCTTATTGCACATGCTAAGTGTAACCGTGATTTCTACTAAAGTAATTTAGATTTAGAATCTAGAATTATAATCTTCTTGTTGGTTGTGTGAATTCAATTAT
Source organism: Papaver bracteatum (assembly GCA_023529315.1). Lineage (NCBI taxonomy): Eukaryota > Viridiplantae > Streptophyta > Magnoliopsida > Ranunculales > Papaveraceae > Papaver > Papaver bracteatum. The sequence goes on from JAJJWX010000641.1 coordinate 293,744, forward strand.
AATTCTCTTCACATTTTTTCACATGTCATCATACAACACAATGACTCTTCAACGACTATTTTGTAACGGCTGCTTCAAAAACAATAAACTATAAATATGTATCTTCATATTTATGGAATTGTATTATGAAGAAAAAGATGTATTGAACAACAGAGATTTAGTTAATAGTGCACTTGTACCAGATGTTATACATCACCAACCTTTCGGGAGAAATAAAATAATTATAATAAAGATACATCAAAGAACTAGGCCGATTATACAAAATAGGGTTGTTCTTATTAAAAAGGAAGTAATAAGAGTCTCCATATGCATCCAAAAATAATTTTATATGACCAGATATTCTGCAATGTCAATTAAAATCAGTGTAAGTGTTTCTAATTTGATTTAGTATCTTAGAATATTTTTCTTCCATTTAATCATTAGACTAGTTCATGTTTGAGTTTTGTACAAGGGGAACTTGGAGTAAGTGAAACTTTCGGAAGAACTGTGGAGCATTCAGATTTTACAAATGTTACCTACTCATTAAGGCCTCATTTACGGATCTTAGCCCGAAAACTTAGACCTTAAATCCTCCAGAAGATGGAGACGAAGATTAATACAATCGTATTGGTTTATATTTTTTGGGGCATCTTCTATAAACCCCTACGAGGATAAACTTGTCCACTACGATCGTCTGGGGGTTAAAAGGCATGTTGCACTTGCTAAGTTTAACCGTGATTCTTAAGTAATAATTAAAAATTAATTCATTTTCTTAGACTTTAACTGTTTCAAACAACGTGTCATCTCTTAATTAACTTTTTAAAAGTACATAAAGGAAAGACGTTGCGTTCAAATGTTACTACTGATGATCATGATTATAATGTGCAAGATTATATATCCACACTTATGATACTATCTTCATGTTATCAATAATTTTCTTTCGAAGAATATATTTTCAATCCATACTTATCATTATATCTTCTTTTAGGGCGAAGAACCCGTTCCTTTCTATTCCTTTTCTTGACCATGTTAAAGACAAAATAGAAAAATAATGTGAACCCACACTTATGATGCACATTATTAAACTTGTAATTTGTCTAGTTTTAGTTCACTAATTATTTATATAACTAACCCCCTTTTTGAGCAAGTTGGAGAAAACACCTCATGGCCTATTATTGTCACATTCAATTTCACCCGAGGTATGTTTGTACATTCGGTATGTGCTTAGCTAATTACGGAGAGAAAAAATTGGTTGAATCACTAAACAAGTACGAGTTTGATTTTTGATATCTCAGCAAGATTTCATATAATTATTCATTTGTGACACTATAATTTTCGACTATCGCTAGCGAAAAATCAAGGGAATTAAATCATATTTGGAGTCGGATCATAAACAGTAGTGCCTAATTATATTCAGACATTTAATGTTAATCCTTTTTATTTATTTTTGCTGAATCACCAATTTTATTAAATTTCAAAAGCTCAAGAGATTACAAAAGAAAACAAAATTGAGTTATGGAATACTGGTGATCTCTACTAACAAAATTTATAATACTTTATGTTAGGCATTTTCACTTGAATCAGAGAGGCAGGTCTTCCAATATGTTGAATAACTTCTCCCAAGTTCAATATGGATCCTTTTTTGGATAATCCATCAGCTGAGAAATTTACTTCTCTATAACAACGCTCACATTGGATTTCAGACAAATAATTACAGGCCTTCATCCATCTTGTCTTAAAAAAACAATAGCACTTTTCCTTTTTTAAAATATTCAATAACTAATTTGGAATCTGATCTAATATTATTGCCATAGATTCAGATGTATAGTTTGTAGGACCACCAGAAATTGTAGCAACAACTTGAAAATTATAACTTCTTGCAATAATACCAAAACCTGCAATACTTGGATTCCCAACTGCAGCTCCATCACAACAAAATAAAAATATCCCATCTCTGGATTTATCTATTGACATTCTTTAATAACATGAAATTTGATACTTTTATGGCCCAGATTAAAGAAGTTGAGAACATTTAAATCATAGTATTGACCCCATCTGGTACTCTTAATTATATATCCTCCATAATACATTAGACTCTTAATTTTTCTTTTGAAGTTCTTCTTATTTGGCAGGATATTTTCAAATAATATTTTATTTTTCAGAAACTAAAGTTCCCTCATTGTAGGGAAAGATGCATTTAATCACACTTTTTTTAACTATTGGACTCTTTTGCTTTGCAAATCTTAGTATATCTTCTAAAGAAGAGGGAATAGGAAAGTTAAAAACATTACTAAGCCATTGCCAGATATTTGTACAGAATCTGCAGAACCAAAGTAGATGAGCCATACTATCTTGATCCTTCTTGCAAACACAACATTTAGAAACCATTCAGTATCCTTTGTGCAACATTTTCTCATCATATGTATAAATACGCTGTTGAATGTTCCGGGCATTGCTTGAAATAACTGGATGCAGAAAAGATTTCCAAATGTGGGAAGGCCAATGAAGAATAGTTTCTTTATCTCTAATTGTATAAGCTGATGCAGCTGTATAGTAAATCTTCCTTTCATGTCACCACTGCATATAATCTGACCCTTACCCCCACTCACTGCTGGTAGTGAAGAAGGTATCAAAATATGTACTTCTGAGGGAATTTTCCATCTACCATTAACTAATAGGTCTTTCACCTTCTTGTATAACTTATTCTCAACAAAGTCTGTGTATCTAATTAATTCAATAAGAGAACATTCCCCAATCCAAGTATCAAACCATACTGAGATATGATCACCATCACCAATATTCCATCTTACATCATCTTCAAAATATTTCCAAGCCCACTTTATACCATGCCATACAGATGACAACTTCCATTGAGATACCCATTGTCCATTTTTATCTTGATACTTTGCTGCAAAGAATTTTGACCACTCATCTTCAGATTAAGTAGTTTCCACATCATTTTCATCAGAAGAGCTTTATTGATATTTACAAGTCTTCTAATACCAAGACCTCCTTCATTATAGGGTGTACAAACTTTGCACCAAGCCAAGGTTTCAAATTTCCTTACTTTACTATCACTTGACCACAAAAATTACTTATTATTCTCTCGCATTCCTTAATTACTAAACTTGGCCATTTGTAGACAACCATGTTATATACAGGAATGATGCAAAGAATTGATTTTATGAGAACTAATCTATCATGGAAAGATAACAATTTTCCCTTCCATGCATCCAAATTATCATGTATCATTTCAACCATTGGCCACACAGTAGATGATTTTACTCTTCCTGGATTAAGAATCACTCCCAAATATTTATCAGGAAATGAAGTGAGTTTCAGTTGCATTAAACTTGAAATTTGATTTTTAATAACTTGGGTACAACCATCCACAAAGCACTAACTTTTTAATCTGTTAATTATCTGCTCTGAGCATTCTTGCGTTAAAAGATTTTCTAAACTTCTTTTTGAACCATTATTGAAGATGAACACAGTATCGGCAAAAAAAAAAAAAAAAAGATGAGTGGGATATAAACTTTTTCTTATCACCATTGGATGCAACTTATTTTTTTCCACTATATTTGTTAACCATATACTTAAAACTTCCCCCATTAATACAAATATAATAGGGAACAATGGGTCATCCTGCTTCAAACCCATTCCTATTGAAAAGCAACCAATTGTACCTCCATTAACCATAACTGAAATCTTTGCGGATGAAAATAAAATTCTCAACCATTAACACCAAGAAGATGAAACCATATTGTTGAAGTACCTTGAACAAGAAATCCCAACTTACTGAATCAAAGGCTTGAGAAATGTCCATTTTCAAATCTACATTGCCTCCTCTTCTTTTTTTCATTTTTTCATTTACCATTTCTGAATGTAGCATAATCTGTTCATGAGTAGTTGTATCTTTAATATAAGCTACTTGTTGAGATGAAACTAGCGTACTCATCAGACTCCCCATTCTGGTTGAAATGATTTTTGTAAACACTTTGCAACTAAAATTTCTCAAACCAATTGGCCTAAACTGATTTGGCTTTTTTGCTCATTGAGTTTTAGGTAATAAAACCAATAAATTGGAGCTAAGACCCTTTGGTATATATTTTCTCCTCTAGCAATATTGTATAGCATTTATAAATCACTTTGAATAATATTCCAACATGCTTTGTAAAACATACCTGAGAAGCTATCAGGTCTATGTGCACTATCTCCATCCATTTCAAAGATTGCCTTTTTAATTTCTTCTTCCTATGGAATCGCTTCAATCATTACTTGGTCACTTTTAGAAATCAATTTAGGAATGACTTCAAGTATAGACTCATTTACTTTAACTTCTTGAAACTGAAATCCTTTTCAAAGAAATCAACTAGATGCTCAATAATTTTTCCTTGATATGATATCAGACTACTGTTGTCATCTTCTAACTCACAAATTATATTTCTTGTTTTCCTAACCTTTATGTTAGTATGAAAGAATTTTGTATTTGCTAAACCTTCCTTTAACCATTTGATTATAGATTTTTTCTTCATCACAGTACTATATTGCACTTCCCTTGAATTGAATTCATTCTCAGCAAGTATCAATTCCTTCAAAGCACTCTCATCATGACGATTACTATCTAAAATCAACATTTTTGCTTTAACATTCTCTTCTGCTTCTTTAATTTTAATTTGAGCATTGCCAAACACTTTTCAGTTTCAATCTTTCAAAATTAACTTCAATCTTTTGAGTTTTTGCATAAATATATAAGGATGATCTCCATTTAATTCTTCAACCCAACAGTCGTCAACAACCTTCATGAAACCTGGATGTTCAAGCCATATTTTTTGAAATATTAGAGGAAATCCCCCCCCAACAATGGTGAATAATATGAAGCTACTCTAAGTCCCACTTTGTACCCCAAATCCTAGTTAGTAAGTTCGCGAATTATACTCGCATAATTCGCGAACCCGTCTGTATCGACCGAATCCATATGTATCCGCCGTATAACTGGAACCCTGGCTTAGATTCGCGAATTCCGGCATAAAACGAATTATACACGTATTTACGAATTACCGAATCATACGGCCCGTGTAATACTTTGCCACATCATCACTAAATTATCATTCTTTATTAAATTTTCGACTTTTAAAATTTTACATACGCCAATCTAATTCCAAAACCATCAACGTACATGTTATTTGATGATTATAATACACATATCATATATATATATATATATATAGTTCATGTCAATTATTAAATTAAAATATCTTAATACCTAAGGAGAGATTATGTTAAAAATGATTTTTTAACAGGTTATTATATGCTGAATTTTGTACGTCGAATTCATATCTCTAAAACGAATTATACACGTACGTATGATATTCCGTATTACTTCCGAATCACAATCGTTGACCGAATTTGAATTTTACGAATCCGTATAATACTCATACGTATCCCGTTTCGATCGTTCCCGTACCCCGAATTAGTAACTAGGCCCCTAGTCATTATATAACTGTAATTATTTCATATTGAAGACAACTCTATCAAGATGAACCAAAAATAAAATGTTTCTCCTTTCTTTTGCAATAATTGAATCTACCAGGTAAGAAATCTACGGTGATTCATAATGAGTCTAATAATTATAAAAGTAATATTTGGTTATTTTAGAGTAGTTCAATTACTGCTCCTTTAGTTGGTTCTATTACAAGCCAAATGATAACAATTGCAGTATGTGAAGTGTTTGTATCTGGAGTTCATGCACATGTTAATATGGTGGGCCCTAGATCTTTTAAGACCCCTTATATTCCAAAAAAGAATCTTCATGTTTGATATATGAGTTTTTGAACCTCCCTTACCAATATTTCTCCTAAAATTTTACTTGACTGTAGCTGGATTATTTATTTTTTGACTAGACGTACTCTTGGCTGGCTCATTACTTTTGAATACTTCATTTACTTTCTTTTTTCCTGCTAAATTAATAACCATTGAAGTCCAAGTAGTAAATATTATTGGTTCTGATGTAACTTTTCCAGAACCCGCATCAACAAATTTGATTGCACTTTTATCTATCTCAGTTGCATCAGCTATATTTATGTGGTTCTAAATCAGCCATAATCTCTTCTCCAATATAATAAGATTTTTGATTTGTCGTTGTAGTAGTAAAAGGGCTGTCGTTCACTCAGATGTTGTTGAGATTAATTTAAAAGGTTCAACGAAAATAATAAACAAAAGCGAGAGTCACTGGGCCTAGGATTCCACTGAATTCATATCAATAGGTTCAATTATTTATTCTTCAGCAATTATCGCTCAATAAATAAAACAACAAGGACTCTTATTTTTCCCAAGGTAGATTCTCCAAACCGTAAGCATGGGACATCAAACATCTAAGCAAGCATGACCCATCTAATAAAATGATAACTAATTTTTTCAAATCATAATTATATTTTAATTAGTGCAAAAGTCAAATAGAAAATAAAATAAATTCACCTATGTATGAAGTTTGGCTTCCTCCGACAATCCAGTGTAGAGGTCTAGCTTCTGATGATAAAAACACACTCAAAAATATAATTCATAGCTCAAATGGTGTTTTTATTAGAGAAAAATAATAATACAACGAGTTTGCAACGCTTCCTGGGTGTTACAGAGTACACCGTTACAATGCAATTCAAATACTGTTGCTAGTGTTGCTGTTACAGAAAACTACAAATGGAAACTGCCGTAGAAAAACTGTCGCTAAGATGTGAAAATGTGACAGTTCATAAATGAAATACCAGAAGAGTTGTCTGTTCTTCTTCTTTTTCTCTGCAGCAGCAGAGAAGTTGCTCTACAACTCTCGATTATTTACCCAAAACTCTCTATATCCTTCTCTAAGTCCCGTAAACCCTTTATATAGCCAACATCACTAAGAAATCTCGCTCAATCACTCCCAAAAATCTTCTATTACTCGACAGCAAACAAATATATTCTCCGGATATTTTCTTCCCTTTCTTGACTCATCCATGCATCTGCATCTATCCAACCTTCCTTATTTATCTCAGACATGCTTCAAATTACAGCTAAACTTCTCCAAACATGTTCAGTGCACGTCTTAAATTCGATGTAACTCAAATACAAACCATGAAAACTCGTGTCCTCTGTTTGCTTAAATCCAATGATGCAGACCAAGTTTGTCGAAACAAACAACTATACCAACCCTGTTTTGTAGAAACAGGCTGGTTCCAATCCAAATCTGAGATTAAATCTCTCTCAAAACTCCCGATAATCCTTCACAGAACTCTCAGTTTTTGTAACTTCCCTATTTTCTTTGAATCCGAGTATTCAGCCCATTCTATTCGAAACCATCGACCATACCATTCATGTTTGGTCCAAACATGCCCAACGCAACCAAAACCATTGGTCGAATCTCACTGAAACTTGTCAAAATTCCTAACATAGTTATCGCAGGAAGAAAACTCGACAACATGTTCAAGCATCAAATCCACCATTCTAGCTAATTCTGGTCCTAAAGACGACCATTACCAGCTCTGTTAATCCAAAACAAACAAACCCAATGAGTTTAGGCCCTTGAATCTCCCTAGAACATGATTAAAATTCGAACCCTAATTCTTCCAGTTCAAGAACTAGTTTCCCGCCACTTCTCTAAGTTCAAACGAAGAAGAAATGGTTTCCCTTATCCAAGTCAGGTATGTGAATAGCAATTAGGGTGCCCTTTAGTAATTGGGTGCCCCTTAGCCAAAATTGGAGTCCGTTTAGCAAATATCCTTCGGAGAGCCCTTAGCAGTTTTTCGAGCCGATTCTTCCAAAACGTTTATTTCTTAAAAATACCTACAAACAAGTTTATTAGTGATAAAATGAGTCCCATCTAATGTATTTATGGGTGAAAATGTGTCGCACTTTCGTGCTCATCACAATACTTATGTCATCATCTTCTTTTTGCTCATTTTGTTTCAAGGCATTGAATCTTCCACCGATCATATTAACTGAAACTGAAGTGCTAGCTTTACACCGTACAACTGGAGTTACTATACTTTTTACTATTGAATCTTCTTCTAAATGTTGATTATTAGGAATATGAAATACTCACCTGCAAAACTTCTTTACTGATCTGAGTAATCTCAACTTCAAATCTATTAGAAATATCAAAAGGAACGTGAGGAGTAGATAATATTCTTGAGTTATTTTTCTAATGAGATTTTCTAGTAGACTGATTTTTATTTTTCTCAACTCTACACTTTGAATTCAAATGACCAACAATCTTACTAGTATTGTAGAATTTTGGACAATCTGGAATTAAGATATTCTGAAAGAAACCACCATATTTAATACCTATCCAGATTTTACTAGGGATAGATTGAGCAAAATCCACTTCTACAAGAATATTTGCATAATAACCAACCTCGAATTTAGCTGTTATAACAATCTTACAGATTATAAACAATTTATTTTCTCTCAAAAATCCCAAACCTAGATCAGGAAATCTAACCCAAACAAGAGCTATAGAACTTCTCTGATTAGCCATATGAAAATTTGAAATTCAGTTTCTACTTTGTAAAACCTGACTTGTTACTTCCCATATACCATAATTAAATATTGACGATCAACCTCATTATCTAGCTTAATAGTGAAGAATCCCCTTCCCAATGGAATGAGTTTGCAATCTCCAACTAATTTCCATTGCTGACGTAAAATTACAGAAGCATCCATAAACTTAATTTTCTGCAAATTTAATCTTCCAATAAGAGAAAACTTTCATGGATTTAAACTCTTCAAATAAATCATCAGGCAACTCAATCGATTGATTTTTCTTTTTTGAAATTTGTTCATTACTAAAACCGAACATATCTGAAATATTTTCATCAACACCAGTGATTTTAGGATAAGAATCCATTTAACCACCTGAATTAATGACTATTAATCATGAGTGAACTGAAAATAAGAAAGAAATAAACAAAATCAGCACCTAAAATGATGAGAATCAACATTGAAAACAAGATCGAGGATGAAAAAAAATTCGCCGAGTCAATCGCCGATTTGCAGAGCTCGACTCAGATTTCCTCAAGTGTGTATGTTCTCTTATGTTAATCCATTTACGTTTTTTTATAATACTGGAGATATATTAAAAACTTATAAGTTCAATTATGCATATTGTTAAGCCAACTGCCGACAGTCTTAAAATACTGTTGTTTCGAATGAATTAGGGAATAATAACTTGGTCGTTCATTTTGAAAATCAAAGAGGCGAAGCTACAACTAAACAGGCAGTCATGGTCGACATTCTCGTGGGGAAGCCAAGGCTAGAAGAAAAAAAAAGTAAAATTGTATCATTAACTTTGGTGATGATACAATAATAATTCAATAATAATGTACATTTCTTTTTTTATATATATAATAAAACAGAGAATGTGCTCAAACGAGCAACAAACTCAAAGATACAGAAGGTGGTCATCTGGGCTAAGACTAGCACCATAATTCCCCTTCATTGTCCGATAGTTAATATTATAAACTTCCTCATCCATTGGAACTGGAACAGACTGAAGAGTAGCAAAAAATTGTTAGAGATTAGGACCTTTCCAATTTAAGTTTTGAAGTAAGTTTGATTGAATGGAAATTATTGCTAATCTAGTAGTAGATAATTTTTGACGAAGAGCTATCTTGATTAGGTTTCCTATAAAAAAATCAGTAGCTTCAAAATTTCCTCCATGAGTCATGTTGAAACTTCCTTGAAATCTTTCTTGCACTTCTAGTTGGTATCCCTTCTTAATGGCATGTAGGGTTGCATCATCTTCTACAGCAAAATCAATGTTGGATTTCTACATTTCCTTGCCCCATTCCAAAGCTAGTTGAGATCCTCTATCTGTTCTGCTGGGTCCAACTGTTGGGTCCTTGTAGTTCCTTGTTCCCACACATTGACCTGAGAAAGACAAAGAAATAAAAACAAAGTTAGTATAGAGTTGTAAATCACTATTTGTTAATATTAACTTCAGAAATACTCATGCTTATAGTGATTCCAAAATTTTCCTTATGAAGCCATGTCATCCTAGAAAATATTTTATGATGATCATTAATGGTATCCTGATAGTACATATTGTTCAAAATATGACCAGGGTTATGAATCACTCTATTAAAAGAGCATTAGTGCTAAGTTATTTTCAGAGCAGTACTATCATTTAAAGGTGTAATGTTCCTGAAAACCAGATCACATATGGCTTTCCAAATGAACCAACAAATAGTTGCATAAGTAGCATTCCAGCTGGTATTATGATTATCATTTTGGAACAAGCTATTTAGCCACTCATGAGAGTTCCCAAATAATCTTTCCCAAACTTTGGAAGCAGCAGGGAAAGATAAGAGAACATGAGTAATATTTTCTTTAGCATTCTTGCAAATTTTGCATATAGGATCAATATAGGTCAGAATGCTGGCATACTTATCATTGGTTGGAAGTATGCCATGAGAACATTTCCATATGAAAAGTTGGATGGCTGGAGAAGTATCAAGATTACATATTTTCCCCAAGAAGCAGTGAGAATATCATTGGCATACTTATTAGTAACCTGCTTATCATATAGGGATTTAACAGATAAAACCCCTTTATGAAATAATCTCCAGCTGATAGTGTCGTATGTATTGGTGTTGTGCTGAGTAAGAAGAATATGGTGTTGAGTATCCAGGGTGAACCAAAGAGCTCAAAGACCTAAATCTCAGTCACCAGAGGTATTGAAAAGTAGGCTAATAGTAATAAGATTAAAGGGACAGTTTTGAGGTTTTGGAATTATATCAGATTTACCATCAATTCATCTATCCTCCCAAATGTGAATTTGGTCACCTTTCCCAATTTTCCAGATGTAGAACTTTTGGATATTTGTTATACCTTCAAGAATACTTTTCCAAATATAAAAAATCAGAAGGCTTCGGTTTGGTATCCATCCTTATGACCTCTTGATTTTGGAAGTGAGAAGCCTTCATAGTGCAGTTCCAAAGGGATTGAGGTTTAGTGATAAGTCTCCAAGCTATTTTAGTGATCGTGGCATTATTGAATAACTCCATGTTCTTGAATCCCAAGCCTCCAAGATCTTTGGGTTTGTTAACTGTATCCCAAGCTATGTAGTAGAGACCTTTAGGTTTATCTGGTTCCTTGTTACAGAAGAAATCTCCCTGAATGTCATTTATATCTTTGCATGTAGCCTTTGGTATCTTGAATCAGTTCATTTGATATATACTTGAAGTGGAAGTAATAGTGTGAATCATAATGACTTTCCCAGCTGTTGACATGATGGCTTTCCAACATGCTAATTAACCTGAGTTTTAATTCATCAACACAAGGTTTGAAGGCTTGCACTTTTCTGTTATTGGTGAATATAGGAGAGCCTAAATATTTATCCTTAATGTTAATCCTTTGGACTTGCATGATGTGGCTTAAACTATCAGCAATATCAGGGGAAGTGTTTTTACTGAAGAAGATTCAAGATTTAGCAAAGTTTATCATTTGCCCATAAGATTGGCTAAAGTCTTGAAAAACCTTGATAAGATTGTTGCATTCCTCTATATTAGTTTTGCAGAATACCATACAGTCATCAGCAAATAGAAGATGGTTAATAGAAGGAGCATTAGAACATAGTATAATTCCATGAATTAGGCTTTGAGATTCAGCATATATGAGATATCTTGAGAGGGATTCCATGCATAATAAGAACAAATAAGGAGAAAAAGGGTCACCTTGTCTGAGCCCTCTGGAAGGCTTGAAGAACTTTCTAGGAGAACCATTAACCAAAATTGCAAGATTTGTGGTAGAAATACATTACAGGATCAAGTTGCACCATTTTTTACTAAACCCTATTTGAGCCATAATTTTCATGAGGAAGTCCCAATTGACTCTATCAAAATCTTTATCTATGTCAATCTTGATATCCATAGTTCTTGTAGCTCATTTTTTTTCCCTTTCCTGGTATTCATGTGGTGAATGAGCTCTTGAGAAATAACTATGTTATCAAATATTTGTCTGCCATGGATGAAAGCAGATTAAAAGGTGGATATAAGTTTGGGGAGAAAAGGTTTGAGCCTTTGAGCAAGAAGTTTGAATATAATCTTGTAGGTGGTATTGCATAGAGAGATGGGTCTGAAATGAGAAGGGTTAGTTTGGTTGTCAATTTTTGGTATGAGGGATAGGAAAGTGTAGTTCATTTATTTTAAAAGAAATCCAGAGTTGAAAAAATTCTGAACCATAGTAATAATATCTTCTCCCACACTCTCCTAGTTGCTTGAAAGAAGTTAGGTGGGGAACCATTAGGACTTGGAGCTTTGTGTCCAGCCATACTGAAGAGGATAGATTTGATTTTAGCAGCATCAGAGGTTTTGAGAAGATTGTTTTTTTTTATTGTTGGTGATGGTAGTAGGAATAAGGTTGATAATGAATTGGTTTATGGTAATAGATTCAGCAGTTGCCATATGAGAAAAATAATTTGTGAAGCAATTAGTAATCTCTTAGCTATTGTGGATCCAGTTACCATCTTCTTTCTGAATGGAGACAATTTTATTTCTTCTATATCTTTTCTTAGATGAGTCATAAAAAAACTTGGTGTTTTAATCCTCCAACTTGTTTAACTGATCTCTGATTTTAGTTTTCCAGAAGCTTTCTTGTATATTCTGCTAGTGCTCAACAATTTTCTTAGCCTCCCTGATGCCAGTTCCTCTGTTGATATTAAATTGATTCTTGGTAACCCAATCAAGATGTTGGAGGATTTCTTCAATATTTGTTTTGATATTCCCATAAGTTTCCTTATTCCACAGTTTGACTTTAACTTTAACATCTCTTAATTTCCTAACTATCTTGATAGCATAAGAACCTTTGTGGTTTGTCTTCCAACATTCAACAGTGATATCTTTACAATCTCAATGATCAAGCCAGGGACCAAAAAAATTAAAAGGAATATAACCATGTTTCCAATTAGGATTGGTATTGAGAAGAATTGGGTTATGGTCAGATCCTATGGATGGGAGGTTAGAAATGGTAGAGTTTGGAAAAAGATCAAGACAGACATCAATAGCTAACCCTATATCAAGTCTTTGTTCAGTAAGGTGGTTGCCGAATCTTCTGTTGGTCCAAGTAAAGGGACATTCGGTATATCCTAAATCTGTCAGATTTTCTTCTTCCAATTTCTCTAGAAAAACATTAGCTTTACAAAAATCAATAGGATGCTGACTAAATTTTTCATGATCATGCAGAACAAAATTTAGATCCCCCCCTGATCAACCAAGGCAAGTTATTGCTTTTGTCAGTGTTTTCAATCATTTTCCAATAGTGTAATTTATCTAGAATAGTACAAGGACTTCCATAGTAACTTGTAAATAACCAAGGGTCTCATATGCTAGGGTGAATGGTGGCACTAATATGATTATTGGAAAAATCCTGGATGGTGATATTTAGTTTTGTTTTCCAAGCTAGAACCAATCCCCCAGTAGTATTAACTTTTCCTCTAGCTTGAAAGACAAAACTAAATGGCCTTAAGATTTTTAGATTGTTGTTTAGTCTTAGATAAAATAAAATGCCAGGATTGTGCTTATTTAGTATGTTATTCAAATGTCTACTAGTAATAAGTTTTCCTATACCTTGACAATTCCAAGACATGATGGAGAAGAATTGCCAGAAGTATGAGACACTAGGATAATAGAAAATTAGAATAGTATAGCTATGCAATAATGATTATGAATGATAAACTTAATATGGATGAAGACAGTGAGAATATTAAGAGAATACCATCTAATAGTATCCTTACTAGTGAGAGTAATAACATGACTGGATGGAAAGGATAAGCAATTAAAATGTTGGATTTGAGTAGAAGTATGCAACTTAGGAATTTGGAATGGATTTTCTCCCACAAGGTTTCTAGTAGTCAAATTTGTCAGGTGATCCACCTCCATGTTTTTGTCCTGAAGGTTTATCTTCTTGGTTGGATGCAATTGGTCCCAGTTGTGCAGGTTATGATCAGAGGGAATGGAAGGAACTAGATTTTTCCTTTTAGTATCCATCAACTGAGGAGAGATATGAATAGTAACATTCTTGCTTTTGGTCTCCTGTTTACTTCTTTCCCAAAGCAGCTTCCTATGATTGTTGAATTCTTCATTAATTTGATTTTGGATATTAGACGGAGAGGGTATTGATTTGTAAGGATTAGGGATGGTGAGAGAGATTTTTGTAAAGATATTGTCAGGGTTGATATTGTTCCCATTTCCAAGATCAGAATTTTGAGTTTGCCTCCTAGGAGGTACTTTGATGTGAGTACCCTTTTTTTCTTTCCAGAAGTTTATCCATAGCTCTGTAGTTTTCAAGAGTTTTTCTGTGTTTCTTTTGAAATGAAATGACTTCAGGATTTTGAGTTGGGATTGCCTTAGTAATGGGGTTTTGAAGGCTAGCTTTAGAGATGATAACATCCTCAGGGCCATCCAATTCTTCAGTAATATTCTTGATGACAACCTGCCTTTGAGATAGTCTCATTTTGAAGGCAAACTCTTCAGCAACATCTTTATAATATGATATTTTCTTGATAATATGGTTTGAACTTTTGGCTGATGGGGTATTGAGGGTGATAAAGTTCGAGGGATGGGTTTTGTTGCTGGCATGGAGGGGGACTTCTTATTTTTCTTCACAGAGAGGGACATGATGGTCAAGGATTATGCAAACTTTACAAAAAGCAATGTCATTCAAAGCATATGCAAATTCCAACCAGTGAGAGATAATTGGTGTTTCATAAGAATATATGCAAACTTTTAGAGCTATAGTAATATCAATATTCAGTAAGACTTCAAGATTTTTCTCATCTTCATCTCTACCATAAGCTCTTTTTGCTTCTTGGAAGATCCCAGCAGGTTTGAGGATGTTACTGATGTCAGGAATGATGTGTCTAGGTACTCTTTTGACAAGTACCCAAATATTAACATTGTAAAAATTGGCTTCATCAATAAAGTTTGGTCCAGATGGGTACTTCACTTAGAAAAATGAGTTTATCAAAGATACCTCTAACTCCACCTTTCCTGGGAACTTTATAATCTTCTATACTACCAAACCTGGTGGAATAGTAATTTCTTCTCTTCCTCCAAAGTGTAACCTCAGCAACTCTTCTAAGTTCCCAGTTAAAGTTGATGAATCTAGAGATAGTTTTTGTTTCATGATATATTTACTGCAAAATATTCCTATGAAGACCCATTTCCAATTCTCTTGTTTTTTGGGGAGGATATTTTCAGAGTTTATAAAAAATTTTGGGAAAAGATCTTCAGGGATGTTTAGAGTGGAGTTCATTTTTCAACCAGGTTGTCAACTGATTCATTTGGTTTAGTACCAGAAGTGGATGCCATATGGACTTTGATTGAGAAGTACAGGGTAATGGTCATGGTGTTGATATTGGTGGTGTACGAAGGGATATGTATAGTGTTAGAGAGATACACTTTAATTTTAATTTTGAAATGTATAAACTTAGTTGGGTTGAAGTACAATTTTTTGCTACTATGCAGATGAGAGGGACTCTTCTTAATACTCCAAAAACTAGTAGTAGTTAAGTACAAATTCCGTGTAGTTTCTGAAGTTTTCCAGTGCCAGGTTTGCATATGTGTGCTGATCATTTTGTGATGGTTGACTACCAGCAGACCTTGAGTGGGCGACCTGTCTATGCACCATAAGACATAAGAAAATAGAATATGGATAGTATAATGGTTAGTTGGCTCGTGATTCCTATTTAAGGTAAGATATTTGTTTTATAGTTTTGGCCAAAGAGTGACAGACCAGGTGATGACATCATACGTTAATTGTTAATTATAACATTTTTGAAAACGGATACTAGTTATATGAAGCTCAAACTTGAGGGATAGAGGATAGGCATTGTCATGAAATAAAAAGATGAAAGGGTAAGCATAAGTAGAGAGAGTACTGAACTAGGTTGAGAGATTCTTTCTACTGTTGTTTTTCCAAAACTTTGTAATTATCCTTCAGTAAAACTTGATTAAGCCAGCTTGCCAGTCAGCGAGTCTAATATTTCCATTCAGCCATTCAGATTTCTGAATTGTGTGTGTGTCAATGGTATGATTGTTGATCCAGTCAGCTCTGTTCACCGCACTTTTCCTATTGACAGGTGAAAGAGATAGAAGGGTCCACCCGCCATCTATCAAAATGAGTAAATGAGTAACAATTAAATGATTTTGGAAATTTTTATTTCTCTTAGGGTATAGGTTATGATAATCTATTTGAGGGAAATTTGAAACGATTGAGTAGGGAAAAGGAGTGTTAGTGAAGAGAAAGATTTCTGTTTGGGAATCGCTTCCAATTAATGGTAAAATGACCCAAGACCAAATAATGAATTCATTATAAAAACCCTTTCAGTAGCCGGAGATTGTCTCAATTTATTTTTCTCCTTTTCAACTTCCACCAAACTCCAATTGACATTGAAATAATATGTTTTTTTCACCATGGTTGATGATGAAAAGAAGGCAGACCAGAAGGTCAAGCAAGTATTGTAGGAGGTCGATATCGAGCCACGAATTCATTGGTATCCGCATGAATATTGTGTAGATCGATTGCCTTATGGAATCGCTTTTCCTCAAGGTTGTGAATTTCCAGAGTTCAAAGAATACTTTGCATGGTATTTGGATGACTTGCAGCATAATGTGAATGTGAAAGTTGAGGAGTGTTTGCAACAAGGAGGACCACCAGGAGTTGTTCATGAGTTGTTGGTTGATTCTCCAGTTGAACGATTGATTCAATTCTTCAATCATCCAAAGCCCGATCCAATCAATTAGGATACTAGCAACCCATTTGTGATTCGAGGAGAACATTATGAGAGATGGGGCAGCAAGCATCAAACGAATGGTTTGAGTGGTGTAACTAACAATCCTCTAGGAAAATGAGAAGATAATGATGATGATATGATTGATGTAGATGGTAGTGAGTCTCCGTCTCCTGCTATTAGACCTCGCCGTTCTGGTTCCGACGATGATGACTTGATTTTGTATGCATATCATCCCAAGTTCGGTCTTTTTCAAGTGCATGAGGGAGTTGCTATTGTTGCTGATCGATTTCTTGTTTCCTACTTGAGTAAGATTGGTTTTGAATCCATCACTCTCCCTGTATAAGTATGACTGATGGTTCGGCAGTTAGCTGCATGGCCTGGCAACACGATGAGCCAATGAATTTTCTGGTGATGGATGCTCTTTGTCCCGTAAATGGTCAGATATGATGAGCTATTTTTGCGGGAGAAACACGACCCTCCACCGATACAGTCCATCCAGGTACAAGTTATGATGATGAAGTTCCATCTACTGTCGCACCAGAGCAAGCTAATCAGAGCGGAGAAACTGAGTTGGGCCGAGGCAGTCATGTTGAGGAGCAGCAGTCTCCAAAGCCCGTACTGCATATGACTGAGCCATCTATTCGCATGACTCGGAGCCGAACTCTCAGTGTCAGTCAAGGAACTCGGAGCTAGACTCGCCATCATCAGAAGTAAGTAAGAATGGTTTTCTTCATTCTCCAGATCCTGTAATCTTAAAGAATAGACTGTGAAATTAATTATGATGTTTAGATTGGATAAGAGATGGATTAACATTTGCTTTCTGTTATAACTATTTGGGATAATTTTTTGTTGTTGAAGTTTGTGGTTAAATTGATGGATGTTGGTCTGAATTGTGCATGTATATTTTGTTGGTTTCTAATATGTGGGTGATGATGGATAGATTTTAACTGATCAGGACTGATATTAAGATCCGGATAAATATAGCCAGGCATATGCTTAGAAATAGAGATTAAGGATATGACTGGGTTGTTATGTTTATAGTAAATGTAATAGGATTGAAGATTGGTGAAGAAATTGGGATTTCAAATGAGAGTATAGGTGATATTATGATCGGTAGTTTTAACTGTCAAAGACTTAGCATCCTCTAGGAAGTGACTGTGCTTGTAACTATGATTGTCAGAGCTGATGATTTTGTTAACAGAGATGTCTGAGATTAATGTGATTTCTGAGATATCTGAGATTCCTGTGAAGTCAGCAATAGATGTGGTGATTTTCCTAGGAGTACTGATGCATTTACATGAGCATTGGTGATTCAGATTGATGTAATCCATAAAGAGCAGGAAAAAGAGACACATGAGAATATGAAGAAACTAGAAATTAGACTTAGAAATGGTGATCATAGAAAAAATTAGAGAAATCCGGCTAAAAATTCGGTGAAAACTAGCCGTTATAACACTAAGAGAGAGAGAAGACGGCTAGGAAATGCTGGAAGAAAAGAGAATTCATATGAGGGTGAGAGAGAAGAAGTCGTACACAAGAATTCTTGCCCAGCCACACCCCACCCCACACACACATGAACCAGTAACCTATATAGGCATGTTTTGTTTGGCCCTACCTTGTTCATATTCTACTGGTGGACACTAAATATTTATCGGAAATGATACACCCATCGAGGTTTTTTCACGAGTAAAATCCCGATAAGGAATCGTGTGATCCGGGAATACCTCCCTGCATTGGAATTATAAATGGGGTTATGGTGGGACCCTCTGTTTTTCTTATGAATCTGCAGTGCACCAAACCTTGGTAAAGGTAGTATTTTCCAATATTTATAGGCACAAGTTTTCCGTTGTTTGGTGCACTAAATGGCTCTTCTTTGGCAAGGAAAAACCCAGATTTAACAAAATAAAGAATATTCCAGTGTTTGACTACAAATCATTCCATTTCATTAAAAATAAAAGAAGCTACAAATCATTGCACTACAAGCTTAATCATGAACGAATGTTACAAAATGAAGCAGCACCCTGTAAAATTTGTCCGCGGGTCATACAAATTTAAAGATTCCCTATGAATTTTCTGTCATGTGAAATTCCAAATTTCTTACAATTGCAGAACAAAAGTATAACAGAAACTCGAAAATAAAATAAGAGCATCAATCACTGACATTAATAAAAAATTGTAAAAAAGCCACGATCAAAGATGAAAAACAAACTTGAACAATGTCCATATTTCTATACCAAATTTGGAAATTTTACATTCAATTCAGGAATGGAACTTGAAAATGCTCAAGTGACGATTCCGGACAGAGGAATCGAATAAATAGTATCCAATGCAGAAAGATAATCACCAAATTTAGTTTTGTGTTTACTACTACGCGTAGATGCGTTTCAAATGGAATTTTAGGGAATGTCCTTTTGTAAGACACAAATTTTTCTCAAAGTAGCAAGAATCAAACTTGTTTTTAGTTACTCGTCTTCGCTAGAATACTCTCCATTATTTTCCACAGTTTCGTTTTCTCCGGTGCAGACAGTAATTTCAACCTTATCAAGTGCGTAATCTTTGAAACTAGATGATCGCCCTAACTTTTCTACTTGTTTCATGACCATATCGAATTTTGTGGCAATCCGTACAAGCAACGTCGTAAAGGTTGTTAAAGGAGTTGTTTCAGAGAATTCAACATCGGGTAAGACTCGAGTTAATTGAGAGTTGATGGCACTGTGAAGATCTTTTATTGCTTTGTGAAGATGTCCGGAAATAAAGATCGGAGCTAGAAGACGTCTATTTCGAATGCACTGTGCAAGATCTCTGAGGGTATACGAGATTTCTCTTGCAACTCTAGTACATTGGAACTGACAACAAAACTTTATGTAGATATTCTTAAAAAACAAAAACCAACTCAAGATAATCAGCTAAGATACTTACAAGCGTTTCGTCCTTTGCTTTGGAGTCTAAAATTGATTTGCACAACGTATTAATAGGATCCTCATCATCTGATGACAATTTTTCGTGTTCGGTAATTTCCGAATCCTCGAAATACTTGTCAACACAAGCTGCAAGAATATTAGAACAATGTAATCTTATCTTATACTATAATAAAGAAAAGACCTCTTTTTGAGTGGTTTTGGTGTAGCACGGTGGAATGTCTAAATTGACCCTCAAATAATCTTATACTAATATAAATAAAAGAGTTAATTGTTTGTTGAAGCT
Organism: Papaver bracteatum; assembly: GCA_023529315.1. Lineage (NCBI taxonomy): Eukaryota > Viridiplantae > Streptophyta > Magnoliopsida > Ranunculales > Papaveraceae > Papaver > Papaver bracteatum. Next base: position 313,689 of record JAJJWX010000641.1, read on the forward strand.
TTTTCACATGACAACAATATCCATATTAAATAAGTAATCAATGTTTGTATATTTACAGTAATACTATTGTTTTAAAAATAACGTCGCGCGGGTTATAACCCCAAAGGGGTTATAACCCATCCACAAAAAACCCATACAAAAAAATATGACACAAAAACCCCAAATATCATAAACTGTCTATATTACCCTTTTATTATTTAAATCACCCCAACAAAAACAAAAATCAACCCCACATTTAAATTTTATTAAATTATCACTACCAACACACCGCACAAGATAAAGGCCCGTTACGCCATTGCACCACCGCCAACGCACCACCGCCACCCCACCACCGCACCACCATCGCCTGCACCACCGCCTCCCACCACCATCAGCACTGTACCACCACCACCGCCACCACAGCACCACCGCCATGATACCACCGTCGTGACACCACCGCCGCCTCGGCCCACCACCACGACCGCCGCTTCTATCACCACCTCCGCCACCACGGACCTCCGTCACCGCCGCCAACCACCACCGCCGTCACTAACCACCACCACCACCACTGCCAACCGCCGCCGTCACCAACCGCCACCACCGCAGCCAACGACCACAACCACAGACGACCACCACCGTCACCGAGAAACACCATCATTATCACCGACCACCACCACCAAACAACCGCCGCCACCACAAACAATTAATTTGATTGATCAATGTTCAACAAAATGAGAAAAAATGATGCAACCAAACTGAAAATGAGAAAAAAATGATGAAACCAAATTGAAAAAATGATGAACCAAAATTTCGCGTGCAAATAATTTCTCGTGAAAAATGATGTAACCAAACAGAAAAAATGATGGAACCAAAATTGGTTTCACCAAAAAATAGATGAAACCGAAATTGGTTTCATCATAAATACGATGAAACCATAATTGGTTTAAGTCGATCGCAATTGCTCCTTGGCTCAGTTCTTTCCAAAGAACTTCAACTACTCCTTGGCTCAAATCTGCCACACCACTAGCACCACCACCACCAATACCGAGCAATTGCATCACCACATTGCCGATCACCGCTACCGATCAAGACCACCGCCAACACCGCCGCGTCGCCACCCAGCACCACGACCTCCCACCACCCAAAAATACGATGAAACCGATTCTGGTTTCATCATAAATACGATGAAACCTATTTTGGTTTCATCGTAAATAAAATGAAACCATAATTGGTTTCGTCGACTGCAACTGCTAAATTCACCCTCTAACAAGGTGATCAACAGATCCAAAGGAATGAATAAATCTAGTACAAAAAAAGATGTGCGGTGAATGGTTAGACTAAAACAATAAATACAAGTAAAACAAGTCAGTCAGTTGCACACCCGTGAAAGACCAACTTCTATTTATCAAATAATGATAAACGAATCACAGTTAAAAAAAACTGTCCCTTCCTACGCTTCAGAGAAGTACCCCTTCATTAGCATCCATTTCACAATTTTAAGCATGTTAGAAACACCTAATTTTCCAACCAATTAAAAGTAACACAGAGCGTGCAAAAGCCAGTGCTTTGTATAAAGGATACAACCAAAAACACTAATAACATCCATTGGCACACCATCTTGTTCATGGATGAGGTGAGACTTAACTAAGAACATTAATCTGCATCGCAAAATTCCGCATTCCTGCTGCAATGCTAATCAGTGACCAAAATATTCGATAATTAGCTCATAACAGTTGAATTGTGGAGGCTCATGATATTTGTGAAACCCAATATTCAAAGCCAAATGATTAGAGAACGTTATAACTCAAATGGCTAGATATCTACAACATTAAGAATTTAGACTCGGTAACCGCATACAACATTAAAAATTTGGACTCAGTAACTCCATTTTCTCTTACATTACCTATATCTAAATTCAACAACTAATTGAAACATGGGGTAAAATCAACCGGAAAACAAATGAAAATATGGATTGTGATAAATGCCTTTTACAGGGGATATACTTCCTTCTCTAAGAAAGAACTTAGAGATATTTGTTACAGCATAGGTACAAGAATGTCTTACTTCTGTAGTTGGATATAAGAATCACAAGTTCATACATCTAACGATAAGATTTCACCGGTACATTTATCTGAACCTTATTTGTATCATATGATTAAACACTGCCAATATATACTACTCCAATCCCAGTTTAATGGTAGGTGCTCAGTTTAAGAAACATAGATATGCAGGTGATTTTAGTGAAACAGTAATTACTGATGTTTTCCATAACAAAGAGGGCAAAAGGTACATAGTAAACCAAACTCCCAGACTCTAGTATTTGGATTACCATGATTGTCTAGTAAGAAATTGGTAAAATCATACCTATACGCTCCGTATCTAAGACCTGAGAGTAGGAGCTAGGAAAATTCTAATTCAAATGATAATTGCAATTATTAATGAAATAATACATAAAGAACCCTACCTGGAGAAATTCGTTTGGTTTCTTTAGTAGAAATTGAGGACTTGACGCAATCACTTGACCTAGCATAGTAACCCGCTCACAGGGATCAATTAGTATAAGAAGCAAACTGCACACATAGTAAGAGAGACACTTACATCTTGATCTGTTAATTCCACATTAAAGACACACCCTTCTCCTCTAGCATTCTTGAGGTTGCCTTTACTTGTCAGCCGAACCTTGATAGTCCAATTCCCTTGGTAAGGATTCAGGGAAAATTTTGTGAATATGCAGCATCTAGGTACATTGGATTTCCCTTGGGAAAAATCAATACCCTCATACTCTAAGTAATATCATCAATTTATCAAAGAATACATAATTATAAACTTCAGAAGGAAAATGAAAGTATATTAAAAGATATAGATCACCATACCATTGGCACACCATCTTGTTCACCACCATCTCAGGCCAACAAAAATCACAGCGAGCAAAAACACCAGCACTACAACCTTATGCTACTCTCAATCCACTACAACCAGCACTACAACCACTTCAATAACCTCCTTCATCTCATCAGATTTTCAATTTTATCCTTCTTCTCTGTTGAGTTCAAATCATCCAAGAAATATCACCCATCAAAACCACTTCAATTCAGCATCAGCTCTCAGATTCAATCTTGATTTAAACTCGACGGTCAAAGTAGCTGCTCATCTCTATCTCGATTAGCAGCAACAGATTCCAAATAACATCTCCAACACTCAATTTCAACAACAATCTTCTTTTCCATATGATTTTCACAGGGAACCCATATCAATTCTTCTATCAATCCACCATTAACAGCTATGTTTAACTCAATCTATTCTTCTGTTTTCTTCTCCATTAACGGCAGCAGTCAATTTCATCTCTCAATTCTCGATCTGGTCTCTCTACAGCAGGAAAATGGAATAGAGAAAGGCGGCAGATAGTTCAAACCATACATATAAACCCTAATTTCTTCTCGATTCAAAACCTAACACCAATTGAAGCAGAAAAAACATCTGCTTCCTAAGCAACAACTTCCTGTAACAAATTCAAGTAAAACCTATCTCAAATCTCAAATTTCTTCGTTAAGTTTCATCAACTGTTCACCAACATCTCTCAAATCTACCGCAACCCTAAAATTCTATCTCAGATCGAACCCAGTAAGACCCAGATCCAACAATCACTGCAGATTCTCGATTTCAGAATCGTTGTTAACTTCTATCTTCTTTACAACCGTTTTTCATTGAAGAAGAAAACCAAAACTCAGAAGCTTGAAAAAAACCTACGGGCTACATCGTACGCTAATTAGAATACGAGATCTGTTTTGCGAGGAGACGAAGGAGACAAAGGTGTTGCTGATGGTGGTAACGGAGGTGTTGTTGTTGGTTTTCATGGAGATATTTTGCTGCTAGTGGTGAGGAGAAGGAGCCGGAACAAAGAAGAAAAGAGAGTAGCCGAAAAGAAGATAAAAGGGTATTTTTGGATTTTTTTAAAAATAATAAAAACTAAATTTACTCATTATTATTTGACCTGGGGTTTTTGTGCCACTTTCTTTTGAAATGGTTTTTTTTTTTAAATAATATGACTGGTTTTTTCTTATCACTAGTTTGTTCACCTAGGGGTTTTGTCACTAGTTTTGTAAAATAAATCAAAAAAATTAAAACTTAGATATTTTTAAAAATATATATCGGATTTTTATAAAATTAGTATATTTGGAAAGCTCTTTGAATTATCTACATAATGAGTACAAACAAGAATATTAAATTTTTATTTTAAGATTTTTTTTTCTTCATTATTATCAAATTTGGTGTTGTTAAAAGAATCCAATTCAAGCATGTGCATCGCACATGGGGTATTACTAGTAACTATTAAGGGAACAATCTAAAATTTATTAACAAAGACGCCATTCGAATATCTGAAAACTATATTCATACCTCCAACAACGGTCATGACTGCCCAAATTGCGTTCTCCACGGTTCCATCAAACAGTGGCTCCAACAAGTACAGAATTGTTGAAACTAATTTTAATGAGAATCCGATTTTCAAAGCATGAGTATGACTGTTATGATACCGCATGTTCATGACTTAATATATAAGAGAAAAAGCCATTAGGACATAAAATTGTGAGAGCCTGCGCTATATTGAAGTTAACGATGTTGATCGTTAACTTGGTGATAGTTCAGCAATGATCAAATTGAAAACTAAAACAAGGTTGGTAAAGCAGGGAAGAGAGGGCTATCTATCGTATACGAATTTTCAGAGTTTGTATTCTGGTAGGAAAGGGCTTTGAAACGAACAATACCGAGAAATTGGTTATAGAATTTCTGCAAGTAGGTGTATTAGAAAAGGTGGAAATGTAAATCTAAATGAAAAAGAGACGAGGGATAAGAAGTTAGAGAAGAAATGAGTGCGAGAAATGTTGATCAACTCAATAGTACTTATAGATGGGTTGGTTACGTTAGTCACCCTCAAGCGTAGGTCACAAGTGGCGTCAATCGTAGTCACGAGTTGTCTTAATTACTCGTCTATTTTCAGCTTCGTTTTACGAATGCTTTCTTCTAGGAGTGATTGGAACCATGAAATTATGCACAGGATAAGAAGGGTTCGTTGAGTGATGACTTCATCATGTAGATGATATATGAGATACTCAAACGTATTTTGCCTAGGATACATGTGGTAGCTGGACTATAGTATGGATTTTCCTAACTTCCTCTCTTATTTTGATCAGATACGTAAGGAGCTTTCGAAATTCAAACTACCTACGGTAAAATTTTGTGAGGGGAAAAAAAGGATTTGTCGAGCAGCTGAGGATTTTTTCTGGGCTTGGATAAACGGCTTTAGCAAAGGATAAGCGGCTATCACTCAACAGCAGATTGCTAGCAGGGCTGAGCAGCGGATGAAATATGGCGGATTCAGTCCTCTCCGCATCTCTCTCATTTGGAAATTGCAACCTGAGATTCTTTAACTTTAAAAGTGTAGCAATAAAATTCACAAACAAACATAAGATAAAAGATCTAATCGCAAAAATATACATTAAATGCTGGCAGCATCAATTTCATCATACACTAATGAAAAACAATTTTTCAGAAAGTAAATAAAGATTCAAGCATCTAGTCTTTGGTGCTGCAATTAGCTGAACTTCTACCTTCTCCAACTCATCCTACTGCCGTTCGGCTTTGACTTTGTAACGTCTAGTCTCCTAAATCTTGTAAGCTGGTTCACTCTCTTTCACAGCAATCTCAACTGAAATGACACACGTATCGTTCACAATAAATCCTTTAGCAGGGTCATGGAGTTCTGTAAGACGCATGAATGTTGCCCAACCCAAGCCGAGCTTATCATCTTTGGCGAATTTGTCCTTTCCTTCTGCAAAATCCAAAACAAGAATGTGATTAACTAACAGCAATTACATATCTAAGTATCTAACCAAATTACCAATGGTAGTCTAAATCAAGGCAATACCTATCCGCACTCTGATATTGTGATCGGTTTGACTTGTGACTGAAAAATTGAACTCCATGTTCATTGTTTTCGTCAACTCCACAGGAACAAGGTACAAAGATAAGTAATCATACACTTCCCTCTCTCCCTTTGGATAGATCTGCATTTTCCATTCACAACCCCCTACAGAGAAAACGTCAGAGGTATGTCCTTCGTGAGAGTCTAACTTTGAAAATTGCTCAATCTTCCAGTCGAACTTAAAAGATGAAGAAACCCCTATTATTTTAGACGCCATTGATTATCAGTAAGGAACAATGTGGTAAAAGTGATGAACAAAAAAAAAAAAAAACCTAGAAAGTGTTTCCTGTTTGCACAGCTAATAAAGGTGGAGTGGGACTATTTACAAGGAGACACCTGGCAAGGGTGTATCATGTCGACGTCCATTTTGAATTTTGAATTCTCAAGATTTTGAGCTATGTGCTTTGTTTTAGAGGTGGCAATCAAGGCGAAACCCGCGGATAAACCCGAACCCGGCCCGTGAAAACCAGAACCCGGCTTGACTTGGTTATAAACAGGCCGGGCGCGGGTTAAAGAAATGATGACCCGTTAGTAAACGGGTTAACCCGTGTCAAATCCAGTAAACCCGCGGGTATACGGGTAAACCGTGTCTGATAAAATAAATTTAATACTCACCGTTGGATATAGAGATAACTTAATCATAGCCCTACATTTAACATATAAAAACACTAACCCTAGAGACAGTCGAATGAATCTTTTCATTTCTTCTTCCTCCTAATTTTTTTTTTCTCCACAGTCTTCTGCAGCTGTGCCTGAGCGCTTCCCCCTCCTCCGTCTTCAGAGTTCAGACTCCCCAGTCTCACCATCAATCACTCCTCCTCTTGTAGTCCCGCTGTTGATCAAGTTTCTACTGCTGCTAAGTTTCATTCACAAGCTGTACGTATATTATATTTTCTCTTAATTTTTATGATTTTTTTGTTTGTATCATATAGTAACTGACTGATTTGGATGGGTACTTTTTATGATTATTTTGTTTGCAAGTGCTATTGTATCTTACTTTTAATTTAGGGTTCTTTGATTTAGGGTTCTTTGATTTAATAATTGATTCTTTGTAAAATGGATTATGAATAGAAGAATTAAAGGATGGGTTTTGATTTGGATGGATGTTTGATTTGCGCTTGACTGATTTGTGTGATTTTGTTGAGATTTTATATGCAACAGGCTCTAACTATGCAGTTTTAATTAGGGATTTGCTTATTTATGTGATTTTGTTTTGTGCAAGCAATTGTCTCAAATCCAGACTATCCAGTAGCCATGATTTAATGAAAATGTTGGTATCCAAGTATCAATGATACTGTGATTCTGTATTCATCTGTATATTTATGAGATTCCTTGATTGTTGTTTCTTTGTTGAGTATCCAACTATCAATGATACTGTGAGTCTGTGATTATCAATTAAGTGGGATGCTAGATTCTGTGAATGACTCTGCAACTGTTGGTTGTGCGACTGCAGCTGCACCCGTTTCAGGTGAGAATGATCATAAACTTAGGTCTGATGTTTGGGAATATTTTAAACTCGTGAAATATGAAGATGGAACGAAGAAGGGAGTGTGCAAGGCTTGTAATATTGGATATAAATATGATAGCAAGAATGGTGGAACCTCATCTATGATAAGGCATAAGTGCATGAAGCGTCATTCTCAGGACATAGGGCAGATGATGTTAACTGCAAAGAATGGCCTGCTGTCATCCCGCGTACGCAAAATTGATCAAATGAAATTGCGAGATCTTTTTTCAGCATTAATCATTGCAAGAAATGTCCCATTTTCTTTGGTGGAGTGGAAAGAATTTAGGAACATATGTTCTTATTTAAATGAGGATGCTAAGCCAATATCAAGGAATACTGGGAAAGCCGATGTTGTCAAAAAACATAAAGCACGAAAAGAAGGTATTCAAAACAGATTGAAACTTTCTCCAGGTACGATTCAGTTCATATGTGCTTATTTATGTATGAGTAATTGATTATGATAAGATGTGCTGATGTGTATGACTTATCCTTACAGGTAGGGTGTGTCTAACATCAGATATGTGGACTTCCGTTACGACTACAGGGTACATTAGCTTAACTGTGCACTTTCTTGATCAAAATTGGGAGTTGAAGAAGTATCTTCTGAATTTTTGTGAACTTCCACCACCTCATACAGGTGAAGCAACTTACTTGAGATATTTTACTTTACGTGTATGTGAGTAATGTACTAATTTTACTGTCTCATGCAGGTGAAAACATTTCTGCCAAGCTATTTGCAATGATAGAAGATTGGGGAATTGAAGCCAAAGTATCCAACATCACCTTGGATAATGCTGCAAATAACGGAGCTTGTGCTAGAATTATGCAGAGTAGACTTTTTGCAAAGAAGATTCTGTTTAACAAGGGAAAATATTTTCATGTGCGTTGTTGTGCTCACATCTTAGCTCTGATTGTAAAAGATGGACTTGTGAAGATTGATCCAGCTGTGCTTAAGATAAGAAAGTCAGTGAAGTCCCTTAAAAAGTCCCAACTAAGAAAACAAAAGTTCTTGGACATAGTTGATACTTTAGGAATGTCTGGAATAAGAAGGGGTATTCGCCAAGATGTCAAGACAAGGTGGGTTTACACTTCTATTTCGGTTTCCTATTATTCCTTCTTTTTGTGTTAAATGAACTTGACATTGTTGATGCTCACCGAATGTTTGTTTTATACAGGTGGAATTCAACTTATCTTATGTTAGACAGTTGTCTTGTTTATAAAAGTGTTTTCGCTCATTTGAAGGAGGTGGATCCAGACTACATAGACTGTCCAACTGATGTAGAATGGGAGCAAATTGAAGTTGTCACAAAGTTTCTCAAGACGTTTTATGATCTTACAACTGTATTTTCTGGTAGTAAGTATCCTACTTCCAATCTGTATTTTGATGGTGTTTGTCAAGTTCGGGTGTTATTAAAAAAAGAAAGCACAAATGAAATTGAATACATTAGGGAGATGGTAAAAGAGATGCAAGAAAAATTTGATAGTTATTGGACGAACTTGAGTCCTATATTGGCTATGGCAGTTGTGTTAGATCCTAGATTGAAACTGAAGTATCTAAACTTTGTAATGTCCAAGTTGTATCCTGATGTAAGACAATTAGAAAGTAAAGTTGATGATGTGCGTGAAGATATGAAAAAGCTTTATAATGAATATTACACATTGTCAAGTTCAAGAGCTTCTGGCAGAGGAACTCAGAATTTGGGTACTCCAACTGGTGGGAATTCTGCCCATCAAGGAAGTGAGTGGATCCAGGTAATCAACTTCATGCATGTTGTGAGGTTGTATAACTTGTATTGTATGTTCTCATAGAATATGACTAGTACCTTGAACTCACTTCTTTCTTGTTTCATGTAGGAATATGTTGCAGCACAAGAAATTGGTGGTGAATTGCAATCTGACTTGTCAGAGTTGGATCAATATCTTAGCGAGCAATATAGATGTTCTTTAAATCAACCATTCGATATCCTTATGTATTGGAAAGCCCAGGAACAAAGGTTTCCAGTACTTACAAGAATGGCTGGGGATATTTTGTCAATTCCTATTTCAACCGTCGCTTCAGAATCCGCTTTTAGCATTGGTGGAAGGGTGATTGATCGATTTCGCAGTTCCTTATTACCTGAAAATGCTGAGGAGATTATAACCACTCGTGATTGGACCTTGGAGTTGGTAAGTGCGCTTAAGTGGCGCCGCATAAGTTCGTTATATTTTGTTTAGTTGAATGTCTATATTTCATATATAATTTTGATTGTTTTTATCCATGTAGGAAAAGAAGATTTGGATGAGGACAATGGGATTATAAGAGAAGATGTTTTAGGATTTGAACTTGGTGCAGTCGAGGATGGTGCAGTGGAGGATAGGGAAGTAAGTTCTTATGCGTCTAATTAGTATGCGTACTTCTTCAATATAAAGCGGGGTAGTTATTGAAATTTCATGTATTTGACTTGAATATCTTCTTTTGTTTGATATATTTTTGCTTGAAATTACAGATTCTTATTGAATAGTTGGAGCAACTCAAAGGTTATTTTACTTTGTTCAAGATATCATATCATGAACTACCGTGTATGTGTGTGTAACTGTGTGCCTTTTATTATGCAAATCTTTTCTTTTGTGTGATTTATTTTTGCTTGAAATTTCAGATTCTTTTGTGTGCCTTTTATTATGCAAAACTATTGTCAGTTGACTTGGCTCAATTTATTGTTAAGTTTTTGAATTATCTTGATACATTCATTGTAACTTGTAAGAACAGAAACTGAACACTTTCACTAAGTTTTTAAATTTTGGTGCCACATCAGAATGGTTACGGGCTAACCCGTAACCCGCAAGCTTTACCCGTTACGGGCGCGGGTTGAAGAAATGACAATCCGTGCATAATATCAACCCGCAGGTTTCAGCCCGTGTTAACCCAAACCCGTGTAACCCGTACCAAGTGAGGCCCGACTCGCCCGTTTGCCACCCCTACTTTGTTTGTACACTGATGTTTGACGAGCGAAAGGATGAGAGACGCTAACTAAAGTGTATGGTATAGTTGGTGCAACATGGCTGGCCGTGGTCCAAATCAGATTTTAAGTCCTTGGTCAAACACTCAACAGTTGAACTAGACCAAAAGTTATTGACCGTTGCCCTCAAAAGTTAATTAGTGGAGTAATTAGCTTAAGCCGTTAGACACAAACGATATCAGGATTGTAAATAGCTGTAATCGAAACAGATTTGGTGATGGTACAACGATAATGTAAATGCCGTTTATTAAAATCAAGAATTCTTAAAAGTAAGCACAAGCCTAGTTATGAAAAATATTACAAAATGATGCATCGCGCGGTCAATCTGCCTGATCTTTGTTTTGTTTTGTTTTTTTACTAACAAGGAAGCAGACTTCTATCAAAGAAAAAGTACCAATTTAAATTGTTTACTCACAAGCTTTTCATTTTGCAACTTAACAATTTAAAGGGTATACGCCACATTCGTTGTCGCTTTCTTTTGCGTTCAGCACAATTATTGCCTAGTTTCTTTTAAGAGATTGTGGAGATGGAAGCCAGAAACCAAGTTTCCAGCAGAGACGCTGCAATGAATAAGAAAGCGGTTTTAGATATATGGGTCGAGAAGGTCCTAGAATTGATGGAAATGGTGATTAAAGAATTTGGCCGAGACGATCCCAGAATAATAATTCTTTCTCTGAAAATTGTATTGCTTTTTACATTAGTTTCCATAATGGTGTATCCGTTGGAACCACTCCTTGATGGAATTGGAGACGGTGCAATTTTTATTGGCATTGTTGTATCCCTTGTCTGGTATATTAACTTGACTACTTAACAACTGATCATTTTCCTTTCTCTGTTTTTGCGAAGGTACCTGAATAATAACAACTTACTTTTTATTCTCTTCCAATAACAGGATCAGCAGCATATGAGATTCTTTCCACGTATAACAACGAGTTTTTACAGACCGGGCGGCTATGGGATTGTAATTAATCTTTTGCCTAACCTACAATTTGGCAGCTGCATCAGGCGTTCGAGTTCACAATGTGTTAAAAGCTGTAAATGAACAGTTCTTTACTGTCGGGATTGGTTTTTTAGTTGGTCTAGTCACGAGTTTATTCATCTTTCCCATGTGGTCTGGTTTAGAACTTCGCAATTCTACCGTCTCTAAACTGGAAGTCTAAGCTGATTCAGTTGAAGGTAATAATCTGTTTGATGCTAATTTTGGTGTTCTAGCCTCTACGATGTCCTATGGCTAGGTTACACTTCCACCAAATGTGTACCCTGATGCTACATGAATGTTTAATTCCATTTTTCACTTGTATTATGATCTGAGAGACTGAGACGTTAAGTTATATTAGGGGTTGAATTAACCGAGAAGGCCTTAGTACGTTGTTGTTAAATTCTTGCAGCTTCTGTTATAATAAGTTTTTTGAGGATTCGGAGGTTATTGAAGATCAAAAATCGTCAGATGCTGAGGAACCATGAAACTCCTTTAAAATCCTAAGTCATATAAGCTCTTATGTCGTACGGTGACCCTCACCCTCCTCTCTCCAAATTGAAGAGAAATTCTCTCTTTCTACGCCATGTCTTTCCTAATTTTTCCCACCCGCCTTTTTACATCAAACACCAGGTCACGCCTTATCACTAAAATTTTCACAATAACCATGTCATTCCTTCAAGAAAGTGCAGCTGTAGAACTGCGTTTTTTTTGCTGTAATAACGGTTTCGTGGATGTATCGTCATCTTCTTTTTATGTAAGAATTCAAAAACCTAAATCTAAAACCAAGCTTTCCTCGCATCCTTTCCTCTCCACCTTTCTTCCCCGCAGCTTCGTTTTTTTATTTAGGTAACTTAGCTGCACGGATCAATAATTTTTGTAAGTCACTTTATATTATCACCTGATGGAGATGTTGTTGCAGTGTGAGATCAATAGCTATGGTAACACCATCAACTTCGGTGATAAGGGATATCCATCTTTTTCCTGTTGTCTTACGGCAAGTAAACTAACATCTCAAGGTTTCGCTGTTTTTTTTAATGCAGATTTATCTCTTGATTTATGTCCTACGGTATTGGTTAGGGTTTGATTCACTGGTGCGCTGACAGGATCTAGAAATTTTCATGCCAAAACAAACATAGGTTAGGGTTTCTCTGCTTCATAAAGAAACTGTTAGAATACGGGCATCCAACTCAAAACCAATTGGCAAAAAGTGGAGAGGCCCTAAGAGATTATAAATCGCAAGATCTTAATTGCCAATGCAATGTGGGATTAATAATCTCAACACACCCCCTCACGTGTAGCCTCGTAGGGTCTAACACGTGGATAATAAATCGGGTGACATGGAGTAAAGGTGCGGTCAACTGACTCGACACAAATAGCCTGCTCTGATACCAAGACAGAAAGAGATATTTGGTGTTTTATCTTCCACACAAGATGTGGAGATTGAGATTGATTGATACCACCAACACCATCAAATATATATCTTCCACAAAGTAAGGTAATGATCAACATTTGATATCCCGTGCTAAAAGGTTTGATTTTCGTTGACCTTCTATACATGTTCTTCTCCAGGAAATAAGTTCCATTTGAATCGATTCACGTCGGGTCTTTCCAAAGATGATGATTATCAGGTATATGCATTGTCTTCATCTTCTTGATCAATCACTATGTAGAAAAACACTTAAAAATATTTTCATGTTTGCCCTAATATCTCCTTTCGTGTAAATGCTTAGAAAATTACCAAACTTCCTAAATTTTTCCGAGAAATAAAAAAACGGCAAAACCTAATACCAGCCGTAATTTCTTTTTCCATTTTTTTTTACTATGCCTCTTCCTTCTCGAAATCTTGCATTCTCTTCTTCTTCGATTTGACTCAATGGAATCAAAACTAACTTGAATTATTTCACGCTTATTAAATACGCACGATCTGTTCAAGATGGGAGAGTGAGTTCAAGCTTGGATAGTTAGGCAAGCTAAAATGATATAAACATGAGCCAAGCTTTAGTAACTCAAGGTATTTTTTTAATTGTCAATATTTTTTTCTATTATCGAAAGATAATAATACATTTGTCTGTTCATAGATACTAATCAGTTTGTTTAATTAATTAGGTGTAGTGGAGACTGCTTTTGTTGTCGAGGATGATGATTTCATAATGGAGACTTATATTGGTGATATGGTGATTGTGTATGAGGGGAGTTTCTCTGTTGATTGTACTACCAATGCTCCTCAGTCTTCCTCGAAAGGAATGAGATTGGATATTACACTTAGAGGGACCTAAGCAACTTCAAGCCCTGGTTTAACAAGTTGGAATCCACCGAAGGTAAGGAACAAATAGTTATTGGGCTTTATTATTACCTCGGTGACTAGACATAATATATTACGGAAAATGAGGTTTCAAGGCTAATGTACCTTATGTTTAAAATTGAATGTTGATTGTGATGTTTAACTTAGCACAAGCCATTGTTCAAGGCAAATGATTCAAATAAAATTGCAAATAACGTTTGGAAAGTATGGAAATTGTCTTCTGCATATCCAAGGTTTATCAAAGAAGACAAATGTGAGTATCCCTGTGTTATTTGACACCAAGTATTTTTGTACATCTACACTATATTTCTTTTCTTATTATCATAAATAAAACTAGGAGATTCGGGAAAAGGTTGTGGATTTGAAATGTAAAGAGAATGCGTTGGTTGTAAAAAAAAGTTGGGAGTTATTTTATGATGACCAAAAGTGGGGACTGATAGAAAGATAATACACTTTTTTGGTATTAAATTTCGTCTGTAGAATTCAGTCAATCGTTAATATTGTGAAATAGTTACTCTTCTCTGCAGCTAATATTTGTTCATTATACATTGTGAGACTTCTGAGTGTGAAAATAGAATCATTTCATGCATTTTCATCTTGCAGATTGGTGATGCGACATTGGTTATGCATCTTTAGTCATGATAATTTGCATCTCTTAAATGGATATTAATCAATTTGGGAAAACTTGGATTGTAATCTCAATCTCCAGGATTGAGTATGCATTTCCTGCAAATTTACTATGCTATCTTACCACGTCTGAAATTTCTTGACAATCTATGTAGGTGCAATGTGCTTTTAATTACTTATTCCTGCATGTTTGGTGTTTCTTTCAGAAGAATACAACAAAATAGAGGGGAAACGTAACAGGTTGTAGATAATGTAACTGATGATATCCTTCTGAAAGAGCAGGTGAGGATGGAGTTTATTCAACAGGTATTGTCGGTATTTTATGTTAGAATTACCTCTAAACATGTTCTAAACATGTAGATTATTCTAGAAACAAAGAATATAAGGTAAGCCTCCATAGGCATAGTTGTTAGCCTCCAAAGGCATAGTTGTTAGCCTCCATAAGCATAGTTGTTAGCCTCCAAAGGCATAGTTGTTAGCCTCCATAGGCATAGTTCTCTTCTTCTCTTTGTAAGCCTATAAATAGGCATTTTTAGTATCATTTGTAATCATCCAAAAATATCAAAAACATTGTATTCTTGTTATCTAAACACTCAATCAATGAATCTCTCTATTTTGGTTCAATCTTGATATGGTATTAGAGCAAGGTTAAGGATCCTTGTATCTAGTATTGAACCATGGGAGATTCAGATACAGAAAATTCTAAAACCACAAAACCTTGAGCACAATTATTTTTCAATCCGATGGGTCATCGTTCAAAGAATTACTTTGGATGAATCAAATTATGATCGGTGGTCTCAAATCATTGAGATGCATATTGCTGAGAAGGAGAAGATCTCCTTTATTCGCGGTACATCTCCAGTTCCATCT
The DNA here is from genome assembly GCA_023529315.1 of Papaver bracteatum. Taxonomy (NCBI): domain Eukaryota; kingdom Viridiplantae; phylum Streptophyta; class Magnoliopsida; order Ranunculales; family Papaveraceae; genus Papaver; species Papaver bracteatum. The sequence goes on from JAJJWX010000641.1 coordinate 328,929, forward strand.
AAAAATGATGACAAGTATGATAAATGGTACGCAGAAAATCAAAAGGTCAAGAGATGGCTATTAATGTCTATGTCACCAGAAATAATGAAACGATATATTCGTTTACCTACTGCTCGTGAGATCTGGGATGCTGTTTCTAAGGCTTTCTATGATGGAGCAGATGAACTAAAAATTTATATCTTAAATCAAAGGGCTTTCTCTGCGAGGAAAAATGGTAGACCACTCCCGGTCTATTATGGGGAATTAGTAGAAATCTTCAGTGAGCTAGATCACCGTGATAAGGTGATTATGGAAAATGAAAAAGATGTTGAACTATATCGAAAATCAGTTCAACGTATGAGGGTGCATATTTTTCTTGCTGGTTTAGACAGTGAATTTGAACAAATACGTGGGAAAATTCTAAGGAAGGATCCCATACTTGAATTAGAACCTTGTTATGCTTTGGTACGACGTGAATCTGTCCGGCATACTACAATGAACAAAGGCTGAAGTTGATACTTCGCAATGGCAACCCGTCGTCCATACAACATTAAAGATAAGTCCGCCACCTGCACTCATTGTAATAAACGTGGTCATACCAAAGACAACTGCTTTGAGATTGTCGGGTATCCAGATTGGTGGGATAAGCGCGATCCCAAGAAAAAGAACTCCGTTGCAGCAGCACATGTGGTTAGCAATCTAACATCCGCTATGGAAACAACCAATGGTAAGGTTTTTAATGTTTCGCAAGTTGTTCCTAATAACTCATGGATAATTGATTCGGGTTGCACAGACCATATGACTTTTGATTCCAGACAGGTTTCTCCTCTTAAAACATCCATACACAACTCCGTTTGCACAATGACAGATGGATCTTTGGCTCCGATAATTGGAGAACAATCATTAAATCTTCTCGATACATTGAGTCTAGATTTGGTTTTAGTCGTTCCCTCTCTAAGTTATAATCTATTATCAGTTTCCCAAATTACTAAAGTCTTACATTGTGTTGTTATTTTTTGGCCTAATTCTTGTGTGTTTAAGGACATCCGAACACGGCGAACGATTGGATCTGGGGTTAGAAGAGGAAAGTTCTACTATCTAGATTTGGCATCAAAAATTTCAGAAAGATTATCTAATGCTTTAGCTGTGAATGGTACTCAGGGGGAGAAGGAGAAATCGCAAATTTGGTTATGGCATAGACGGTTAGGGCATGCTTCTTTTGGCTACTTAAAAAGGCTATTTCCTAGTCTATTTTCAAAGGTTGATGTTTCTAGTTTTCAATGTGAAGAATGTGAACTAGCTAAAAGCCATCGTACTTTGTTTCCATCAATTTTAAATAAAAGTCCTATTCCATTCATGATTATTCATTCTGATGTTTGGGGGCCGTCTAAAGTTAACACTCTTGGAAGCGCACGATGGTTCGTCACCTTTATTGATGATTGCACTAGGATGACATGGGTTTGCTTGATGAAATCAAAAGATGAAGTGAATAATTTATTTCAGAGGTTTCACAAATTAGTCAACACATAAAGTACAATAAAAAGATTCAAGTTCTTCGAAGTGACAACGGAGGCGAATATTTAAATCGATTTTCAACATTATTTAAGAGAATGTGGTATTGTTCATCGAGACAACTTGTCCTAATACTCCTCAACAGAATGGGGTATTTGAAAGAAAAAAACCGTCACTTGCTTGAAGTTGTGCGTGCTTCATTAATATCAGCTCATATGCCGTTAACTTATTGGGGTGAAGCTCTTACCTCTGCAACATATGTGATCAACCGCACACCTTCCAGCACTATCATTTTCAGGCAACAGTTTCACCAACAGTTCCAAACTTGCCTCCACGCATATTTGGTTGTGTAGCATTTGTGCACTTACACAAGAACCAACGAAGCAAGTTATCTCCCGAGCTTTAAAATGTGTCTTCGTGGGATATCTTTTGCAAGTCGAGAAAGGGTATAGGTGCTACCATCCTCCAACTAAACGAATGTACATCACATTGGATGTTAAGTTTCACGAACACGTGATGTATTACTCGAAGTACGAACTTCAGGGGAGTATGAAAAAGAAATTCAGACTCTTGACTATGAAGAAGACATAATCGAAGAAGATGTTGTTCTTCATATTCCAAAAGAACAGAAAGTTAGTGGGGGAAGAAATTAACACAGATGGTGAAATTGAAGCTATAAATGAAGTTGAAGAAGATAATGCGAGATGGATGAAGATAATGAGATGAAGTTGAAGAAGATAATGATACATCACCAACCCCAATCCAACCGTTCATTGAAGATGTTCTTGAACACGCAAAGAAACAATTGCTTAACGTCGGAATAGAGGTATCCCTAAAACTATGTATGAACACGATATTTCATCAAAAGCTAAATATCCCATGAGTAATTATGTCTCTAATCACCGTCGGCTGAGAATCAAATAAGTCATTTGTGAATCAATTATCTATCGTAGTTATTCCTAACAACGTGCGGGAAGCATTATCGATCCGAAATGGAGGAAGCTATGATCGATGAGATGAAATCCTTACAAGAAAATAATACTTGGGACATGGTTGAATTTCGAGGAAGGAAAGAAAGTCGTGGGATGTCGCTGGGTTTTAGTCAAATACAAGGCAAATGGTGAAATTGAACGCTTTAAGGCAAGATTGGTTGCTAAAGGGTATAGCAGGACTTATGGTGTAGATTATAATGAGACATTCGCTTTTGTAGCTAAAATGAATACGATGCGAGTCTTGTTGTCTCTTGCTGCAAATTTGGGTTGGCCATTGCAACAGTTTGATGTCAAGAACGCCTTTTTACATGGAGATTTGTCCGAAGAAGTGTATATGCAGCTTCCACTAGGAATGATGGAGTCATAGTTGCATAACGGAAAAGTTTGTAGGTTAAACAAGTCATTGTATGGTCTGAAACAATCTCGAGAGCGTGGTTTGGAAGATTTACCAAGTCTATGAGAGCATTTGGTTATCGCGGGGCAAATTCGGATCATACTTTATTCTTAAAAGAAATCGAGGTAAGATTACAGCTTTAATCATATATGTAGATGACATGATAGTTACATGAGATGATCCAGAAGAACGAAAGGCTCTCCAAAATTATCTATCAAGTGAATTTCAGATGAAGGATCTTGCTTTTTAAAAATACTTCCTTGGAATTGAAGTATCTCGATCAACAGAAGGAATATTCTTGTCACAAAGAAAATATGCCCTTGATTTGTTGGAGGAAACAGTATGACAAACATGTCAACTTTGTAGATACACTTGATAGAGCCAGGTTTGAAATTATGTTCGGATGGCAACCAAGTACATGTTGATAAAGGAAGATACCAAAGGCTCGTGGGTAGACTAATGTACTTGGCACATACAAGACCCGATCTTGCATATGCATTGAGTATTGTTAGTCAATTCATGCATAATCCTGGAGAACCACATATGAATGCGGTAATGCGAATCCTAAGATACCGAAGTCTTCTCCAGGAAAAGGGATCTTGTTTAAGAAAGGTCAAGACTTCAAAAGTATGGAGGCATATCTTGATTCGACTATGGTGGGTCATATGATGATATGAGGTCTACTTGAGGATATTTTACCTTCGTTGGGGGTAATCTTGTTACATGGAGAAGCAAAAAACAAGGAGTTGTTTCACGATCAAGTCGAGAATTTGAATGGCGAGGTATGGCGCTGGGTATCTGCAAAGTTATGTGGTTAAAAGCGTCGCTAAGCGAATTGGGGTATCCTCTAGGGAAACCAATTCGTTTGTCTGCGATAACAAAGCGGCGTGTGATATTGCACACAATCCGATTCATCATGATCGCACAAAACATGTGGATATAGATAGGTTCTTCATTAAAGAGAAGTTGGATAATGGGATCATGGAGTTACCTAGAATTAGATCGGAAGAACAGTAGTGATATTCTAACTAAAGCGATTCCAAGTAAAATATTTACGAAGTTTGTTGGCAAGCTAGGCATGAGCGACATATATACACCATCTTGAGGGGAGTGTTAGAATTACCTCTAAACATGTTCTAAACATGTAGATTATTCTAGAAACAAAGAATATAAGGTAAGCCTCCATAGGCATAGTTGTTAGCCTCCATAAGCATAGTTGTTAGCCTCCAAAGGCATAGTTGTTAGCCTCCATAGGCATAGTTCTCTTCTTCTCTTTGTAAGCCTATAAATAGGCATTTGTAGTATCATTTGTAATCATCCAAAAATATCAAAAACATTGTATTCTTGTTATCTAAACACTCAATCAATGAATCTCTCTATTTTGGTTCAATCTTGATATTTTATTGGGTATGTGGATGCACCAATTAACAAAAATTAGCGAAAATAAAATTTAAGAAAAGATATGAAACTAAAAGTAGAGTAATATGGGTTTTAGTTAACAGTGTCATTTGGAATTAGCCTCCTGAAACTGCAGAACTTAGCTAAAACTACAGAAAGTGGAAACTAGAGAAGTTGATAATAAAATTTTAAGAACAATGCTTGAGTGTTTATATAATTATAATGATGATGAAATTGGTTAGTTCCTAGCTTTTTTACATTTTGATTTAGCTGATTGTATAAATTGCAGTACTGTAAATGCAGCAGTATAAAAGGTGTGAGCCTTAAGCTACTTGGTGCCACTGTATTATTCATATTCACACATCAACTCGCGTCAATAAGTGGCAGTACTCATGTCTTACTCCTTAGATATGGCTTTCCAAAATTTTACTTTTTAAAACTCAACTAATTTGAATGCGTTTCATTCTCATTATCTTTACTTTAAATTCCAGGTGGACCTACGAAAGCAACTCATTCAAGGTTATGCACAAAGTGATGATCAAATCGCATCAAAATGTTTCAGCCACAAAGATGCTACCAGAACAAATGGCTAATAAATCGATTTGAGATGTGTTATCATTATTGAAGAATGGAATTTTTGTAAAATTACCGTGTATTTGAAGCAATAACGATGTTGAGAGGAAAGATGAGTTGAGCTGGATTTTGAAGTTCGCAGCAAATGATGTGAATTTGAAGGAAATTGATGTTGATGTGACTGTTGGTGGTACAACTAGATGGGGTTTGATTCTGGTGGTGTATGGAACAGATGCAGATGCTGTTACTGCTGTCAATTGGAGATGAAATTGAGTTTGGAATAGGTTTGAATGGTGGAGATTCGGGAAAGGGAGAAAGAAGGGAACGTTGTTGTTCATAGGTTCAGATGGTAACACAGTGTAAGAATAACATAGTCCTATTATGGTGAGTTTTTGTTGGGTTGAGTTTAAACTGGCAGAATGGTGGAAGCAGATGGGTGATGTTCTGAATCATGAAGAAGAGATGGAAGCAACCCATTACACTGGTGGCGTTCAGATGGAACTGCTAAGGAGCTGCTGAGATGCTTCTAATTAAGAATGAGCTGCAGGGAGTTGTGTGATGGTTTTGATAAGTTGAGTTTATTTATAATATTTGTTCGGTTTGTGGATGTTTGCATGTGTTTTTTTTTTTACTTTTTCTAATTAACATGATGTGAGTCGATTGGTTTGAAGTTGCGGCATCACCTTGAAGTCGCCCCACCAATTTGTCGGCTCTACGACATTGCCATCACCTTTGCATTCTAATATTTTTATTTTGTTTCCAATTTTAGCTGATAGAAACACTAGGATTTCCTATTTTTATTGTCTGATATATTAAGTTGAAATATACCAAAAGTTATAATGAAAATTTTAAGTTTGCTAATTTATAATAAAATGGTGGTGCTTAATCCTGAGTATGCATCGGGACGGGGCGAGGCGAAGCCGAGCCAAGCATGCATTGGGACGGGTCGAGGCGAAGCCGAGCCACACCGAATCAAATATCCTAAGCATGCATCGGGATGGGGCGAGGCGAAGCGAAGCCAAGCATGCATTGGGACGGGGCGAGGCGAGGCGAGGCGAAGCCGAGCCAAACATGCATCGAGATCGCCTCGCCAAACATGCATCGGGATGGGGCGAGGTGAAGCTTTCTAAGCATGCATTGGGATGGGGCGAGGCGAAGCTGATCCAAGCATGCATTAGGACGGGGCGAGAGGCGAAGCTGAGCCACACCAAATCAAAAATTCTAAGCATGCATCGGGACGGGGCGAAGCTGAGCCAAGCATGCATCAGAACGGGGCGAGGCAAAGCCGAGCCACACCAAATCAAAAATCCTAAGCACGGTGCGTAGGATGGTTTCGAGTCTGCCCGGTGCGTAGCACGGCCACACAATCTAGTTTTATAGATTCCTTTCAGACAAATTAAACACCAAAGCAATGGACGAAAAACTTGCAAGTGTCCTAACAGATTATCTTGTCTTTACCTTGCATCATTGTAGTGGGCTTCTCATGTTCAGGTTTGCATGTATGTTCTCAAATCTTTTGTAATCAGGCATTAATTGCAAGTTGGGAGCCAAAGCATCTAGTGTACTGAGGGTACAAATCTCCATGGAAGCAATATGTAGAATTAGGAGCTGCACTCCGTCGTGGTGTTGGCTGTACGGTTGCTACTTTGCATGATCTTTTGCAATCGAAAAAAAAAAACTATTCACTTTGTACTCATCAGTCATCATTATACACTGAAAAGTAGGCCGGAAAAATTTGGTTGTACTGGGCTTGCTGGCACAGTGGATTCCCTTGGAACTGAGCAACTACCCAACAGGCATAATCCAAACGCAGCTCTTAGAATTCTTACACCGCGATGGCCGATGGCAATGGAGATTACTAGAGTTCAAAGCGTATACCACTGTTCATCGCATGATCTGATGTTTCTGCGGACACTTTGTGCAAAATTAGGTCGTATGCGTAGCGGAGCCAGGTTCTGGTATTAAGGGGGGTTTACAAAAATATATAAATTTGGGTGAACTAAAATATAAAAGTTTGAGAAATGGGAGGACTAAAGTCTAAATTTTCAGGATTATACGTAAAATGTAAATAAAATCAAGGCCTAATTAGGGATTTTTGCAACAACAAAAAATTGGGTGTGTGTCTGCGCGCGTTGGAGCCAGGTCTAGTTCCGCCACTGGTCATATGGTGCCATATGGTGCCACGCATATATATTTGGTATAAAACTCGAAATCATCGACGAGATCCACATTATGTCTTTCTAAAACACATGATCGTATAGGCATAAATAATCTATCATCTCGGGGGTAATCAGAATGAGATTCACTACTAAGGTACTTAGCGAGTCTTAATTTTAACCAAACGTTATTTCTTTAACCTAAAACCAAATTAAATCTTAAACGTTTCAACATTACTCTCCCAATATTGAATGTACGCTATATCTCATTCACCTCTATCGAAAACCTCCTTATGATAATTTATCGATTTTTCATGTTAACTTGATATAACTTTAATAGTTCATAATTGATAACTCTAAGTGAGGTCGATAATAATAGAACGAAAGATGAATAAAATATTAAAATAGTATTATGAAAGACATTAGAATGATTAAAGTAAATGAAGGTTTTGATTTGTTTGCCTAAAGTTTTTCTTTCATTGATTTTTGTTTAATTTACGATTGATATACAAAATAATGTAAAGGTTTGCTTGATGAATTAAATTAATTATGGATTTTGGGTAATGAGTAACTAGATTACTGTTGTAGCAGTGGGGGGTCGATCGAAGAGAAAAAAACGATGAGATGTGTTACTATCAACCAACAAATCACCATATGTAAATAGTTATCTAATAGACAAAGAAGATCATAAACATCATGGTTTGGTTTCTCCTCATCCGAATCAAAAACACCAAATAAAAACGTTCATTTAATACACAAAAATCAGCAAATTGATAATCCTCCAACTGCATGTCCCTTGGTGTGAGGTGAGCCTAATGAACATAAAATGCAAGACTTGTTACATCTAGGGAATAAAATCATTTGATGCGGCTCATCTCACACAAAATGAACATATTATGAGGACCCATTACTCTAAAATCGTATATAAACTAAACCCACTAATAGAAACATCTTTAGAATCCAAAAATTACACTCAATTTGTAGTCACTTCTTTAAGGCATTTTCTCAAACATTGATTAAGCATTTTCCAATAATTTTAGGTGTCTCAAATTTATCCATAATCATGAGTTCATGACTCAAGATTATTGTTTGATCATCGATGTAAAATAACTACCGATGATCATCTCTACAATTTTATGTCAATCCCTATAAAAACACTACAGATGATGATCTTTTTAGCTATTGAAGGCTTTAGATTGGATAAGAAGTAAAATAGAAACAAGAACTTACTAACAAGTGGTAGTTTAAGTGATGTACCTTCACCAACTAATTAGAAGTTTGAAAATGAAGAACGGGGCAACTATTGTCTTAATGTGAAATTTGGAAGAAAACGAAATTGTTTTTGAGTCTGTCGCCGTATAGTTTAGTGTAGAACGAATTTGGGTTCTTTGATTCGTCGGATGCCTATTTTGAAACAATGTACCGGGTTCGGGTCGTGTCGGATATCCATACCCGATAAATAGACCGAACCCATCCCACGTCGTCTTCTTCTTCACGGAGACTGAAATACCGAACTCTGGTTTTTGCATTAAAAATTGATTCTGAAAGCAACAAATCTGGGGGATTTTAAACAACAATTAAAAGGTTGATTAACTTAAATTTGGACCATTATTTTGTTTTTGAATTATTATGAAGTGGGTTTATGTTTTACTGATTCCTAGATTAGATTTTGAGATTTTTTTTTTAATGAAAATGCTACTGAAATGATCGATTGCGGTCGAAACAATGGAGTTTTTGATGATATGTGAGAATGTAATTTGTTTCTTTCATTGAAATTGGAAATACATTTGGATGATTATGCAAAGATGAACTCAAATTTCATGAAATTTGAAAATATGAATAAAATGATATGGTGTTTTTTGCATAGTTATTGTGACTGACAATTAACACTGAAGTGACTATAGAGGTCTCCCTTTCTGTCGACCAATAAATGCATGGCCTACACAAAAGATTATCCACGTAAACTTCAGTTATCATTTTTATTTATGCAAATACTAATATTACGCAGCAGTAGATAAACTTAGTGATTCTCATTAATTTTTATTTTCCACCACTTTTAAGAATTTTCAGGCACCAAGATCTGTTTGTGATATATTAAGGGTTCCATGTACTAAAGTTGCAAGAGAAATCTTGAAAACATTTAAAGAACTTGCAAATAGTATTCGAAACAAACGTCTTTTAGATTCAATTTTAGTTTCTAATCATCTACAGGAAGAAATACAAGATCTTAACAATACCATCAACTCTCAGCATCATCCTGAATTTGCTGCTACAGTGTTTTCTTTTGGGGCCTTTGTGACATTGCTTGTAAGAATTGCAACAAGACTCGGTATAGTCACAATACATGCAAAAGAGATGGGGAGGTCATATGGGTTCAAAGAATACAAAGCTAATGATAAGGTTGAAATCATTGTACCAAATGGAGAAAAATGGACTGTGGAAAATGATAGAAAGTCCAAAGAAAGTATGAACTGTAACGAAATAAAGTAATCAACAACTACAATTTTGTATTAATTTTTTATGCGTTATGTAATTTTAAGGGATATTTCACAATCATTTTAAAAATATTAAAACCAATGGTACTTTCCTGTAACTTCGTTTTAGCATTCATCTTGTGAAAAGGGGAGGGTATACCACCACCAACTTTTTCCACTTAACCTATAAAACGATCCATGAATGATCTTAATCAGATTTCAAACATCAAGGATGAATAACGTACATGCAATTATATTAACCAATCAAATACAATGCAAAATTAAAATTGACTATAAAAATTTTGTTAATGAAAAAAACTGCAAGTGAAAAAAAAAATCGGGACCTCATCCGGTTTGAACACACAACAAATTAAGTATTTATAACACTAGCTTACTATCACACTTCAAACTGGATGTGGTTGAGACAGATGATAGCCCCCAGGATATCTTTCTTTAGTTGTGCTCCCGCATCTTTAACTCCCATGAGTTTATATACTTGATTTCCCTACCTGATGTTATTACAAGCCTAAGAGTTTCTCCAGAGTTCTTCATGAAGACGGATGCTACCCTTCAACAGAGCTATTAACTAATATTCTTTTAGATGTAAAATCAAGGGGATGAAAATCTCTCTCAAATTTAGAATGATATAAGTCAAATATTCATATTAGCTAGGATTATACTCTTCAAAACTTATACAGATACATAATAAATCTATCTCACTAGAACATCAGTCTTAGAACTAATCTTAGATGAATTTTGTGGAAACTTAGAATATAGATTTCGATTATTTAAGGGTTGGTATACGATTTTAGAATGAAGTGATACTAAATCTTGAATTTGATCAATAATTCTCGAATGACCTTTTTGCAGAAGAGAATGACCTTAGATTAGACAAGAATTATATGAATGATCAAATCAATTTAAAGGATTTGAAACTATCAAGATGATAATTATTCGTGTGCTTCCCGATCCCAAAGTAAAGTCTTCAAAGTCTTACCCTGTTATAATATTGACTTTTATAAAATTAAACATTCAGTTCATTCTCCATAATACTTCTTGATTTTTTGAATTTCAAGACGTTCAAATATTTCGTTATTTAAACTTATTATATGGTTCGGCATGTGTTCATTAATCACTTCATTATCGAGGATCCATAACATGATAACAACTTTTTAAAAAAACTCTATTTTGAGTCATATGGATGAAATATTGATCCACTCAAATTTTAAAACTTTTACCTACCATAAAGTTCATTGTATTAAAAGCTTAAAACAACAATGTTGTGATATGTTCTCCCCCTTATCTTTTAATTGTCTCTCTTTGCTAAACCTTACGTTTTAATGCACAAAAGAATTAGCTCCTTCTTAGACATTACTCTGCAAAGTCATATGTTTTTAGTAGATTGCGTATTATTAATAACTCTCCCCCTTTTTGTCACAAAATGAGAAAGATATTAAGAATATGGATCTTAATGAACGATGCCTTATGATATTATTGAGACTAAAGTAACATATCAACTTAAGATAATTCCAATAAGTTTCACAACTTAGTTTCTTCATCATGGAGAGATTAAAGTTATCGTTCTCTCCTAGATTCCATAGCCACATGCATCACAAAGATAAAACAATTACGCACAAGCTCACTATGAACGATCCCCAATTTGTTGTCATTCTCAAAAAGAATAACAAAAGTGCCATTTCCAAAGAAAATGATTTTTATTGGATATTAAAGTTTTTTCCCTCCTAGCTAGATACGAATATACAAGTTAAAAGCATAATGTTTTCATCTTACCCAGTTACAATCCTAATAATCAAAATTATAATTTAAGAGAAACACTCATCAAAAGTTGTCTCCTCTTAGCCAGTTACGAACATAAGAGTAACAGATATCATAACCCAATAATTTTACCATTGTACTATAATTGACATTGGTTATTTGTGAGAAAATCCGTAAATACAATTTTAATTATCACAGTGAATATAATCTGATTTATAGTTTTTAATAATCAATGGTCTGTATACTGACAATCAAAAGTATTTTGGAGATAGAGATCGAAAAACAACACTTCTAATCATCGTCACCAATCTACAACTACAAACAATATCCATAACAATGTAAACCATAATTTGCTTACCACTTTGCAAACTTCAAAAGTGACTAAGATTAATACCATTTTTTTCTTGATTGATTTGGTCGATTAAACCAGTGATGTAAGATCTACCTCGCATTTAATTGTTATTTTTAAAAATTTGTACAACTTTGATACTAGCAGGTGGAGGTGATGGATTACCCATGGTGATGTTTTTCTTGTTGAACGATAGTCTTTGTTGCTAGTAAAATTAAGTGTAGTGACACAAAAATAAACTCAACATATGCCTGTGTTGTTCGTCAAAAAAAAAAAAAAAAACTCAAATTAGAAAGAATAAAATTTTGTGGATAGAAAAGATTTTTTAGAAAAAAGAAAATCACTTGAAATTCCACTCAAACCCACCGCCATATATTAATTTGAATTGGCGCATAATTTATCTTACTGATATATTCTACTAGCGGCAGAGCCAGGTTTTAGGAGGAAGGGGGTTGAAAGAAATTATGAATTTTGATGGACTAAACTTTAAAATTTTAAGTACTAAACCTAAACTGTATGGAAATTGAAAAATAAATTAGATATTTTAGGATTTTGGGGGTAGAGCCAGGTCTAGCATGGTTTTACCATTGATTATGCATATAAGGATTTTGGAATACCATTATTTTACGCATGCAAAATGGTCGAGGGTGATGGACTGGCAAAAAATTGGCGATTCATCTTAGTCTATCTTATGCTGATAGACTGAAAAAATGGTCGATGGTGGAAGTAGCTTGATAATTCCCCACGAATTTTTATAAGTAAGGTTTTTTTAATCAAAAACGACTTAGTACTAGCTAATAGTCAGTCTACCTGTCACCCAGACTGTCTTTATGAGCTGTCAGTTACACGTGTATCATTGTGTATGGTTAGTAGTGTGTGGTTGGTAGAGTCTGTAATAACAGAGTATATTAACTTTCTGTTCTTATCTTATTTCTGTAAGTTTGGAGTCATAATGAGAAATACAGTTCTTCTATCTTGGTATCAGATGAGAAAAATTGATCCAACTTTTCGCCATTAATGGCTTTTCTTGAGCTCAATTTTTCATTCTTCAAACGAGCGAATCTTCAGGTTCTTTTCACTATTTTTATCTTCATCACTCGTTTATTGTGTTTCTCAGTAGCTCGATTTCTCCAATCTAGATCTAGTTTCTTGATCTATTTTTCTTAATCTGTTTAATCTTCATGGATGCTCCAAAATCAATTTCCAAGTTTTCCCTTCATCAATTGGCTAACATTGATACTTTAAAACTTAAAGAAGATAATTTCCTCACCTGGAAATATTTGTTTCTTGCTCTATTAGCAAAATTTCGAGCTACTGATTATATTACTGGTATCGTTGTTTGTCCACCACAAAGACTTAATCATGAACCTAATCTTGTGTATCTCTTGTGGAAAGATGAAGATTCTACAATTACTCGGCTTCTTTACTCTACCATGTCTGAATCAGTTGTTCCTTATTTTGATGGTGCTTCTTCGGCGTTTGTACTATGGACATTCAGACTAGGTTTTCACAAGTATCTGCTACACACAAAATTTAGCTTCGTACCAAATTACAATCAATTCGTCTTGGCAATGGATTCATCACAAATTATCTTTCAAAGATTAAGAAAATTATTGATGCTTTGGCTGCTACAAGATAAATTGTAAGTGAGAGTGAGATTGTGGTAACTATCTTATCAGGTTTGAGCTCTTCCTTTGATGCTTTCACTACGTCAGTTGGTGTAAGGTATCCACTAGTTACTAGTGTTAAATTACATAATCTCCTGCTTAGTGAAGAAATTATTCTAGCTACCAGATCTAAGTCCATCGTGGATGATACAGAGAATAAGGCTTTTCTGGTTTACAACAATTCTAGGAATTTTAATTCACACTCTTATCCATCAGCATATCCTTTTCATGGTCATCATTCTGGTATGAGGGGTGGACATAGTCCTAATTATAAAGGAAAACGACCTTTTAATCCTGCTTACAAAGGCTATTCTCCTTCATCATCATTTCATCCTCCATATCCAACTTTTGCCTTAGTTCCACATCCACCATCTATGCTACCTGGTGCTAAAATTCCTTGTCGAATTTGTGGTGATACTGATCACCTGGCTCCGGAATGATCACATCGTTTGAACTTTTCTTATCAAGGAAAATCACCACCACAAAACCTTCATGCTATGTTGGTTGTAGCTAATATTTTTGGTGAGAATCCGTGGAATGCTGATAGTGGTGCAAATAATCATATTGTCAACAAAATTTCCCTTCTTGATGATTACACAGCTTATGATGGTTATGAGTACATTCAAACTGCAAATGGAAACTGCAAATGGTGAAGGTATGCCCATTAATTTTGTTGGTTCGGTTACATTACCTACTTCTCATAAGTATTTCAAAATTCAAAATGTTTTACATGTCCCAAATTATTCTCACAAACTCTTATCGGTTCAAAAATTCACATCTGATAATGATTGCACAATCACATTTTCTCCATTTGACTATACTATGCAGGATCTTCAAACTGGGAAGATTATGGTGCAGGGTCCTCATGTCAATGGACTGTACCCAATCAACTTCAACCTTCCACCTCAAGCCATGTACATCAGTAAAGCTATTCCAGCAATCTGGCATCACATATTAGCTCATTCCTCATTTCAAACTCTTCAGAAATTCTGTAACCAATTTGATAATAATGTACTCAAAAATACACGCTTTTGTGAGTGTTATCAGCTAGAAAAATCACATAAACTACTTTCAGTATATCCACTACTTGTACCTCAAAACCTTTAGAGCTTTTACATATGGATCTTTGGGGTCCTGCTCCTGTAATGTCCAACAGTGGCTATCTCTATTATGTTAATATGATTGATGATTACTCTAAATTTTGTTGGTTATTTCCACTTCAAGCTAAGTATGATTTCAAGACTGTATTCTTCAATTTTAAGCAACATATAAAGAATCAGTTATGCATTAAGATAATAACCATAAGGACTGATGGTGGAGGTGAATTTATTAATAAAGAAGTTTCAGCATTTATTGGTTCACGTGGTATTAAACATGAATTTACTTGTACATATACCTCAGAACAAAATAGTGTGGCTGAAGCTAAACATAGGTGCATTTTAGATGTTGGGAGAACTTTTCTTAAATAGATTACCCACCAAAAGCATAAATTTTTTATCACCTTTGGAGAAATTGTTTGGCAAGTCTCCTGATTATAATTTCTTGAGAAGCTTTGGATGTGTTTGTCATCCTTGGTTAAGGCCTTATACTTCTCACAAATTAGCTCCAAGAAGTTCTCCTTATGTTTTTCTTGGTTATAACACTCATGAAAATGGGTACAGATGCTTAGATCCGGTTTCTGGCAAGGTATACATTTCTAGACATGTAGTTTTCAATGAAAATGCTTTTACTTATTCTACTATATTGTCTACCCCATCATATACTCCAACATTGTGCTTTGAGAACTTTGCTCATGACTCTATGGACACAACCAGCTGCCAACTATTACTTCTTATACTTTCACTCCAACTACTATTGTTATTACTTCTACCACTGACACTACTTTACAAGTTTCAGCTACTTCTTCTGTCATTTATAGTGTTTTAACTCATGTTGTTCAAAATGACCATGATATGCAAACAAGAGGAAAATCTGGCATTTCTATGCCTAAGATGTACTTTGCTACTAAACATCTTTTACATGTTGTATTACTGAGTCCTGCAGTTCCTATAAATCCAAACTTCTTCACTCAAGCTATTAAGATTCCCAAATGGAAAGTCTCCATGACTCAAGAACACAAAGCATTACAGAATGCAGGTACATGGTCTCTTGTAGCTTCTGAGCCTGGTCAAAATGTTATTGGCTGCAAATGGGCTTATAGGATTAAGTATAATTCAGATGGTACAATTGACAAAATCAAGTCAAGGCTTGTAGATAAAGGTTTTCATCAGCATGCTGGACTAGATTATAATGAAAGTTTTAGTCATGTAGCAAAGCCTACTACTATCAGGTTAATTCTTTCATTGGAAATTCATTTTGACTGGTCCATTCAGCAATTAGATGTGAGCAACGCTTTCCTCCATGGATATTTACAGGAGGAATTTTTTATGGAGAAACCTCAAGGTTTTATTGATAAAGACAAGCCTCACTTTGTGTGTAAACTTCACAAATCCATATATGGTCTCAAACAAGCTCCCAGAGCTTGGTAAGAAAAGTTGTACAATATTCTTCTTTCTTTGGGCTTTCATTCATCTACAACTGATCATCCACTTTTTGTTTAGAGAGTTGGAACCAGAATTACCATTTTATTGGTTTTTATGGATGACATCATCTTAACATGTAACTCTTCTTCTCATTGCAATGACATTATTATTGCTTTGAGTTATCATTTTCCTGTCAAGAATCTGGGAGCTCTACATTATTTTTTGGGCCTTGAAGTCAAGAGAAATAGTTCTGGTCTTTTTATGTGTCAAACAAAGTATGTATTGGATTTATTGGACAAGACTCATATGGTGGGAGCTAAAACTTGTTCTTCTCCAGCTTCTGCTTCTTGCAAGTTAAGTGCTTCATATGGAGATATTCTTGATAATCCCAATGAATTTAGATCCTTAGTGGGTGCTCTACAGTGCTTAACTTGGACAGGACCTAAAATTAGTTTTGAAGTCAATCAGGTGTGTTAATTCATGCATCAACATACAACTGTTCATATGTATGATGCTAAGAGGATTCTAAGGTATGTTAAGGGTACCATTGATCATGGTCTCTTCTTCTCCAAAGGGCTTCAAACATTACAAGGGTTCAGTGATGCTGATTGGTCTGGATCTCCATATGACAGAAGATCCACTACTAGTTTCTGCATCTTCTTTGGTCATAACCCTATTTCTTGGAGTACTAAGAAACAATCAACTGTTGCTACGTCTAGTACATAAGATGAGTACATGGCTCTTGCACAAGCAGCTGCTGAAATAGTTTGGTTATGCCAATTATGGCAGTATTTGTATATCTTCTTACTTGTTCCTCCAATTGTGCATTGTGACAATCTTAGCAGTATATCTCTTTCCTCTAATCCTGTTTTTCACAGTAAAATAAAGCATATGGCTCTTGATTTCCACTTTGTCAAAGAATTGGTTCAAGCAAAATCTTTGAAGGTATTTTATATCTCCACCATTGCTCAGCTGGCAGACATCTTTACTAAGGGTCTTTTTAGTCCCAGATTTTAAATGGTTAGAGATAAACTTCATGTCTACAGCTTCTCCAAGCTTCAGGCAGTTCAGTTTGCAGAGGGGTAATAGTTAGTCTACCTGTCATCCTAACTGTCTTTATAAGCTGTCAGTTACATGTGTATCATTGTGTGTGGTCAGTAGTGTGTGGTTGGTAGATTCTGTAATGACAGAGTATATTAACTCTCTACTCTTATCTTGTTTCTGTAAGTTTGGAGTCATAATGAGAAATACAGTTCTTCTATCTGAAGCCAATTTTTTCTATATATTTGTATGTATGGCTCCCTATGCGTTTTTTTCATGTAAAAACTTTTTTTTCTTTCAATTTTTGGTCAAAGATACAACAGAAACCAGAAAACATAAGAACATAAATCATTTAATGTTATATAAGATTTGGGTTTTAGTGTTGGTTTGGATAAAGTCGATCTTAATGTATGTGAACAAGGTAACGTATTCTGATATGAGTCTGACTTATCATGATGCAACTGACTTAGATATTGGTTTGATCATGGGGCATTGGATGTTTTGAGAAGGATTTGCGAGAGTGGGAATTATACATTTACAAAAATGAAAAATTACATGGAGCAAAATGATACGTGGTCCACATCCGAGAGTCTCAGGGGCACACAATGAGTGAGAAACGAGTCTTCCAATATCGTTTGTGGATAAAATAATACTATCTTACTAGATAGTAACTCGAGCTTCGCACCGGGAATATAGTCTGACTTGGGCTCCGTTAAAAATTAGTTCACTGGCTAAGACAATGAACTGATGCTAAGTTGTCATACCTCATAAGTAATGTACTAGTAATAGTTACCATGACGCTACATTTTTCATTTCGTCGATGATCAACACAATTTCTTCTGACTTACGCAACAACAATTGCTTTGTGGTGGATACGCAAATACTTAGCACGCCTGCACAACTTTCATTAACTACATATGAGCATTATCGGTGTGCACCGGAATCAACGGCCATCAATTCGATCCACCCTTTACGCTGTCAAGAGGTGGGCTATCATTTCCTCTATAAGGAGTTGAATCAATTCATAATGATGTTGACGTGTTATGTTTTCCAAATATTCCCGACCTTAGGAATGATTCCGAGCCAATAAGTAATTCGCTCTGGTTTGATAATCTAAGTACAACTTTGGTACACAAAACAAATGGTCCAGTTTTTGTTACCATGTTTGATTCCCTATTGGTGAAATGTGGTCGCAGTTATGCCAGGTATCTCTCGCATTCGGCAAGCATTTATAATACCAAATAGAACCCAAAAACTTGCACTTGTTGAATCGTTTAGACAATAAATTAGAAAACCAAAAACAGTTCCTCCTAAAAAAAAAGTAAAAAAAAAACCGGTGATTCCTTAATAGCATTGTCAACTTAGCTACACCATTTCTAAACTTTCATGGTTTTATAAAAAAAAGATATGTACATACAAACTAAAAGCTTTCAGACAAAGAAGTGAAAGTGTTCAAAATTTTAAATTGACAGGAAACATGAAAGATAATGAAAAAACTATCATTCTAGCATGAGTAGGTCCTCTGCTATAGATCAGGGAGCCTATACATACACAAAGACACCTTTAATTTGGTACATAGCAAAGCATAAAAGGAAATGAAAAATCAGTTTATAGTGACAAAAACAACCTGATAGTAATAATAATAGTAAGAAACTAATTTATGTGATGCTGGTCGTGAGATATAGATTTCCCATCTGCCTATGTTTTAGCTCCAGAATTTTCTAAAACTTGCCTTATTACCATCAGAAAAAACATGATTATCTTTTGTGCCTTTGAGATTTAATCAGAGCACAAAGAGAAAAATCACATAAAAGACCATCTTGCGAGAGAATTACCAGTCATTTCATGTTTTTTAGCGTCCTTGATTGCTTTCATATCGGAGGTAATACATATTTTCCTTCCCACAGATCAGGTTTTGCAGGAGGCAACAATTCCTTTGTGATCTCAATGTGATGTTCAAATGCTTCTCTCCTTGATACCTGCCCATAAGTTCAATAATTAAATATTCCACTTATGTAACACATTGGTGCCAATCGAATTTCCAGGGGTAACCCTAATAATCAAGGATTCAATTTAAGTTTTATGTAAAGAGAAAAATCGAGAGAAACAATTACCAGTAAAACTGAATAGTCATATCACCATTGACGTCTCTTTGTTTATGAACTGAGCAAGGGATGTAAATCTCAAATTTTCACTTAAAATCAACAAAGGGAATTAGCATATACAAAGGAAAACTTACTTTGAAATTTAGCCATCTCAGTCCCAACGAATTGATTAGCATTCCTAATAGGAATACTGCAATGTTCAACACAATTAGTAATCTCCTTATTTTTTCTTCTCCTATTAAAAAAAATCATAAGCACTATCTGTAAGTATACACCCTTTCTGTTAATCATCAATTTCAAACAAAAAAAATTGTCCGAAAAGACGAAAAACAAACCCTTAATGATTCGACTGTTTCCCTTATTGTAGATTAATCTTAATTTTGATTTTGAACAGTAAACGCAAATGCACAAAAGCAATTTAAAAAATTGATAATCATCACATGCAGAATCCAAAATTGTCTCACCTAAATATGTGAGTGATTTATAACTAAAATTAATAACCATGATGAATTTCACACAAATAATTTCCAAACCTGTTTACTGTGAACAACAATAGATACCAAAATACTCAGGTTCTAATCATACGCATTGGGTCTTTTCCTCGATAAAAGATTGAATGTTGAAAAACCCACAGTTAGTATAATCAAACTGAAACATCTCAATGAAAACTACATTTGAAGAAACCAAAACATACCTGAGGATGAATTGAGGATTCAACTTTTGGGGATGAATTGATTCACGAAGAAGATGTTGAGCAGTAAGAGATAGGTGGGGTTAGTTTTGATTATGAACTTCCTTCCTGTGGTGGATAAAGTGGGGGTAGTTGTAGTTTGATTCGAAGTTTTAAGTAAAGGAAGTAGGGATATCTTAGAAAGGTGAAAGTAGAAGTGGGAACAGTTGGTCGAAACCGTCGAACATGAATGGGGAGAAGTTTGCCAACGGATGGTGTAAGTAGGGTGTAGAGATATTCATTTTGTTAATAGATGTGGGTCCAGATTGAATGATAAAGCACTATTCTACGATACTCAAACCAAAATTGTCTATATCAGCTTTTTGCGGGGTTAGAATGAATGAGAATCAAGTATTGAGTTTTAATTATCATCTTGTTAGATAGATAGATAGATAGATACACATTTATAGATTGCAACCCATATTCATAATATTGACATACATTTGGAAAAGATAAAATAACGGAAAATGGGTCATTTGTCCAAATATTTTTAATACATGGTTCAAATGGACGAGTAAAAAAATTTATGGGTGAAATGGACAAAAGAAATAGCAAGGATGAAACTGGATTCATCCTGGCTTAAACTTAAAAAATAGCAAGGATGAAACTGGATGCATCCTGATGTAAATTAAAAATAAGAAAAAGTATTTGAAAATGAGTAGGATGAAACTGGTTACATCCTGGCTATTTTTATGTTTTTGTCCATTTAAACAGTATCAAAATCTAGATGTCTTTTTCACCCAGAAATTGTTGATTTTGGTCTTTTTAACCAATTTTGTGATAAAATTACTACCTCCATTTCAAAATAATAGGCTAGTTTATATGTAAATTTACATGAAGAAGAGTTGAAAACAGACGAAAGGGAATCATGGCCAGCCATGTACCTCATAAAAGTCAAATTATGGTATATACAATCCAACTGCCGTTGTAGAGATTAGAACACCAAAACTAGCATCAAACAAATTATTACCTTCAATTGATTCAGCTTAAGGCTTCGAGTTTTGAGACGGTAGAGTTGTGAAGTTCTAAACCAGACCAATTGGGAAAAACAAATGAACTCATGAAAACTCCACAACTAATGGCGACCGTATAGATTCATTCATATGCAGCTTTTAAGACATCATGAACTCGAAAAATGGATGCATCCCTGAATATTCTACCAGACTTATCAGCTACAAGTTTGAGGAGAAACGCAAGTGATCCGGCACAAAGTGTACAAAGCTTCTCCTCAAACTTGTGCCGGATCACTTGTGTTTCTCCTCAAACTTGTAGCTAATAAGTAAATTTACAGAGTACTCTATTTAATCCCTCGTACATGTTGGAAATTCTTATTGGTTTGAATATGAAATTGGGTACAAGAACTATCTAAGTGTCAAGGGCAACCTTTCCAAGAGGTGACTGTTAAATTTGGGTCCAAATTGTAACTGTCAAAAACAGTTCCAACCAACACAGTTGGGTCTTTTCTGAAAAGGTTTTTCCATAAGTAATGTATGTTCTCGGGACCAGACATGGTGCCCATTCAAACAGTCACTTCTCTTCGTTTTTAGACATTATTATTTTATAAAACCCCCTCTGATTTCCCAGTCCATAATTAGATTTCACTCCCTGATTTTGTCAAGTTTGAGTATCAAAAAGAGATTACATATAATACAATTTAGCTTGAAGTTTCTTGTTGTTTGAAGTGCTGCATTAACAAGAAGGAGATTATTGTATCCTAGGAGACGAATGCTAATTAACCTTACGGCATGATTGTGGGGGCGTAATCATTTTAAGGACATAGATAATTTCTCTAGCCTCAATCCACTGTTTGCCATTTCTATCTCTATTCTCTTGTCCTTTGGTTTCTAATTGATAATTGAGAATGAATGCTTAAATTACTCTATAAATTGTGTTTGATATGCATTCGTTATAGTTTATATGCAGTTGGGTATTTGTTAGAATACACCCATGATAATTGTGGAGTACCTTGTTGTTGGAATTGCAATAACAATCATTGCACAGTTCTGTTGCATATATGGTGTTTGTTAAAATGCCACTGTGATATAGTTGCAAGTCTAACATTCCTTTACTTATAATTTTGGTGATTCTTACATTAACATGTCTCTTCTAATTGCTACTTAGTATATTTTCCAACAATCTTAAAACGATTATTCTTTATGAAATGTACTAAGTCATCATCTACTTGGTTTTGTGATCATAGAAAACACAAGAAGAGAGTAATGGCAATTATGACATTGTATAATGACTACCATAAACTTAAGGCGTACCCAGGAAATCTCTCTAAAGCAAGGCAAATTTTTTGACAAGGATTAGCATGGAAATTGTTGCAAAAAAGGTATGTGAAAATTTTAGAATGGTTTCTTCTAAATATTACAAACTTGGGATCATTTTGGTGAATTTGGTAAAAGTTCAATTTTGCACATCAGTTAGATAATCGGGTATATCTTTTTACTGAAAAGGAATTTGGATTAATCCTTTTGGACGTGTATACTAGACATCATGATGATACTCCCCACCAAAGTTAGGAATTTTTGGAGAAGTGGAAGTATTTTTTATAAATTATAGAAAGTCGAGTCTCGTTTCTGCGAAAATTCTGAAGAGAGAGAAAATCATCCTAGTTCAGAGTGATTTTCCAATCCCCCTGTTGCTCTTATGATTTTATGGAAAGACTTTACATGTAGATCAGGATCTTATTTTGAATGCCTATTTTGAAATTCACCATTTAGAATTACTATGCGAGAGATAATGTAATTCTAAGATCATTGCTCATGTCTGTTTTACGGTTACATAGTAACCAAATCTGGCGACTATTTTTTTATAGTATCCTGACAATGTATGGTTTAAGTGAAACCATTTTTTCATCTTTATCATGTACTTAGAAATGATACGTAAGTTCAAAAATTATTAAGTTCATATTTTTGACCCTCACTGTATGTACCCAAAGTTAGAAAAAATCACATTTTCTGTTTTGGTTCTGTAAGTATGTAAGCCTAGTGCATTTGGGACTTTGGTGTAGCCAAACATTGTGATGTATGGTAAAAAAAAGTCTCAAAATGGCAGGAGATTAGTTATCTTAGAAATATAACTATGAGAAGTTGTCAAGGCATGATAAGAGAGATTAAATTTGAAACAAAGTGATACAACCATAGAGATGGTTGATCATTGTGACAGTACCGACGGTATTGGTGGTGGTTTCCATTAGGTACTAAACTTAACCTTTGAGAAGTTTAAGTTTGAAAAACTAAATAACGCACAAAAACCATGAGGATGGTTGTTGATTTGTGACAGTACTTACGTACAAATACTAAGTTTTGACAAACTGGTTGTGGACCAGTACTAAACCTCGTTGTGTGGTAACAAATCCTTCTACTGTGAGGGGATTTACTTTTAAGTTTCAATAATTCATGATGAAAAATAAATGCATAAGGGAGTCTGACCTAATATCAAAAATTAGGTGTTACAATCACTGATTTCCGGTGCTTTGTATCATGCAAACATAAATTGATTGAAATAATTTGTAGCCGGATGTTTGAACTTGGAAAGGAACTCCAAGATTTTGCAAACCATAATTGTTCCCTACAAAAGTACATATTTACTCTCTAGTGAATTGTCTCATCTGATCGCGCGAAAATAAGAAGACTATAGAGGTAAATAGAAATATCGAGGGGAATGGGTTTTAGCCTATTGAAACATGAACTTTCATAAAAGAAACTCTACCTTGTTGATTGGGGATCCCATGATCTTGGTTCAAAGAGACAACAAACGTATGTAAAGTTCGAAGTAGAACACTATAGAAGATCTAAAACTTCTTCTACTCATTCCTATGATAAAACCAAACAGTGTTGCATGTACAAGTGATAAAGGGTAAGCAATGATTTTAATGATTCCTATACTTAGAAATAAGTGGAGTAAAACAGGTTACTCTTAATGGGAGATCACCTTTATGAGTGAGAAACGTGGCCACTTATATGAGAATACTTAGGCTATATTCTCTAATAGCACTCATGGATCCGGGAGTTGTTCGGGGCCAAAATGAACACAAACGTAAGAACTAAAGGTGCCCGAAAGAAGCAGTGTGAATTTTGATGTCTCAATTTACATTATACAGTTGAATAGTTCAAGACCAATGGTCACTAGGCGGCTAGTAAATTCGACAAAATTCACTAGGGAAGGTTCAAAGCCAAAAGCCACCTATCCCGACGCTGTAACTTTCACTATGTAATCTCTATGTCTGTTTTACCGTTTCGTTTTCTTTATTTTCCGATAGACAATTTCTATTCATGTGGGGGATTGTTGAAAATTCCTATTGGTTTGAATATGAAATTGGGTACAAGAACTATCTAAGTGTCAAGGGCAACCTTTCCAAGAGGTGACTGTTAAATTTGGGTCCAAATTTTAACTGTCAAAACAGTTCCAACCAACACAGTTGGGTATTTTCTGAAAAGTTTTTTCCATAAGTAATGTATGTTCTCGGGACCAGACGTGGTGCCCTTTCAAACAGTCTCTTCTCTTCATTTTTAGACATTATTCTTCTATAAAACCCCCTCTGATTTCCCATTCCAGAATTAGATTTCACTCCCTGCTTTGTGTCAAGTTTGAGTATCAAAAAGAGATTACATAGAGTGCAATTTAGTTTGAAGTTTCTTGTTGTTTGAAGTGCTGCATCAATAAGAAGGAGATTGTTGTATCATGGGAGACGAACGCTAATTAACCTTACGGCATGATTGTGGGGGCGTAATCGTTTTAAGGACATAGAGAATTTCTCTAGCCTCAATCCACTATTTGCCATTTCTATATATATTCTCTTGTCCTTTGGTTTCTAATTGATAATTGAGAATGAATGCTTAAATTACTCTATAAATTGCGTTTGATATGCATTCGCTATAATTTATATGCAGTTGGGTATTTGTTAGAATATACCCATGATAATTGTGGAGTACCTTGTTGTTGGAATTGCAATAACAATCATTGCACAGTTCTGTTGCATATACGGTGTTTGTTAAAATGCCATTGTGATATAGTTGCAAGTCTAACATTCTTTTACTTATAATTTGGTGATTCTTACATTAACATATCTCTTCTAATTGCTACTTAGTATATTTTCCAACAATAAAGAGTTGCGCCTATAAAAAATATTAAGTAAATTTGTTAGTAACCAACCAAATAAAAAGTAATCGTTAACATGCATGCAATTCAAGAACTATAAGGAGGACACCATACATGAGTAGCTAAATTCGCACCTGTAGAAAATTCATGAACCACAACAGCAGTCATCACTACCCAAACTGCATTCTCTCGATCTAAGTGGAATCATGCTTTTTGTTTGCTAGAAAGAGGTTTTCTTGTGGTGGAGTCATCCTTGTTTGTGATTGCATAGAACTTGACTTCTAGGTGAATGGTTAACATGCTTGATGTGCTAGCTAGGCTATGATTGTGTCTTTTAGAGACCATACACGCCGACTAGTTAGAATCAGTCAAGAAAGAGTTAATTGAAATACATAGTTACGACGGGTCAAACCCATCCGAAACAATGGGAGAACCGGTAAACCCAGTCCGTAGTCTAAAGGACTACATGTACCCAACGAGGGGAAAATTTAGAGAGATTCAATGAATTATTGCTCTAATGTCCTCACCATGGTTTTGAAAAAATGGAGACTTGCAAATTTTGTATGAAGGTTTAGATGTCAAGAACCTAACTACGGTTGAGACCATGTGCAATGGTCAATTTATTGACGATGAGTCTTGGGAGTCGCTGAAAAGACTCAGCAGTGGGAATCAGTGAACCAAATAGGATTACCCTTTCATCAATGTTCATAGAATTGACTTGACGAAGGAACACAAAGATGGCATCCTTGGTCGGGAGAATAAAAAAGCTAGAGCTAGAAAAGAATGGAGTAGTCAAATTGAAATGGCCACTTGTGCGCATGCCATAGTTCAGACCATCTAGTGGACACTTGTCCAGACCTCCATGCATTTCAAGAATCTAAAACCGAGGAAGCCAAATTGTACCAAAAGGCAAGAGAACAACCCATATTCTCAGACCTACAACCAGTGGTGGAGAAATCACCCTAACTTTTCATGGTCTGGGAACATCAAATAATAACCAAGGATACCCTTATAATCTTCTCCGTAGTGGTAAAGTTATTGAAAACAAAAATACCCTCATGGAGAAGGCGTTGCTAGACTTAGGGGCAAGTGTATTTCTGCCATTTCGTATTGGCAGTTAGGTCTTGAGAGTTGAAGGCAACACCTATAACTCTGCAATTGGCGGACAGATCCGTCAAAGTGCCACGTGGTGTGGTAGAAGATGTTTTGATTAAGGTTGATAAATTTTACTTTCCTGTGGACTTCATCGTTTTAGATACTAGCCAAACCACGTGATCCACATTCCACATCATTTTCACCAATTCCGTAATGGAGTGCTGAAGTTGTCCAATGAAATCAACATGATTGAATGAGGAGTCGCTACTCTAGTAGCATGTCTGACCCTTTGGATGCTTGTTTTGAATAATTTCAACCTAGATCTGTTTGATGATGAATACATAAGTGAAGTGACTCGCTCTGTGAGGGAGGTTAGATCATTTTTAGGCCATGCTGGTTTCTACCGTAGATTCATCAAAGATTTCGGTAAGATCTCAAGGCCATTGTGTAATCTACAGTAAAGATGTTGCATTTGTGTTTGATGATGCTTGTGTGCATGCTTGGGAGGAGCTTAAAACTCTTTTAACCCAGCTATAGTCCGACCTCCTGATTGAAATTGCCATTTGAAATCATGTGTGACGCATCCTTTGTTGGAGCTTTCTTAGGTCAGCGAGTTGACAAACAACCCATGATCTACTATGAGTAAGACACTGAATGAGGCACAAATGAATTATTAAGTAGAATGTTGTTGTTGATCACTTATCTAGATTGAATGTGAAAATGAATGAGATTATTAGAGAATCTTTCGAGGATAATGGGAATGGTTTGCCGACATCGTGAACTATCATTGGTCTAAACAAGACCGGTCTAAGTTCTTGGCCCGAAAAGTGAAACATTTCTATGGGATGACCCATATCACTCGACCAAATCATTAGGAAATGTGTCAATCTGAACAAAGGGATGTCATCTCTTTTGTCATGATCAAGCATGTGGAGGCCACTTTTGCAAGACTGCAAAGATCTTGCAGAACTGGCCAACATTGTTTAAGGATAGCCATGAATTATGTATTCCCTTACAACCCATTTTGATTTTTGAGCTATTTGATGTATGGGGCATTAATTTCATGGGTCCATTTCCTAGCTCTGAAGGAAAGTTGTACATTCTTGTTGCTGTTGACTATGTTTCTAAGTGGGTAGAAGCAATTGCAACCAAACTAATGACCAAAGGTGATCCTAAAAGGAAAACATATTTTTCGATTTGTTAATAATGGTGGTTCACATTTCTGCAATAGGCCTTTTGAGTCCTTATAAGTATGGCATAACTCATAAAGTTGCCCCATATCATCCACAGACCAGTGGCCAGGTAGAGGTTTCAAATAGGAGATTAAGCACATTCTAGTTGTCTAGAAAAGATTGGTCTTTAAGATTGAATGATGCTTTATGGGCCTATAGAACTGCATTTGGCAGACTTGTGTACGGTAAAGCTTGTCAACAGTTGGGGAAAAACTGAACTTTGATCTAGATTCAATCATAGTTGGAGCGAAAATGATGGTCCAGCAAATACAACAACAGTGAAAATAATGTTAAAGTCGATCCCACTTTCAAAGCATGGATTATTATTTTTCTTGGATCGTCTCGGCCAACTTTAGTCACCATTCCCGCCAATTCTCGGACCTTTTATCTTTTGCATTCTTCTATGACCAGCTGTGGAGCGGGTCTTGTAGGATCCTTTGTGGGTCTTTTGCATTGAAACCAATTTTAATGGGAATCCGATTTTCATAGCATGACTATGACTGTTATCATAGCGCATGTTCATATGACATAATATTTTGAGAGAATAATTCTTAAATAGTCATGCTAGTCGTGGTACTGTTAAATTTTGAGAGAATAATTTTAAGGGCAGCTTTGTTTACAATACATGGGATTAAACTACCCATAATCCAAAAATGATATTTCCAAAATGATCCTACTTTTGTTAATTGGTTTACAAAACAAAATAGTGATACAAGTGAGAATTTTTTGTTTTTGGTTTAGCTTGTTCAAAATAGTCATGTTCAGTTTCATTTACTTTGGCTTGTTCTTGAAAGTTTAGAATTGTTTAAAGATATAATTTAACAAGTTTTTCAACATAATGCCATGTATCCATTGTAGGGGATTATGCTCCAAAAACAAATATTGATCTTTAGATGTTAATCTTCTTTAGTTGTGATTAAATTATCCATTGGAGAAAAATACGGTAGACCTCCATCCTAACTGGAGCTATTTAACTGAAAATCATAGATCGACAAAATCAACCCATCGCACCCAAGAACTCAACAATAGTAGGTATCTCCAGCCTACCAACAACTCAACTACGGCAAAGACGTGGTAACTCAGTGACGTGGTGAATCATACATGTGGAGACCCGGGCACGTGGCAACGAATTTGTGGCCAGATAAATGGTAGGAGGACTAGTCTAATTGACATCCATTTGTGCGGCATATGCCTAATGTTGCGGCATGATGGTGCTTCATCCCGCAAACTTCCTTATAATAATGCAACACCACTGCTGTGGCCATTGCAACACCAAACACATAGTATCACCATCAAACATCTAAAACTGAACCTGCAACTCCACCACAATCACCACTGCAGTACAAAACTAGCCATCAACAACAACTGCTCTTCAATTGCAGACAACCTCAACTGCAATCACCTGATAACTGCAGTTCTTCTAAACTCAACTAACTCAACCCACTGCACTACCAGTCCCAGTTCATCTACATATCAGCACACATCCACACACAAACAGAATATTCAAACAACTTGTCTAAACCCACTATTATCATTACCTGGTTAATCTCAAGTGCATATGGCATTGTGAGTCTTTTCAAGTCTTTAAACTTTTGCCACGGGTCTTTTGTAGGATCCTTTGGGTCTTTTGCATTTTTGTGTTGTTGTTTTTATCATTACCTGGTTCATATCTTGTATCTTGTTCTTGAGAAAGTTTGAAATTGTTTAAAGATATAATTTAATCCAAGTTTTTCAACATCTTGCTCTCACAATGTATGCCATGTATCCATTGTAGTTGAAATATCTCTATGTTGATTATGCTCCAAACTTTAGATTAGTTGTGTAATTAGACAATTAATGCTTTGGAAATACTTTAGTTGTGATTAAATTATCCAACTCTAAAGCTTCCACCTTCCATTCCTACGTAGTTATTTGTGCCCTTACTGTGTTGCTTGTAAACCTTGTGCACTTCTTGATTATACACAATATGTGGTGTCTTTCAAGGCCTACTAGCAGCTCAACTCGCTGGCGTGGTAACTCCGTGGTGAATCATACTGCTTGAGGTGCATAAGCGAGATAAATGGTAGGAGGACTGATCTAATTGACATCCATTTTCATATTCCTAATGTTGCGGCATGATGGTGCTTCGTCACAACTTCCTTCCCTGTATCACCATCAAACATCTAAGCTGAACACCAACTCGCAATCACCAACACGAGTACAAAACTAGCCATCAACAACAATGCTCTTCAATTGGAACCTCAAGCGCAATCACTGATAACTGCAACTCAAACAACTTGTCTAAACCACTATTATCATTATTTAGTTAATCCTGCAATTTAATCAAGCCATTTGAATTATACCGTTGCAACTTTGTTCAACCCATCAGCTTACAACTCCAAATCTTAAGCATACATCTAGTATTCATACTCATTCATCCGTTGCAGTCCTTTTCTCTCTCCCAATCACTTCAGTCCATACCTCAACTCCATCTCCTGCAATTGCATCTACACATCACCATCATCTCATTTTCTGCATCAAACACCACACAACCCATCTTTGTCTCTGAATTCAAGAGACTCAATAGGACCATCTGAATCTCTCATAACTCCAACCACCAACACCTGCTCTTTCTATCACTAGCATACTTCAATAGCTCAAAGAACATCACCACATCCAACCATAGTAACACCACCAATTTCAGTAATTCAATTCATATTTTCTTTTCTTTCAATCACCAGCAACAACATAAAATTAATTCCATCAAACCCTATACAGAACCCAATCATTTTGGCTTCACCTTCAGTTGTATTGCAACTCTATCTCCATCACCAGATTCATAAACCATTGTATATTACAACCACAAGCAAACCCCAAGACCCATTGTTTCTCTGCAATTTCTCCACATACATCTTCAACAACAACCCCTCTCATCAACACTACCAGACTCGTCTCCTTCTCAGATTCCTTTTTCAGTGAACAACCCATCTCTGTCACCACTTGTTCTCCCAGCTATAGCTAGCACCATATTCAAAACCCCAACTTCCAATTCTAACCCGTTCATCAAATTCTTGTAATTTATAGACTCGTACAATTAGACAATTAGAAAATCAATTAGTAACAAAACCATCAACCTTACAGATAAAATCCCTGATTTTCGCTAATTTGGGTTTATGAAAAAATTCCTAAAATCGTAAAATTAGGGTTTCATATAATAATATGAGGATCACAATTTGGGTCGAGAAAAACTAACCTCATTATGTTTCCAAAAAATGTGTTAATTTCTGTAAGAAAACCACCATATTCAATAACCAACAAATCAGTCTGAGCTCTAAAATATTCACAAAAACACCATATGAAAGATTAAAAACCATACACACGAACTATGCAATCTTATAATGATATGTTCGTGATTTCTTTCATTCTTAATCTCTCATTCTTCATTGAATCGCCATTTTAGGAGAGATTTGATAGTGGAGACGGAGAGAGAAGCGGCTGAAAAATATGAATAGGAAATGAAAACCCTAAACCATTATAGATCGTGTTTTTTCCTGACTAATCTTGTCCGTCTAGACGTTCCTTGAGATTAAGATTCACAAGATATACGGCTACTGATCAAGTGTAGTTAGGTTAAGGACAGGCTTGTAATTGTACCCGTCTATTTAACTCTGATTTGGTGGGACCATCTGACTTAACCGAACAAATAACAGAAGTGTGATTGTTTTGTTAATTGTTTGTAACAGTGTGACCATTTTATAAATCGGGTCCTAATTGTAGGAATGTTTTGTAGAATTCCCTAATTTTAATATTTATGTGATAATGACTATGATGTTGCACTGGCCATTGCTAGTCGTGGTACTGTTAAATTTTAATTGAAAAATATTTTTTCACATCTTTTGTTGTGTGGCACTTTGTTTTTTTAATTTACCTTTGTTTATAGGCATCGTGGTATAGTGGCATGCATCACTTATTCTGTCTCTTAGGAAGAAAGCTATTTCAAGTCTGTTTTACGAGTACTTCTTTTCTCGGAGTGGTTGAAGGTATTAGCTTAGGGAACTTTGCCGTTTAGTCCACTAAACTCGATCCGGGTTAATGGCTAGTTCAACGGGGAAAATTATTTACTCGTTAGTCCAAAAATGGATTGAAAAGAGTAAAATTACTCTGCTAACCCTAACATATTGTACTATGTAAAAACCCTCTTTTATGCTCTCCATAAGCATCAATACATACCAATATGTGTTATGTTATATATTGATACTACATATTTTACTACATACTAGTATACTAGTATAGTACTAGTAGTACTAGTTACTACTAGTATACAAAGTTTTTGGACCAGAGAGTAAATAATCTGGTCCAAAAACATGTTTTTGGACTAGCTAGTAAAAGCACGCCTAACTGCAGAATTTTCTGCCAACTCTGGATCCAGTTGTGCTGAAAAGGCCTCGGTGATAGGAAAGGACAAATCATTACCTATATTCCATTCGGCTAACCACTGCCGAATATCGGGGTATTACAATACCACCACCTTAAATTGGAGTCGTCCTCAGCTCCAGAATATATTCGCAAGCCCGGATCTCCGATGTTCCCCGCCCCTCATGAGAAGTACCTGGACCAGCCCCGTCCAGCGTACCTTCCCACCCTCGACAGGTGACCCGTCGTCGGCTCTGATACCATTTGTAATGACTCGACCGGTCGACCCTCCACTGATACTGTCCCCACTTAGCCACTGCGGTTATCCGTCAATGTGAGGTTTTTAATGCGCACCGGTGGCCAGCAGAAACTTCCCGAATGGTCACCCATCCCTGGATTACTCCCGCCCGAGCACGCTTAACTGCAGAGTTTTTTGCCAACTCTGGAGCCAGTTGTGCTAAAAAGGCCTCGGTAATAAGAAAGGAAAAATCATTACATATATTCCATTCAGCTAACCACTGCTGAATATCGGGGTATTACACTGGACTAGCCAGTAACAGGGTCAGCGAGAACTGGACTAACCAGTAATTCCTACATTAGATTATGCAAAGCGAGGAAGTGACCTACTCTTTATGCTTGTGGTATTTTGTCCTCTATTTTGCCTAGGAAACGTTCAAAGCGAGGAAGTTACATACTATATTGCCTAGGAAACATGTGGTAGATAAACTAGAGTACGTATTTGTATTTATTTAGATCAGCAATGTAAGTAGGTTTGGAAATTTTGAACTACATAGTGAGAATTTGTGTGATAGGAAAAAAAAAGCATGAGGAATTTTTTTCATCACATATGAGTTGCTCGACCTACCACTGAAGGGGAGGGGGGGGGTGTGCTGGTTGCTCATGCGATAATAACACGATGCCGATATATTCAGTACTTTCGCAAATTGGGCGTGGATAAGTGGCTTCAGCAAGGAGGAAATAGAATCTGGTCTTGGATACGCGGCTCTCAAAAAAAAACTGCTAGTGCTAGCTCTCCCCTCGCTTCAATTATTAAGAACCCTATTTTATGGCATACAATTTTTTTTAGGGCATGCATATTTATTTTCCCAACTAATGTGTATTTATAAGGGGTGTCTAATGGGTATGCAATGTCTTATATACCCTTAAACGGTTTATATTATTAAATTGTCCTTATCCTTAATTTAAAAACAAAAATCAAAATCAATTTTAAACTTAAACATTTTCTCATATTCTCTATACGATCCCTGCTCGCCAAACCGTCGACAAAAAATTTGATTGGAACAATTTGATCGTCGATTCGTGAAAATTTGACTGTCGATCAAACACAACTACAAAAATGACTCGCACAAAGAAACCTGTAATAGGTAGTCATTCTAAATCTTCTTCTAATCCGCCAATTGAAGAATAAAAAAAAGTTGAAGGATTAGAAGGAGAACTTCAACTGAATGAAGAACCAACTCCTAAAATGAGAATTGAAATATATTTTCTACAAACCATCTCTTATTTTATTGTTTTTTATTGATAGAATAGGATTAATTCATAACTAGAGCTTTTTCCGGTTACAGAATGAAGTTCGGCTTATTAGCAAGACGAATTATCAACCGAACTGTTCGTTGTTCTTTGTTCTGAAAGTGCTCATGAACAGTTCTGCTGAAAATTCATTTCTAACTTCCTAGTATTTATATATAAATCATTGAAGTTGTGAAGTTCGGCTAATTCAAAAGTTGAATTATTAGCCGAACCTGACACTATTTTTCCAGGTTCTATAAATAAGTAAGGTTCGGCTGATTCGACAATTTGTTTATAATCCGAACTTGTAGTTTAAAATGGTTCATCTAGTTCGTTATTTGGTTTATAGGTCGAACCTCTAACTTTATTTTTCTTCTCAAAATTGATGTGTGTCGTTATAGGCTTTGGAGTGTTCTTTATGATATAGAAGATAAAATGAATGATAGAACCTGGTGTAGACAACTAATAAAGATTGAAAGATCTTTTTATTATGGCTTTAGATGTCTAAAGGTCTCAAGGTAAGGCTTTATAATCCTTACGTGACCTTATTTCCTTGAGATATAAGTCAATTTCGCGTCAAAATATGTCCCAGAACAGTGTCAGGTTCGGCTAATACCTTGCCAACCTTTCCCGACCGAACCTGAGAAGTGAAATTTACCCAAGGTGGTTGACAGGTTCGGCTAACTCTATTAGATCCCTTTAAATCCGAACATCTCTATGTAAACACTTAAAAAATATTGATTTGTAGGATCCAAGTTCGGCTGGATCGTGCTGATGAGTTATTAGCCAAACTTCATGTAGTTGCAGGAAATCCTACACCACACCCTTGATAAGAATTCACAGTATTTAACACATAATTGAAGATTAAAAATAACACTTTATCATTTGATTCTCAGAAATGTTTACAAGAAATGGTAGAAATCAAGAATACAACCACTCTCTTGAATTTTCTCTTTCCTCAAGACTTTCTCAACACTCAAAAATACATCATCATCTTTCTGAATCTACTGGGTCTCTTTATATATGATGGTTACATAGTACATGACAGCTAAGTTGTCTTTTAATTTCGGATCTGACCCGCGATATTATCACAGTAGTTATAATGTCCATTTTCGCAAGCGTCGTTACCATCGCATGGAAATCATGCTCTTCTCGTGTTTCTTTATTCGTCAGCTATTACGTCACTATTTAAATTATCTTGTGACACTCGCAAAGTGTTGTAGTGGTAATATTCTGATCCTACATCTTGCCTCTTCTCATGTCTTTTCTGCGAAGGAGGAAAGATAATGAGAAATAAAATGCCGCAGTTATTCATCGTTTTGTCTTCTAGGGTCGACAAAATTCCGTAAATTAAGTGTCACCGCCTACACGTGTCGAATATTCCTCTTTTTACCGATTAAACTTTTATTACCCGGTTACCATCCTTTTGTCAATAAAAGAGAGAATCTATCAAAGAAGTATGTTTTCCTCCGTTACTTCTTCGACTTCTTCACTTCTTCATTCTCTGCAAAAAATTTCTATCTTCAACTTCTGCAAATTCACCTGCTGCTACTGCAAATTCACCTGCTGCTACTTCAATGGAATCTTCAAGGTGTGTGTCCTTTTGTTATTATTAAACTCGATTTTCCTCGTCTAAATCATATTTATTCACTGTATTTGATCTTTTTCGCTAGATTCTATACAACTCCCATACTATGTTTTCTTTTCAGTGGAACTACACCCAACACCCAGTTTGTTGATCAAAACCCTAACCTTCTCGAAGATTCACAACAAAAACTTGCTGATAAGAAAAGGAAGTCTGCTAGTCATAAGGTAGGAAGAAACATTTGTTTTCTTAATAATAATATTGTTGCCTCAGTTTCTTATCTATATTATTACTCGTAGGGTGATGAAAATGCTGTTAAACCTCGCAAGAAACATCGCAAAGCCAAGACTCTTGAGATTGATATTGCTATTCCCAAGTTTTCGTCTTCAAAACCTATTTCTACTACTTCGCAGATGGAACCTCCATCATATATTTACGAGAACATCATCATCAATACTCCCAATACTATTAATCCTCTAATGGATGAAACTCCCCAAACTGTTATGAACAAAACTTCTTCCTCTCCTATTTTTCTTCCAACCGTTACTTTTCCAGACACTCCACCTTCTGGTAATGCAACCATCACAAATGACTCAAATCTCCAACTCACCATCATTACTACTTCACCCTCTGCACTTCTTTCATCATCTAAAGAAGCATCAGTAGGAGTCGATGCTGCTTTTCAAGTTTTGTCAGATATTTTAGATGATGCGAGGAAATCTTCTACTGACCCTTTCAAATATGATGTTTGCGAGACTTTAATCAAATATTTTGGTTCTGATCAAACTGCTTCACAAGCGTCTTTGGAAAATGAAGTTGAAGCTCTAAAGAGAAATCTCCAAGCCAAAACTTCAGAATGTGATATTCTTGATCACAAGCTTCGCAACTCTTTTCTTGATTGCGAAAATCTTCGCAATAAAAACAAGGAGTTAAAATGTATAGTTCTTCTGCCTCTGCCTCTAAGTTTTCTATTTTAGTAGATTTTCACCTTTTCTGTACTCAATTCCCTTTTAAATATTTGGTTTTCCTATTTATCTTTAAATCAGAAACGATTAATGAAGATATTTCCATTTAAGTCTGTTGTTGAAGAAGCTCGTGCTGAGAGAGATTCTTGGATGGATCAATATAATAGATTAGATAATCTTTACACATATTCAATCGACCAAATAGATAATCTTACCAATAAGAACGATCAATTATCGCAAAGGAAAAATCTATTAAGTATTGAAGCCACTCGCCTCTCATATTTGTTAACTCAAGCTAACTTGGCGATGGAATCTTTATCAGATGAGAATAAAACCTTATCTCAGGAGAAACCTAGCTTTTTAAACAAGATGGCGATCTCCTGTAGTTGCAGGAATTCCCACACTACACCCTATTCAAGAATTTATCAATATTTATGACACAATTTGAAGATTAAGGACCTTTTTATTAATATGATCTTAAAAGAATTACAGAAATCAAGAACACATAACACTTAATAAGATTTTCTCTCTCCTAAAAACTTTCTTAGCACTCAAAAATTCATCCCCCTCTCTGGAACTATTCATTTCCTTTATATAGGCATTTACATAGTGGATTATAGCTCATGACAGCTCATTTACAACTAAGATCCCCTTTAGTTTCGGATCTGAGTTCTTGCGATAAATCTCAGTTAGCACCGCCTTAATCATTCGCAGGTTTTATTGATCCATCGCATAAATGTCACACTTTTCTCATGTTTCTGTCGTTTTCATCTGATATGTCATTCCTTACGTCACTTTGAGATGTGTCGCAAAATATCATTGTTGTTTATTTCGCCAGAATATTGTTGTTACAATATTCTGATCCTAGATCTTGCCTCTTCTCATATCTTTTCTGCGAACAAGATAAAGATCATGATAATTTAAGTTTCTTGATTTGCCGCAACTCCTTATTTTTTACCCGACAAAGTTCCATGTTTTACGCTTTACCGTTAGCACGTGTCAATTCTTACTTTTTTACCGATTAACCCAGTTACCCATCCTTTATCCATAAATAGATGTCCCACTCGAGGAAAGGTTTTCTTTCACCTTCTCTCTTTTCTTCAACTTCTTTCTTTTTCGTCTGCAACTTTTTCTTTCCTAATATCCTTCCTGCTGCTGCTCTAATGGAGACTCAAAGGTATGTTCTTATCTTGAACCTTATTTTGTTCATGTTTCATCATCTCTATCGCCTGATTTTCTTTATAATCCCCATATTTTATATTATCCTTTTCAGTAACACTACTTCTCAGACTAAGATTACTGTCAAAAACCCTAACCCTAAGGGTCCTCAGAAAAAGCGTGTTGGAAAGGCGAAAAGATCTGAGAATGATAAGGTAGTAAGAAACACCTATTCTTTGAAATAACAATATTGTTGCCTCTGTTTCTTATCTACATTATTATTTTCAGGGTGAAGAAAATATTTCTAGACCTCTTAAGCGTTCTCGTCAAGTTAAAGCTCTTCCAGATGAAGTGGATATTCTTGATTTTTTGCCTGCAGACCCTGTTCCGCCGTAAGATAAATCTTCTCCTTCTCCTCACGTAAATTCCAATGTTAACACCAATACTACTTCTTCATCAATTCCAAGTGAAGTTATTGATGCTAATATTTCCATCAATATTTTAAAAATTGTGATGGATGAATCTTTGATGGCTGGAACTAAGGTAAATGAATCAGTAGCAAATAAACATGTGATTAATGAAACTGTGGTGAATGAAACTACGGTAAATAAAACTGCGGTTAATGGAGCTGCGGTGAATGAAGCCGTGGTGAATGAAGTTGTGGTGAATGAAGTTGTGATAAATGATGTTGCGGTGAATGAGACTGTAACTGCGACTAATCAAGTTCCTTCTTCCACTCCTACTACCGCGAATGATTCTAATCTTCAAGTTATTGTCGCCAAAACCTCTTCCTCTACTTCTCTTCCTTCTTCCCAAGAAATATCAACAGGGGTTGAAGCTGCTTTTCAAATATTATCTGAAGTTTTGAACGATGCTATGAAATCTTCTACAGATCCTGCGAGACAGGATATTTATATGATTCTAAGCAAGCATCTCGTATCTTGCGGTTCTTCATCTAAGCTAACTGCTTTAGAAAGTGAAATTGAAACCTTGAAGAAGAATCTTCAAGCAAAAACTTTAGAATGTGAACTTCTCGATCATAAGCTTCGCAATTCTAAATTGGACTGCGAAAATCTTCGCAGCAGAAATGATGATCTGAAAGGTATAACTTTCTTGCCTCTGTTTTTTCCTTAGTAATTCTTTGTTTTCTATGTACTCAATTTTTCTTTATTTATTTGTTGACGCATATTTAGCTTCAAAACATAACCAATTAATGAAGATACTTGAATGGGAAACAATCGCTGATGAGGCCCGCATTGGGAAAGAGTCTTGGAAGAATCAATTTGATAGATTGAATACTCTTCACACATATTCAATTGACGAGATAAATAATCTTAAGAATGAGAATAATCAGCTAATTTGTGAACGAGATCGCCTAAGTAATGAAGCCACTCAACTTTTATATTCGCTAAATCAGACTAATTTGAAGATGGAATCTTTATTAGATGAAAACAAAACCCTATCTCAAGAGAAACGTAGCTTTGTGAATAAAAC
Source organism: Papaver bracteatum (assembly GCA_023529315.1). Lineage (NCBI taxonomy): Eukaryota > Viridiplantae > Streptophyta > Magnoliopsida > Ranunculales > Papaveraceae > Papaver > Papaver bracteatum. The sequence goes on from JAJJWX010000641.1 coordinate 367,154, forward strand.
AATGGTTTATTCGCAGCAATTGAGTAATCTTCAAAAGTTGTGTGACAACCAAAAGCAATCTCTTCGTGTATTGAAAGATGAGCTTAAAAAGATAACCGAATCATCTGCCGCTGAACAAGAGAAACTTATAAAAGGTAGATTAGCTCTAAGCGTAAAAGTCAACAGTCTCAAAGATGACTATGCTCTACTGAAGAAATCCCATTCCTCCTTAAAAGAAGAAAATGCTTATCTTCTTTCTAAAGAGAAAAGTATAAAATCTCGTTTGAAAGGTAAAGTTGGTGATACTTTTGATGATACCATGAATCAATGGAAGAGTTGCTTCCTTAACATAATTCAAACTTTATCCTCACAAAAGGAAGGTAGTCATTTTGACTGCCTCGTGTATTAATTGTTTCATTGTATTTTCCCATCTTATTTCTTGAGAGAATTCCATCTAATATGCAATTTTTCTTCTGCAGAATCTGAGAAGCATCTTCAAACTTCAATCTCTGATCTGTCTATGAGGTTGTCCAAACTTCACAAAAAGAATACCGTGCTTTCTAACTCTCACAACAGAGCATTAAGAAGATTTGACTATCTTGAATACTTCAAAGATATAGAGATCAGAAATCGGGAAAAGAATGTTCTCCGTAAGGCTCATTTAGGCGCTGAGGTTCTCGTAAACAATGTTCTATTCTCTCATTCTTTACCTCCTATGAAGGTCAAACCCTTGGAGATAGATAATAACGAAGTTCCTCGTCTCATAGATGAAGATCTAAATTATTCAAGTAATGAAGAAGATTTTTCTGAGGATGAACAAAACCCACCTAAAGAAATAGAAGAAGAAGAAAACCCTCTCGATGAAGCAGAAGAACAAAATCCTTCTCAAAAGGCCATCGCTAATGATGGAGAAGAGGAAGAAAATCCTCATAAAGAAGCATAAGAACAGAATCCTCCTCAAAAAACAATCGCTGGTGATGGAGAAACCCAAACTGAAAAAGATGTTGCTTGTGAAGATAATAGTAGCGAACAAGAATGATAAATAAGATTTTTTTTTATTCAAGATATTTCTGCGAAATATCTTGTTCTTTTCCTTGTCCTGCGAATGATTGTAATTTCTGAATCTTTCTTTTTCCTGTTTCTTTTGCGAAACATTGCAGTTTTTGTAATTCCATCATCTTCTTATGATTATATATTTTTATTAATCTGAATCTAATCTTCACAAATTCTTGTAACTTGATTATCTTCTTTTTACTATCTTGATTCTTCTCAAGGAAGATAATGAAATATTGTTTTATAATCCCCATATTTTCCCCTCATAATCTTCCTTGTGAAGTATGTAATATATTACCATTGTAAGAAATCCCATATACTTGCCTCTTGTTATCAATCTGCAATATGATAAATGAATTATCGCGAATAATGCTGCGAAAAATATGTTATATGCTTCGCATATATAATCTCTCTTGTGGTCTTGTTTCTCCTTCCTAGTTAAAGGTCTTATTATGCCACTTTTATGCGACAAGATCGCAGGACATTCTTACTTTCACATGTAATAATCCATTGATCTTGCCTTATCATTTATTTTGATCTCTGCGACAATATGATAAATCTAAGCCATCTTGTGAGATTAATCTCTTTTTGCTTTTGAAGACTTATGACATTGGCGTCTTTGCGATGAAATCGCATGACGTTTTTGCGATTTATATCCTCTTATCATTGATTTCATTTATCTCGTCTTTTGTTCTTATAGCAAAAACCCATTGATCTCACCTTAACATTTCTCTTTAGGCTTTTTGGCCTGTCATGCGGCAATATGACGGGCCTAAATATTCTTGCGAATATAAAGTCCCATGACATTGTTGTCTGTGTCACGCGACAATATGACGGGCCTAAATACTCTTGCGAATATAAAGTCCCATGACATTGCCGTCTTTTTTGATACACAGCTCCCTAATGGAGGGTATCGCCCTTATCTCTCCCCATGGTTGCCCCTTCAAGGAGACGTACTTCTTCCATACAAGACTAGCTCCTCCCATCCGGTTCTATAAACAACCAGTTGTTTTCGTAGCCTCTTATCCTTTATGCCTATATGGCTTATAGTTACGAGACTACACCCTAGTGGGGTTTTCTTTGGGCCGAACACATCGTAAGTCAAGACTTTCCATGGATGGCCAGGGTAGGTTCATCCGTCCCGGGCACCCACAGCTCAACCGTGTACCTCGGCGCCTTGATCATACTTTGCATTCCTTAGGAGAAACTCTCGGGCGCCCAACCAGGGTATAACCTTATATAGTTGGGAATCCAAGTTATCTCTCCCGGATGGATTTTCTATAATCCCAAATCTCCATGACTAGGTTCCAGCAGCAGTATAGCCTTTCCCATAGTCATGCAAAGAGATACCCCCTTATGACGTACTTTAAGGACATTGCCTCTTACGGAATAGAATTCGCGAACTAAGGTGTACGCCATAAAGGATCGTCCCATTCTTATATGTTTTTAGGCGATTTGCGCCCGTCTTATGCATTTGCATTTAAAATTCTTAATTATCTCGCAAATTATTGCGAAAAATTGCTTTGTATTTTGCCAATTTTGTTCTTGCGAATCATCTCTTTTATTCTCTCGCAATTGCTTGCGTATAATCCAATCATCTTAGTCTTTCAAACCTTTATTGATAATATTTTCTTAGATATTGTCTATTCCATGGTTTGCCAAGTCTTTGACCCATGTCTCTTCCTTATGGATCCATTAATTTATATGCTCCAGTTCCAATTATCTCTTTGATAATATATGGCCCGTCCCATTTTTTCGCTAATTTTCCTCCATTTTCTCGCTGATATTCTGGTGTTTCTCGCAGAACTAAATCTCCAACTTGGAATTCACGTTTCTTTACTCGCTTATTATATTCGCGAGCTAATCTGCGATGGTAGTTCTCCATATGTTGTAATGCTTTTTCTCTCCTCTCTTCTACCTCATCAAGTTTGTCTAGAATCATACTAGCACTAAGATTCTTTTCCCAAGCTTCTCTTTTTGTTGTAGGAATAGAAACTTCTGTTGGTAATACCGCCTCAACTCCATATGTTAAACAAAAAGGTGATACCCCAGTTGCTTCTCTTCGTGTTGTATTATAAGCCCAAACTGCATTATGAACTTGTTGACACCATGTTCTATGATGCCCTTCTAACTTCTTTTTGAGGATATCTGCGATTGTTTTGTTAGTTGCTTCAGCTTGACCATTAGCCTGTGGATATAAAGGAGTCGATTTTCCGCACTTTATCTTGAATGCATTAAGTAACATCTCTATATTTTGTCCTTCAAATTGTTTTCCATTATCTGATACCAACTGCGCAGGAATTCCGAATCTGCAAATGATGTTTTCAAATATAAATGTGAAAATGTCCTTATCACGAATATGTTGTATTGCTTTAACTTCTGCCCATTTTGTGAAATAATCTGTTGCGACAATTAAATATCTCTTTTTCCCTGTTCCTAGTACAAATGGTCCCACAATATCTAAACCCCACTTTCCAAATGGCCAAACATTTTTTGAGGATGTTAATGTTTCTCCGGGTGCATGTATTCTTTTTTCAAATCGCTGACATTCCTCACAACTTCTTGATAAATTTTTTGCATCTTCATGCATATATGGCCAATAATAACCTTGCATTTTAGTTCTGTATGCTAAAGATCTTCCGCCGCTGTGATTACCAGCATCCCCACTATGTAACATTTTTAGTATTTGTTTTCCTTCCTCTTGTGTCAAACATCTGAGGGAAGGCCCATTTAAAGATTTTCGATATAATATCCCATCTCTTAACTCATAATTTTTTGCTCTACTTTTTAATTTGTGTGCTTCTAATCTGTTTCTTGGTACCTCTCCCCTTGCTAGATATGCGTGAATTTCCGCACGCCAATTTGCGATAATTCGACTTGATTCTTCGCCATTATTTTCTACTACCATTGCCTCGGCTTCCTCTTCCTCTTCTTTATTAATTGAAGGTGCTATGAGTGTTTGTATTTTTATATTTCTCGCAGTTGGGTCTACCATCATACTTGATATAAACGCAAAAGCATCTGCGAGCCTATTATCTCTTCTTGAAATATGCCTCCACTTGAGTTTTGGAATTTTCGCAGATAATTCTTCAACAAGTTTCTTATATTTTTTCAAAGATATATCATTAGTTGCGTATTCTCCTTCGATTTGGCGAATAATCAATTGCGAATCACTGGTAATTCTTGCATTCTCTACCTTCATCTCTATTGCAAATCTTAGAGCATGCACTATAGCCTCATATTCTGTTTCATTATTTGTAGATTCAAATTCTAATCGGAATGCAAATGCCATTTTTGCACCTTTTGGTGAAATAAAAACGACTCCCACTCCATTTCCTTCTCCGTTGGATGATCTATTGGATCCCCGTATTTGGTTCTAATATCTCCCACCTATTTGGTTCTGTTAAAAGATCTCTTGGATCCCCGTATTCTTCTTCTATATCCATCATGTCTTCTACAACTTCATCATCCTCCAAAGGAAATTCTGCGAGAAAATATGCGACAATTTGAGATTTTGGCGAGGATAAAATTGTGTATTGGATCTCAAAATGCCCCACTTGTGCGTTCCATCTTTCAACTCTGCCTGATCTTTTTGAATTTTTCATTACTGACTCAATTGGTACTTTTGTTAGTACTTTGATTTTATGCGCTTGGAAATATATGTGAAGTTTAGATGCCGCATAAACTAACGCCATAATTAGCTTTTCAATCTTTGAATAGTTTTTATCCGCAGCATTGAATGTTTTGCTGATGTAGTAAATTGGTTTTTCAACTCCTGCGTCATTTCACAAAAGTACTGCGCTTAAAGCATGTTGAGTTGTCGCAAGGTACATCAGCAATTCTTCTCCTAGTTCAGCCTTCTGTAAAATGGATATATTCATCAAATATTCCTTAATTCCTTGAAAAGCTTTCTTCACATTCATCTGTCCATTTAAATTTTGTTCCCTTCTTTAGTATGTTGAAGAAATGCTTGCATTTATCTGATGACCGCGAAATGAATCTTCCTAATGAGGCTAAAAGTCCATTCAATTTTTGCACATCTTTTATTGTTGCTGGAGTTGGCATATCTCGAACTACTTGCACCTTTTCAGGATCAACTTGTATTCCTTCCTTTGATACAATATATCCCAAGAATTTCCCAGATGATACTCCGAAAGTACATTTCTCAGGATTTACCTTGATATTAAAAAGCCGCATCTGATCAAAAATTTCCCTTAAATCCTGCACATGATTTTTAGCTTCTTTGCTTTTTACCAACATATCATCCACATATACCTCTAAAGTTTTATGTATCCATTTTGCGAACACCTTTTCCACCATCCTTTGGTAAGTTGCTCCTGCATTTCATAACCCAAAAGGCATCTTTGTGTAGCAATATAATCCTCTGGGAGCAAAGAATGCAGTATGTTCTTGATCTTCTTCCGCAAGTGGGATTTGATTATAGCCCTTGTATCCATCTAACGAAGATATTCGATCATTTCCTGCGGAAGATTCCACCAGCTACGGAATATCTGGCAAGGGAAAACTATCTTTGGGACATGCTTTATTTAGATCAGTAAAATCGATGCAAATTCTTATCCCCTTATTTTTCTTGGGAACTACTACCATATTGGCGATCCATTCTGGATATTTTGCTTGCCTTATAATTCCTGCGTCAAGCATCTTCTGCAATTCTTCTTCTATCTTGGCATGATAAGTGGTCGCAATCTTTCTTATTCTTTGTTTGAATGGTCTCACATTTTTGTTAATCTCCAATCTATGGCACGAAACAGATGGATCTATTCCAGGCATCTCATCCATATTCCACGCAAAAAATGTCTCTGTATTCTCGCAAAAGGTTTACAGTTTGCTCTTCTTCCTCCACATCCATCTTAGTTCCAATTTTCAGCATTTTTGGGTCTTCTTCACTTCCAACATTTACTTATTTTGTTGGTTCTGCTGCAATATAACTGGCTTCATGTTCTCCCATTGGTGTTGGTGTTTTTATTATCTCCTCTGGTTCATCACTTTCTTGCGATACATCGTTAAATATTCCTTTTCCTTCTTCTGATCTTATCATGTAAATCTTGAATTCTTCTTCTTTCCTTTCTTCTCTCCTCATTTTTTTGCGCTGTTTTCGCAACTGAATTTGATTTTCACAATTCTTTACTTCATTCTGGAAACACAACGCTGCATAATCTGCATCTCCTCTAATCTCGCCAATTCCGCTAGGCATAGGAAACTTTATGCACTGATGTAGAGTTGATGATACAGCCTTGATTTCATGTATCCATGGTCTTCCCAACAACATATTATATGGTGATTTCACGTCCACCACGCACAAAGTTATCCGCATCTCTATTTCCCCCAGCGGAATTCGCACTACAATTTCACCTTTAGGTTTTATTAGAGATTTTCCAAATCCATGAATATGATATGTTGGACTAAGCATTTCTTCATCTTTGTATCCCATTTTCTTGAATGTGTGGTAAAAAATTATATCCATAGAACTTCCTGCGTCCACCAAAGTCCTATTCACAGCCCACTCTTCTGTAGATCTTATTGATTTCTCTTTTCTGGAGATGTATGACTTAAATTTTCTTTCGTAATTTATGCTGCCGTGAATGTGATCTTCTGTTTTTCCCAATATTTTAGCGGTGATGCCTCATCTTCCGACATGATTTTGTTTCCTTCCAAATCTCGCTTGTATATCCTTCCTCTAATATCTTCATGGAACTTATCTATCATCATCTTTGTTATTACATCACACTCCAATTTCTTTTGATTATCTTTGATTTCAACCATCTTTTCTTCCACCAATTTTCTTGATATTCTTCTAACTCTTGAATAATTTCTTTCTTTTACCTAACTTTTGCTATGATTTTCAACCATTCATCCCTGTTTCTAGGCGCCAAAATGTAGTTGCATGAATTCCCACACTACACCTTATTCAAGAATTTATCAATATTTATGACACAATTTGAAGATTAAGGACCTTTTTATTAATATGACCTTAAAAGAATTACAGAAATATAGAACACAGAACACTTAATAAGATTTTCTCTCTCCTAAAAACTTTCTTAGCACTCAAAAATTCATCCCCCTCTCTAGAACTATTCATTTCCTTTATATAGGCATTTATATAGTGGATTACATCTCATGACAGCTCATTTACAACTAAGATCCCCTTTAGTTTCGGATCTGAGTTCTTGCGATAAATCGCAGTTAGCACCGCCTTAATCATTCGCATGTTTTATTGATCCATCGCAGAAATGTCACACTTTTCTCATGTTTCTGTCGCTTTCATCTGATATGTCATTCCTTACGTCACTTTGAGATGTGTCTCAGAATATCATTGTTGTTTATTTCGCCAGAATATTGTTGTGACAATATTCTGATCCTACAACTAACTTCTCAAAAAGAAGGTAGTCATTTTGACTGCCTTGATTGTTAATTTTTCTATTTAATTTCTTTGCTATATTTCTTGCGAGGTTTTCATCTGAATATCTTCTTGTCAACTTATGTTTTTCGCAGAATCTGAAAAAAAAAGTCTCCATTCTACCATTTCTGACCTAACTGAAAAACTGGCTAAAGTTCGCAAAGAAAATGGAAAGCTCACCGCCTATCTTGTTCAATCTCGCGATCGTGCAGAGAGGAGATATGACTACCTTGAATATTTCAAAAATATATAGATCAGAAATCGTGATAGAGGTTTCCTTCGCAAGGTTCATCTTAATGCTGAAGTTCTTGTGAATGATATTCCGATATCCAATTATCTCCCCCCCTGTATCCGTTGATTCTTTAGAAGTAGATGATGATGAAATTCCTCTTCCCATTGATAATGATCTAATCTATGTAAGTGGTGAAGAAAATGCCTCTCAATAAGACCCAACATAAGAAGAAAGAAGTCCTTCTAAAGAAGTAGATACTGGTGGTGCAGATGAAGAAGAAAGTCAAGCTGATCGCAACGCGAAAAATATTGACAAGGAGAATGAAGCTGACGAGACTAATGGCGAGACCAATATTGAAACTTGAGTTTTGTTTTTGTTTTCCTTTTCCTCCTATTTCTTGCGAGCAATATATCTTTATGCAACTTTGGAATTCAACTTCATTTCTGTTATTTTGAATATTCTCAAGAAAGATAATGATATTTTATTTATTAACTCCCATACTTGCCCCTCATTATCTTTCTTGTGATGAACAAGTATTTCCCGCATTTTCTCCTTGCAAAAATGTGTTGCGAATAGTACCTGCGAAATTATGTATAGTACTGTGATATTATGGATAATCCTGATGTGTGATTCTGAATAATATTTCTAAGAAATTCTGAAGGATACTTGTTTCTCATCATGTCTTCTGTGGTTAATAAATCTTTCCTGCATTCTTAAAAGAAAATAGTTAATGTTTGGGATTATTCTGTTGGTCTAATTTTGGCTTCCTAGTTAAAGGTCTTATTTTGCCAATTTTTTGTGTCCGCGACAAAATCGCAGGACGTTTTTACATTTACATGTAAAAACCCATTGATCTTGCCTTATCCATATTTTGTCGATTTATCTGCGATAATATGACAAGTCTAAGCTCCCTTGCGAGAACAAAGCCTTATGACATTGCCGTCTTGCGATGAAATCGCAGGAAGTCTTTACACTTTCATGTAAAAACCCATTGATCTCATCTTAACTTTTTCTCATGGCTTGTTGCCTATGTATAATATTTGTCATGCGATAATATGACAGGCCTAAATTTTCTTGCGATCATAAAGCCCCATGACATTGCCGTCTTTAGACACTTATTAGCTCCCTAATGGAGGGTGCCGCCCTTATCTTCCCCCTAGTTTCCCCTTCAAGGAGGGCACATCGGCCATACAAGACTAGCTCCTCCCATCCGGTCTTAACAATAACCAGTTGTTTTCGCAGCCTCTTATCCTTTATGCCTATATGGATTATAGTTACAAGACTGCACCCTAAGTGGGGTTTTCTTTGGGCCGAGTGCATCATAGCCAAGACTTTCCAAGAATGGTCAGGGTAGTTTCTTACGCCCCGGGCACCCTTGTCTCAACCGCGTACCTCAACTCCTTAGTCATACTCTGCACTCCTTATAAGAGACCCTCGGTCGTCCAACCATGGTATAACCTTATATAGTTGTAAATCCAAGGTATCTCCCCCGGATAGGTTTTCTTTAACCCCAACATATCCATGACTCAAGTTCCAGCAGTGGTATAACCTTATCCCTGAATCACGTAAAGAGATATCCCCTTATATGACGCACTTTAGGTCTTACATTTTCCTCTTGCGAAATTGTATCCGCAAACTAGGTGTACGCCATAAAGGTTCGTCCCATTCTATTAATCTCTGCGAAATTTTTATTCGCGTTTCTTGCGATATTTACGCATTTCTTACTTGCTCTGTTATTGGAAGAATATCGCAGCTATAATATAGAAAAATTTATTATCTGTTTCATCATATAACATACCAGCATCTCTAATCTCGCATAATTTTTCATTGATAATATCTTTTCAGGAATAATCTATTCCATGGTCTATCAAGTCTTTGACCAACATCTCCGCCTTCAGGATCCATTAATTTGTATGCCCCGGTTCCAACTATCTCTTTAATGATGTATGGTCCATCCCATTTTCTTGCCAGTTTACCACCATTTTCTCGCTGATAACTCGGTGTTTCTCGCAGCACTAAGTCACCTGGTTGGAATTCACGTTTTTTGACACGTTTGTTGTACTCGCGAGCTATTCTTCGCTGATAATTTTCCATAAGTTGTAAAGCTTTTTCTTTCTTCTCTTCCAATTCATATAGTTTATTCAGAATCATCCCAGCACTAAGATTCTTCTCACAAGCCTCTCTTTTTGTTGTAGGAATAGCAACTTCTGTTGGTAACACAGCTTCAACCCCATATGTCAAACAAAAATGTGACATTCCGGTAGCTTCCCGTCTAGTTGTATTGTAAGCCTATATTGTATTATGTATTTGTTCGCACCATGCCATGTGGTGTCCTTTTAATTTCTTCTTCAGTATATCTGCAATTGTCTTATTTGTTGCCTCTACATGTCTGTTGGCCTGTGGATATAGTGGTGTCGATTTTCCACATTTGATTTTAAATGCATTAAGTAACAATTCAATATTCTGCCCTTCAAACTGTTTTCCATTATCAGATACCAACTGTGCAGGAATCCCAAATCTGCAAATTATATATTCAAATATGAATTTAAAAATGTCTTTGTCGCGGATGTGTTGCACTGCTTTTACTTCTCCCCATTTTGTGAAATAATCTGTAGCGACAATTAAATATCTTCTTTGTCCAGAACCTGGTACAAATGGTCCCACGATATCCAACCCCCATTTTCCAAAATGCCACACACTGGTTGAGGATGATAATGGTGCCACTGGTGTATGTATTTTCTTTCCATATCGCTAACAATCTTCGCATCGTCTTGAAAGTTGCTTCGCGTCCTCATGCATATATGGCCAATAATAACCTTGTATTTTTGTTCTGTATGCCAAAGATCTCCCCCCGCTGTGATTACCAGCATCACCACTATGCAACATCTTTAACATCTTTTTTCTTTCTTCCCTTGTCAAGCATCTTAGTGATGGTCCGTTAAAAGATTTGCGATATAATACTCCATCCCTTAATTCATAATTTGTTGCACGACTTTTTAATTTATGTGTTTCTAATCTATTTCTTGGTGTCTCTCCTCTTGCCAAATATGCATGAAGTTATGTTCGCCAATATGCAATATTGCCTTTTGGTTCTTCTTCACCACCTTCTATCATCATCACATCTGCTTCATCTTCTTCTTCCTTATTGATTGATGGTAATACAAGTGTCTGAATTTTTATGCATCTCGCAGCTGGATTTATCATCATGCTAGATATGAAAGCAAAAGCATCTGCAAGTCTGTTATATTTTCTTGATATATGTATCCATTTTATTTTTGGAATTTTCGCAGACAATTCTTCAACAAGTTTCTTGTATTTCTTCAAAGATGGTTCATTTTTTGTATATTCTCCTTTTATCTGGCGAATAACCAATTGCGAGTCACTAGTAATTCTTGCATTTTCCAACTTCATTTCTATTGCGAATTTTAACGCATGTACCACCGCTTCATACTCTGTCTCATTGTTAGTGGACGTGAATTCCAGACGAAATGAAAAAGCCATTTTTTATCCTTCTGGTGAAATAAAGACAACTCCAATTCCATTACCTTCCCTATTTGATGATCCATCCACCAATATTTCCCACATGTTGGGTTCTTTTAATAGATCTTTTGGGTCTCCATGTTTTTCTTCTATGTCCATCATTTCTTCTACAGCTTCATCATCTTCTAGAGGAAATTCTCCTAAAAAATATGCTACAACTTGTGATTTTGGTGAGGATAGGATTTTGTATTTGATTTCAAAGTGCCCTACTTGTGCATTCCATCTCTCAACCCTGCCTGATCTTTTTGAATTCTTCATTACTGACTCAATTGGTACCTTTGTTAATACTTTTATTTTATGTGCTTGAAAATAGATGTGAAGTTTAAAGGTTGCATAAACCAATGCCATAATTAACTTCTCGATCTTTGAGTATTTTTTATCTGCAGTATTAAATGTTTTGCTTATGTAATAAATTGGTTTTTCTACTCATGCATCCACTCGCAGTAATACTGCACATAATGCGTGCGAGGTTGTCGCAAGGTAGATCAATAATTCTTCTCCGGGATCTGGTTTCTGTAAGATAGATATGTTCATCAAATATTCTTTAATTCCTTGAAAAGCCTTCTCACATTCGTCTGTCCACTTGAACTTTGTACCCTTTCTGGGTATGTTGAAGAAATGCTTGTATTTATTTGAAGATCGCGAGATAAATCTTCCTAGCGAGGCTAAGAGCCCGTTCAACTTCTGCACATCTTTTACGGTTGCTGGTGTTGGCATGTCACGAATTGCTTGTACTTTATCTGGATCAACTTGTATTACTTCCTTTGACATAATATATCCCAAAAAATTCCCTGAAGCTACTCCAAAAATACATTTTTCAGGATTCACCTTGATGTTAAAATGTCGCATTTGATCGAAGATGTCCTTTAAGTCTTGTACATGGTTTTTAGCTTCTTTACTTTTGACTAACATATCATCTACATATACCTCTAATGTTTTATGGATCCATTTTGAAAACACTTTTTCCACCATTCTTTGATATGTTGCACCAGCATTTCGTAAACCAAAGGGCATCTTTGTATAACAATATAATCCTCTTGGGGCAAAGAATGCGGTGTGTTCTTGGTCTTCTTCAGCGAGAGGAATCTGGTTATATCCTTTATACCCATCTAATGAAGATATTCTATCATTTCTCGCTGCTGATTCGACCATTTGAGGAATATCTGGTAATGGAAAACTATCTTTAGGACAAGCTTTGTTTAAGTCAATAAAATCTATACAAATTCTTATCCCTTTATTCTTTTTTGGAACCACCACCATATTTGCAATCCATTCCGGGTACTTTGTCTGCCTTATAATTCCCGCATCAAGCATCTTCTGTAATTCTTCTTCTATTTGTGAATGGTATGTTGTTGCGATTTTTCTTATCCTTTGCTTAAATGGTCTTACTTTCTTGTTGATTTCTAGTTTATGACACGCAACTAATGGGTCTATCCCAGGCATCTCATCCATATTCCATGCGAAGATGTCTTTATATTCTCTCAAGAGGTTTACGGTTTGCTCTTCTTCATCTGCATCCATCTTCATTCCGATTTTTAGCATCTTAGGTTCTTCTTTACTTCCAATATTTACTTCTTTTGTTGGATCTGCTGCAGTGTAGCTGGCTTCAGGCTCTCCCATTGGTGTTGAGGTTTTCATAATTCTCGCGATTTCATCTCCTTCTTGCGAGATTTCGCTGGGTATTCCTTTTCCTTCTTTTGCTCTTATCATGTAAACTTTAAATTCTTCTTCTTTCTTTGCTTGTTTCGCCATTTTTATGCGAGCTTTTCGCAGCTTTGGATGCTCTTCATAATTTCTCTCTTCAGTTTGATAACACAACTTCGCAAGATCTGTGTCTCTTCTAATTTCTCCAATTCCACTGGGCATAGGAAATTTGATGCATTGATGCAATGTTGATGCTACAACCTTGATTGCATGTATACATGGTCTTCCCAATATCATGTTATACGGCGATTCCACGTCTACTACACATAATGTTACTTGCGTTTCAATTTCTCCTAGCGGAATTCGTACCACTATTTCGCCTTTAGATTTTGTTAAAGATTTTCCAAAGCCATGAATATGATATGTTGAACAAGACATTTCTTCATCTCTGTATCCCATTTTATTAAAGGCATGATAAAATATTATGTCTACAAAACTTCCTGCATTCACCAAAGTTCTATTTACAGCCCACTCTTCTGCAGATCTTGTTGATTTTTCCTTCTTTATTTGTATAACGGATACCGTAATTACCAAAGGAGATATATGATTCAAATTTGCTGCTGGAACCTCTGCTGCTGTAAATGTGATTTTCTGTTTCTCCCATTCCTTCAATGATGATACTTTCTCCACCGTCATAATTTTCTTTCCTTCAAAATCTAGTTTATGTATCTTCCCTTTAATGTTTTCATGGAACCTGTAGATCATCGTTCTTGTTACCATGCCACACTCCAATACCCTACAATTCTCTTTGGCTCTGATCATTTTTCCCTTCAACTACTTCACTAATTTGTTCAATTATCTTCTTAATCTTGAATAACTCTCATCTTATACCTTTCTTTTTCTATGATTTTTGTTAATTCCTCCCTGTTTCGGGCGCCAAAATGTAGTTGCGGGAAATCCTACACTACACCCTTGATAAGAATTCACAATATTTAACACATAATTGAAAATTAAAAACAACACTTTATCATTTGATTCTCAGAAATGTTTACAAGAAATGGTAGAAATCAAGAATACAACCACTCTCTTGAATTTTCTCTCTCCTCAAGACTTTCTCAACACTCAAAAATACATCATCATCTTTCTGAATCTACTGGGTCTCTTTATATAGGATGGTTACATAGTGGATGACATCTAAGTTGTCCTTTAATTTCGGATCTGACCCGCGATATTATCGCAGTAGTTATAATGTCCATTCTCGCAAGCGTCGTTCCCATCGTAGGGCAATCATGCTCTTCTCGTGTTTCTTCATTCGTCAACTATTACGTCACTCTTTAAATTATCTTGTGACACTTGAAAAGTGTTGTTGAGGAACTCGCAAAACTATCGTTGTAAATCTCGCAGAAGTGTTGTAGTGGCGATATTCTAATCCTACACTTCACTCGGTAGACTCAAGTCATTCGATCTTGTTTTGGCCATGATTTATTCGTCCGATGTCGGAATGACCTCATTCTTTTTGTGTTGCCGTTGTATTTTCATTCTCTTAAATATGAAGATAAATCTCCTTGATTTTAATGAGTTGAATTTGGACCTTGGTATTCTCAATCAGTATACTTGACTTTCTTAACACTTTTAGTCGTTTCCACTTCTTTTGGTTGATTCATCCTAAGAAAGGCTGCATAATAGAAAACATACATACTAAAAGGCCTAACCTCCAAGTGTGTATAAACTTAAGTGTTTTCTGAAAAATTAGTAACATGTTCGGCTGATAAGATTTTTTGAATATGAGCCGAACTTGGAAAGATATATGGTTTGGCTGATACGATACTTTGATTAAAATCGAACCTTTACTTCAGTTTTTTCAAAACTCTCAAGAGAAGGTTCGGCCTATAATGAAAATTTCTTATTATTCGAACATTTAACTAGTAAGTAGGCCGGAAGTTACAAAAAATAAGTTCGGCCAATAACTATTTATTTCGAGTAAGACGAATTGTTCATCTTCTGTAGCATACCAGTTAGGTTCGGCTGATAATTTCAAGCCGAACCAATCTCTAGTTCGCCGAATTTGGGTGAAAATCAATTTTTTGATGATTTCAACTTACATGAATGAAATTAAACATAATCATGAAGTATACTTGTGTATCGTTAGCATTGGGTGTCTCATCGATGTACTGGTCATCTTCTGGATTTGACTCATAAAAATCATCATTATGAGTTTGACTTTGAGTTTGGGTAAAATCATCTTCATAATCTAAGAAATCATCCATTTTCCGATCATTGTTGTAGTTGATGTGTATTTTACGAACTTTTCTAGATGAAGGTTTTCGCTCCTCATCCATTGAGATTACTTGAATCAAAATATAAGTTGTTTCTTCCTTCTCCAAAAATAACCTAAATTATTTTTCTTCCCCCAAATTTATCAACACAAAGTTTTATAACTTAACTATCCTAATCACTAATCATTAACAATCACTAATCAAAATTATTAACAGCAAATCATTATTATTAACACTAATATTTAAAGGGATAATTTTCCATTACAAAAAATATCCGGATAAGGGCCTTTTATCTATTGATCCTATTTTATCATTACTTGATATGCCTTAAAAAAATTCAGTACGCCCTAAAACAGGGTTCATTTTTAAACCATGTCAATCTTTGAATCGTTTTTTAAGGAACTTTGTTTTAGGGCATCCACAAAAATTTCTTGGTAAATCAGGTAAGGACAAAAAAAAGGTCATTAGTAATCGTTATAGCCCCTTATTCATATATTTTGCTTCACGACAAATTGTCTTTTTATTTTATTTTTTATTTATATTTACAACACACTAGGTCCGAACTCCGGGTATTCTTCATATATATGAAGAAAAATGAGTCGTTCGGCTGACAAGTTACTAGCCAAATTTCACTCTATAATTGTTGAACTTTGGTTCGGCTGATTCGAGCAAAAAATATGGCAACCGAACTTAGTTTTGTTCTTCCTTAAGTGAAGTTCGATTGCCATTTTTGTGTTTAGTTAACAACTGAACTGTTCATCAGCACCTTCAGAATGGAAAAATGAGCAGTTCGGCAGACAATTCATTTCAATTATAAGCCGAACTTCATTTTGTAACTACTGAAAAATTCCTGTTATTTTTATTTAAACCTAATCTATCAATCAAACGCAATAAAATAAGACATGAGTTTCTGGGAAATACTTTTTATTTCTACATTTCTGCTGGTATAGGAAAGAGAGAGAAGGGAAGAAAAAAATAATTAAAATTTTAAACAAGAAAATTAAACTAATAAATTAATCGAGGGTAACTAAGTAAGTTATCCTAGATACCCCTTATTATCCCACCTTAATTAGTTTAATCCTTTTGTATGCCCAAAAAATTTCTTGTATGCCCTAAATCATAGTCCTTTTTTAGGGATGCAGGAATTTTAAAGGACATGGATTGGTATATTCTATACTAGCCCTTAACCCGTGCCGTAACGGCACGGGACATGATGTTGGTTTGTGTCCTGAATACTTATCAACTCATTATGATTTAATATGTTTTTGTCATAAAAATAGTTGGGATTTTCCTCTCTTTTTTTCTTTGTTTTTTCCTTTAATATTTTACTGCCGGAGATTTGCTCAAAAGAAAGTAATATAATCTCAACTTCCGGACATTTTTTTATTTAGGTTCATTGCTTATAATGAGATAATGCTCTACATGAACATGGAACATTAAATATTTTTTGGAAATATGTCATCAGCAGCGCTCATCTCAGTGAAATCAACTAATCAATATTGTCCATAAAAGTCTCCATATGCTCTTATTTCGCTCCAGATGACTCATCTATCATGATCATGTTGTCGATCCTACAAATAGGCAGAGAATAGTATTTTTTTGCATCGAACGAATGATACAAACAATCCAATGTGACATGATTTTTCTGTAATTTTTCAACACCCATTAGATGACAATGTTTAAAATGTGTACCCATTACCTTTTCTAAGGGATTGTATATATGCGAACCTCCGCCATTAAATATTCAACAAAGTATTGTGCCCAGCAATTCGTCTTAACGAAGGCTTTGGTAACTTCAAAAGTCTTGGACATTTTGTCACTTTTGTATGTTCCTACCTTCACTTGGAATACAATCTGGCGACACATTACCTCATAAAGAACCTTGAACACATATTGTACTCCCTGATCATATGTCAAATTAATAGGTTGTCAATAGATCCTTTACCAAAAGTTGACATATTCTACGTTGAATATTTATAAAGAAAATTTATGGTATTGTGGATCGTTGCTTTCTAAGATTGTAGTTTTCAAAATTGGCCTCTTCAAGTCCTACGGCTTTCTAAGGTTATATATCTTGTTTGTTTTTAACATTTTAGTTAGCCATATTATGTTTGTTACTAACTTCAAACTTGATGTCATCTTCTACTGTGAACTTTATGTGATTTCAGAATCGAAATAGTTATAACTCTTTCATTCGTATCAAGTATTCTGTTTTATATCCCATCAATTCTTCTACAACAATTCCTTTTTTTGCCATTTTCGGACCATCAGTAGCCATTATTGTCAAACGCAATCTGTCTAATTTTTGTTGATGTTATGTATTTGCAATGTTAATTTTTCTTAAATAAATAGATTGTGGAAAAACTAAAAAAAAAAAGAACATAATTATTACATCGGGTCTAAGTTACTATATTCAAAATACTCCAAACACTGCTTCTGGTGCCTTGTTTCCTCAAATTCCTCGTTGCATTCTTGACAGTATATGCAACACCAATCATTTGCGAAGTGAGCTATTTGCGCAAGTGTGGTCAATGTATCACTTTCCTGTAATAATAATAAAAGCACGTTAATTTTTTTTCAAGGCATCCATTTGTAAATGGTATGAATCTAATAGATTTGAATTATACGTCAATCTTAGATATCACCTTCTTCTCACATAACATAGCAATTGAGGAAGGAAAAATCTTGACCACTCTTTACATAGGCAGAGCTAGCCAAACTATGTTTTGCAATTGTCTTACGTGAAAATTATTATTAATCCATATTTTAGTCAGCTCATATCAAAGCCGATTTAATTAGACTATAGAAAGCTAATCTTAAATTTTTGACCTTATCTCTTGACCAAATTATTGTAGTAGTCTCAGTCATGTTCAACTTTGTGTGATCTACCCATATGTGTCTACTCTACCTTCTAACCCAGTGAATGAAACCTATACATATTGATCCGTAATTTGATATTGTTGATTTGTCATCAAGAGGTTGCATGATTTGAGAATGTAAAATATAAAAAAGATTCTATAAACATCGGAGGAGAAATTTAGATTTATGATTTAGAGTTTTTTATGATGATTTTGATGAACAAACATAATTTTCAAACAAATATTTTAGAATGCAAATACATTTTCCCGGTCAATAAGCTTTTATATCGGGAATTGAGTGAAAATTGTTGTCATTGTAGGTAGTTGTCACGAAACAACTCGACATTGATGGTCTTTCAGGAAAAAAGAATGTAATAGTACTTGATAGAGCGATAATGTTCTCTTACGCGGGTACACCAATTGCCTTTATATAATACGGGTGATCGAACAGTCATGATCATATTCTCTTATACGTTCCGGTGTCATCTACTACCACCACTAGAATTAATATAGTTTTTAGTAAAATTATTTATTAATAAAATTATGTATTTATGTTAGATTATTAAAGGGACGTTTATTATAGAAATTTAATTAATCATTATGAACAATCAATGAGACACTAATTAATAAAACGTTTAAAAATGGTTAAGTTGAACAAACCCCAGCGGTAAATTTATCTTTGGCAAGGACAAATCCTGACCACTCTTTACATAAACAAATCGATAATAAATAATTTCATATGTTCTGATCTTGATTCGTGTCGTTCGTTTAGTTATTACATAACATGTCAATTGATTGCATCAATTTTTTAAAATGGACATGTGTTTTATCGAGTTTATTTTAACATTAGAATGATCAACCACGTTTTATACTTTATAATATAACATTACACATTTTGTGGCGTTACTAAATTAGCATAATATGTTTTTGTTCACCAATACCCGCCACCACCATAAAACCATATGAATCCACTTTTTTTTATCCACCACACCTAGTGGCGGAGCCAAAGGTTGAATAACCTATCCCCTTAAATTTTTAATAACTACATAATTTTTTTTTTATTTTATAAATAGTACTTTGTTCATATATATTTATGGTTTAGTCAAGTTTACATGTTTCTTTTTAAAAATAAATAAATAGGCCTCCTCAATGTCAATTTTTGACTCCAACACTGCCACCATCGCTGCCGCCCATCCCATGTAGGTTGTTGGACACAATTCTAATTTTCTATCACAAATGCCATGTATGAGGTTTAGATTGAGCAAAATTTCGTCAATTGGTTAGTTTTTTTTTTTTCCGTGTATATATTCTTTTTTGTATTGCAATCAATTTTATTTTAACATTAAAAAATCATGATTTATACGATATAGTACCAAAGATAACAGGGATACCATTTGGGTTATCCAACTACGATCATGAAAATATTGTCTTGTATGATATCATCCATGAAATATATGGTACCTTCATTTATCAAAAGTGTTAAAAACAACCAACCACATCTTCCACACTATGATGTTATTGATGTTGTAACGAAAATATAAAATTAATATTGTCCATCACTACTCGCCAGCATTCACCGTCACTACTTCTTCCACCACAAACCAGGGGCGAAGCCAGGATTTTGAGGAGATAGGGAGAAAAAAAATTCTTGGCCAGTTGGATACATGTGAAAAATGGACATTGTATCCAATTTTACGATAAAAGAACAAAATAAATATAATTGTGCTTGGCTCCGCCCTTAACCACCACTAATCTTTCGGCCTTGGCTCCACCCTTAACCACCACTAATCTTTCGGCCTCCACCTCTTCTACTACTCATTGTCGCAGAAAATGTCTATTGATATTATTTATCAAAATTACTTATTAATTTTAAAATGAAACTTTGAATTCATTATACAAGTGAATGAATTTAAGAGTTATACAAAGCCTTAGTTGGTAACCGAGCAACAAGTTGGGCACCAACTCCTTTTTGAATAGCTACTCCTAATATATGGAAAATAAAACTACCAGAACCACAGCCTGCATCATTGCTAACTAAACAATTCTTCAAACGCTTAAAAAAACAAATAGTATCATCACCCAGCTCCCCAAGGTGGTGAAAGCTAGAACACCCAAACCATATCCATGTGAAGCGCATATTTCTGAATATTTAGTATGTTTACGCGCAGTAGCTTTCGCGATGGCTTGACCTGGAACGAAAGTACGGACCCCCTCCCCAGTGAATGGAGAAACTCCAGTAACATCCATACACACATCTTGTCCATTTTCCCAGTTAAGGACAAGGATATCTGCTGGACGTAGGTCCTTGTTAGTATCTGACAAAAGGCCCAAATCAACTTCCTTGCGCACATGCACTCTAGCTTTGTGGCAAATATCCACAATCAGATCACGAGCAAGATCATGACGAAACTTGTTACCTACATCTTTGGCACAATGGAGAGCATGGTCACCAAAAATATCCATGGGCTTATTACAACTAGAGCACAAACTGTCCTCACCAAACAAGGGAATGCCAAAACGATAACAAACAACCGCCCTGAACAGTCTAGGCCCAAGGCATTGATCTAATCCACTAATGGGAACAGCCAAAAGATAGTCTTGAGCATGCTTAACCCTGTTACATTGCCATAAAATCGAATCTCTTGCAGACAAGGGAAATTGGAAAGGGATTTTCTTCTTAACTTCATCAAAATAAGTGACTGCCAAAGAGTGCATGGAAGGGGGGGCAGTATTATCGACACAATAAGTGGAAGGCAAACCACATACCTGAGTGAAGTTCTGAAGATCAAGTTGATACGCAGAGCCATTATCCGTAGAGAATAAACTACCGAGAATCGCTTTACGCACCGAGGTAGTCTGACACTGTGAGGCAAGATAACAATAAGTACGAGTGTCCGCCATAGTGTAGATACCAAGCCCACCATCCTTGATAGGCAAGGTAGCCAATCTCTGCTGCAAGGGCCCAAAACCAGCACCATCACCCGTAATTAAGAGTCTTACATACTTGAGTAAATGGTCATCGTAAAGATCAGAGGCTTGTTGAAGAGCTGAGGGATTGGTAGTACGCATTGCAAAATAAAGTCTCGACACACCAGAGCAATTACGAAGTAACAACATCTCACTTTGGGGATCTTTGAGCTTTTTGACAGAGTTCATAAGATGAATAGTCTTGTTCACCCTACTCAGTACCATGTCACTCATAAAGTTCAAATCCAGACTCACCCACCACCACCCCCCCCCCCCCCCCCCCCAAAAAAAAAGTTTGACACCCTTACTAGGTCTACCAATATTGATAGGGAAAACACCTTCTTCTAAGCTTCGAGGGTCAACTGAGGGCCAAAAGACCTCAGTCTTCTTAATATTAAGGTGAAGACCCCTTAATATTAATAAAAATAAATATTATAATTAATTAAGAAAATATTTATAATTAAAAAATGATTAGTCATTTATTATGATCAATTAGTGAAACACTAATTAATAAAACACTTTATAATGAATATATTATTTATTATGTGCAATTAGTGAAGCACTAATTAATAAAGCAATTATGGCATTTAAGTTAAACAAACCACCACTGTTGATTTATCTTTTCTATCAGTTCCAACCAAGGTGGAACACTGGTTAGAGGCCACTCTTATGACACAATAGGTCATGAGTTCGAACCTCCCCGTTATAAGTTTTGAAATTCCATATCTTGGCTTGAGTATTCAGTTTTCATTCATAATATTGGAATTAACGCCACACATGCGAGATGTAAGGGGTGGTCTGAGGAACCACATCCCTTGATTTATCTTTGTGTAGACAAATCCTGACCACCACTAACAAAGGTAAACTTATCCTAGCTATGTTTTATACTAATGATAGATAATAGATAGTAGGCAGGTGTGAGCATGATAAGAAGTAAACTGGTTCTCACCTCATCTGCATCCGATTCTTTACACGACGGATCTCAAGTTTAGCGTCTGTATCTGATCTAGCATATAACGGATTTGCATTCAGTGGATGCACGAATGGACGGATTGGACGCAGATGACCCAATGGATTTTGTTTTCACAGATACTACAATTAATAACTAACCATTATTATAACACAAACTTTCTAAATAACTCGAGACAAAACTTGAAATCAATTTGCTACCTTGGAAAATAATGCATTAATATCATAATTATTGTTTCTCTAGTGTAATTTTATTTGCTTCTAATATAGTAGTTCAAAATTACTATGTATAAATCCGAAAGCATATATCGTCAAAAACTCAATCTAAACGAAACTTATTAATAGAAAAGCATAAATAATCGATGCAATTACTTCAATCAAATTAAAAAACAAAGTTATATATAAAGAGAAATTAATTATTTAAACTATTGGAGAAAATATTACTTTAAAAATATTAGTATGCATAATTATTCTTTCCCACCTAAAACTCTAGTTAGAATTTAGCAAAACATCACCATAGGTTTCTTTAAAATGTATAAATAATTACAAGAGAAAGAATAAGATATACCAATAATTAATATGCGTCACCACAACTGAATCATTGTTTTTCAAGTTCTGGCCAATTCCTTCATGGCATCACCAAATACCAATCTTCTTTTAAATTTGTAGATAATAAGACTTGATGTATTTTCTCTAATTAACTTGCTTCACGAACTGATTTTCTCAGTTCACAAACTGGTTAATTTTGAGAGTTATGTGGATACTTTTTATTTCACTAGTACATGAACTGATTTCCACAGTTCACATTAGTTGATTTTAATAGATTGTGGATACTTTTTGTGTTTGAATACATAAACTGATTTAGACAGTTCACAAACTTATCAAAATAAAAGGTTCCTAAACTCCGAGATAACAAAATATTCACGAGTTATTTTGGATAGTTCACGAACTTTTTTGGTCTTGCGATACTCCAACTTATGTTTGTCGGTCGTCCCAAACAAGTTAACCAATGTTCTTAGGTCAACCACTTGCTGCACAACGTGTGTTTATCAATATAAATAGAGGACTCCCTACACACTAGAATCTAAACCCTTTTGTTTTCTAGTTGCATCTAGTCATTCTTAAAAAATCTAAGTTCCCTTTACTGAAATTGTATTACATTATAACTTTTAAAGTCTTCACTAATTGATTCGTGAAGCCCGATCAGACTATCTAGATAATAGGTAGGTATGGGTGAGTGTGATCAGAAATGGATCATTTTTAGCCTCATCAATCCAACACATAACGGATTTCAAGTTTAGGATCTACGTTTGATCCGAATTGGACCGATTTTAGCCTCTAGTGAAACTGTATTACATTACAACTTTTAAAATCTTCACTAAGAGATTCGTAAAGCCTGATTAGACTATCTAGATAATAGGTAGGTAGGGGTGATCATGATCCGAATTGGACCTGTTTTAGCCTCGCCCGCATCCAATCCAATACATAACGTAATTCAAGTTTAGGATCCGCACTTGATCTATCATCCAACGGATTTGCATCCAGTGGATGCGCGGAACGGATTGGCTGCAAATGAACCAACAAATTATATTTGTGCAAATACTATAATTAAAAACCATAATGATAACACAATAAATCATTATTACAAATGGCAAAATGTAGTTATTACAAGTTTTCTCTCCACCTCTCAAGTTCAAGTCTAAAAATTCGTTGGAAGTAAATGATGAACAGATAAGATGAATACACAATAGGTCATATGTAAATACTTTACTTTTCGAAAATTCTATATATTCAATTTAACAGGTGTGGATGTCCGACGAATTTTTAAGGAAGCATCTGCATCCAATTCAAAATTCGTTAAATCTGAAAAATTACACCTGCTTCCACTTCCAGTCCATTAATATACGGGTTGGACACCTACCCATAAAAAGTCCTAGTTTGTTATAAATGAATTAACTTACTGTTTTGTAAAATTATATTATCTTATTTGTTATAAACGTGTAATTATATTAAGAATATCTAGGGTGAATCTCGTTTATTATTGGGATACCCTTGTGTCTAGCCCTATAAACATGCTCTAATATTTGTCTAACACACTAATGAATAGAATTTTTCCCTTCTGCTTCCCCTCTATTTTGTGTCTCTTGTTCTTTGTATTCTATATCACAACACGTCATCAACATGTAACCCTAATCACTGAGCCATAGATTTTTTTTCCCAATCGTATCAGAAGTGATGTTGAAAAGTATATAGCCGGACGGTGTGGTTGGATACAATGTTTTCTTCAGGGATGTACTACGATTGCGGCAATCAATCGCAAACTTTAAACTCTCTTTATTAATATTAGTTCACCTCTATAGATTTATGGATTTATGTGTTAGAACTAGTATTCCACCACTTTGACTTTTTGTTTGTTCCTCTGTGTTTTTTTTTTTTTTTTTGCATGAGTTGATTCTTTGATCGGACTGGTGATATCTGAGACGAACAAACAACTAATGAATTGAGTATTTCTAAGTTGCATCTGTGTATCCGTCCAAGCACTTAATGATAGACCTGTTCAACTGACGGCCGTCCTCCCTTATATAGTAAAATCTCAACACTATTTTAATTATTGGTATTTAATTTTGAATTCTGTATTATTACATATGGGTGATCAATATTTAACAATAAATTTGATTATTCTCTCTTCCCTTATTCTTTTTATAGAGAAAAAATAAAAATCCATGGAAAGATGGTTTATGGTTTCTATTCCTCAGAGAAACTCTAATCACGAAAAATTGGTGTCATCGGATTACCTTTACGGTAATGAATCATATGCATGGTTGAAAAACCTCCGGCTAATTTATATTGGTACCTTTGTCCATTGGACAATAATCATGTGATTCGTAATTGGTATCTTTTTTTTTTAAAAACCTTTAGTCAACCAGATAATGAATTTTTCCTATACAATGACTAAAACAACAATATCTTTTCTTTTGTTGATACGATTTGATAAATCGTAGAAATCAATTGGTGTTGAGTTTCTCCATCATTTTCTTAAGATGAGAGAAATAAATTGACACATTTTCTAAATTTTTGCCAATATAGCGGGACCTAGAAAACGAAATTTTACCATCAAATATGGTTTTATTTAATATATAAACCATTGGCTTCTATTCCTTACAAGAATCCATTCATCAACCAAAAAGTAGATTTTTCTCTACAAAGAATACGTTAATGATTTTTTTATTTTTCTCAAAAGAATCATTTTAACCAATCGGAATTAGATTTCTATATTGATCCTAAAAGGATGAGATTTGTTATTACGTATTCATAATTGCAAACACATTCCAGAGGGATATTGAGCAATTTCTTTATATTATTATTTTTTTCTTCCTAGTGAACTCTCCAAAATTGAGACCGTTCAACTTGATGTTGGAATACGGTAGGACAAAAGATCAATGGTTGCGCACCCGGCTTATTAGCCAATATCATTAGTCCTTGTAGTGGCTATATTGATCTTGATTTATTTATTTTTTTGATAAAGAAAGTGTCCAATAACTTCAATCTAAACCATTATCCCGTTGGCCCTCGAGGTCACGATATTGGAGATTTTATTTGCATATTTTGCCAGTAACCAATAAAATCCATGGTTGATCTTTAATTTGTATGAACTACAAAAAAAAATTGGACATTTTTTTATGGCTTTTGAAAGCAGTATCTACTGTCCAACGTGGTTTTCTTAAAATCCATAGATTATTATAAGTATATGTCTCGAATTAATCGGATAATACTTTACAAAACTTGAAGTTTTCGTATATGAGATGAAAAATAATTTTCGCCATAATTAGGGGGAGACTATACACTATCAGAAGCTTGTGTAATTAACTTAAATGTTATATCAATTTCTCTCCCATCACAATCAAATTGATGTAGGCTGTCATTATATGATTGGCATGAAATTTCTCATTTTGCTTTTATTTAAGTTTTTGCCTCTTAAGAGGAAATCCAGTCACATCTAGCAGATAAGTAGTTTCCTATAAGAGGCTACAGGTAGTGCTCCAATTGAGTGTACTGAATTCACATTCTCAATTATAATATCTTCTCACTTGAATATAAAGAGAATATAATGCCCGCGGGCACTGGTACCAGTAATTGGTTTAATTTTTCAATATATGCATGCACTTGAGAATTGTGTTGGATTAAAGTAAGCTAGATTATTGTCGAATATTCATTTATGGTAGCTACTGAAATAATAAAGATGGTGGTTGTTAACCCCTCTGCCGAAATATCGACGTATGTGATTGGTATGCAAAAATTCCAAATTATATTTGGATTGAAATCTCTTGAATAACACAATATTTGGATCCAAAACTTAACACCTTAACCGTGCAAGCATGAATTTTGAAAATTACATGTTGGTGTAGTCTTCATGCGTTATATGAGAAATATGACCGTTGTAAAAACGATTTGAGGGTTTCATCTATTTTTTTCTCCAACCCTAGGATTGATTCAATAATTTTTTGTTCTCCATATATGATGCTTTTGGCGTGGTAGTCCTTGAGGGACTCGTATTGCATTTAAACAAGAAATGTGATCGGAGTACATATTCAATTTGTAATCCTTGGAGGATTCAAATTATTTACATTCAGACAGCCACCTGACTCTATCATATCAGGTTTAACAATCCTTTATGTGTTTTTAGAATTTGGTATAAAACCAAGAATCCGGATTAATTAGTTGATGCTATCAACTATATAGGTCTCTTGAGGAGTCCTTAAAACACACAGAAATCCACGCGTTAGCAGCATAAATTCTATTTTTTTCTTTCTCTTTCTTAAATCTGCAGTTGGAATTATGCTAGCTTAAACTCTTCTTTAAGATAGACTACAGTTATTATTTTGATGCTTATTTCTTGAAAAACTCATGTAGTTGAGTTAGCATCGATAAATATGTCAAAAGTTGTGCTCTTTTCCCTTCGTTTTAGGTTTTGTCCCATGTGGTTTTCCTGACAAGGTTTTAGCGAGGCAACATCTCAGACGTTTAAATTTCTTTTAATGTTGATATTTGTGCTCTTTTTCCTTCGTCCATATTTTTTCCCATTGGGTTTTACTGGCAATGTTTTAGTGAGGAAATTTAATTCAACATGATGGTCATCCAATGGGGAGTTGTATATATTTTGGTTGTATAGTGGATGCCCACATTTGATTAAACCAAATAAACTTAATAATATCCTAAGAATTTGGATTTCCTTCTAACCAATACGATTTTTGTTCACGTATGATAAGGTATTCATATCTTGGCACTTTGTTGAAGAAACCACATCAACTATTTCTGCAAATCATCTCCAAGAAATCAGAAATCAAAGACACAAGTACTTAATGTATCTGAAAGAAGCATGAAGACTCGAGAACACTACCATTAGAAGACTAACACAAACGAAGACTTCATTAACTGGAAGGTTCTCACGAATGCATTACTATATTCAGCATTTAAGAAATTCGTTCACCGAAATTGGGAAGTCTCGTCTCAAAGATTTGCAAGCCAAGAATTTACTGAAGTACTCATCGGGGGGAGCACCATCGCATAAGGTGCATTCTGTTGGACTTATTGTGTTGTACTCTTTTTCCTTCATCAAGGTTTTTCCCACTGGGTTTTCCTTGTCAAGGTTTTAGTCAGGAAACATTTGCGTGTCCAAATCTTTTATAAGTTTTGTTAATTGTACTCTTTTCCCTTCGATCAAGTTTTGTCCTTTAGGAATTTTCTGACAAGGTTTTAACGAGGCAATTAGCTTAGACACAATGTCATCAGGGGGAGTGTTATAAACGTGGAATTATGTTAAGAATATCTAGGGTGAATTTCATTTATCATTGGGATGCCCTTGTGTCTAGCCCTATAAATAGAGGCTCTAATGTTTGTCTAACACACGAATGAATAGAATTTCTCCCTTCTTCTTCCCCTCTATTTTGTGTCTCTTGTTCTTTGTCTTCTATATCACAACATTATTGTCCTTTATCTTTTGGTGGTGTTTTTGAGTTATTATCGAACACATAATTAATGACGCTTTTTTTCAGCAACATAACAAACACCAAAATGGATCGGAACAACATAGAATATTACTTTCTCTTTATGGAAGCATTTATCTAAATCCCCTTATTCATTTAGCCATTTACCTAAATTGGGATCAGAAAAAATTATTCATTTGACACGATTTTTGTGTAAGGAGTGTTTAATAGCTTGTTTGGATACCATTCTGAAATTTTATACCAAGCTTACTTTTTGTTTTTTACTCCCTCCGTACCACATATATAGGCGGAGGGGGACAATTCTCTTATATTAAGAAAAATGCTTTGGACTCATAATTCTTCATATCTTTTCTTATTTTACCCTTTGTCGTATTCCTACTACAACTTTCTATACATAATAAATTAGGGTATTTAGGAGAAAATTCATCTTGAAAATACGACTTTGCCTATCTAGTGGGACCAATAAAAATCAAAATTCCGCCCTATGTAATATAGGTACGAAGGGAGTAAGTAACTTTTTAAATTTGAAAACTTACTTGTGATTACGTATCCAAACTTACTACTAGACTCTACGTTTTTTCATAACTCGCTTCTTCAAATTTTAAATTATGTAAATACGATCACATTATAAGGAGATTTTTATATAGTGGGATTGTGGGGGGTGAGCAGGAAGAAACTCATTTTAGAAGAAAAGAGAAAAAAACATGGTTGTTGTTGTCAAAGAAATTTTCAGATTTCATATTTAATTTTACCGCCAAATAAGGTCTTAACTAATTTAAAGTAAGTTTTTTTTTTGATAGAGAAAGGGCAAATTCTATTAAAAATTAACACTCATCAAAATGATGAAATGTTAAGAGTACCAAAAAGAGAGAGCAAAGCTAATTGTAATCAACAACATCCCCCCAATTACAAATCAAAGTACTAAGAGAAAACCCTTCGAATAACTTAGAATGAATAGACCAGTGGAACATATTACATTTGACAGAAACCACCAGTTGATTTAAGCTTCTTTTCCTATTACTGTATAGCCTGCTGTTGCGCTCCGTCCAAACTTTCCACCAAATAGCAAACGGTAGCATCCCCCAAATCTTCTTTATCATCTTATTACTTTTCTTATTGGACCATTCCCAGATATTAGACTTAATGTTATCATAAAAAACCCAGCTTACCCCAAAGCTATCTAAAAAATACTTCCAGATCTTTCTTGTCTCATCACAATGGAGAAACAAATGACCATGGGTCTCTTGTTCTCTAGAACATAACAAGCATTGATCGGAGTTAACCAGACCTGCCCTATGAAGCTTATCCAAGGTTGGAGCTCCATTATGGCAGAGTGTCCAAACTAAAAATGAAACCTTCAACGGTATTTTCGGATTCCAAATTTGTTTATGAGGAAACGAAATAAAACCATCCACATCCATTGAAGTGTAACAGTTTTCCACAGAAAACTCTTGTCCAAAGCCCCAATTTCGATCATCCTCCTCTGTACAATTGTTAATTGAAGTTGCGAACCCTTCTAGCACTTGCAGCAAATTAGCGACTTCACCAATTTCAGATTCATAAAGACTTCTACTGAAATTAAATTTCCATGACCCATGGAAAGAAAGTATCTCCTTCACAGTTGCAAGTTTGTTTCTAGAAACCTTGAAAATAGCAGGAAATCTATTCTCAAGAGTATTATCCCCTACACACTTATCAGTCCAAAAACATATGCTATCACCATTATGTACTATAAGTGTAGTGTTAGACTTACAGGGGGTTATTCAAATAAGATTTTGAATGACTTCTGGGGAGTTCGCAAATCTACTGTTAGTCCATAGAGACTTTTGGAGAGTCTCTTAATATCTCTTGTTATTGGTTAGAGATTTTTTTCAAGTCATTTGAATTCTCTGAAACTCCATGTTATTGGATTAGGATTTCATAAGAGTTACTCCAACGCTCCTGTTATTCGAAGGAAAATTGAAAGTCATTGATTTATTGTTTTCAGAGATTTGCATAGACTTTTTCTTAAAAATAGGCATGGTAGAAATCTCTCCTCAAGAGGTGATATTTCTAGAGACTTGGAAATTTGGAGATTTTTTGGTTTTGGGAGTGAACCATTTTTTTATCTCCTTGTGCCTTATTACACTTAAGGGTCACTTGGAAAGGGGTAATCAAGACAAAATGTAGAATAATGTGATTTTTTAAATTAGAGAATATATATTTTAAAATCGGGTATGTGAGTCTTTGTGATTTTAAAATATATATTTTAGAAGTTATGATTTTTTTCTCCGCGTAGAAAATAAAATGCGGGACGACCGGAATAAAGTGAATGAAAATTTAGGCACATGACAACAATGCGATTTATTTTGACAATGGACACATATTGCATTAAGTGGTCATGGTAATTTTATTATTACTGTAGGGAATTAATCAGAGGATATTATACAATTTTGTCTCTACAAATCACATAAACTTTCTACAAGTCTCATTTTTTTGTCCCTGCAAATCTCATTTTTTGTCTCCACAAGTCACAAAGACTCTCTAAAATTCTCTCAGAGAATCACTAGAAATCTCTATATTTTCAGAGAATCTCTAGAAGTCACTCAAACTAAAAATCTATGAAAGTCCATAGAAATCTTGTTTGACTACCCCCTTGTTAATATACTCTCTAGATTTTAGAATTCCAGCCCAGAGACTATGACCCATAGATTTTGAAGTTGCTTTAGGAAAAAAAGAATTAGGATTACCTCCAAACTTTTCGTGGACTATCTTTCTCCACAAAGCTGCTTTTTCTCCTCCATATCTTCAGATCCACTTACAATGGAGTGCTTTATTAACAAGTTTCAACTTCTTTATCTCAACACCTCCATTAGCTTTAGTCACTTTAGACTTAGGCCAAGACACCCAACTCCTCTTTTTAGTAGAATTAGTCGATCCCCAAAGAAAGTTGCGCATTATCTTCTCGATTTCTTTGACCACTGAAACGGGCATTTGAAACAAAGACAAATAATACATAGCATTTAAAGTAATTAATGCTATGTAATTTTCCTAAAATGCTTCAAAAAAATCATCCTAATTTTATGTAATTAATTATCCTAATTTATCCAAACTTATCTTATACTAACAGATAATTAAGCTAAGATTATGACGATTTTCCTCTGTACATTATACATTTATTAGCATTATAAATGCAATACACATTATTTCTCAATAAATTTGGAAGCAAAAAACAAAAATTCTGTCCTCTATCTAAAGTTTAAGCAGCCATGACTAATCTTGTTCACCAGGTGAACTTCTCAAACCCAAGAAGTTTTTCAACAACTGTAAAATCAGATCTTAAAGAAACATTCTTCCCCGATGATCCATTTCGACAATTCAAGAACGAAACTTCTGCGCTTCGTAAGGCGACAAAAACAGTACAATACTTCTTACCCGTGTTCGAATGGTTACCGAAATATAATTTCAAATTGTTTCGGTATGATATACTAGCAGGAATCACCATTGCCTGTCTTGCTGTTCCTCAAGGAATCAGTTATGCTAAGCTTGCTAATCTACCTCCAATTCTTGGCATCTGTACGTACAACTTTTCTGCATTGCTTTTTTCATAATATTTTTAAGTAAGTTATTTACATGCATCCTTATCCATTGTGACACTGTTATTTGCCTCATCGAAAGTTATTTTTCTCATTCTAATTAATGATAAAGATTTTTAATATATGAGCATTTGATTCCTTAATTAGATAGTTGAGGATAGAGAGATCTTGGAATAGGTCTTTTTCCTTGAGCTCACACTTTATCCCAAAGTCACTGCACTTTTTGTCTAACAAAATGGTCGAACTCTTTTTTCTCGTGCAGATTCAAGTTTTATCCCGCCATTAATCTATGCCATATTTGGAAGTTCAAAAGACATCGCTGTAGGAACAATAGCTTCAGCATCAGTATTACTTGCTTCAATTATAGACCAAGCAGTTTCGGCCAAAGATAATCCAACGTTGTATTTGCATTTGGTTTTCACTGCTACATTCTTCACTGGAATTTTCCAATTCGCATTGGGATTTTTTAGGTAAATTTTACTGACATTTTTAGATTAAGGCAAAAAGAAAGAAATCCATGTATCAACATAAAGGAGAAATAACACATGATTAATCTTTGCAGATTAGGAATACTGGTGGATTTCTTATCGCATTCAACAATCGTTGGGTTTATGAGTGGAGCAGCAACCGTTATTTGTCTTCAACAACTGAAGGGAATGTTTGGGCTTGTTCATTTTACTAGTAAAACTGATGTTATATCTGTATTGCGCTCAGTTTTTGGCCAGACGCAACATGTAAGTTTTTCATTTCCATGTTGGAATGAATTCAAGCCAAATGATGATAATATCTTCTAATGGTTGTTCCGTATTCTTTCATTTCGGCAGTGGAGATGGCAAAGTGCTCTGGCTGGAGTTTGTTTCCTTGCTTTCCTCCTCGCCACAAAGGAAGTGGTAATCATCATATGGCTCTGTGCTAAAATTATCCTAGGTTTTGGGTCTAATATCGTTTTCTGATAGCTTTTTTCTTCAAATAAGAAAGAAATTGAGAAAAATATTGATTTGTGGGGTGTGCAGAAAAAGAAGAAGCCAAGTTTATACTGGGTATCAGCTTTAGCGCCCATGCTGACTGTGGTTATTGGATGCTTGGTCGCATATTTTGGTCATGCAGATAAACATGGAATTCAAATTGTAATCTATTTCCTAGCCATTTTTTTTTTCTGTTAAAATTTTCCCTATTTCCTGTTAATTTAAGCTAAACTAAGTGTGGCATTATGTGTTGCAGGTTGGTCCTTTGAAGAAAGGAATAAATCCTTCTTCAATTCAATTCTTGAACTTTGATCCTGAGTATCTACCCTACACCATAAAAGCCGGTATCATGACAGCATTTCTTGCTATAGCCGTAAGTTCTATATATGCACGTCAATTCCATATTCTCCAGAATTTTGTGGATAGCATTTTCCTTAACTGTCCATGCATGCATATACAGGAAGGTATTGCAATAGCAAGAAGTTTCGCCACAATGAAAAATAATCAAATAGATGGGCAGTGGCGGAACTAGAAATTTTGTTAAGGGCTGGCTTGAGAAGCTAGCTAGGCTTCAACCCATATTTTAGGCCTGGATTAAGCCTATTTTTCAGGCCTACATTAGCATTCTGACCAAATTAAGTAGTGAAAAAAAATGTTTTTTGGACTTTTGGGGGTGGCTTGAGCTAGCCTAAGTCAAGCTTTAGATCCGCCCCTGTAGATGGGAATAAAGAGATGGTAGCTTTTGGCATGATGAACCTTGTTGGCTCATTCACCTCTTGCTATTTGACCACCGGTATGCTTAATTAAGTCTACGCTGAGTTGGATGTTGCGAATAACAAAAGAAATTTGGCTAATATGGTTCTTTGTTTTCCAGGGCCATTTTCAAAAACTGCTGTGAACTACAGTGCGGGATGTAAGACAGCAATGTCTAACGTTGTGATGGCCGTTTGCATGATGTTAACATTATTATTTATCGCTCCTGCCTTCAGTTACACTCCTCTTGTCACTCTTTCTGCAAGCATCATGGCTGCTATGCTTGGACTAATCGAATATGAAGAGGCATATCACATTTACAAAGTTGATAAATATGATTTTTGCATTTGTATGTCCGCATACTTGGGAGTAATCTTTCTCAGTATGGATGTCGGCCTCATGATATCGGTAATTTTTGCTTCGGAAAACTTCAAAACTTACGTAAGAAATTCAATATATAAGGATGTCTTTTATCTAACAGAATGTTTTTCTTCATTTTTACTTGTTTGCTTTAGCAGATAGGATTATCCATCATTAGAGCACTTATATGCGTTGCTAGGCCTCCAATATCTAACCTCGGG
Organism: Papaver bracteatum; assembly: GCA_023529315.1. Taxonomy (NCBI): domain Eukaryota; kingdom Viridiplantae; phylum Streptophyta; class Magnoliopsida; order Ranunculales; family Papaveraceae; genus Papaver; species Papaver bracteatum. The sequence goes on from JAJJWX010000641.1 coordinate 400,969, forward strand.
AATATGTCAAACTCAGAAATGTACCGCGACGTTGAACAATATCCTTATGCAGAAAAGGTTCCCGGTGTACTAATTCTACAGCTGGGATCCCCCATTTACTTTGCTAATTGTACATACGTACGAGAAAGGTAAGCTTTGATGCAAACAACATAGTTGCTTACCTCACATATATGTAGACCACAAATTCTAAATAGCTTTATCTCCAAATTTTAACTAGGATTTCGAGGTGGATGGACCATGAACAGAGCATACGTGACTCCAACTCTGCTGACATCGAGAATATCATTTTAGATATGGGAGGTAAATAAATTTTTGACCATAAGAGCTTAATCTAGTCTAGTCAGTGAATTTGGGCTGTTTACTCTTGCATTTGGTCAGCCGCTGAATGATAATATTCTTATTTGAAGGAGTTACTACTATTGATATTACTGGCATCGGAATGCTGACTGAAGTTCTGGAAAGTATAGAAAGAAAAGGAATTAACGTGGTATTAGCCAATCCTAAGATAGAAGTGATAGAGAAGCTAATGTTATCAAATCTTATTGAGACAATAGGCAAGGATTCCATATTCTTGTCGATCAGTGATGCAGTTGAAGCATGCCGTTTCAATCTTATAAGTTCCAAGAAACAAGTTGATGGAAGTGATATGACGAATACAATAAATAAAGTAGAGAATAGCACTAATGACATTGTATAGAGCACAGATGATGATGATTATAGATAAGGATTTTCTTCTTCCTTGTAGCTTCATTAATGATCACTTAGAGCAGTACCCTGCACAACATACCCATCCACCTAGAGTTTGTCGTTCTAATATACACTGGATCCCACCTCCTATAGATTTTGTAACCATTAATGTTGATGGTTCCTTTTTGCGTTTGAACAATACGGGAGGCATTGGTCTGATATGCCGTAATTTTGCAGGTGAACAACAGGCAGCAGAATGCATCTACTTGAGGGAAGTTCGGAATGCAGCTCAAGCTGAATGTATGGGTTTGTGGGAGGCGGTAAACTTGGCAGAAAAATTAAAGCTGGAGAAAGTTCATTTTCAACTTGATGCAAAGTTGGTTGTGGAAGCAGTCAAAAATAATGGAGTCATTGATGGGCATCTTGTCAACTTAGTGAAAGATATTCAAAGTTTTTTTAGTCGTTTTCACTTTTGGAATTGTTACTACATTCCGAAAGAAGGTAATAGGGTAGCTGATACTCTCTCTAAACTAGCTAGAGAGAGGGTTTTATCTGTAGCTTGGTCTGCTTTCTCCCCTGCTGAGATTAGATCTCATCTCAGCAGAGATAAAACTTATGTACTGAACTAATTTCTCTTAATCATCATCTTTTGTTCCAAAAAAAAAAAAAAAAAAGCCGTCATGAAAAGCTTAAAGCTGTATGTAATTATTTCATTGCAAGTGCTCATATGATATGCTCTTACCCATTGCTCATATGATATAGATGGTGTTGTTGTATGTGTTGTTGATTGCGGGATACGAAGTATTTTCATTTTTCTTCTTCTTCCAAACCAAGAAAAAATCAGCAATAAAATAAAAACAAGTCTAACAGCTAAAATGATGGCAACAGTGTGGTCTTGGGTATCCACTTCCCTTTCATTCCCCCACCTTCGAATGTAAATTTGGTTCCTTTGTTTGTGTCTAGAGCTAGAGGTGGAGGTGGTGGGTAAATGTATGAATCAAACAATATCCTCATACTCATTGCTGTAAAACCTAGCTTTTGATGTTCAAATTCTAGTGTAAGGTTAAAAGAGAAGAGAAATAAGGGTTCAAAAATGATGTGTCTCACAACAGAAAATGTGGTCCACAACTCCTTTTCGGTATCCACTTCTATTGGACCTTTCATTCCCCATCTTCGCCTTCCATATGACAAAGTTCCTTCGAATGTAAATTTGGTTCCTTTGTTTGCAATGTCTAGAGCTAGAGGTGGAGGGTGCAAATCTTCCACTATAACAATAATGGGTTACACACAATTCTCCCAAATTTGGGGTAAATGTATGAATCAGGAAATGTTCAAATTCTAGTGTAAGGTTAAAAGAGAAGAGAAATAAGGGTTCAAATGGAGGGGTGAAGGAGATGATGGAAAAGATTGACGTGTTGCTGAATGACAAGGTTGAATTGGTTGAATTATTGAGAGGGTTGGATTATAGGATAAATTGAGAAAGACGAATTGAAGTCTGCGGAAAAGAGAGCAGGTGATAAGTGTGGAATTTTAGAGAGAAATGGTAAACGTAAAACAAAATACGGTCATCACAAAACAATCAATCATATATCCTGTAATTGTGATGTTAATCTAAATTCTTAAGTTAAATAGCATAAATATGGTCATCACAAAACAATCAATCATATATCCTCTAATTGTGGTGTTTTAGATTAGGAAAACCTACAAACTCTGAATGTCCTGCAATGTTATACCGATCTCGGGAAAGTAAAATGGCTCCCAAAAATCGGGTAGTGTATAGATGGTGTTGTTATTAGTGTTGTTGTTGTTGATTGCGGGATTCGAAGTATTCTCAGTTTTCTTGTTCTTCCAAACCAAGAACAAAATCAATAATAAAATAAAAACAAGTCCAATAGCTAAAATGATGGCAACCGTGTGGTCTTGGGTATCCACTTCTCCTTTCATTCCGCCACCTGTGAATGTAAATTTGTTCCTTTGTGTGTGTCTGGAGCTAGAGGTGGATGTGGTGGGTAAATGTAGGAATCAAAAACTATCCTCCTACCCATTACTGTAAAACCTAGCTCTTGATATTCAAGTTCTAGTGTAAGGTTAAAAGAGAAGAGAAATAAGGGTTCAGATGGAGGGGTGAAGGATATGATGGAAAGGATTGGAGTGATGCTGAATGACAAGGTTGAATTGGTTGAATTATTGAGAGGTTAGATTAAAGGGTAAATTGAGAGAGACGGATCGAAGTCTGCGCAAAATAGAGAAGGTGATAAATGTAGGATTTTAGAGAGAAAGGGTAAACAAAAAACAAAATATGGTCATCACAAAACTATCAATCATATATCCTTTAATTGTGATGTTAATCTAAATTCGTAAGTTAAATAACATAAATTTGGTGATCACAAAAGAATCAATCTGAAAAGACGAGGGTACAAAAATACACCACAATCTTTTATTTATCCACCTATAAGTCCTTTTACCGAAAGTGATCGTCTATGCACAAAGTCAAGACAATGCAACAAATCGGTATTAACACTTTGTGTGATTGTCTATGGATATGAGATCGAGACAATACGACTATCAAAGTGTGACACTTAATAATAGGTTCGGACTTAACCAAACTCTATAGGATCACTATCCAGTATATATGGAGTTAGCGTTTGTGTATTTTACTTTTAATTATAATAAAAAAGTAAAAGACACATCAAGATTTTGTTAACGAGGAAACTTCAAATGCAAAAAACCCCTGGGACCTAGTCCAGAATTGAATACTCTCTGAATTAAGCCGCTATACAAAATCTACACCAACTTCTTATAGTTGAGACCAAGAAACTACCCCTAATTCACTTAGTTTCCTCAATATCCCTGCGCTTCCGACTTCTATAAGTGCACGCACTGGAACAATTCCTTTGGATCGTATTCCAAACATTAAAGCAACAAAAAATCAGTTTGGTAACAACTTTTTCGATTCTTTCAAGATAAAGATATCTCAAGTCATACGCAAAGGTTTCTTATGTTTAATCTAATAAACTCTTTTGCCTGGTTATATCAATCTATCCAATAACTACAAAGTAGTCAAGTTTAGATTCTTAATCAATCGATATAGATTCCAACAAGAAACTATAAAGTGATGTCGATCTTACACAACTAATCAATCGAATAAATCCGATTCTAGTTAGATCTCATCCGATCAAGGTTTGTGAATACCCAAAGATATGAGAACCAAATAAGAAATATTCTTTGTCTTCAAACCTTCAATAAACACATGCACAACACCACTTGAATCTCTTGTGATCAATCACATACAGAACGGAGTCTGTTAACAATAGATTATCACAAGATGTCTTTAGATCTAAAAACAGTTCTAAAGATCCCGTCGATACTTCGATCTAGTTTGAGTGAATCTTATATCAGAAGAAAATATTTTCAAGAATAAATAAACTAGGTGCAATTAAAGTTTCAACAACCATTAGTCAATCAAATCAATAGAAAACTAATAACACTGCAATTATCTAGTTTCCCAACAACGGCACTCGTAGAGCTTCTTGATCCCACAAAATTCTTTAAACGAGCATCCTAAGAGATTTCGCCTAATTAGGGTACTTCCCTCTCCGGATAGACGACTCCACCAGAAACAATAAAAATATTAAGTTTGTCTGGCTCTTAGGATAATTTGCTAAAAATGCAAACTTTCGTATTTATAGACCAGGGATGTTTCGACACCAAGGAATTTCCAAAACCGAAAAAATTCTCAAGATATGCAATGAATAGCAAAATTCAGTTTTCCTAATTCCAATAAATGCTTGTCCAAAATTTCTGAAATTTCCAATTAGTAAATGCACATTACTAATTTTTATTCTCTAGAGATATGTATTTAAATTGCTGGTAATTAAAGCGTATAAAACCAAAAATCTTAATTAAAAGATTCTCATTTATTTCGGCACACGATCTCCTTGAGTACTAAGGAATATCTTTGAACAATAAATGATAAGAGTTATTGAACGTGTTCAAAGTATGTTGACATCTTTTCACTGTAAATCCTTATTCATATTTACATGGACTTACACTCTTGGAATCGGTTATACCACACTTCCAAACAATTTTAGAATTGGTTCACCTGTATTCCAATATCACTTTGTGATTGATCAAATATCAAATCACATACATGGGTTCAATCAGTTCTACCAATCACTAGGATCGGTTATACCTTAATATGGAAACACTTGTGATCGGTCACACAAGTTACCAGGTCCAGTTACATCAGTTACCAGGATCGGTTACATCAATTTCCAGGACCGGTTACCATATACTCATGGTATTGCTTATGACTGGTCACACCAGTTACCAGGATCAGCTATACCAATTACACCAATTACAAAGATCGATTACGCAACACTCTGTGATTGGTCACACCAATTACTAGGATCGGTCACACCAATTATAAATATCGATCACACCATCTCATGGTGATTACTTAGGATTGGTTACACTAATTAATAAAAACTAGTCACACCAAATCATAAGTCAGGAATTGTGATTAGTTTTACCAAGATACATAACAAATTTACGATCGGTTCTACCATCTCACACACATTGGTAATCCAAAGATTTGCAATGAATAGTTGTACCAATAAGCCTAGCGATTTCCCTTTCGATTCATAAAACAAGTTCATGAATGTACTTCCTTTAAACAAATGTAAAACAGGATGAAATCTTCACTATAACCCATTTACATAATCAAAACAATATATACACGATTATGTCGATGTCATATCTACAAAGTTCAAAAGATAAGCGTTATACTTCGTAGTTTAATTCCCTAATACTATGATCATACAAATATGACCATGTCACATCACTAGTATATCATACAATATGTACAGTATATACAGCTTCGCAGTTATGTTTTCAATATAGAACGACTTCAAAGATATGTTAGGAATGAGAATGAAAGCAGTTCAAGTCAATATTACTAACCTCAAGAGGAAGGATGATGTTGTCGTTGTATTTCGCTTCTTCTTCACTTTCTTTAGTTCTTCGGAGTAATACTCACTACACCAAATCAACGATTTTAGGACATTTATAGGTGTTGCTTTGAATTTAAGACACATATAAGTGTCTCAAATCGTGTGTTCGGAATCGTTTGAGACGTTTGAAGCGACACCTGTAAGTGTCTCTTAATTTATTAAAGAGACACATATAAGTGTCTCTTAATTTAATTAGCGATGCGTATTTATGATATTAAAGCAAAATATAAAATAATTAAAACAACACATATAAATGTCTCAAATTACATAATTATTATAAGAAAATAAAAAAAATCAATTAGCAATTTCAGAAAATTTAATTACTATATTCTTCATGAAGATACATATGATTCTAGTTTGTTATCCCAGATCAGTAACTCAAAACACAAATCAAATTCAAGCCATATGAAGCAGTTTAACACTATTACACAATTTTAAAGTCCTTCAAAGTTGAACATTTTCCTTGCACACATGCACCTTTTAGCGGAGTTTCCTTCTTCTCATCGATCTTCATCACTTTACGTCACAGATTCTGCTAACTTTTCTTCCCTTTGCAGTGACCAACACTTAGTTCCAAGCTAAGTTACAACCTGTAGGCTTCAGCACCAAAACACCAAGATGATATATCACTGACGGTTTACTGATATCATTTGGCTAAAATTTAAATATCAGAACCATGTAGAGTATCATGTCATTATACAAAGCTTTGACATTACCAGGTACAAAAGGTTTTCTTCATGCTTCTTTCAATTTGTAAAAATTGATCAACAGCCCAAATATCACTACACAGGAGAAACAATAGAATTTTATGCTCTCCTCTGAATTAAGTATAGCCAAAATATCGTGTATCAAGGGGATGAAAAAAAAGTCTTTCATACCTGGTACCATCCAAGTTACAAAGTATGGCACAAACAACAATGACTGGTGCAGTATTCTAGAAAGCGTAATATGATATAAGTAAGAACAAAGAAATTTCCTGCAATAACAACAAAATACTTACTAGTCAGTGATGAACGAAGATCAAAAAATAACAAAATCCCTAACCATACGTCTGAAGCCTTAAGTTATTGGCCTTTAGTAGGAGCTCATGTATTGAAAGAAAGTAGTATAAGGAACTTACAACGCCGATGACACTGCCAAGTAGTGAAGGGCTTACTTATGGGTACCCTTCATAACCCATTGACATCAGAACTGAATAAATAAAGGCAAAGTAGTTGGAAATCTAACTTTTCATTCTGCAAAATTTAACAACAGTTATAACATAGATGTGCAAACAGCGGTTGGAGATCGTAGCATTTAGGTGTGTATGCCAGTGGGTCGATCTTCATGTTCAGATAAAATACAATCATTGCATGATCCAACATAACAATCTATTCAACTTACTGTTTACCTTCATATGGTGTTCCTTTAAAGAAAGCAAACCGGGCTCAGTAAACATAACCTTGATATCAGCTCTGGAGAATTCATCCTTAATCTTCACAAACTATTCTAGTTTCACATCATAGGCCAATGTCATGAATGAAGTGTGGATTTGTGTTCTACAAACCCGAAAACAATTAAAACACAATCATGAAGAATGCAGACTGCATAGGAATTCATACTGCATTAAGACAACACAATTAACAAAATATTATGCTATTTGGGCCAAAAATATAATGTGGCAGTTTATGGATGAGAACAAGTACCTGGTAAATATGTCTCCTTGTTTTGGTGATAGGAAGAGGGAACTCGATCTCCTAACCTATTCGTCCAGGATTTAGCAAAGCAGGATCAATTTTTTTTGTTGCAAGAATGACTTTTGACATATCCTCATGAATCAAAACCATCAAACTGGTTCAACAGTTGCAATATGGTCCTATGAATCTCAGGTTCACCTCCTGACACATTGTACCTAGTGGAACACAGTTAACAATTAAGAAACAAATAAGAAAAATATTTCTGCAGACACAGGAGTATGATAGAATTGGACCTGAAATCTACCTCTCTGAGCACCTCTCCTTCATGATCACTAAGCAGCTGAATCTAAGAAAAAAATACAAAGCTAAGTAACTATCACGATTTAATAAATCAGTTAACTTAGTGTAAGAAAATATTGGAATCTAAAGTCGTTGGTACATGAATTCTATAACTCTAAGCACCTGATCATACCTTAAGGAGTTGCACAACTAGAAAACCTAAAGAAATCTCCACACAGTTGAGTAGCATTTTCCCCGTAAGAATTCACCACCTAATAAACATAAATAACTCATAATGTCTGCTAATATATCTACACAACCCAAAAAAGTCATAACAGAATATGAATAAGAAGGCAACATAACACAAACGACTAAAAATAATCAATTAAAACCATAAATACACTCAATTATACCAGAAACTGAACAAGATGGCAACAAGACTCGAATGACTAAACATGAATACAAAAATTATTCCACTTTTTCAACTTATAAAAAACAAATCAGATTCAATGCATCAAAACAAAATACCAACACTTTAGAGACAAGAAATACATGTTCAAGATCGAACACCTTTATCAGATTCATACCCATAACCCTTATTCTCAAATTAAAGATCAAACATGTTATAACAAAAGTAAAACTCACAGACCCACAGTGAGAAACCAAATTATACCCCGTAAATGAAAATCAGTTCATAAAAACAAAAATCAAACACACAAAACTAGCAAAATATCGAGAGAAAAAAGCAAACAAATAGGGTTAGAGTTATGCCTGAGGATTTGCAGTTGAATCTTCCAAAAAATTTAATTCAATCTTCTCCTACGAGTTTCAAACACAAAAATTAGAAATCAACTAGGGTATACAAATCAAAGATAATTTTTGATTTCTCTAGAAGGGGTATTTCATACCTGAGGTTAGAGATCTAGGGTTTTTACTTCAACAAATCGAATCTTCTTCAGAGAGTTTCAAGCTAAAAGTAAAAATCGATCTGGTTTACAAAATCTAAGAATCTGATTTGTAAAATAGGTTTTTCATACCACTTTTTAGGTTTAAAAAATCACAAATCAGTTCGAGACTTTTGGCTTAATTTCTGATTTTGGTTTGATTCTGGTTTCTCTCGATCTCTTTCACTCGGTTTCACTGATTTTTTTCTCTCTGTTTTCTTTGAGCAGAGAAGAAAGAAATAAGGCGTGAAGATATATATTAAAAAAAGATGCAGAAGGAAGAGATAAAGAGATAAGGAAAAAGAAAGAGGTGGGCTAATTAAGACCAAATTTTATTAAAAAATATGCTATAAATTAAATATACTGTCTAATTTAAGATAACCCAAAATAAATTGAACTAAAATGAAATTAAAATGGAATTAAAATAATAAATTGATATATATATATATTAAAAGGTTAAGACATTTGTGAAAAATTTAAGACACTTGTGAAAAATAGTTGAAAAATCAGAATTAAAGCAACTCATATTTTCAATTTGAGACTCTTATATATGTGGAAGCACTAAAGAAACGTATATGTGTCTCGAACCCAAAAATCAATATGTCTCAAAATGGGCCATATGGTGTAGTGACTTGTATGTCTCAACATTCCAAGACTTTCTAGTCTAACCTAAACGAAGTTGACTCTAGTATACAATCAAGCGACTTTAGATGAGTTTAAACTAAAATATGATAACAAAACTTGACATACCAACGATTGGTGAGTTCAACCGAGCTATGCTCTAACAATATCCCTCTTTGTCAATTTTAGTGACAAAATCTTATTACATATGGATAAACATATTACAAGAATTCATTTTACATATGCTTGATTCCAATTTCCAACAGCACAATAACCTGCATTTATTCAATCAATAAATACCGTTGTTGACATTTGAATAAAAAATCTTATACTTCCCATAAAGGAAAGATATGTAGATATTCAATTCGAACATCTTTGTTATTCCCTTTTTGTAGTCAGAATACTACACAGCAATATGATATGTTTCTCCCCATTAGTCAATGCTTTAATCTTTCGTTAGATATAACGTTTAAGCACAATTGTCATTTCATTAGTGATTGCAAATCACTTGTTTACTCCATATATCTCCCCCTTTTTTTCACAAACTGACAAAGGTTCGAGCAAATAAAGGACAAACCGAAAGGATCTTACAAATGTAAAAGACTTGTAAACAACCTATAAGATTTAAGCATGAAGGTTTCACATACCACTTTAGATAACCAATATTAAAACCGAAACTCCAAGTAATTTAGTTTTAATATGTTATCAAGGAAACAATTGCCCGAAGCAATTTTCCCTAATAGTTTAACAAATCAACTAAGAAACTTAATTACCTTGTTAAATGGATTTCAAACATACAATCGCTTATTTCGATAAGACCAAAATAAAGATCAGAATTAACTTTATTTTTCTCCTCGGGCTATAAATATTCAGATAATAACTTACACCTTTCTCTTTAGTCAAGACAAACACTAGGTTAGTTAACTAGTTTTTCTTGTCAAGGCATTCGATTAGACTTGAATAACAGAATCCTCCAATTTGATAAGTCTAACTAAGATCAGAATTAACTTAGTTTCTCTTATCCGGAATCGATTTGGACTAAACAAATGATCCCGTAATTCGTTAAGCCATAAACAATACATACAAACCAAAATAAATTGACTTGCACAATTATTTTCTTAACTAAAAGCAATTGAAACAAACATAGACATTATAGCACCGCAATTGCACGGAATTTCGTTAAGCAAAAACACTTGATACCCAACAATAAAGAAGATACCAAACAATAAGCCATATAAATTGACACAGTTCTTCTTAACCGGAAACAATTGAATCATACACACATACATCCATACAATAATGGAACATGTCAATTGTACCGAATATTTGTTAAACAAAAGCTAAATATATACAATATAAACGGTTTTTTCTTAAACAAGAAAACGATTAACTAACAAATTTGTTACCTCAGATTTCGCAGCCTCTTCTACCCAGAAACATATATCATTAAGTGCAAGTCCAAGTAAGAACTATCCCCTAGTATGTTGTCATCCTCTCACAAGAACAAAATAACAACAACAAAAACAACCTTTACTAGAGAAAGGTTGAAACAGTTTTAAGTAATGAGTGCCAATAGGAAAAGTTAAAAACCCGAAACACATATGTTTATGCTAAACACAACTCATGTAAACATAAATTGATTCAACATAGTGTGACTTTTCACATATGAGTTTCAAACAGAACACCTTATGGTCCTTTGATAAATCCCACCAACATGGGCTAGAACTTAATCCCGCTAAATCAAAAATCCACACAAACCATAAGGGTTATATCATATGAGATCGAATATTAAGTTTATAAAATCGAAATCAGACATCCCATAAACTGAATACACATAGCATAAATATAAACATTCATTCACAAGCTATGTAATCGGTAATTATCACAAGAAAAATTAAAAAGAATTAATTTTATTCATTAATATAGATAGTTTTATTCAAAAAAAAATAGACCTTATACAATAATTGAAACAAATCAAACATAGATGTCTATTTTTCTGGATTAAGTATTACATCATATAACTTAATCCCTAGTGGTGCTTTGATTTTTCACTGAGGTTTCTTTAGTGTTCAAACTATTGAAGCATGTCTCAAGAGACTTTTCAGGAACCACTTCTTATTTTTCAAGATTTTCAACTTGAACCTTCATGTCTGGAAGATTGTTTCATCAATCCTATCCTTGAGCCAATCTTGATTTCGAACCGTCATTATAAGATTGATTCTTAGTTCTTCAAAAACACGGATATAGTCTACCATACTATTAGAAGGTAACCACTTGGTTTTTATTGGATCTTGAAGGTTGCAATCCAGCAGACATGACTCATCTTTGGATCCAGTAGAACTACCAGATTCATAATCAGACATGATTTTTGATATGATCTTCTTCTTCTTCCTTTTTGTGTTGATTCCTTGACAATCCTAAACTCTTTGATCTTCCTTCTTATTTACCTTTGTAGTACTGTAATTTATTGGAGGCATGCTCAAGGAATTAAATAACAATTATTCAGGGTTTCTCAATACAAGCAAGAGAAAGTTTCTCTTAAGAAGAGATAACTTTCGGACAGAAAATACAAGGTAATTTCCGAAAAATATATTAAGAATATATTTTTTTACCTGTGTCTGAACTTCTCAAGCTGGAAGGTTTATTATAATTCAAAAAATTTAAATAAAACCTTATTATGGAAGATCATGATAAACATGAACAATAATTTTTAAGACAAGATGGATTCGCAGCTTATCCAAGAATTGTCACTATTTTTATTTTTTTGATAAAACACAATAGCATGTGCTCTCGTTTTATGTGCTTCCTCATCCAAAAATTATGAGCACGAAATTGGATGAGGGTACACATTCTCCATACAACTAGGTTTATCGGAGTAAGCTTTATCGAGCTTACAACGAGTATCAGAAACATAGTTCATGTTTCTCTTTGGATGTTTCTACCCAAGGTATTCTCTCCCAAGAAGATGATTCTTCCTTGATCTAAAGCTATGATCATGGGGAGAAACCATACTGATGTGAGAATTTTCAGAGATGGATGAATCTCTCTTAATCTTGTCAATGAGATTTTCATAAGATTTTCTCATTCAAATGATTTCCTTATTGTGCACATCAGTTTGATCGTCTGAAACAATTATTGGAAATCTTCCCTGATTGTTTCTTTTTGCAGAAATTATTTCCTTCCCTTTTTACTGGAAAGATTCTTCATGTAAACAAAGACTGTTTCGGCATGATTGAGGAGGAACCTTTTCTTGGAAGTGATTATCAACTCTTCCTTGTGATTCTTTTGAGTTGATTTTATCAGTTTAGGGTATATTCTGTATTTCTACTGAGGAATGATCTTTCAGTATTTTAAGACAAGAAACTTCTTTTAATACTTTTAGCACAATATTTTTAATAAGTATAAGTTTCTTGTCAAGTGACTGAAAGTTGTATTCCTTATGATCTTTTTCACCGAATAGGTTCAAAGTTTCCTTTGGACAGGATTTTGTTTGATCATTAGTAGTTGTAGAAGATGGTTCTTCATTCTCTTATGACTTGATGTAGTTAGGCAAACTTCCATCATGATGATCTGTTTTATACGTCAAACAAGTCTTGTTATCATGATTTTTAAAAGTCGAACAAGGACTTTTATTTTCCTCATCAGAAGAAATTATAACATAATTATTAGTCAGAGTCATCGGATGAATATCTTGTTCTTGAGTAAGAGATTTACCAAGAGCTTCAATTTTGACAATGGTATCCATATTCTTTTTGGCTAGAATATTCAGTTGAATGTCTTTTTCCCTATTTTCTTTCCTTAAGAAGATTTGACTCTGTCTTTATTATTAGCATCCTTGTAGACAGAGATCTTATAGGCTTTAGGAGTTTTGCCAACTCTTTATCGGCATCTTCTTTTCTATCAGAGATAGACTCAGATGCACTCTTAATTATTGTAACTCATGGATCATGAGTTAACAAAGGTGTAACATCCTCAAATTTTGAGTATTCATACTCTTGCATAACGTTTAACTGAATCAGATATTGGATTTAATTCTTATAGGTTGGATCGCACCAAATATAGATTGTTAGATATTTTCGTATTTTCCCACTCTAATACCAGTTGAAAAGATGAGGGTATCCAAATACACCATAATATTTTATTTATCCACCCATAAGTCTTCTTACCGAAAGTAGTCGTCTATGGAAAAAATCGATACAATGCAACAAATCGGTATTCACACTTTGTATGATTGTCTATGGATACGAGATCGAGACAATATGACTACCAAAGTGTGATACTTGACAATAGGTTCGGACTTAACCAAACTCTATAGGATCACTATCAAGTATATATGAAGTTAATGTTTGTGTATTTTACTTTTAATTATAACAAAAAATTATAATTGCGGAAATAGAAAAGTAAAAGACACGGCAAGATTTTGTTAACGAGGAAACTGCAAATGCAGAAAAAACCTTGGACCTAGTCTAGAATTGAATACTCTCAGAGTTAAGCCGCTAAATAAATTCGACACCAACTTCGTATAGTTGAGACCAAGTAACAACCCTTAGTTCATTTAGTTTCCTCAGTATCCCTTCGCTTTCGACTTCGATGAGTACACGCACTAGAACAATTCCTTTGGATCATATTCCAAACAGTAAAGGAACAACAAATATGTTTGGTAACAACTCTTTCGATTCTTTCAAGATAAAGATATCTCAATATTAGAGCACTGCTCGGTCAAAGTCGCAAACGTTACCATCTCAAGCCTGTTTGTCAAGTTTAGTGATCAAAACTATAAGTCTTGATTTCTAGTTTACTTATAGCTATGTCTCGGACTAGGATAGATTGTGTAGTTGAGCTTTAGACTTCACAACGTTCATCAAATAAAGACGAAGAACTACTAAGGAGAGATTGTGCAAATTCATCAATAAAAAGTATGTGGAGACTAAAACTCATTTATTACTCGGAAAGTCTATTTCTACTCTATCTTTTTGTTGTCAAAGAGACGTGAGATTCTTACTCTGAGTATTCTGTGTATTCGTTCTGTTTTCGATTCTCCCTGCCTTCAATCTTGATTTAGGAACTTATTTATATTGCTGGAATTGTAGACTCCATGATCCCATGAAGTGTGACAGTTAATGGAATCAAGGAGTGGAGAGGTGGAGATCGTGTTCGAAACCGGTTGTCCAACGTGTAAAGACTCGGTCGACCTTCCACCCACTACCTCGTGAATTCCTTCAACTAATTGCATGACTTGCTCACATTCCATCGTGTGTTTGAATACACGTGTCGTAGACCGCCAGACCAAAACCCTAAGTGATATCCCCCCCAAGTGACACGATTGATCGTCTCGTGGTTTGTTAGTCAATTGATGATTTCGTGGTTTGATGGGCAATGAGTCCACGTGGTTGCTGAATCGAACAAGATATTCTGGAACCACCCATGAATTGAACGTGTCATGAGACAGAGGTATAATTCTTATGATGAAGTGAGCAAGTATTGCTCATTCGATGGATTGTTGAATATTGGTGGATTGTTGAACCGATGTTCCTTAACTCGGGCAAATATTGATCATCTGAGCAAGTGTTGCTCTCGTGATGATTTATTGAATATTTGACCGTCTGAGCATGTGTTGCTCATGAACTATTGGCCGTGTGCCAAGAATATTAATTAAAGTGCTGGTCGTTGAACCTAACATAATTAATAAATTCATGACCATGAGGTCGTCGTAGAATTATTAATATTAATTCATGACCATGAGGTCGTCGTAGAATTATTAAGGTTAGAGTCTGGGAGCATGGTCCTTGAACTCAGAAACCCTAATTTGACCGATTGACGATCAATTCATGGTCAGAAGTTTTAACCATGGGACGAATGAGGAGCAGCTACATGAGACCGTGGATCAACCATGTAGTGTCCATATGCTCACATGAGCAAATATGATTAATTCACGAAGAGTTCATGATTTGTTGGTGAAAGAATGATTAAATGTTGGTTCAATCATTATTCAAAATGCTCGTCTGAGGCTTAGGTGTAAAAACCTAATTAATTATGGGAGAGTGATGGACCGACCATAGAGTCATGGAGCCGGCCATGGGTTGTCCCGTGACCGTCTGATGGTCACTTCATGAAAAATCCAAAGTGGTTGGAAGTTTTGGACCTAATACGAGCAATTGTGCAAATTATGTCAAAACTATGAAAATCGATGGGATTGGCTTCCGTGAGCCGAAGATCTAATCTTGGTCGGTCAAGATAATGTGCTCGTGTCCCTAAGGTGTCCGCGTCTCAGTCTTGAGAATTTTGATATTTTCTGGTGCACGTTTGAGCGACCATTTGAGAAAATATGACAAAATCAGAGTTTTTTGATAAAACCGTCAAAACTTCATCGGACGAAGGAAAATAATGATAAGTGAGAGAATCATGAAGTGTGGACCGGTCACAGTGATCACGTGACCAACTGTTGGTCGCTTGAGCAACCCCCAAACCCTAATTAACGTCCTTTACTAGAATTGATGTAGAATTCTCATACGGACTCAGATTTTGATGGTCCGCCCCTTCATTCCATACGGAAAAGAATTTCCTACCTCCAACCGCGGGAGGTTTTAGGTTTTGAGTTCGTTCGGGAGATGAAAACAGCCCGAAAGTAAAATTCAGGAAAGATTTAAGGGGCCGGTCCCACGATAAAACGAAGGAGTTTTGTTAAAATCAAGGAGTTTCCATGAGACGAAGTAAACACCATGAGACGATGGAAAATATTTATAAAATAAGGAATTGTGAGACTGGGACGCCGATGGTCAAAGCAAGGTCGGCCAGTTATGACCACGGTCCCATGGTGTCTCTTCCTTAGTTTTACATATTTTGATGATTTTATGAAGGATTCATGAAATTTGAGAAATTTGATAAATTTAGAGTGTTTTCATGAATTGAAGGAGTTTCCATGAGTTCATGGTCTTTGAAAAATATCAAAATAATAAAATTCGGCCGTGTGGGACCATGGAGGCGTGACCGACCGGTCATGACCTAATCCCACGAATTTAAATAATATTTGGGTATTTTTTGATGATTTGAAGGAATTTTGAGAAAAATACCATGAAATCAAGGAAAAATAAGATAATTAATAATGAAATAAATAAAACAGGGCATGTGGGACCGGCTAGGGCATGGCCGGCCGGCCAAGGCCCGGTCCCACAAGTTTTCATAATTTATTTTATTATTATTTTTGATGATTTAAGGAATTTTTTGAGGAAAAATACCATGAAATCAAGGAGTTTTTCATGAAATTAGAGAAAAATAATAATAATAATAATAAAAAAATGATAAGGACCGTGAGGTGTGGGCCGGATGGGACCAAGGCATGGTCGGTCGGCCAATGGTCACGCCCCACACACTCTCCTTGATTTTTGACGGACTCATAAAAGTACCACGAATCCGAAGAATTTCCTCAAGACGGAGATTTGATCAAACGAGAGAATTTTATCAAATCATGAAAAATAATAAAAGTGTATTAAAAATATAGAATTAGCGTGGAACTGACCATGACACGATGAGTTGATCGTGTGTCCGTGTCCCATCGCCTTGGTCAAATATTTTTAATTATTTATTATTTTCTTCCCTATTTTGCATAGGTTCATCGTTTCGTCGTATTTTGAAATACTCGTTCGTGCGGTGATTGTTAATGCATCATCGTTGAATACACTTGCACCATTTGAAACAGGGCTTACTCAAAGTTAGCTCTGATGCCCGGTCGTTAATTATTTATTACTAATTCATGAAATTCAATGGAGAATAATCCATGAAATGAGTAATAAAACGGATAGATGTTTACTGTTAATTCATAGGATCAGCTAAAGATTCAACTACGAACTCAGAACAATGAGTGATCGTTGCCATTCCATGGGATCGACGTTGATTCGACCATGGAATCGGAGCAATGATATTGCCATTCCGTGGGATCGTCGTTGATTCGACCACGGAATCGGAGCAATGATATTGCCATTCCGTGGGATCGTCGTTGATTCGACCATGAATCGGAGCAATGATATTGCCATTCCGTGGGATCGTCGTTGATTCGACCACGGAATCGGAGCAATGATATTTCCATTCCGTGGGATCGTCGTTGATTCGACCACGGAATCGGAGCAATGATATTTCCATTCCGTGGGATCGTCGTTGATTCGACCACGGAATCGGAGCAATGATATTGCCATTCCTTGGGATCGTCGTTGATTCGACTACGGAATCGGAGCAATGATATTGCCATTCCGTGGGATCGTCGTTGATTCGACCACGGAATTGGAGCAATCTTATTGCCATTCCACGGGATCGTCGTTGATTCGACCATGGAATCGGAGCAATGAATGTATAATTAACCTCATGGGTCTATGCCTAGAAGAATAAACTGACTACGATAGGAGCATTAATTATCCTGACATGACTTGCCGTTAAGCCATATCCTTTATATAGTCAGGTTAAACTCGTTGTTTGTTCCTGAAGACGATATTGCCCCGTAGAGCCGTCCATCCCGTGATACTATATAGAAATGACTAAAAGTATTCAGTATTCATGAGATTATGCCGCTGTCTAGACGTTGACTTCACATCTACATGTACTCTGAGAGAAAGCACTCTCCGTTGAGAATTTGATGAGAGACCCGTGTATCAATACTCACATGCGATTGCTAAATCGGCGGTCCGTACAATCATGAGTTTACGATTTTATCCCTTGTTGAAAATCCACCATCTACATTAAGTCCCCTGCTTACTGAGGAAAGCCGTGTTCCTCAGTCAGCATTAAATGGTGATTTTCAGGCCATAAACAATATAAGTAATTGAACTTAGTCGTAAGTTAAGATGTTACCAGATTTCGATCGTACGAGCATACCATAACTTGAATGAAGATTCCAGCGGCATGCTAAAGCGTCATTTGATGAGCATAAATTGGTGTTGAACTGCTGATTTGGACGACGAGTCCTTGGTCATTTATGATTCGCGGGCCGAGCCCTCTCCATCACCTTCACGCCAGCATCAAGAGGAGGAAAAGTTTCCGGACCACCAGCGCCGCCGCCGTCACCGTCCGGCCGTTTGCTGGAGGCGCCGACAGGTATGCGTCCGAACTTTTTTTTTTTTTTTTTTTTTTTTTTTTTTTTTTTTTTTTTTGCTGATGTTTGTTAATGTTCATGAGTTTTATGGGTTGTTCACATATTTATCATGATAAAATCATATACCCGTGTATATATATAATTGTGGGTTTCGTCGAAAACCTTCGTTTTTGAAAACGTATGCTCGTTTGATCGTTAGTTTTTGAAAACTAATAATAATCCCTGATTTAGAAGAGATTTTTCTTCATATATGAATATATAGGTTCAGTGATGAAACTATGTTGATGAGCTTTCACGTGAGCCAAAGTCTTATCATAAAAGTGAATTTTTCACAAAACCGTAGTAAAATCTTCGTTTAAAAGAATAGCGATGATGCAGAGAAGCGATTTCTCCTCTTCATGTATATATGAACTTGTGTCCAGTGATAAAATTTTGTGTATGAGCTTTCATGTAAAACTTTATCATATAATGCGTGAGTTTTCACAAAATTGAAATAAACCTTCGTTTCAAATACGTATGACGGCACGAAGGAAAAGAGTTTTCTTGTAAAAACATGGTCGGTTCATGGAAAAGTTTTTTTTTTCTTTGAAACCGTGGAGTATCCACGATTTATTTTTGTGAGCCTGGCTTACGTTGAAATATATTCATTTATTTATGTGAGTAAATATATATATTGTTTCTCTAAAATCAAAACTTGAGTTTTGTGTGATGTTGCTTAGAGATAAAATTATTTATGATGAAATAATGTTTTGGTTTCCATAATTCTATGGTGAATGTTCACATAGTAGAAATATTCATGATTTTATGGAAAAATATGAGTTGTTCTTTTTGTAGGTTTTGAAGAAACTAACAATTTTGGAGTGTTAACTCTAGCATTACTCTCACTACTGTTAGTGGAAGCGTAAAAGGTGAGAGTTAAGAGTTACCATTTTGGTAGACGCTGATGTGAGCATCCTAATTGCATGATTCATTGTTCTGTCGAAGCCTGCGCTTTGTATGAACGATGTGTTGAAGTATCCACTTTGCGGGGATGACTGACTCCCATGATGATACTTCCAAAGATGGTGTTTCCAGATAAAACGTCTCTATGGACGAAAGTTTTAAGAAGTGGTACTTATGGAACCTCCGAGTGATGATGACAGATTCTTCATGTTTCATTGGCTTTACCATAGAATAGTTGTGAAGTGAGATCCTGGATCAATGTAGAATCCACGGAAATGGAAGAAAGTCTACAGGAGCGGAGAACCCAGGAGTGAGGACTACATGATGCTATCGAATGACGTGTAGTCCCCAGCCGTTTCTTTGACGAGTTATTAGTGCTCCTTGTGTCATGACTTTGCCCGTGCAATTAGGATCATGAGACCAAGGTTTGTTACTTCTTCTAGACTTTTTCTCCATCGATTGATGTCTTCAACTTGTTCCCGGACAAGCAATTCATGAATCCAGCACTGATGAAAAAGTCGATGTAAGTACCTTTTCGTGCAGGTGATCTTGGCATCTCCTTGAATGAAGTAATAATAATTGTTGATGATGAACCCAAGAATAAATCATTGTAGATAAGCATCATGTTGATAAAGCGTGCTCTTCTTTGGGATATGGGAATATGGATAATTCCTGAAATCCCGAACCGAATGTAGATAGCGGCGTTGCTAATGGAGATTCCGGTATTTTCGAGCCTTCAAATGATTTAGAGACTCCCCAGTAAGTATATCTCCTTTGAATCATTTTAATCCCATGTAATCTTCGCATTAGGTGCTAAACGACGAAGTTGGGAATCATGGATCCAATAATGATGATTTGGACATTCCAGGAGTTGTTGGTGACAAGAATTTCATAGCTGCGCCTCAGGATGATGAAGTGCTGGTCGCTGATACCGTGAAGGTGGTGGAAACTCCAATTGTGCCTCAGACGGTGGAGACCGAACCCGAAATAGCAGAAGTTACTTCCCCTGAAGTTTTTTCTATGATCATTGACACTGCTCCAGTAACTGAGAACCAGATGATAGTCCATAAGTATCCTACTGTAGGGATTTCTTTTGATCCTCAATTTAGTGAGTTACTCCCATATCACCAGCTTGTTGGAGGTTTTAGCGTTCCCATCGGATATGTTGCTATATACAGGGAACTGTGGGAAATGTATGGAAACTTTGTTGTTACTCGGGATCCAGGGCGTAGTTATTTCTTGACGAAACAAGTAGAGGCCATCTTGCGTGTTATAGATGATATACGGATTATAGCCAGAGATGTTGTTTCCCAAGTTTTACTCTTTGATTGGGAGTACAACTTGAAGAATGCTGAAGAACTTGGCTTCAATCTGAAGTGGCTCCGTGAAAGACTTGAAGTTATCAAGAAAGCAGAAAAGGGTGACACTCCTTTCCTTACTAGTGATGATGTTGAAGAGGATGAAGTAGCCGAGATAACCAGGAAGCTGGAGGTACCTTGATGAAGGACTTAGCGAAAATACCTGGTGGACATCGATCGACTGTAGAGGTTATAAATCCCGTCCATGAATTCTTGCATGTAGTATGTTCTGGAAGCTGTAGGAACCTCACACGGCGTCGGAATTCGATGCTTGACTCCCCAACTTTTGAAGCTAAGAAACTGAGTTATTAAATGATAGAAGAATCACTCAATCTGGAGTTGTAGAAGTCCACCAACGAAGCATGCACATTTGCAATTTGTAATCCCATACAAATTTTTTAGGTTTCGTAGACCTGACAATAAAGGCCATATCTTTCAGCTTGTATGTCCGATTAATGCGCCCTTTTGGTATGTTGTTTAAGAGACACATACGAACATCTTTTGTTGAGGAAGTATTGTCCCATTCATCACCCATTGGCACGTTTTTTGCAAACCCATGACCTGAAGTGTGTTGTATCCCATCTGTAGAGGTGACGAGAACATCTTATAGAAGACTTTGGATTATTCCCACCAGTCGTGCCAGCTTTGGGAAGACTTCATGTGAGCATGTTATCAGGTCTACACATCTTGATATGAATCATTGGCTCTTAGATAAGTCCGCTTCATGTGTAACACTTCAGAGAATGATTAGTTGATGAAGCCCTGTCCAGAGATATTTGTCGATGTTGAGATCATGGATGGTGTTCCATTAGAGATTATTGTTGATGATGATACCACAGTTGAAGTTGCTCCAAAGACCGAAAAGGATAGAACCATGATTATAGACATAGTCTTTGATCCTTCTTCCAGTAAGCCTTTTATATTCACAAAATAGTTGATGAGTTGAGCGTGAGATGAAGGCGTATTGAGAGTCCAATCTTAATGCTCTTGGAAGCATTACTTTTCCACGAACTGGCTTTGTCAGTGAGTCGTCATTGTTGCGGTAGATAGCATCAAAAAATTTCGTACTGGATGTGATCGGTGAAGAGAAAAAGTTCCACAATCATGCTAGAGCTTGTGATGTATAGAAATCCCGTTGATGAAGTTCCACAAAATCTCCTTAGGCTGCCCAGTGTGCGTTGAAGGAGTTACTGACATCCATGTATGAATGATGTTGCATCTGCTTCAGAAGTCTTATCATTGGATAATGAAGACTTATCGATTGTGGTTTAGTAACACTTCAATTGTGGTGGTGTTGAATCGGCGTCGAGATATCTGTGTTAAAGCCAGTTGGGACACTATTGTCGCAGGTGTACTCTTTGATTGGGAGTACAATTTGAAGGTTATTTAGCTTCTTGAGCGTTGAAGCGTCACCTCTTTTGAGAATTTCTTAGGTTTGATCGTCTCGACCCCTATCTTCTGTTGATTCAGCATCCCTTTTCGTTGAGGTAGTATGTGCAGACATCAGATCTTTATGATTTTATGAAAACTCCTACAAGGCTATGGAGAAACGTCCAAATTTTTCTTCGCCATGCTTGGACATCATCTCATAAATGAATGTTTCAATGCTCAATTCGGATAAATGTCATACTAATCCGGTGAAGCTACCATTCATAACATCTTGCAGAGTTACTAACAGAATTGAGTCCCCGTGCTAGGATATCATGTGAGGAAATAAATGACATAGATATGAAATGAATGATACTTGCCTGAGTGTGGAACCTCTTGACGAATATCTATGCATCTTTTGCAGGTTCTTGCTTCAACCTCGTTGAAGTTTGAAATTCCTCAAAGTACTCTGGTGATGGAATGTCCGCAAAACCTTTTGGATCACAACTTTCTTCGTTGGAGAGATGTGTAACCAAAGATGCTTTGTAATTATCCATCTTTTCAGTGTGGACCTACGCTCGTATGAAGGACATATCATATCCTGGATCTTCCTGATTATGCGAAACTTGGTTTTTGTCCAAATTGGACTTATGTGATGTAGCCATGAGTATTTCCGAGCGCTCCTTCGAGGTCTCTGATTGAGATGGATAATGAGTATCTTCTTGTCGAGCGATACATGTAGATCCGATGGTTTTCACTGGAATGTTGTTGATGGCGGTGTCAGCATCGATCAACGTTCTTCCAAATTCGTTCCTTCTAAGATTGACTGTGGTAAGCAGTCCCCAGTCGTACATCTCTTGATCTGTGGCTGGAGGCTCAAGAGGTATTTTCGGGATGGACTTCTTGACACGATGTGGTTCAGTACTGTGAACATGTCTCCCCTTTGTGCCTTCGTAATTCACGTTCGTCTTGAACATCTTCTTTGATAGGTTGTTCGAAGAGTGTAAAGTTTCTGACTGGGGGAGGATTCTTGTGTACTTCTTCAGTCCCCAGTTGAATCTA
Source organism: Papaver bracteatum (assembly GCA_023529315.1). Classification (NCBI taxonomy): domain Eukaryota; kingdom Viridiplantae; phylum Streptophyta; class Magnoliopsida; order Ranunculales; family Papaveraceae; genus Papaver; species Papaver bracteatum. The sequence goes on from JAJJWX010000641.1 coordinate 423,997, forward strand.
TTGTGGATAAACCTTCTCTTTGAAAATGTGTTTCAAAACTACGCAGTTGCTTTGTGGGATGATTGACGAACCTGTGGAAGCGGCAGTAACGAGGACTTTCCATGTCTTCTTCAGTTGGTTCTTTCTGGACATATGACAACTTGATTGTACCATCTTGGATCCATACATCCAGGATTTCGATCACCTCTTCAATGGAAAAGGAAAGTCATGTGCTTCTTGATCAAGAACTCTTGTGCGTTGGTCAGAGGCTTATGCATCTTGACTATTCTTGCTTTGGGCTTTTGAAGGAGCTGAGGTATGCTTGCGCGGAAGTTTGGCTTCCCGTTTGCTCCCTTCTGCAACAGTATTTGTGGAAGGATGGAGGTTGTACTGCTTGTTGATCAGACTCCTGCTTCCTCAAGTGTCTCGCGATTCTTCAGTCTTTGTAGATTTTGTTCTTTCCAACAGAGCAGGCGCAGTGGTTTCTGATCTCTTCGAGGCTTCGTGGAGCTCTGAGAAAGTCTGGAACCGAAGGTTCTCCAGTAAATCTCTGTAGGCCGGGGGCATGCCGTTGATGCATAAGTCCACCAGTTATTGCTCTGTGACGTTTGGATCATGGTAGTCCAAGGCTTGGACTCTGAATCTCTTCACATAATCATTGGGGTTCTCACCTATATTCTGATATATTCTCCCAATATCAGAGAGAGTGACTTGCTCTGACACGAAGAAGTATTTCCTGTAGAATGCATTGATCATTCCTCCCCAATTGCTGATGGTCCCTGGTGCGATGTTGTTGTACAAGGTGTATGCTCTTCCTTTCAAAGACTTTGAGAATTCTTTGAGACAAACAACATGATTGTGTTCATGTTCTCCCAAGGCTTCGAGGAAGCGGGATACGTGCTCTCGAGTATTTCCAGTTTTATCATATAGGGTGAACGTTGGAGAGACGTAGCCTTTCCGAAGGGGAATCCTCTGTGTAGCGGCATACGGAGGTTGGTGACGATGGACGTGTGACGTCTTGTCTTTTCCATGGTTCTACAGAAGACGCTCCAAATCTTCACGAGTAATGAAGCTTGATGATCCCTTTGTTGAAGAGTCGTCTGCAGCTTTATCGGTTTCGTTATCAACGGGAATTACTTCAGGATTGGCGTCGGAGGCTTTCTCCTTCTCTTGAGTTTTCCCTGACATCTTGTCAGTAAGAGTTTTGAGATAATTACACATCTCCTTCTGCGTAGTAGCCATGTCTGCCTGATTCTTTGCAAGAGTCTCTTGTGTTTTGAGGAGATCATCCATGGTAGGTGGTGGATTTCCTCTGATTTCTTCGGGATGTCTACCGAACAAAGGATGACCTTCCGCACTGGTGTGAGGAGGAGTGATGCCACCACCATCAGTGTTAGTGGCCAGAACAGTTTCCGGGATGTCTTCATTGTTGCTAGTGCTAGCGATATTTGCATTAGGATTTGTAACCGATCCTGACCTAAGACCAACCATCTTGTGAAAATGAAAGATTGCAACCGAGAGAATGATCTCCCACTGTGGTCGCCAATCTGTGTATGGGGAAAAACGATCTGCTGGTTTTTGCGGGATTGAGGAGACGACCGTGTGGAGGAGATTCCTCGAACCAGGCACAAAGCTAATCCTCACACAGATGCACCGCTGCAAAGGAGGTTCTTAGATTCGAGATATCAATCTGTAGTACTCCGGCCTAAATCGAGACAACGACCGTTCCAGAGTAAATTCGGTCACAATAGAGGATGGGTTGATTTGTAAGAGGGAAGCTGAGAAATGTGTGGAATCGATGGTGATTCAAGGATTGTGGGTGTGTGAATTCTGAATATGATAAGTTCTGAATGATTGAAGTTGAACGATTGTGAAGAAATTGCTCAATTGATGAGTTTGATGATCTCGTGTTGTCAAAGAGACGTGAGATTCTTACTCTGAGTATTCTGTGTATTCGTTCTGTTTTCGATTCTCCCTGCCTTCAATCTTGATTTAGGAACTTATTTATATTGCTGGAATTGTAGACACCATGATCCCATGAAGTGTGACAGTTAATGGAATCAAGGAGTGGAGAGGTGGAGATCGTGTTCGAAACCGGTTGTCCAACGTGTAAAGACTCGGTCGACCTTCCACCCACTACCTCGTGAATTCCTTCAACTGATTGCACGACTTGCTCACATTCTATCGTGTGTTTGAACACACGTGTCGTAGACCGCCAAACCAAAACCCTAAGTGATATCCCCCCAAGTGACACGATTGATCGTCTCGTGGTTTGTTAGTAAATTGATGATTTCGTGGTTTGATGGGCAATGAGTCCACGTGGTTGCTGAGTCGAACAAGATATTCTGGAACCACCCATGAATTGAACGTGTCATGAGACAGAGGTATAATTCTTATGATGAAGTGAGCAAGTATTGCTCATTCGATGGATTGTTGAATATTGGTGGATTGTTGAACCGATATTCCTTAACTCGGGCAAATATTGATCATCTGAGAAAGTGTTGCTCTCGTGATGATTTGTTGAATATTTGACTGTTTGATCGCATGTGTTGCTCATGAACGATTGGCCGTGTGCCAAGAATATTAATTAAAGTGCTGGTCGTTGAACCTAACATAATTAATAAATTCATGACCATGAGGTCGTCGTAGAATTATTAATATTAATTCATGACCATGAGGTCGTCGTAGAATTATTAAGGTTAGAGTCTGGGAGCATGGTCCTTGAACTCAGAAACCCTAATTTGACCGATTGACGATCAATTCATGGTCAGAAGTTTTAACCATGGGATGAATGAGGAGCAGCTACATGAGACCTTGGATCAACCACGTAGTGTCCATATGCTCACGTGAGCAAATATGATGAATTCACGAAGTGTTCATGATTTGTTGGTGAAAGAATGATTAAATGTTGGTTCAATCATTATTCAAAATGCTCGTCTGAAACTTAGGTGTAAAACCCTAATTAATTATGGGAGAGTGATGGACCGACCATAGAGTCATGGAGCCGGCCATGGGTTGTCCCGTGACCGTCTGATGGTCACTTCATGAAGAATCCAAAGTGGTTGGAAGTTTTGGACCTAATACGAGCAATTGTGCAAATTATGTCAAAACTATGAAAATCGATGGGATTGGCTTCCGTGAGCCGAAGAGCTAATCTTGGTCGGTCAAGATAATGTGCTCGTGTCCCTAAGGTGTCCGCGTCTCAGTCTTGAGAATTTTGATATTTTCTGGTGCACGTTTGAGCGACCATTTGAGAAAATATGACAAAATCAGAGTTTTTTGATAAAACCGTCAAAACTTCATCGGACGAAGGAAAATAATGATAAGTGAGAGAATCATGAAGTGTGGACCGGTCACAGTGATCACGTGACCAACTGTTGGTCGCTTGAGCAACCCCCAAACCCTAATTAACGTCCTTTACTAGAATTGATGTAGAATTCTCATAAGGACTCGGATTTTGATGGTCCGCCATTCATTCCATACGGAAAAGAATTTCCTACCTCCCAACGCGGGAGGTTTTAGGTTTTGAGTTCGTTCGGGAGGTGAAAACAGCCCGAAAGTAAAATTCAGGAAAGATTTAAGGGGCCGGTCCCACGATAAAACGAAGGAGTTTTGTTAAAATCAAGGAGTTTCCATGAGACGAAGTAAACACCATGAGACGATGGAAAATATTTATAAAATAAGGAATTGTGAGACTGGGACGCCGATGGTCAAAGCAAGGTCGGCCAGTTATGACCACGGTCCCATGGTGTCTCTTCCTTAGTTTTACATATTTTGATGATTTTATGAAGGATTCATGAAATTTGAGAAATTTGATAAATTTAGAGTGTTTTCATGAATTGAAGGAGTTTCCATGAGTTCATGGTCTTTGAAAAATATCAAAATAATAAAATTCGGCCGTGTGGGACCATGGAGGCGTGACCGACCGGTCATGACCTAATCCCACGAATTTTAATAATTTTTTAAATAATTTTTGGGTATTTTTTGATGATTTGAAGGAATTTTGAGAAAAATACCTTGAAATCAAGGAAAAATAAGATAATTAATAATGAAATAAATAAAACAGGGCGTGTGGGACCGGATAGGGCATGGCCGGCCGGCCAAGGCCCGGTCCCATGAGTTTTCATAATTTATTTTATTTTATTATTATTTTTGATGATTTAAGGAATTTTTTGAGGAAAAATACCATGAAATCAAGGAGTTTTTCATGAAATTAGAGAAAAATAATAATAATAATAAAATGATAAGGACCGTGAGGTGTGGGCCGGCTGGGACCAAGGCATGGCCGGTCGGCCAATGGTCACGCCCCACACACTCTCCTTGATTTTTGACGAACTCATAAAAGTACCACGAATCCGAAGAATTTCCTCAAGACGGAGATTTGATCAAACGAGAGAATTTTATCAAATCATGAAAAATAATAAAAGTGTATTAAAAATATAGAATTAGCGTGGAACTGACCATGACACGATGAGTTGATCGTGTGTCCGTGTCCCATCGCCTTGGTCAAATATTTTTAATTATTTATTATTTTCTTCCCTATTTTGCATAGGTTCATCGTTTCATCGTATTTTGAAATACTCGTTCGTGCGGTGATTGTTAATGCATCATCGTTGAATACACTTGCACCATTTGAAACAGGGATTACTCAAAGGTATCTCTGATGCCCGGTCGTTAATTATTTATTACTAATTCATGAAATTCAATGGAGAATAATCCATGAAATGAGTAATAAAACGGATAGATGTTTACTGTTAATTCATAGTATCAGCTAAAGATTTGACTACGAACTCAGAACAATGAGTGATCGTTTCCATTCCATGGGATCGATGTTGATTCGACCATGGAATAGGAGAAATGATATTTCCATTCCATGGGATCGTCGTTGATTCGACCACGGAATCGGAGCAATGATATTGCCATTCCGTGGGATCGTCGTTGATTCGACCACGGAATCGGAGCAATGATATTGCCATTCTGTGGGATCGTCGTTGATTCAACCACGGAATCGGAGCAATGATATTTCCATTCCGTGGGATCGTCGTTGATTCGACCACGGAATCGGAGCAATGATATTTCCATTCCGTGGGATCGTCGTTGATTCGACCACGGAATCGGAGCAATGATATTGCCATTCCGTGGGATCATCGTTGATTCGACCACGGAATCGGAGCAATGATATTGCCATTCCGTGGGATCGTCGTTGATTCGACCACGGAATTGGAGAAATCTTATTGCCATTCCACGGGATCGTCGTTGATTCGACCATGGAATCGGAGCAATAAAGGGATAATTAACCTCATGGGTCTATGCCTAGCAGAATAAACTGACTACGATAGGAGCATTAATTATCCTGACATGACTTGCCGTTAAGCCATATCCTTTATATAGTCAGGTTAAACTCGTTGTTTGTTCCTAAAGAAGATATTGCCCCGTAGAGCCGTCCATCCCGTGATACTATATAGAAATGACTAAAAGTATTCAGTATTCATGAGATTATGCCGCTGTCTAGACGTTGACTGCACATCTACATGTACTCTGAGAGAAAGCACTCTCCATTGAGAATTCGATGAGAGACCCGTGTCTCAATACTCACATGCGATTGCTAAATCGGCGGTCCGTACAATCATGAGTTTACGATTTTAGCCCTTGTTGAAAATCCACCATCTACACTTTTATATTGAGACAAAAGTCGTATAGTTATATAGTATTCGATTATACATATTTGATATTTCGAGCTGAGGTTAACTCGCTTATATATTTCTCGAAATATATGTTGGTAAGATTTCGCTTTAACCAACTTTATCTTATATATTATTGATGAAAGTCAAAATATGATCATATGAAAATCGCCTTATAACATCTCATTTGATGTAGACTCGGAATGTTTCGTATTGATTATGTCAATCACTTGAAAATAGATCTGATGCTAATAGTTTTTGAAAACAACTATTGTCATCCTTTAAGAATGTTTCAATGATTGAAGTAGAGTTTATAACACTTAACCATAATTGGATTATAGACATAGTCTGCGTACTTGCATATATGTTGATCCAAGAACGGTATAGTATGCATACCCATATATGTACTGGCGAGGTCAGGTAAAGTCCGAGAGCCTTGGTAAGCGTACCCCTATCCCAACCTAGTGTATACGTCTAGGTACGGTTATCCATATCTAAATGAAGGTACATTTCATTTTTGTGTAACAAGCTAAGACCATCTAATGGTGGAGAGATATTGCTTTGGTTTCAAGCAAACTTAGCTTGGATCTTAAATCAGGATTTATCTAACGGTGAATATTGATTGCTTTGTTCCAAAGCTATCAAACCCATATTTGAAGACTATATAAAGGAGAACTCTAGCAACTGGGAAAACCGAATCCCCACACCTCCTGTGTGATACTAGTTGCGACTAGAGTCAATTCTCCTTTAACCTTAGGTTTATTCCAAAACCTTGTGGGAGACAGATTTATCTATATCAATAGGCTTTTCTGTGTGAGACTGATTGGTTTATTAAGATTTTGACTTTGGGTCGTAGCAACTCTTAGTTTTGGGTGAGATCAGCTAAGGGAATCAAGTGTGTAGAATCCCGCTGGGGTTCAGAGACGTAAGGAGATCAACTGTACCTTGATCAGTGTGAGATTGGTTAGGGCTCAACTACATTCTAGTCCAAAGTTCATTGGTAGTAGGCTAGTATCTATGGCGAATTAATATACAGTGTGGTGTTCAAAGCTAGACTAAGTCACGGGGTTTTTATGCATTTGCGGTTTCCTCGTTAACAAAATTTTTGGTGTTTGTGTTATTTCTTTTCCGCAGTATATTTGTTTGTATAATTGAAATATCACATGTTGTGCGTTAAGTTCAATCAGTTCTTGAATCCGGCCTTTGGATTGTTGATTGAATTGATTGACACTTGGTTATTGGTTTGTGATACTATCCAAGTTATTTCTCTTATTCAATCGGGCTCGCAAATTTTTATTATTTTGATTGCGGATTGAATTAAGAAATTGAGATATAACTCTTTCATATACTTTTCTAAAGATTGAGTCTGACTGTCTAGTTGATTCTCTTGAAAGTATATTGGAGTTAGTCCATTCGACGAACAAAATATTGGATGTGGTTGTTAGAACCTCGCTTTTTCAATTGGTATCAGAGCAGGGAAACATGCTAAGACCTCATAAGTCTGTGTTTTTAGCGATCTGGTTATGGATGATAATATCTCAGATAACGCATCACCAGTTCAGAAACATTCTGATTTGGTTCAAAGCCTTGTTTTTCCTGAGAAGTCTCCCACACCTTCTCAATTGTCTGAAATTGTATATAACTGGAAGCACGCCTAGATGAGCAGTTGGATAACCTTTCAAATGAAAGTGATTCTGATGAGGGACAAGGTGTTAATGGAGAAGTCTCACAATATATCAAGCTTTTTTACCAACTCATGAAGAAGAAAGGGTCAACATCTTGCTTGAATGAGTTTATGACTCCTCTCTGTCTAGAAAACAGGAAAATTAGAAAATTCTTTAAGGGATACGATTGTGGTTATAATCTTTTACAATATATACTTAAAAATCATGAAGAATATGTATGTTCAAAGAAGTATGAATGTGAAAATCTTCTTCTAAATCTTTTTAAGTTGAAAGAAGAACTTGTTGAATCTGAAGCAAGGATTAACTCTCAACAGAGTTGTTTCAAAGACAGAGAAATTTTTTTTCTTTCTCGAGAAAAGCAACTTGAGGCTAATTTAACTGTTGCTCTTGATAAAATCAATATGTTGGAAGAGGTCTTGAAAATTTTCAATTCTAGTTCAAACAAATTAACCACAATGCTAGGAGCAAGTAAAAATTATCGTAATACACGAGGATTGGGATATAAGGGAATAGATGCTCCAAGTACTAGCAAAGAGGTAAAATTTGTCAAGGCTATTGATTCTTTACAACAAAAGGTTTCCACTAATGGAAAAATTAAAATACCTTCACTGGTAGTTAAGGTTCGACAGAGTAAAGTATATCAACCTCCAAAGTCAGCACATACGGATCGAGGTAAGAATATTCCTTATGTTTGCTACTATTGTGGAAATAAAGGTCACCTAGAAAGGAGATGTTGTTTCCGTATAAGGAATGAGAAACTTCATGATGTTCTTGTTTGGGCATCACAAGAAGTTGCGAAACCAAGATCATATGTTAAGACTAATCCTCTTAATGTTACAGGTTATAACTGTCCAACCTCCAGCCAAAAGAATCAATGATGTGATAAACCTAGATTTTCCTATAAACGTCATACGAATCATTTTCACAATCATAATGGATATCAAAAGGATAACTTCGTAAAGACGAAGACAAGATCTGATGCTCCTAATTGGAGAAAGACTAACTTGCAAAAGAATAGTCAATCCAATTCTCTTTCGAGAAATCTAGAAGAGAGTAATGGGAACAAGGTTCATATTGTTCCTAAACGCACTCAGAAGTGGGTACCAAAGAAAGCATATGATACTTTAAGTGTGAAAAGGAATGATCTCCCAGAAAATTCCATGACTGTGGAGAAGGTAATATCCATGATGTTGGAACTTACAAAGTTCTTTGGAAAGATGGGTTTGGATGTGAAAGGATCTAAAAGCGATCTCTTTCATGATAACCCAAAAATGAAACAGAATAAGCCAAAAACTATAGATGGTGAAAATTCCATAGTTACGTAAAAGTATGTTTCAGTCACTTGTGGTGATCAAGACATCGTTCACCTTAACGCAACTTGATTTTGCTGTAACTGCATCCTCACCAAGGAATGCCCTGTTAGGTATACGGTGAGGGAAGCGTATGAGAATTGGGGAGCACAGATTATGTTTGGTTAGGTTGTTGAATTCGATTGGACCCATCTAAAAAGGTATGTCTATAAACTTGAGCAAGATTTGTGCTTTTATTTATTTGCTGAGAGTGCTTATAATGATCCACGTACCTTTCTTATCGTTCATTTCTACCCAACTTGATCTTTGTTTAAGGTTCTTAAATGTTTAGGTTTGAAAATAGTAGTTCGGGATGTTTGGACTTCATGGTACACATACCATGTATGCATACCATCATTTAAAATCAAAATCCAGGGATTTTAGTATGCAAACCCATTTGCATACTGCTCCTGATCACAAAAATTTGTTTGCAAACCCATATGCATACTGGCATCTAGACATCGATATGCAGTAAACTTGTTTAGGCAGTAACTTCTTCGTCCGAACTCAGAATGACCTCATTATTTTTGAATTCTATTCCTTTTTGAATTCTCTTCAAATTGGAAATAAGAATTATTGAATTTGGATGAGTTAATATTGGTCTTTTTCCCATCTCTTGTTTTTGAGTTTTTTGCTCCGTTTCATCGCACTTGTTCCACTTCTCTTGGACTTGGGCACTTGGATTCTTGGAGTAATTCTACTCTAAGCTCATTTGTAGCTTTTACAAGAATGTTGTTGGTGAATCACAAAGAAGGAAGTTCAAGGATGGGCAGTAGTACGCATTGTTATGGGATTCTTGAATGATCACAATCATCTTATGTGAACTATGGTGCATGGTCGTTAATGATTTTGTATGTTCTTCTTTGTTAAGAAAATATTTTTATATGACTTTGGTAGCTATTCTTGGTGTAAATCCGTGCGAAAAAGATTGATTCTACCTTCAAAGGAAAAATATTTTTGCAGTATTAATCTCTATGGTTTTATATATAGCAACTTGTTATGAGATATGTGTGTTTTCTTCTATGAACTATGATTGTCCCATATATGCTCAAAAGTTAAGTATACTATATGTCATTATACATATATTGATAAAATATATAATGAACTTTTGACAACAAAAGTTAACCTATTATGTCATTATAAAAATAATTGATGGAAGATAGGGTGAACTTTTGTTTACAAATATTAAGTCTATTATATGTCTCTATCCAAATAGTGATAAAAGATAAAATAAATCTTTGATTATTCCACAGTATGGGTCTTTCCCTGATCCACATCTTTGTGAATGTACTGTGTTGCTCCGTAAGTTTTCTTATGTTGAGCATGGCCAATTGAATTGATCATTTCCTTTGTGGTTAATTCAATTGAGATTTTTGGATACAAATTCATGTTTCATGTGATTTGAGTATGTCCAAAGAAATCCTTTTTTTCTTATAAAAGTAAGGTCGCTCTTGTTGTTCTTTCGGGAATGACATTTTATGGGGGAGAGTTCTTAATTGAACTTGTTCTTAGTTGTCATATCTTTTTTGGGAGTATGGTTGTGGAATATTGTAGGAGTTTCTTGTATATTTATAAACTCCTTGATGAATACACTAAGTTTCGACTATGTGAAATCATCGAAACAAATTTGATATGTTCTCTTTTGGTCATGAAGTATCTCTATGAAAATTACATTAGGATCCCATTAGTTTTCGTACCTTTGCCAATTTATATTGACAAAAAGGGGGAGAATTAATGTGTAGTTCACACTACAAATACATATGGTTTACAGATCATTATGTAAAGGGGAGTGGTTTTCATTGGGATATAAAGTATTGACTAAGGGGGAGTGATACATATAACCATAGTATTGTTGTCAAAGTTGTGATACAATTGGACTTTGATGTTGTGTAGTAAAACTATGACATTGTATAACAATTATTGAGAGCGACTGTTTTCTCATTGTTATGTCTACGGATCTTCAACAACTATGATGTTGAGGTGAACACGTTCAGAATCACTGGTGTAGTTGCAGGAAATCCTACACTACACCCTTGATAAGAATTTACAGTAATTAACGCATATTTGAAGATTAAAAACAACACTTTATTATTTGATTCTCAGAAATGTTTACAAAAAATGGAAGAAATCAAGAATACAACCGCTCTCTTGAATTTTCTCTCTCCTCAAGACTTTCTCAACACTCAAAAATACATCATCATCTCTCTGAATATACTGGGTCTCTTTATATATGGGTAGTTACATAGTGGATGACAGCTAAGCTATCCTTTAATTTCGGATCTGACTCGCGATATTATCGCAGTAGTTATAATGTCAATTCTCGCAAGCGTTGTAACCATCGCAGGACAATCATGCTCTTCTCGTGTTTCTTCATTCATCATCTATTACGTCACTCTTTAAATTATCTTGTGATACTCGCAAAGTGTTTTTGAAGAACCCGCGGTGGTATTCGCAAAAGTGTTGTTAATCTCGCAAGAGTAATATCATGGCGATATTCTGGTCCTACATATTGCCTCTTCTCATGTCTTTTCTGTGAAGGAGGAAAGATCATGAGAATTAAAATGTCGCAGCTGTTCATCTTTTCGCTTTTTACTGTTCTGACACATTTCTGCATCTATTTCCAGATTTATTACACGTATTTTTTCTTGCATTCAACTTCTGACACGTCCCTTTAAACCGCTGCATTCCAACCGTTCACGTCTCTTCCTTATATTAATTGCACTTATCTTCTCGAGATTTTTTACCTTCTATATATATCTTCTTCACTCTTCTCTTTTCTTATTTTTACTTCTTTCCATAATTTCTCTGCAAATTCACTGTTCTTCCGTAAATTCCGGATCTGCTACTGTTACAATTTTTCTTTCGAACTTTTACTCTTTCAATCTCCATTCCCATACTAAAAATGGTTGCAGCTGGTCGCAAATATGTGATTTCTTTCGAGAAGATTCAAAAAGAACTTCAAGATAAAGGTTTTACTTTATCCACCATTCAGAATCAAAACCCTAAGTCTGAACTTTATGTTCTATTATTTTCTGATCTTCCATGTAACTGCGAGAAGATCATAGTCTCGCTAGGCCAGATTGTGGTTGGTCTTCCCATTCCTCTCTATTACCCTGAACTTCCTTTATTCTATGAGACACTATCTCACGCGAAGTTCTTGCGGGCGATATACCTGTTGAGTGGGGATTGTATTAGCTTAATGCTTGAGTATGCTACTCACGGTGCTGGTAAAGAATCTCGTTACCCTGATACTGCCAAGAATCCTAAATTCAAGGATATCCCAATTGTCCCCACGAAGTATACTGTGGATAACTTCTTCATAAATTACAATATAATTCCTATGAAGAAAGACAGCACTTGTTGGGGTGTCCGCTTACAGAAGAAGGATGACATCGTTGAAGATAAAGTTCTTATGTTAGATATCGATTGGAATACGAGGAATAATCAAGGCCCTCGCCACTCTAGTGATGACAAATGGTTCATTTTTCCATTATGCCTAGAGGGTCCCTACATCTCCGGTCCTCATACATTTCCTGCGAACCTCACAGAATATGAACCATGGGTTTTCAACTGGCCTGAAAGGAATAAAGAGGTATGTTCCCTCAAATTTTTTGCATAATTATCATTATTATCTTCCTCATGTTTTCATACTCTCGCTGACTACTCCAATTTTTCCAGATTAACAAGTTGAAACTTAACTACCAGAAATTTGGGAAGCCCTACACCTTTTTAGCCCTTAAATCTCTCACAGATGAAGTAAGAAATATTCCTTTATGATTCTTAACAATATATTGTTGCCTCTATTTCTTATCTTTATCTGTGTTCGCAGGTTATTGAAGAAATAGAACCTGTGAAGATTGTGAAAACTAAGGGGAAAGACAAAGATACTTCTCGCAAGGAGACATCTAATGTTCCTCATAAAGAGAAGTCTACTGCTCCTCGCAGAAAAAAATCTGGTGTTCCTCCCTAAAAGAAAAGAAAAACTCAATTCTCTTCTTCTTCAACTCCTTAATCTAATGAAGAAAATTCAAGGGATGATTCTGATAATGACAACGATGATGATGATTTTGACGCTGATATCCCTTCCGCAATGGAATCCTCCCAACCTGAATCTTCCATGGCCCAGCTGTCTAACATTTTTGGCGATATTACACATGGTATCGCAAATGATTATGGAAATGAAGCTCTTAATGGGGTATCCCAGGCTCTTGCCAAGATCTGTAATGCTCCTATACTGGTTGATAATGATTCCCTCTAAGGAATCTCAAGATCAATAACTCCCAGTCTCTTAAATTCTCTTGGTATACTAGTATGTTTTCATTTCTTCACCATATTTATGTATTTATTTCCTCTCCAAGCTTTAATTTACATTTTTCCCTCGCAGACTGGAAGAGATTCCTTTGATGTTGCCTCAGACTTGGAGAGGAGACGCGCATCTTTTCACAAGAAGAATACCGTTCTTCGCAAGAAGAATGTGGAGTTGGAATCTGAGTCCGCTAGTCTTCGCGGGCAATTGGAATCTGGGTTTGCTGACCTTCAAGAAAAGATTAAGCGGTTGGAAACTGAACTTTATTCCTTGTGAGATAAGTTCGCAAGCTTCCAAGATGCGAACGATCAACTTTATGGTAAAAAAATCTTTCTCTTTTTCTTTAACCTTGTATTCCTTTGCATTTTTTCTTATTTTCCTTCTTCGCGGATGTTTACGGCCTTTCTGACGAAGTTGTATTCTTTCGTTCTTTTCCAAACCCAATAGACGATGATACTTTTCTCAATCGCCTTAATGAATCCTTAATTATCTTTTCAAATGAACAGATTAATTCCCTTTCTGTAGATGATCTTAGATACAAATTTCATCTTTTAGCAATTGATCACAGATCTAGTTTGAGAGCAGCTAATACATCCAAGCGTCAATATCTTAACTCTAAAGAAGAAATCAAGATTCTAAGACCCAAAAAGTGATCTTATAGATAAAAAAGATCGTATCTCTAGACAAGGAGCTCAAACTTTAGCGGATTTTCATAAAACCCTTCTTGAAGTCCAAATTGAAAGAGATAAACTTATCCGCGAGAGAGATGATTTTGTTGTAAGAGAAAACCAAATTCGTTCCCGTCTTCTTATTAATAATAATGACGAATTCGCCTGGGCTGCAAATATTCTTGACAATGCCAGAGTTAACTTAGGTGTAGATGTTAGTCTTCATGTTGAAAAAGCGGCCTTAATTAAAGACATGATTTCTGAAAGAGAAGGTTGTTAATTGTTCTTCCTTTTTAATTTCTTGTCTTTTATAGTTTTTTGCGAAATTTCCAACTTGTTATTATATACTCGCAGGAGCTGAGAAGAGATACTCTGAAAGAATTGGAGAGCTTGAAGCTGATAAGAATCAACTCGCAAATACTCTTGCTGCTCGCAATGAGAAATATTCAAAACTGAAGACCCAATTAAAGGTTACTGCTACCAATTTTAGTAATCTCCTTGTTGGTGTTCGCAATGATTCTGCCAAGAAGGTCTACGATGATCATAACATTCCTCACTCTTTGTATCCTTTCCTCGCGGAAGAAGTTCCAAAGAATACTCCAAATCTTGTTATCTCTGACAGTTAAGCTAGAAAATCTGGCGGAGATGATGGTGAAGACAAAGAAGAAAAATCTGGCAAGGATGATGATGGATCTAACTAGTTTTGTTTCCTCTTTTTAATCTCCTTGTAATATTTGTACATTCATCTCCTTCCTCTTGTGATATTACTGCAAGGTTCCTTGATGTATAAATTTCTTTTGCTTCTATCTGTATGAATTAGAAAATAATTCTTTTCTGCAATATAGTTAATCAACATGATTATTAATCTTTAACTATCTGTGTAAATGTATCATATAATAATATCTACGTAAATTTATCATATGATGATGAATAACAATTTTATCATTATGTTCATTCCCATACTTGCCTCTGTTATTCATCTGCAATATGAAAAAATTGAGTAGAACTTAGATATTAGTTGTGAATAAAATCTATTTAAATATTATTGCCTTTATCTTTGGGTTTAATATCGCAAGTCTCATTATCTCTGCGCCAATATCGCAGTCATTCAATTTTGATTTCTTGTGGTCTTATTATTCCTTCCTAGTTAAAGGTCTTATTTTGCCACATTTTGTATTGGCGACAAAATCGCAGGAAGTCCTTACACTTGCATGTAAAAACCCATTGATCTTGCCTTATCTGCGTTTTGTCACTTTCTCTGCGACAATATGACTAGTTTAAGCTCCCTTGCAAGAACAAAGCCTCATGACATTGCCGTCTTGCGATGAAATCGCAGGACATCCTTACACTTTCATGTAAGAACCCATTGATCTCATCTTATGTTTTTCTTATGGCTTGTTGCCTCTGTATAATATTTGTCACGCGACAATATGACAGGCCTAAATGTTCTTGCGATCATAAAGCCCCATGACATTGTCGTCTTTAGACACTTATCAGATCCCTAATGGAGGGTGCCTCCCTTATCTTCCCCCTGGTTGCCCCTTCAAGGAGGGCACATCGTCCATACAAGACTAGCTCCTCCCAACTGGTCTTAACAACAACCAGCTATTTTCGTAGCCTCTTGTACTCTATGCCTATATGGCTTATAGTTACAAGACTGCACCCTAAGTGGGGTTTTCTTCGGGCCGAGTGCATCATAGCCAAGATTTTCCAAGAATGGCCAGGGTAGTTTTGTACGCCCCGGGCACCCTTGGCTCAACCGTGTACCTCGACGCCTTGATCATACTCTGCACTCCTTAGAAAAGACCCTCGGTCGTCCAACCAGGGTATAACCTTATACAGTTGGAAATCCAAGGTACCTCCCTCGGATAGGTTTTATTTAATTCCAACATCTCCATGACTCAAGTTCCAGCAGCGGTATAACCTTATCCTTGAGCCATGCAAAGAGATACCCCCTTATATGACGCACTTTAGGTCTTACATTTGCCTCTTGCGAAATTTTATTCGCGAACTAGGGTGTACGCCATAAAGGTTCGTCCCATTCTTATGTCTCTGCGAAATTTTATTCGCGTTTCTTGCGAGTATTGCAATTCTGATGAAATTTCTTTTCTTTGATCTTCTGTTTATTTGCATTTCAACTCTTGTATAATTTTTCAATTTTATCTTTTTATCTTTTGAAATATTTTCTTCAACATTTACCTTTCTACTTACTACTTTCTGCTTTTGCCCTTTGGTTGCGTTTTGTTGTTTTCTCTCCATCTGCGAGACGCTCGCCATCTACTGTTTGCAACTCATGTTGATTTCGCAGTGTTCCCTCCTCTCGCCGCTCTATTGTATCAACCATCAGCTTATCACCTCTTTGTTTTTGCTTGATATTATGTTTCCAATTTCTATTCCTTGCTGCTCATACTTTGCAAGATTCCATGTCAATTTCATAACATTTTCTTCCTTCAATAAAATCTCCCTTTATAACTCCAACACCGCTGGGATATGGAAACTTAATGCACTGGTGATAAGTTGACGCTACACCTAAGATTCCATGTAACCATGGCCTGCCAATTAAGGCGTTATATGGTGATTCTATGTCAACCACACAAAATTTAACTTTGGAGGATAATCCCTTTAACGGAATCAGCATAGTAATTTCCCCTTTGGGCTTGCTGGCAGTACCGTTGAAACCTTAGATCTTATAGGTTGACGATATCAGATCCTCGTCTCTTCCACCCATGGTTTTGTAAGTATGATAAAATAAGATATCAACTAAACTTCCAGTATCTATTAGAACTCTGTTAATGGCCTAAGAATCTTCAGTTTTACCATCATCATTTTCTTCATCTTCTTCTTCTATTTTTTTTGGGTTTATTTCTAATATTATCACCAGTGGGTTGTCATGCATCTCGCCAGGCTCTGGTACTTCTTGTGCAGTGAAAGAAATAATTTGGTTTTGCCACTCCTCTAATGGCGAGACTCTCGTAATATTCATTATCTCTCTTCCATCCGCGTCTCTCGCGAAGACTCTGCTTAGTACATTGTCGTGGAAATCCTCAATAGTCTTGTATGAATGTATGATGGAATTACAGAACAAATTCTTCGCCTTGGCTCCAACCTCTATCACAAATGTTTCTGCTCCTTTTATGGTATTCACTCTGTGAATATCTGGTGCCGGTGGTAACTCCTGAGATTGCGGATGTCCTATTAGAAAATGATTTAACTTTCCCTGATCTATCATCCTCAAAATTATTCTTTGCAATCGTTTACTGAGTGACCATGAAATGATGGTAAGGACAAAATTCTTGATTTCGATTATTTGGATGTGGCTCTTTTCCCATATTCCATGGTGATGGTATATTTTCCATCAAAATGATAGCCTCCCAAATTTTTTCTATACTAGCATTTAGAGGTGGCATTTTAATTTCTTCCCATATTATCTTCTGACTCCCTTGCCCTCTAAAATTATTTTTCCTCTGACCGCCATAAATCTCTTGCGGCTGATCAAGTATTTGAATTTTATTATTTCCACCGTGATTGTAATAATTTATTTCCCTTTCATACTCCTCTTGATCTCGACTTCACATGGCTACTAATTTCTGCTGGTTATCAATCACCACTTTCTCTTGTTGTGGCTGCGAGGTACTCGCCACATTATTAATCATTTTAGGAAGTAAACTTCTGTTTTCCGCTATTGAGCTGGTGTTTGCGACTGGATATGATTCCTCATTTTGTTTCTCCTCCCAAGCAATGTATTCTTCTTGTAGTTCTCGCAGCTCAGTCATTGTGATGGTATTTTTGATTCTGAAAATTTGTATGTACATCAGATTGGTTGCGAACATTGCATTAATGAAAGATAAAATGAGGTATCTCTCATCCACCCCACCTGACATTTTACTGAACATTATATTTCATCTTATGGTTAGGTGTTTCAGACTCTCGTCAATCCTTTGTTTTAACCCAAATACATCTTCAATACCGTGCCGCGAAGAATTTTTGCTTATATACGCTCCCAGAAATGTAGCTTGCAAATGGTCGAAAGAAGTTATAGTATTTTTAGGTAAGCCTTCGAACCATTTTAGCGCCTCACTAGTTAAGCTGGACGCAAAATATTTGCATAATACAGCATCATGGTTTTCCCATTGTAGCATACACCTAACATAAGCCTTGACATGTTGAACAGCACAGGTAGTCCCATCGAAGATACTGGTTAATGATGGTAAATTGCATTTTGGAGGGATTCCTCCTAATTTTACTTCTTGAGTGAATGGGGTTCTCGCAGCTTCCTCAATGGCTTCATCAAATTGCTTTCTGCCTCCTTCTATTCTGTTATTTAACATTCCCCTCATTTCTGCTATCTCTCTTAAGATTTTTTCATTCCCAGCTGAATTTTGCTCCATTGGTCTTTTCAGTGCAGCTTCTCTTCTTCTGCGTTCATATCTTTCTTGTCTTGCGAGATTTTGTGTATCTTCATCTGCATCTTCATTCTGCCTTCTTCCACGATTTTCCTCTTCACCTCCTTCTTGAATTCGCGACTGATTATTCCTTCCAATTTCTTCTTTGCGAGTTTCTTCATTTCTCATCGTTTTGTCTTTGCTGTCTTTCTATTCTCCTTTGTATTCTATCATATTCCTCATTGATATTATTGTTATGGATATTTTGTGTGTGTCTCCTTTCTCGATTGTCATGATTATTCTTCCGTATTGCTTCTTGAAACTCTTGTTCTTCCACTTCTTCTCTTAATCTTTCTCTTTCGCAAGCTAGACGTGCTTGTTCAGCATAATGCCTCTCAATTTCGTCCTCAATGATTCTTTGGATTTCTCGCCCATGTAATATTCTTCTATCTTCTTCTCGATTTTCTTCACCATTTTGGTTATTTCCACCCTCTTGATTTCTATTATCACGTCTACCATTCACAGTTTTACTGTGTGGAACGTAGCGATCATTAATTATCTCTTCTTTTCTATGATGCTGCTCTTCATTTGGATTTTGCATTTCCTCTCGGATATTTTCTCCAGCATTTCTCATAGGGGAATTTCGCCTTGGTTCTTCTCTAAATGATCTTGAACTTGATCTAGTAGTACTTTTTGATCTCCTACTTTGTAATATCAAATTCTCCATTCTTAACTCGTGATTCTGTCTTGTTAGATTCGCACGTTCTTCCGCCTCTAACCTCCTTCCTCCTGTATTCTTTGTCTTAAGTCATCTGTTGTTTCATTTTTCCCTTCTCCATGAATTAATCCTTCAACCACTCCTTGATCTCTTTCTTCTCTTCTTTCATTTCTTAATTGTCGATCTTCTGTTTCTTCCATCGAATTTGATTGCCAAGTATGCACACTCACTCTGTCATAATCCACAGCTCTATCTTGTATTGGTGTATGTTGATTCAACTGTTTAATTTGATTTTCTCCTTCATTCATTGTTCTTATCCTTAAAGATTCTCCCATTTCATTTATTCCTCCACCTGCAAGTCTTTTACTCCTCCTTACAGTTGTTGGTGGTTCTGATGTATTTCTTCTTCTTCTAGCGATTAATCTTAGTAAACTGTTGGATATTACGTAAGATCTTTCACTAATTGTTCCAAATTCCTTCCAATCGCAATGTCAATTTTTATCTTTTTCTTCAAATAATCATCAATTCATCCCTGTTTCAGGCGCCAAAATGTAGTTGCAGGAAATCCTATACTACACCCTTGATAAGAATTTACAGTAATTAACACATATTTGAAGATTAAAACAACACTTTATTATTTGATTCTTAGAAATGTTTACAAGAAATGGAAGAAATCAAGAATACAACCGCTCTCTTGAATTTTCTCTCTCCTCAAGATTTTCTCAACACTCAAAAATACATCATCATGTCTCTGAATCTACTGGGTCTCTTTATATAGGGTAGTTACATAGTGGATGAAAGCTAAGATGTCCTTTAATTTCGGATCTGACTCGCGATATTATCGTAGTAGTTATAATGTCAATTCTCGCAAGCGTTGTAACCATCGCAGGACAATCATGCTCTTCTCGTGTTTCTTCATTCGTCAGCTATTACGTCACTCTTTAAATTATCCTGTGATACTCGTAAAGTGTTGTTGAAGAACCCACGGTGGTATTCGCAGAAGTGTTGTTAATCTCGCAAGAGTAATATCATGGCGATATTCTGTTCCTACAACTGGAATACTTGGAAGTGACAAAGATTTCGAGTAATGTTGAAGAACCAAGGAGATCAAGCATTTGAAGGAGAATCTACAAAGTTTATTTATTTTGTAATCCATATTTATTGATAGTTTTGTCACTAAAATTGACAAAGGGGGAGATTGTTAGAGCACTGCTCGGTCAAACTCGCAAGCGTTTCTATATCAAACTTGTTTTTCAAGTTTATTGATCAAAGTTATAAGTCTTGATTTCTAGTCTACTTATAGCTATGTCTCGGACTAGGATAGGTTGTGTAGTTGAGCTTTAGACTTCACGACATTCATCAATTGAAGACAAAGAACTACTAAGGGGAGATTGTGGAACTTCATCAACAAAAGGTATGTGGAGATTGAAACTCGTCTATCACTCGGAAAGTCTATTTCTACTTTATATCCTATATTGAGACAAAAGTCGTATAACTATATAGTATTCAATTATACATATTTGATATTTCGAGCTGAGTTTAACCCGCTTACATATTTCTCGAAATATGTGTTGGTAAGTTTTCGCTTTAACCAAGTTTATCTTATATTCTTGATGAAAGTCAAAAGATGATCATATGAAAATAACATTTCATTTGGTGTAGAATCGGAATGTTTCGTATTGATTATGTCAATCAATTGAAAATAACTTTGATGCTAATAGTTTGTGAAAACAACTATTGTCATCCCCTAAGAATGTTTCAATGATTGAAATAGAGTTTAGAACAGTTAACCATAATTGGATTATAGACATAGTATGCGTACGTGCATATATGTTGATCCAAGACCGGTATAGTACGCATACTGGCGAGGTCAGGTAAAGTCCGGGAGCCTTGGTATATGCGTACCCGTACACGTACTGGCGAACTTAGTTGAAGTCCGGGAACTATTGTATGCATACCCATACGCGTACTGAATTCAACTGATGTTTTGGATGTGTGATAGTATGCGTACCTATTTGCGTAATGTCGGACACAGTCCAAGTCTGGCTGCTTAAGTATGTGTACCCGTTTGCATACTTGAGTGGTTTAAGTTCTAGAATCAGTTGTGCCATGAACTAATATATTTATATATAATAAAGAATGCAATATTTTGCAAACCGTGGCTATAATGTTCATGAATTGATTTGAGTGAATCAAACCAATTTTGCTTCAATTGTGTCTTGTATACTTCTATGAGAATATAAATAATTGAACAACTCTATAACTAGTTTCATTTGAGTCGTTTGAACTAGTTGTGGTTGATATGAATATGGTTGATATGATAGTGTTCATATGGCTAACTATGGTTAACTATTGTTGGGCCAACCTAGTGTACACGTTTAGGTACGGTTATCCATATTTAAATGAAGGTACATTTCATTTGTATGTATCAAGCTAAGACCATCTAACGGTGGAGAGATATTGCTTTCGTTTCAAGCAAACTTAACTTGGCTCTTAGATCAGGTTTCATCTAATGGTGAATATTGATTGCTTTTTTCCAAGATTTTTGTTAGAGGGAGAGCAAAAAGTGATCTGAGGATAGCGAAAATCATTGTTAACTCACTAATTAGGTCACTTTGATAAATTTGCTTGACTCGGACCAGAATGTCCTTATCGTTGTCAACATTCTTTTTGCACACTCATAGTTCAAATCCATTAGTTAACCTAACCTAGTGCATAAATTTTTAGTCGAACTTTCTTGATTAATCTATGGGGAAGGAAGATAAACAGAGAGTGTCACTAACGAACATGTTTATGATATTTTTGATTTGACTTCGCATAAGCATGTGAGAGTTGGAAAGAGAATTACAAAACACAACCCATGTGGAAGTGAGAAAAAGAATATTGTTAATAATCATGGATAATCTTATTAATGCCTTCACTCTCTATCATGAACTCTCTACAAGTTTGCTTCCATGGCCTACGGTTAGTGTATCTTCAGGAAAAAAACAAGCAAACACCTACTTCTTGCTCTACATAGATCTATGATTTCTATGTCTCGGAACCACCTTAACTATTTACGGTTTATTTGTTCTGAATAACATATGACTATTAATGCATACGTCCGGTGATCCAGTGATTTTTATTCATGCAAATAATTGAATGTGACAATCCTAATTTTATGTTTCCAATCCACCGCTTTCCTATCAATATATAAACCCATGAATCCAAAATATATTTGTTCTTGAATTCATAATCAAAGCATTTTAGTGGTTTCAACAGAGAGATGTTTAACTGCATATTAGTGGAAGATCCATAAACTGGAGCAGTAAGGATTTTGATTTCTCCGATTATACTCCAATGTTAGATGGGTTTATTGAAGAAACAAAATGATAAGAAAAAATTGGATGCAAAGAACGAAGAAAAGAGGGACATTTTGGTCCGATGCAAAAACAAAATTTGACTCACCTTAGAATGAAGTTAGCGAGTTAACAACGATTTTCGCTTTCCTTGGATCACTTTTTGCTCTCCCTTTAACAAAAATCTTGTTCCAAAGCTATCAAACCCTGATTTGAAGACTATATAAGGGAGAACTCTAGCAACTGGGAAAACCGAATCCCCACACCTCATGTGTGATACTAGTTGCGACTAGAGTCGATTCTCCTTTAACCTTAAGTTTATTCCAAAACCTTGTGGGAGACAGATTTATCTATATCAATAGACTTTTCTCTGTAAGACTGATTGGTTTATTAAGATTTTGACTTTGGGTCATAGCAACTCTTAGTTGTGGGTGAGATCAGCTAAGGGAATCAAGTGCGTAGAATTCCGCTGGGGTTCAGAGACGTAAGGAGATCAACGATACCTTGATCAGTGTGAGATTGGTTAGGTCTCAACTACATTCTAGTCCAAAGTTCATTGGTAGTAGGCTAGTATCTATGGCGACTTAATATACAGTGTGGTGTTCAAATCTAGACTAAGTCCCGGGGTTTTTCTGCATTTGCGGTTTCCTCGTTAACAAAATTTCTGGTGTTTGTGTTATTTCTTTTCCATATTATATTTGTTTATATAATTGAAATATCATAGGTTGTGCGTTATGTTTAATTAGTTCTTGAATCCGGCCTTTGGGTTGTTGATTGAATTGATAGACACTTGGATATTGGTTTGTGATACCATCCAAGTTATTTCTCTTATTCAATCAGGCTCGCAAATTCCTATTTGTTTGATTGCGGATTGAATTGAGATATTGAGATATAACTCTTTGATATACTTTTCTAGAGATTGAATCTGACTTTCTAGTTGATTCTCTTGAAAGTATACTGGAGTTAGTCCATTCGGATTGCCGACAAAATATTCGGTGTGGTTGTTAGACCCCCATTTTTTCACTCAAGTCATACGCAAAGGCACTCCCATTTAATCTAATAAACTCCTTTGCCTGGTTAGATAAATCTATCAAATAACTACAAAGTAGTCAAGTTTAAATTCGCAATCAATCGATATAGATTTCAACAAGAAACTATAAAGTGATGCCGATCTCACGCAACTAATCAATCGAATAAATCCGATTCTAGTTGGATCCCAGACGATAAAGGTTTATGCACACCCAAATATATGAGAACCAAATAAGAAATCTTCTTTGTCTTCAAATCTTCAATAAACACCTGCACAACCCCACTTGAATCTCTTGTGATCAATCACACACATAACGGGGTCTGTTATCAATGGATTATCACAAGATATCTTTAGATCTATAATTTTTTTAAAGATCTCGTCGATACTTCGATCTAGTTTGAGTGAATCTTATATCATAAGAGAAGATTCTCAAGAATAAACAAACTAGGTGCAATCAAAGTTTTCCTGGATCTTAGGACAGTTTGCTAGAGATGCAAACATAGGTATTTATAGACCAAGTATGTTTGGACACCAAGCAATTTCCAAAACCGAAAATATTCTCAAGATATGCAATGAATAGCAAAATTCGGTTTTCCTAATAAATGCTTGTCCAAAATTTTCGAAATCTCTCAATAGAAAATCTCCAATTAGTAAATTCACATTACTAATTTTTATTCTATAGAGATATGCATTTAATTGCTGGTAATTAAAGCATATAAAACCAAAAACCTTAATTAAAAGATTCCTAATTTATTTCGGCACAGGATCTCCTTGAGTACTAAGGAATATCTTTGAACAATAAATGATAAGAGTTACTGAACGTGTTCAAAGTATGTTGACATATTTTCATTGTAAAACTATAGAAGTCTTGATTTCTAGTCTACTTATAGCTAAGTCTCGGATTAGGATATAAACTGTAGTTGAGCATTAGACTTCACGGCGTTCATCGATTGAAGACGGAGAACTACTAAGGGGAGCTTCTGGAAATTTATCAATAAAAGGTATGTGGATTATGGAACTCATCTATCACTCAAAAGTCTATCTACTCTATCTCCTATTGGAGACAAAATTCGTATAGCTATATAGACTTCGATTATACACATTTGGTATTTCGAGCTGAGTTTAACTCGCTTACATATTTCACAAAATATGTGTTGGTAAGCATTCGCTTTAACCAAGTTCATCTTATATTCTTGACGAAAGTCAAAAGATGATCATGTGAAAGTCGCCTGGTAACATCTTACATGATTTGTGTGAGACAGTCATTTGATGTAGACTCGGAATGTTTCGTATTGCTCTGCCGATCACTTGAAAATTGTTTTGAAGCTAATAGTTTATGTGAGAAAGCTATTGTCATCTTCCGAGAATGTTTCAATGATTGAAATAGTAATTTAGAACAACTAACCATGATTGGATATAGCACAATATGCATACTTGTATGCTAACTGTTGCAAGTTATTCCAAGTCAGGGAACCATAGTATGCATAACCGTATGCGTACTTGTTGGTTTAATAAAAGTCCGAGAACTTAGTATGCATACCCGTATGCGTACTGGCGTAAGTTCATGTCCGAATATTCAACTGAGTTTGGAAGGTATGCGTACACGTTCGCATACTGGCGAACCCAAACTAAGTTCGGCCATTTAGGTATGCGTACTCGTTTTCATACTTGAGTAAGCTATATTCTAAAATCGGTTATTCATGAACTAATATATTTATATAATATAAGGAATGCAATATTTTGCAAATCGTGGCTATAATGTTCATGAATTGATTTGAGTGAATCAAAATCGATTTTGCTTCAATTGTGTCTTGTATACTTCTATGAGAATATAAATAATTGAACAACTCTAGAACTTGTTTCAGTTGAGTCATTTGAACTAGTTGTGTTAAGATGAACAAGGTTGATACTAAAGTGTTCATATGGATAACTTCAGTTAACTATTGTTGAGCCAACAAGGTGTACACATTTAGGTACAGTTACCCATATCTAAATGAAGTCACTTTTCATTTGTGTATAACAAGATAAGTTTTATCTAACGGTTGAAAGATATTAGCTTGAGTCTAATCAGGTTTTCATCTAAAGGTGAATATTGAATGCTTTGTTTCCAAGGTAACATTGATTACAAACCCTGATTTGAAGACTATATAAGGAAGAACTCTAGCTACTGGGAAACGTAATCCCCACACCTCTTGCTTGATACTAGTTGCGACTAGAGTCGATTCTCCTTTAACCTAGGTTTTTCTAAAACCACTATAGGTTAACGACTTAAAGATTTCATCGGGATTGTGAATCCATACCCAGATATTTTCTCTGTAGTTGCGTGTTTTGCTCTTACTGTTTTCTATCGTGATTAAGTACTATCTTCTCTAAGATTTGCTCGAGATCTAATATCCGATAGGCAAGATAAAAAGTAGTCACAAACATCTTCGTCTCATCATTTCTGATTCCATAATATCTTGTTTCGCTACCATACGATTAATATTATTATGAGGTGATTGATACTACTAGGCTGTTCTTCGGGAATATAAGTTTGATGTATCAATTGGTTCATGTTCACCTTGATTTATCAAAGACTGAACAAAACTAATAGGTATTTTTGTGGGAGACAGATTTATCTATTCAATAGACCTTTCTGTCTGAGACAAATTGGTTTATCAAGTCTTCGACTTTGGGTCATAGAAACTCTTAGTTGTGGGTGAGATCAGCTAAGGGAATCAAGTGCGTAGAGTCCTGCTGGTATTCGGAGGCGTAAGGAACGTAACTGTACCTTAAACAATATGAGATTGGTTAGGGATCAACTGCATTCCAGTCCAAAGTTAACTTGGAGTAGGCTAGTGTTTATAGCGGCTTAATACAATGTGGTGTTCAAATCTGGACTAGGTACCGGGGGTTTTCTGCATAATTGATTGACGCTTGAACATTGGTCTTTGGTACCGTTCAAGTTGTTTCACATAATAATCAGGCTCACAAATTTCTATTTGTTTGATTTGCTGATTACATTGTGAAACAAAGATACAACTCTTGGATATATTTATATTGATTGAGTCTGACTGTCAAGTTGATTATCTTAAAATTATATTGGAGTTTGTCCATGCAGTTTACCTAAAAGAAATATTGGGTGAGGTTATTAGACCCCCTCTTTTTCAATTGGTATTAGAGCAGGCAAACACGTTTTAGACCTCATAAGTCTGTGTTATCTCTAATAAATGCATCACCGGTGACAAAAATTATTGAAAGGTATCAGAAAACAAAACACTTTCTTATTCATAGAAGCTCAATCATAGAGAACATATATAGGCAACATATTGTTACCTTAACAGACTTCCTAGGAAAAAGTAAAACAAACTATTCAGAGAAATAAGTGCAAACTAGATAATCCTAATCTTCTAAGAAGACTTATTCAAAGTTTTCTACACTCCCCCTCAAGTTGGTGCATAGATATCAGTCATGCCCAACTTGCTCACTAAATACTCAAAAACATACTTGAATAATCCCTTTGTGATAATATCTGTTGTTTGTTGAGCCGTCGACATAAATGGTAACCAGATTACTCCATTCTCGATTTTATCCTTTATGAAATGTTTGTTAGTTTCTATGTGCTTTGTTCTATCATGTTGCACTGGATTTTGTGCAATGTTTATAGCTTCCTTGTTGTCACAATACAGCTTCATTGGTCTACTCATAGGCACCGATAATTCTTCAAAAATTCGCTTCAACCATAGTAATTCAAATATTTCATTAAACATGGCTCTAAACTCAGCCTCTGCACTGATTCTTGCAACCACACTTTGTTTCTTACTCCTCCAAGTAACCAAATTTCCCCACACATATGTGCAATAACCAGAAGTTGACCTTCTATCTTCAATAGAACTAGCCCAATCTGCATCAGTAAAAGCTTCAATTCCTCTTTGATCATTATTCTTAGCACCAATGAGTGTGTCAACTGGTTTACATCCACTCAAACCAGTCTCGTGAAGAAGATCCACCACATATTTGCGTTGTGTTACTGCTATGCCATTACTTGACCTTGCAACTTCCATACCTAGGAAATATTTCAAGGGTCCCAAATCCTTGGTTTCAAATTCCTTAGCTAATCCTTCCTTCAGCCTTTGCAGCTCACTTACATCATCACCAGTTACTATGATATCGTCAATATACATAATCAACATGCATACCTTCTCTTATTTCGAGTGTCTTGTAAACATTGTGTGATCTCCTTGAGCTTGAGTATACCCTTGTTTCTTAACTGGCCGAGTAAACCTTTCGAAATAAGCCCTATGAGATTGTTTCAGGACATAGAGAGCTTTCTTCAGCTTGCACACTTTCAAGCCAAACTTCTCCTCAAACCCTGGTGGCGGTATCATGTAGACTTCTTCTTCGAGATCACCATTCAAGAGGGAATTCTTGATGTCAAGCTGGTATAAGGGCCAATCAAGATTGACAGCAATCAATAAGAGGATACGAACATTATTCAGTTTTGCAACAGGAGCGAATGTTTTAGTGTAGTCGATGTCGTAAGTCTGGGTAAATCCCTTCGCGACTAACCTTGCCTTGTACCTTTCTAGACTCCCATCAGACTTGTACTTTATTGTGAACACCCACTTACAACCAACAAGTGATTTTCCCTTTAGTAGATATACTTTTTCCCCTGTTCCATTATTCTCAAGAGCATTCATCTCTTCATATGTTGCGTCTTTCCATTCTGGAACTAGTAGAGCATCCTGCACATTTTTTGGAATCTCCACAGATGACACATGAGAGGTGAATGAAGAAAAAGAAGATGAAAGACGTTCGAAAGAAACGAACTTTGATAAAGGATATAAGGGATGACTTGTACAAGATCAAGTACTCTTTCTGTTGGCAATATGAACATTCAAATCAGATGATGGAGTATTATCTTGAGGTAATTTATTCGAGAGAGACAGAAAAGTACTTACAGTGGTTGGAGCTTGTCTTGGTTCAGATTCAAGGCAATGTATGAGGTTCATGGTGTCTTCTTTCTTTTTGTAAAGATTTCTTCTTGAATATATTTTCCCGAAGTGTTTTGTTGAAGATTCTAGTTCAATAAGAGAGTTTATAGGATCTTGCAGACTAGGGGATTAGCTTAAACTCCTATTTTCAAGGACCGGTGAAGTGTTTGACTGATCAATTTCAGGATAAGGTGAAGAATATATTGCAAGATTTTCTGAACTGTTAGGAAGATATTTTTGATTTGGATGATTGTTTACAACATGATTGAGATTTAGGTTTGAACATTGACCTACATTGTCATACTTATCTTCAAAACCAAGCTGGAAAACAGAATTTTCCATCTCAGTTAATTCCACTGGTGAATTCAGATTTTTGGCTCCCCCTAAAGTCGAATCTACTCCTATATTCTCCACCTGAAGATGAGATTTAAAATACAGCTGAGATTCAAAGAATTTGGCATCAAAGGATACATAGTTTTTTTTAGATATAGGGTTATAACACTTGTAACCCTTTTGAGTGGCTGAATATCCTATGAAAACACATTTTTTGGCTATAGGATCAAGTTTGTTGCTGGCTTTATCAAATACATATATTATACAACCAGAAATCTTAACAGGTAGAACACTGGACAATCGATCATTTGGAAAGTGACGATGAAGAACAGCTAATGGTATTTCAAAATTGAGGACTTTAGATGGCATACGATTGATCAAATATATAGATGTGAGGATAGAATCCCCCCACATGTATTTTGTGACATTATTGGTGAACCTAATATCTCGAGACACTTCTAAGAGGTTTTTATTCTTTCACTCAGCAACTCTATTTTGTTTAGGTGTATCAATGCATGAACTTTTATGAACAATGCCTTTCTATAAGAAATATTCCTCTAAAACACTATTGAAGAAATTTCTTCCATTGTCACTCTGAAAGATTTTAGTGTTTGTGTTGAATTGGGTTTGAATCATGTTGTAGAAGTTCTGAAATACTGTTGCTACTTCAGATTTTTCTTTCATCAAGAATACCCAACCTAGTCTAGTATGATTATCGATGAATGTAACAAACCATCTTTTTCCTGAAATATTTGGAGTTCGTGAGGTCCCCAAACATCACTGTGGATTAGAGTGAAGGGTATGGTAGGTTTATATGGTTGGATAGGGTAAAAATATTGATGATGTTTAGCCAAAGTACAAAATTCACATTGGAAAAAAGCTTGATTTTTATTGATAAACAGACTTGGAAACAATCGTTTAAGATAATGAACGCTAGGGTGACCTAGTCGAAAATGCCACAACATTATTTCATGATCAAAGGAAACTGAAACAGACTCAAAACAAGAACTATGTGCAGGGAACACAGGTTTCGAACCATCCACATATCTATAAAGTCCATCAACCTCTTTAGCATTGCTAATTATATTCCCCGAGACCAGATCCTGGGATTCACAATGAGATGAATAAAAACGAACACAAAAGTTGAGTTCACGAGTGAATTTACTGATAGAAAGTAAATTACAGGATAATTTAAGAACATGAAGGAAATTATCAAGACTTAACTAAAGAGAAATTTGGACAGAACTAACACCGGCTATAGCCGAAAATGAACCATCTGCAACTCTGATTTTTTGATTACCAGCACATGGTTTATAAGTTTGAAACAATTGAGTACAATTTGTCATGTGATCAGTTGCTCCAAAATCTAGAATCCAGTTAGAATTGGAACTTATAGAGGAACTATAGATGACATTAAAGGAGATAGGACAACTTATGTTACCTTTATAAACTAAAGAACAAGAAGGATTAGCATACGTTTGACCACCAGGAGATTGAAAAAATTGTAGGAGACGTTGAGAAAGCTGATCAACTTATTCCTTTGTGAAGGAAGACGCTCCAGAATTCTCTTGATGCTCTAATGATTCTGATGTGGTTGTTTGCAATGCTCTACCAGCGTTTCTTTTAGGATTTTTAGGCTTCAAGTGTGGGTGTAATCTCCAGCACTTCTCACGAGTATGCCACGGTTTCTTGCAATGATCACACCATGGTTTCTTTATCTTTTATCCATCTCCATCCGGTCCATGGGAAACCTAAGCAGAACTCTCATGATGAATCAGAGTGTGTAGGATAACTCGTTTTCTAGCTTCCTCTTGTCTCAACTCTGAAAATACTTCTCTTAACTTAGGAAGTGGCTTCTTCCCTAAGATTCTACTATTCACTTCATCTAAACTTGGGTTCACTCCAGCCAAAAACAGATAAACACGATCATTTTCTTCACGATTCAAAAATCGAGTACAATTATTTGGATTTTCCCATTTATCATCACAACATTGGTCTAAATCCTGCCACCAAGCCACCATCTCATTAAAGTATGTGGTGATGTCTCTCTCTCCTTGCTTGGTACTCCATAACTTTGATTTCAGCTCAAATATTTGTGATGAGTTTTCTAGATCTGAATATGTTGCACGAACAGAGTCCCAAATCTCTTTAGTATTACTCATGAACATATGTGGTTTTGAGATGGAACTTCCATGGATTGGAGAAGCCATCCAGTAACCAAGGAATTTTCAGATCTCCAAGCTTTAAACTTTGGATTAGATTCAACTGGTTTTATCTCATCACCAGTAAGATATACAAGCTTCCCACGACCATCTACAGCTAGTTTGATAGATTGTGCCCATTCTAGATAATTTGTACCATTCAGTTGATGAACAATCATGTGATAATAAGAATGAACAACAGAAGTGTCAACACTGCTTGTTATGGTTGAGGATTCTTGAGTTGTGGCTTTAGAAGCATGTTTAGGCATTGTTTTTTATTTGTTTTTTTGTTTTCTAGGATCGGTGTATGCTCTGATACCATGAAAGGTATCGGAAAAAAAAATACTTTCTTATTCATAGAAGATCAATCATAGAGAACATATATAGGAAATATATTGTTACCCTAACAGACTTCCTAGGAAAAAGTAAAACAAACTATTCAGAGAAATAAGTGCAA
Organism: Papaver bracteatum; assembly: GCA_023529315.1. NCBI lineage: Eukaryota > Viridiplantae > Streptophyta > Magnoliopsida > Ranunculales > Papaveraceae > Papaver > Papaver bracteatum. The sequence goes on from JAJJWX010000641.1 coordinate 455,097, forward strand.
ACTAGATAATCCTAATCTTCTAAGAAAACTTATTCAAAGTTTTCTACAATTATGTTTCGATGAAATATATTAAATAGAAAGATTTGTCAATCTAGAATATAGATGAACATTTTGTTCTTACGAAACAGACAAGTATTGATATGTGTTACCCTGATGCTCTTACTGACGAATTTGATTCTGAAGTAGAAAGGGAAGCAGCGCGAGAGAGTGCATTGATTCTAAATTTTGTTGGAATCCAGGAAGTTGAAATCAATAGGCTAGAACATAAGGTTAATACAATGGTTGGTATGGTAAAAGATCGTGATTCCCTACTAAAGGTTCTTCGTGAGGAAAATGTTGTAGTTTTTTCATCACGAACCTTACTCGAGGCCAAACTCAAAGAATATGCATGTGAAATTGAACGATTGTTGAGTAATCTCTATATTAAAGATAAAAGTCATTATGAGGAGTATGTCATACCAAATTCTCCTGACTCTGCTGTGATATTAGAATACGTGACTAATTCTAATCATATTTCTCAAATGAAAACAACTTCAGAAGCTAAAATGCAAACCCTTCCTATTGATAAAGAAGTACTTGGTTCTTCCACTAATCATGGATTTACCATGTCTCATGGAAGGAAGAAATCTTCTAACGATATTTATAATGTTACACACTCTAATCACTCTGGTGATCAGAAAGTATGTCTTTTTTGTGATTCAAAAGGACATGTTCAAGGAAAGAGCAAACTGAAGATGAATGACAATTACTTTGGTCAACTTCATCACACCTTAGATTTAATAATCAAAGGTGTAAATGACATTCGGATGTCTAAACCTATAGGTTTTAGTACTCACCCTGTGAATTCTTCTAGGAAAGTCAATTCAATATGCTCATTGAATGCTCGAAACAATTGTAGCATTAATACAAATAGTTCAAGGAGATTTCAGAAAGGTTTTTCTCAACCTAATATGAAAAATGATGTTCAAGATGTGAAAAAGGTACATGTTGATAGAAGAAACAGTGGAGATATGAAGGACAACCTTAATCTGATATTTGAAGGATACAAATATCTTATCAACAGGCTTTCAAAATCCTCCATGCAAACTGCTTCTGGTAAGGACTCGAACTTAGTCTCATATTTTTATGACAACAAGTTTTATGATATTTTTTCACATCAAAAAGGATTCTCTCCTAGAATTGGAAGGAAAAAGAGACTCAATTGTGAACATCATTCATTTAATGAGCTTATGACTCATACTTGTGCTAATTAATCACAAGGTTGAAACCTCACTCACAAAAATCCTGGTTGAGTGAGATATGATCAGGTTTACTTATTGGTAAAAAAAATTCTGCTTAGTTGAGCTATTTTCTTATTGTCCATAGCTAAATTATTTTCTACAGATAAGTTTTACCTAAGTATTGTTTGTGTCGTGTGAATCTCTTCATTCTTTTTGAAAATTTTTTTTTGTTGCAACCAAGTTGCCTGCTACTCTTAGGCTCTAAATTTTCCTCTTGGGATAATATAAAATTTATTGAGCTAAGATTTGTGAAAATATTTACTGAGCAATATTTTGATGTGCAAACATTTTTGATTTTTGGTTTGCTTTTTCAGTATATTTTTTTTGCATTTTTGTTTTTGTTTTTGGGTTTGGGTTGTGTTCGTATGGGTACCCATGTCTTACTTGTCGCGAACTGTCTTTAGAAACCCTAAAAGTTCCGTCCCTAATAAACCATTTATATACCAAACCTATTGAGTCACGTACGCGTACTCTTGGTTATTTTCTTTTTGTCAAGAATGTCTTCACCTTCTCGCACCTGTGATTTTGCAAGAGGTTATCTTGATAAAGGTATCGGTTTTGAGTCCAAGGGGAGGAAGAAAAGAACCTTAGTAGATGTTGATGGTCAAAATCCTGATGCCTCATACTATTATGCCTATTCTCATCAAAATGTTGAGAATGAGGATATGGTTTCGGCCGAAGTGGTTCATGAATTTCTTAAATACTTTGAGGAAGCAAAACTGCAGCTCGTTGATACTGTGAAGGGTCTAGATGTGTTAAGAACTGAGTTGAAAAAGGTTAACTCTGACCTTGTTCTCATGAAAACACATGTTAAAGATATTCTCGGTTTTGATGGTTTAGGAGTTTTTTTTTGTTTTTATCTTGTTGGTTTAATTTTAGTCTACGAAACTTCTTATGAGAATTTATTCTTGTGTTTTAAGAAGGATAACTAGAGATTGGAATAACAATTATTGTGAATATACATAGCTATTGCCAACGATTTTCATCTTACAATGTTTTTAAATTTATTTATTTAAATTCTAAATTTTATTTGGAAGTTGATTTTGCAGTATTAATCTTTATTGGTTTTATATATTGCAAAAAAATTTATGGGATATGAGTGTTTGCGTCTGTGAACTATGATTGTCCCGTCTTTATGCAAATATTGATGGAAGATAGAATGAACTTTTGATAACAAAGATTAAGTCTATGATATCATTATGCAAATATTGATGAAAATATAATGAATCTTTGAATATTCCGCAGTATTGATCTTTCCATGATCCACTTCTATGTGAAAGTACTGTGCAACTCCATAAGTTCTCTTATGTTGAGCATTTCCGATTAAATTAATCATGGGTTCTCTTGTGGTTAATTTAATTGAGTTTTATGGATACAAATTCATGTTTCATGTAATTTTTTAATGTCCAAAGAAATCCTTCTTTTCTTGTAAAAGTAAGGTCGCTCTTGTTGTTCTTTCGAGAATGACATTTTATGGGGGAGGGTTCTTTATTGAACTCGTGCTTAATTGCCAATTCTTTACGGGGAGTGCGGTTGTGGATTATTGTAGGAGTTTTCTTGTATATTTATAGACTCCTTAATGAATACACCAAGTTTCGACTATGTGAAATCATCGAATCAAAGTTGATATGTTCTCTTTTAGTCATGAAGCATCTCTATGAGAATTTCATTATGATCCCACTAGTTTTCGTACCTTTGCCAATTTATATTGACAAAAAAAGGGAGAATTAATGTGTACTTCACACTACAGATACATATGGTTTACGGATCATTATGTAAGGGGGAGTGGTTTTCATTGTGATATGAAGTATTGACTAAGGGGGAGTGATACATATCACCATAGTATTGTTGTCAAAATTGTGATAAATTGGACCTCGATGATGTGTAATAATAATATGACACTATATAACAATGATTGAGAGCTATTGTTTTCTCATTGTTATAGCTATGTATCTTCAACAACTATGATGCTGAGTTGAACACGTTCAGAATCACTAGAGTACTTGGAAGTGACGAAGATTTTGAGTAATATTGAAGAACTAAGGAGATCAAGCATTTGGATGAGAAGCTACAAAGTTTATTTATTTTGTAATCCATATGTATTGATAGTTTTGTAATTAAAATTGACAAAGGGGGAGATTGTTAGATCCTGGGAAGCACTGATACGGACATGGGACACGGACACGACATGACACAGACGCATGGACCTCCAAAATTCAAAATCATCAGGACACGAACACGTTTATATATATACTAATTAAATAAGTTTTATATACTAAAATCATAGTATTATGGTATATCAAATACATTAATCACACAATTATATGAAAAAAAAAACTCAATTTTATGCTTTTAGATTAGTCTACATGTACAAAAAATAATTATTATACTAATTTTCATGACACATCAGTTTACCCAACTAGTAAAATAGACTATAGATTTTTACACGTGTGTCGTGTCGGTGTCTCACGCGCATCTTGTGTCCGACGCGCGTTGGACGCGGACACGACACTAATACCGGTGTGTTCTTGCTTGACAAGTTAGAGCACTGCTCGGTCGAACTCGCAAGTGTTGCTATCTCAAGCTTGTTTGTCAAGTTTAGTTACTAAAACTATAAGTCTTGATTTATAGTCTACTTATAGATAAGTCTCGGATTAGGATAGAAATTGTAGTTGAGCATTACACTTCACGACGTTCATCGATTTAAGACGGAGAATTACTAAGGGGGCCTTGTGGAACTTCATCAACAAAAGGTATGTGGATTATGAAACTCATCTATCACTCAAAAGTCTATCTACTCTATCTCCTATTGGAGACAAAAATTGTATTGCTATATAGACTTCGATTATACACAATTGATATTCGAGCTGAGTTTAACTCGCTTACATATTTGTCGAAATATGTGTTGGTAAGCTTTCAATTTAACCAAGTTCATCTTATATTCTTGACGAAAGTCAAAATATGATCATGTGAAAATCTCATGGGTAACATCTTACATGATTTGTGTGAGACATTCATTTGATGTAGAATCAGAATGTTTCGTATTGATTTATCGATCACTTGAAAATTGCTTTGAAGCTAATAATTTGTGTGAGACAGCTATTGTTGTCTTCCAATAATGTTTCAATGATTGAAATGGGAGTTCAAAATAATTAACCATGATTGGATATAGCAGAGTATGCGTACTTGTATGCTAACTGTTGCAAGTTATTCCAAGTCTGGTATCCATAATATGCATACCCGTATGCGTACTGGTTGGTTTAATGAAAGTCCAAGAACTTAGAATGCATACCCGTATGCATACTGGCATAAGTTCATGTCCGGAAATTCAATTGAGTTTGTAGAGTGCGTACCAATTCACATGCTGGCGAAACCAAACTAAGTCTGGACACTTAGGTATGCGTACCCGTTTGCATAATTGAGTAGGTTATGTTCTAAAATCAGTTTGTTCATGAAATAATATATTTATATAATAAGGAAAGAAATCTTTTGAAAACCGTGGCTATAATGTTCACGAATTGATTTTAGTGAATCAAAATCGATTTTGCTTCAACTGTGTCTTGTATACTTCTATGAGAATATAAACAATTTAACAACTCAAGAACTAGTTTCATTTGAGTCATTTGAACTAGTTGTGTTAAGATGAACAAGGTTGATATGAAAGTGCTCATATGGATAACTTCGGTTAATTATTGTTGAGCCAACAAGATGTATACGTTAGGTACGGTTATATCTAAGTCACTTTTCATTTGTGTGTAACAAGCTAAGCTCGATCTAACGGTTGAAAGATACTAGCAATCAAGTTTTCATCTAACGGTGAATATTCAATGCTTTGTTACCAAGGTAACATTAATTGCAAACCTTGCTTTGAAGACTATATAAGGGAGAACTCTAGCAACCGGGAAAGCTAATCCTCACACCTCCTGTGTGATACTAGTTGCGACTAGAGTTGATTCTCCTTTAACCTAGGTTTTTCTAACATTATAGGTTAACGACTTAAGACTTCATTGGGATTGTGAAGCCAGACCCAACTATTTTCTATGTAGTTGCGTGTTCTGATCTTGCAATTTTCTATCATGATTGGGTATTATCTTCTCTAAGATTTGCTCGATATTTAATCTCCAATAAGCAAGATAAAACATAGTCACAAACATCTTTGTCTCATCGTTTGTGATTCCACAATATCTTATTTCTCTACCACACAATTAACATTATTTTGAGGTGATTGATATTACTAGGCTATTCTTCGGGAACATAAGTATGGTGTATCAATTGGTTCTTGTTCACCTTGATTTATCAAAAGACGTAACAAAACTCATAGGTATTTCTGTGGGAGACAGATTTATTTATTCATTAGAATTTTTTGTGTGAGAAAGATTGGTTTATCAAGTCTTCCATGTTGGGTCGTAGCAACTCTTAGTTGTGGGTGAGATCAGCTAAGGGCATCAAGTGTGTAGAGTTCTGTTGGGATTCAGAGGCATAAGGAACGTGACTTTACCTTAATCAGTGTGAGATTGGTTAGGGCTCAACTATATTCCAGTCCGAAGTTAACTTGGGGTAGGCTAGTGTCTGTAGCGGCTTAATACAGTGTGGTGTTCAAATCTGGACTAGGTCCCGGGGTTTTTCTGCATTTGCGGTTTCCTCGTTAAAAAAAAATCGGGTGTCTGTATTATTATTTCTTTTCCGCATTATATTTGTTTATATAATTGAAATATTACAGGTTGTGCGTAGTTCAAATAATTAGATAATTTAATCTTTGGTTGTTGATATAAATTGATTGACGCTTGAACATTGGTATTTGGTACCGTTCAAGTTATTTCACATAATAATCAGGATCATGGATTTATATCTGTTTGATTTGCTGATCACATTGTGAAACAGAGACACAACTCTTGGATATATTTCCACTGATTGAGTCTGACTGTTTAGTTGATTCTCTTGGAATTATGTTGGAGTTTGTCCATAAAGATTGCCTAAACGAAATATTGGGTGAGGTTGTTAGACCCCCGCTTTTTCAGGTTATACCGCATTTCCAAACAATTTTAGAATTAGTTCACCTGCATTCCAAGATCACTATGTGATTGATCAAATATCAAATCACATACATCGGTTCAATCGGTTCTACCAATCACTAGTATCGGTTATACCTTAATATGGAAACACTTTGGATCGGTCAACAAGTTACTAGCATCGGTTACATCATTTACCAGGGTTTTTTACATCAATTACCAGGACCGGTTACCATATACTCATAGTATTGCTTGTGATCGGTCACACCAGTTACCAGGATCGGTTACACTAATTATACCAATTACCAGGACCGGTTACACCAATTACAAGGATCGATTACACAACACTCTGTGATCGGTCACACCAATTACAAATATCGATCATACCATCTCATGGTGATTACTTAGGATCGGTTACACCAATCAATAAAAACTAGCCATACCAAATCATAAGTCAGGCATTATGATTAGTTTTACCAAGATACATAACAAAGTTACGATCGGTTCTACCATCTCACACATATTTGTAATCCAAAGATTTGAAATGAATAGATGTACCAATAAGCCTAGCGATTTCCTTTTCGATTCATAAAACAAGTACATGAATGTACTTGTAACACCCCGAGTTCCGGACCAGGATCAAACCTGTATGGAGATCCGAACTCGAAGCGCTACATATCGGGATGAGACTTAAAATTTTATTTTTATACTTATTTAAATCAAATTAATATATTTCGAAATTAATCAATAGGAAAAAAATATATATCATATCTTAGGTTTAAATTTATCCTTCACAATATTATACATGAAACATTTTATATCGATTTACACTATAAAAAAATTACAAGTAAACAACTCAATCACTAAGCTACTCATTCCTAGCCTCCGCTACGCAACTCTAATAAATCTGCAAGGAATGTCAATTGGGGTGAGATGACAGCTCAATAGAATGCACCCCCATTCTCTAAAGATGTGAAAAATAAATATCAATCAATCAAAGAGAACATACAACAAGAGACTTTGCACAACTTCGAGGATTCAAATAGATGTTCAATTAACAGGCTCAAAATATCAATGATATTTCAAACAAATAATCCAATTTACGATTAATACATAATTGATAACAATACAATTCATCCATTTGAATTTTACACATCAATTCGCAATTCATCCATTTAAGTTTTAATGCATGAGTTCATAACACCAATTATGTTTTCAACAAATCAGTTAATCTACATTTCAACACATGATTCACAAATTAATATTGTCACAACAAACCATGAGTTCATAACACCAATTATGTTTCTAACAAATCATTTAATTAAGATTTCAAATAAGACTTCGCAATAATACATCAACAAATCATCCAATTTATTTGTTCAATCAAGAGTTCACAATACCAATATTATTGCCTACAAATCATCCATTTAGGATTCAACACACCAATTAACATCATCAATAATGTTTCCAACAACCCATCCTTTTAAGTTCAAAACATGAGTTACATATCAATATTGTCACAACAAGCCATGAGTTTACAATTCCAAAATAATTTTAAACAAGTCATTCATCAATGATTCAACAAATCTAGTCATGTATTAATATAGTCACAGAGAAACCATGAGTTCACGGTACGAAAACCTTGGCTCGTACTCCGACCTATCGTTTATCGGCACAGACATCCTCCATCGATGGTAAGGAACAAAAGTTACTATGGGGATCATACCCATCTTCTCTCGAGGATCATTACTCATTTCATTGACGGTATGAAAACCTTGGTTCGTACATCCACCTATCATTTACCGGCACAGACAGCCGCCATCGATGGTCGGGAAACACAAGTTCCCATGGGGATCATTATCCATTTAACTCTCGGGGGTCGTCACCCGCCATTAGCATGAAACCATATTTCATCTAATGGTAAAATATGAATTCATTTAAATTTTTGAAATCATATTTACAAACAATACAAGTAACCATGGCTTAGCAACATACTACAAACATTATGCATTTATCTCAAGCATTTAATCAAACACATTAACTGCAGACATTTTACATCATGTGTTTCAGGTGATCACTTTGTCCGATCTACCTTAAAATTTTAGTGAACATTTATAACACCATTGTGTATAACATAACCAAATTTCGCCTTAAAATAACAGCTCAATCAAAAGATATTTATTTTACAAATGCATCACAAAATCTAGGCAGATAACATCATTTTACTAAACTATTCACCATAAATTCATATTAATCTCAAATTAAGCAAATCTGAAGCACAATGAAAGATACGATATATATATCTACAACTTTTTTTAAGACCTCTAGTCATTTTAACATCATTAAGACTGCCTAAGAACATCAAAACCACAACAAAACGAAACTGTCCAGAATTTCAGAAACTATTATCCAAATTATAAGATATATTCAACGGTGAATTTACGGTGGATTATTCTCAAATTTTAACCAGTAAATCCTAATAATGTTATCTATCACAAAAACCAACATGATCATCAATCCAGTATACATAGTTATGTGAATAAATTTTTGAAACTTAACAATACAAAATCATACAAGAAAATACATGAAGAAAAACACCAAAAGAGAAAAGGTTCTAGTATTCGACCTTTAATTAGCTACAATCTCCTCTAGATTATCCATAGACTTCTACTCTAAAAACTCTAGCTCCATATCTTTATCCTTCTCATTCTTTTCCAAATCTAAAATTATTTCTTACTATTATTTTTCTTAACTATTTTATTTATCTTTTCATTTTACCTTAATTTTATTTATTATTATTGATTATTCTATTTCCACCCTAAATTGTAACTTTTCTAGTTCAATCCACCCACCTAGGCTAAGGCTAAGGGACAACAAACTAAGCCACAAGGTTAACTAATTCGGGTATAACCCGACCCGAAACAATAGCTAAAAATACAGGGTATTACAGTACTTCCTTTAAATAAATGTAAAACATTGTTCCTAGGATGAAATCTTCACCATAACCCATTCACATAATCATAACAATATATACAAGATTATGTCGATGTCATATCTACGAAGTTCAAAAGATAAGTGTTATACTTCGTAGTTTAATTCCCTAATACTATGATCATACAAATATGACCATGTCACATCACTAGAGTATCATACAATATGTACAATATATACAGCTTCACAGTTATGTTTTCAATATAGCACGACTTGAAAGATATGTTATGGTATAAAAGCATTTCAAGTCAGTATTACTAACCTCAAGAGGAAGGATGATGTTGTCGTTGTAGTTCGCTTCTTCTTCACTTTCTTCAGGTCTTTAGAGTAATACTTGTATGTCTCAACATTCCTACACTTTCTAGTCTAACCTAAACGAAGTTGACTCTAGTATACAATCAAGCGACTTTAGATGAGTTTTGAGTCACTAAAATATGACAATCAAACTTGACATACCAACGCTTGGTGAGTTCAACCGAGATATGCTCTAATAAAATCATGTATCCTCTAATTGTGATGTTTTATATTAGGAGAACCTATCCTCCAATGTTATACCGATATCGGGAAAGTAAAATGGCTCCCGAGAACCGGATAGTGTATAGATGGTGTTGTTGATTGCGGGATTCGAAGTATTCTCAGTTTTCTTCTTCTCTCAAACCAAGAAAAAAATCTGTAATAAAATATATAAAAAGTCCAACATCTAAAATGATGGCAACCATGTAGTCTTGGGTATCCACTTCTCCTTTCATTCCGCCACCTGTAAATGTAAATTTGGTTCCTTTGTTTGTTTATGGAGCTAGAGGTGGAGGTGGTGGGTAAATGTAGGAATCAAACAATATCCTCCTACCCATTGCTGTAAAATCTAGCTCTTGATGTTCAAATTCTAGTGTAAGGTTAAAAGAGAAGATAAATAAGGGTTCAAATGGAGGGGTGAAGGAGATGATGGAAAGGATTGGAGTGTTGTTGAATGACAAGGTTGAATTGGTTGAATTGTTAAGAGGGTTTGAGAAAGACGAATTGAAGTCTGCGAAAAATAGAGCATGTGATAAGTGTGGAATTTTAGAGAGAAAGGGTAAACAGAAAACAAAATATGGTCGTCACAAAACAATCCATCATATATCCTCTAATTGTGATGTTAATCTAAATTCTTAAGTTAAATACCATATATATGGTCATCACAAAACAGTCAATCATATATCCTATAACTATGATGTTTTAGATTAGGAAAACCTACATAATCTGAATGTCCTCCAATGTTATATCTATCTCGAGAAAGTAAAATGGCTCCCAAGAATCGGGTAGTGTATAGATGGTGTTGTTATTAGTGTTGTTGGTGTTATTGATTGCGGGATTCGAAGTATTCTCAGTTTTCTTCTTCTTCCAAACCAAGAACAAAATCAGTAATAAAATAAAAACAAGTCCAACAGCTAAAATGATGCCAACCGTGTGGTCTTGGGTATCCACTTCTCCTTTCATTCCGCCACCTGTGAATGTAAATTTGGTTCCTTTGTTTGTGTCTGGAGCTAGAGATGTAGGTGGTGGGTAAACTTAGGAATCAAACAATGTCCTCCTACCCATTTCTGTAAAACCAAGCTCTTGATGTTTTAATTTTAGTGCAAGGTTAAAAGAGAAGAGAAATAAGGGTTCAAATAGAGGGGTGAAGGAAATGATGGAAAGGATTGGAGTGCTACTTAATGACAATGATGAATTGGTTGAATTGTTGAGAGGGTTGGATTAGAAGGTAAATTGAGAGAGACGAATTGAAGTATGGGAAAAAGAGAGCAGGTGGTAAGTGTGGAATTTTAGATAAATTCAATGTTTTAAGAAAAATTATACCCTAGTCTCACAGATTTTGCGACCTAGGAATTAGTATAACCAAATAAGATTGAAGACTTATCTGGGGCCTCGCCCCAAGGTCTTATATTCTTCTTCTGTGGAAACAACAACTTTTTGCCTTTAGGAATATGCATCCCTTTCGATGCGGGTTCCTTTTTCGGCTTCTTTTCTTTCACTGGAGGTGCATCTACAACAATCTCTTTTCCCTTGTTTTTTTCTCCCTCTTCATCATTTTCTTCCTCTTTCTCCTCTCCATCTTTTCATTCTCTTTCTCGTCATCATTTTCTTCCTCTTCCTCCTCTTCTTCATCATCGGATTCATTAGAATTTTTTTCCTATTCTTCATCATTAGATTCTTCCTCTACAATTTGTTTTTCTTTGCCTTCATGGTTAATTTCGACTCCTACCTCTTCAATTTCTTGATTATTAGGTTCCACTCCTTCTAAATCAACTCCAAATTCAGCTACAGTTGGTTCTCTCAACCTAATTTCAAATTGATTCTTCTTATTCTCATTCTTGTGGATACCACTATTATCTACCCCTGAATGCTTGTCACCACGAGGGGTGGGCATATAATCACTCGTGGTTAAGTTATTCCCTCTCTTATTCTTCACCCTATCAGAATTCCTACACAAGCAACATAGTTGATTGATTTCCTAAGGGTTGAACAAACAAAATAGAAAACAACAAACAAAAAAAATTGTGACAAAAAAAATTTACGGTTTGAAAAGTAACAACCAAGACAAACCGTAACAAATTACGGTTTGTAAGTTCAGGATCGAGACCAACCGTAACTAAACTACGGTTGGTATATCAACTAAATTGTTGAACCATAAACATTATTTGAAACTTAAGTTTTGACACATGAAGATTTACGGTTGATACAAATACAAACAGTAACTCAATTACGGTTGATAAGGTTGATACAAATACAAACCATAGAAAAATTTGGAGACATGCAGGAAGAATTACGATTAGTAATTATGGTGTCCATATCAACCGTAAGTAAAGTTACGGTTGCGAAAAAAAAAAAACTGAACAAAATACTCAGATCTATAAATCTACGGTTGGTAATTGAACTGTTACAAACCCTAACAACATCAAAATCTTCAATTACGGTTCGTAATTGAATTAAAAGCAACCGTAACTCACATGAACCCATAATTTGGAATTTTAATTTTCATCTAAAACCCTAATTTTTGATATAAATTTAACTTAAATGGAACAAAATAAACTAAACCCGAACCGGGTTTTTCAAAACATACCTCATATAAGTCATTCCAATTGATTTCTCCGGTTGAGGGGTTTGAAATTGTGGTTCTTGACCTATTGGAGGATGTGGTCGATTAGAATCACTACAATATTCGTCAACTTTCTTCTTCTTCGGCATCTCTAATGTAGATTTCAATTAACGATTATTAGTTTCTCAAATCGCCGATTAATCGAAGATGATGAATTTTTCAGTTTTAATGAAGGTTACGGTTGATGGGAGGAGAAGAGAAGATGAAGAAGACTGGTTTAGTTTTCTTTCTTCTGATTCATTAGGTTTAAAAATAGTGGAGGACAATTCAGTCTTTTTAACTAAAAAGGAAGGGTAAATTAGTCCATTTAAGACTAAAAGGGTAATCTAGACAATTTACAGTACCAATAGGACACCCCCTAACCAACTAGAGGGACATTATTATCATGGTTCAGCCCCTCTAATGGTTTCATCAGCCCCTATAACAGATTACATTATTTAATATAAATACTAAATAGACTTGTAGTATTTGGAATTTAAAACTCTAGCTACTAACTAGATTGAAATCACATTTACTCCAATGGGACTCCTAACTTTGTGTATACCATTGCTCCAAGTCATGGAACCAAACACAAAACTTCCATTACTAGTCTTGTAAGGCATGAAATGAACCCTAAATGACATCTTTTCACCAGATTTTTGGAACTTAAGTTCATGAGGTTCCACAACAACTCTCACCCCGGGCGGGTTCTTGAAAGCGGCTTTAAAAACTGTTGGGCCATTACCGTAGTACGTCGCTGTTCGTAGAACGGAGACATTTCCGTTCATTTTAGCTACACCAATTGAAGGGTAATTTAGATCGTAGATTGAAATTGGTGGATTGTTACATGTGACAAATGGTGTTTCGGTGAGATTTTGAATTTGAGCGGAGCTGGCGCCGGTACTACATAGGAAGCTTATTATGTCACTGACGCCAAAATCATATACCAGTCCAGGATCAAGCGCTGCCACGGGATTTATGTGCCCTGATCCATAGTCGAATGGTGTCGTTCGTGTACCATTTGGATTTTTTGATATCGGCCTCCAACTATTGTCCATCACTGTAGCTGTATCATCAATGTTTCAAATTTAAAACATGTTAGAAGCAATTGGAAAATTCATTTACAAGTTGCAAAATTTTATCTGAAAATGGAAATTTTTGGGGAAATAATCACTGTGAAGTTGTGAGTATCATTAACCTGTTGTCATTATTGCTGATTTTATAGCTGACGGACTCCAAGAAGGGTGGTGACTCTTTATGATAGCGGCAACTGCAGAAGCATGTGGGCAAGACATGGAAGTGCCTGAAAGAACGTTGAAGTCAACGGATCGATCGCCAGTGTACTCAATACCTACTGGAGACCATGCTGCTAATATGTTTACCCCAGGTGCTGTTATATCAGGCTGCAATGAAACCCATCATTGTCAGATGCCAACATGTAAAATTGTTGCATTTTAACTTCATTATGTGCGGCGCTTAGGCAAAATTTTGATTCCTTCTTATTGTCAAGGACAAAACTTACTTTGATAATGTCAGGAGTGATGATATTTGGCCCCATAGAAGAAAACACGGCCATTTTGGGTGCACGAATGGTGTTGAGAGTTGTCGTTCTTGTTGGGTAAATTCTTGCTGTTGGTTCCCTGATAACAAAACGAAAATATTTGCTCTCAGCATTAGTGCTGTCCAAGAAAATATCTTGAACCCTTTAAATTAGAGAAATGGCTTGAAAAAACGCGCTTTAAAAACTTACTTCTCTGTGGTCATATATTCCTGAAGAAGCTCTGCTTCTTTTGGATTAAGAAGAGTAGTTGGAATGACGTATTGAAAGCCGAAATCATTTCCAATTGTTGGGTCAATAAGAATCATCCCAACACCGCCGCCATCTCTTACAACTATGCCTTTGTCACTTCTGATATCGCTCGTGACTGCCTCGCCCAAACACACCACTATCTTTCCCTTAATCAAGTCATGGTCAAGAGTGTTGTTGTAGCAAAAGCTTAAAAGTAAACAGAAAGTGTGTCAGAAAGCAAAATCAAACATATTATGACTAATAAATACCATGCCCATGCGAAGAAACATACCTTGCATTCCTCAATGGAACACCGGAAGCAGCAGCATCAGTCCCAGATATAATCCCGTAATAGTTATCCATCTCAAGTGGGTTTATTGCATAACCCTGAAATGTTATGTTCTTTAAGGTTAGTTCAGCATGCTATATAGATGTACTAAGTGGCATACTATCCAAATACTTGCCTTCAGAATCTTCGAATTGCCAAGATGGACATTGGAATAGAACTCTCGATCAATAGTGCTAGCAGCAACTGCTAGGATCCAAGGAGCAGGATGAATTGCGGTGCCAGGAAGTCCTCCATTTCCACCAGCAGAAGAAACAAGAATGCCTTTCTTAAATGCATGGAAAGAACCAATTGAGTAAACATCTGTGAAGAAACTTGTTGGCGCAGCGCCTAAAGAGACAGAGATTATATCGACTCCATCGTGAATAGCATCATCAAAAGCCAAAAGGAGATCAGCATCACTGCAAACTACAAACCAGCATGGTTTGTATATAGCAAGTCTTGCGTTCGGCATGCCTCCCCTTGCAGTTCCACTAGCCATACCAGATAAGCTCACATTATTCACTACTGACCCAGCTACTGTGGATGCAGTGTGACTTCCATGGCCATCGCTGTCACGAGGGGATCGGAAAATGGTTCTGTTAAAGGACTCAAGTGGTCCATACTCTGCTTCAAATCCTTTTGAGTAGAACCGAGCACCAATTATTTTCCTACGAAAATTCGATTCCAAACAATGCTTTAAAACGTAGAATTCACTATTCATTTCCAAGTTTTGATTGAAAATTATGAATTACCTATTGCAATTCTTGAAGTTTTGACTGAAAACTCTGAATTACCTATTGCAATTCTTGACGGTAAACTGATCACCGGCGACACATTCTCCCTTGAATCTCTTGGGAACAGGCCCTAATCCTTTATCATTAAAGCTCTCTGACTCCGGCCAAATACCTACAAATTCAAGTATAAAATTCGAATTCTTGAAGTATATACTATACAATTCAATAAGCTGTCATCTCAGTTACATATTTACCAGAATCTAGGACGCCAACGATCACGTCGGATGTGGATTCAATTTCCGTGAACTGGTTATACTGCGGAATAGCATCTACTCCGAGGAATTCCCAGGAATGAGTAGTATGGAGTTTGCTAATCCTACTTTCAAAAACTGATATAACTGATTCTGAATCTGTAATTGAAAAGCTGAAGTAGGATTAGTAAATACGATGGTTCTTCATTAAGTACATAAATGGAGTACAAAAACGAGCTTACCGCGAAGCTGTTGTGCTTGTTCTGGTGTGAGAATCGCCGAGAACCCTCGAAAACTCTTGCTATAATGGTGAATTGCTGCTTCTTCAGCTTGACAAATACTAGAAACGGAATTTGACAACAAAAATTAGAAGAAGAAAAAATCCCATGAGAAGACCATCCTGTAACAAGTACAAGCAGATGATAATAAAGTATTTACCTTCCAGTAACTGATGCAAGCAAACCATGGTTTGATGTGATAACGGAATTCGAATCCGGGTACGAATGATCTCCCATATACACTATATAGTGCTTGCAAATATGCAAAAAGTTTTCTTCAGAACACCCAGAATTCGATTAGCTATAAGAACATACATCCATGAATTTTACAAAGTTACGTACCTTGGTTGTGGATGCGGCGGCTTCACTAATCGCACCATATCTAAGCAGAAGAAGTGTAAGAACAGTAGTAATTAACTTATTCATGTTTTTCACTTAGGATAGGAGCAGTAATCAAAAACATGCTCATGAAACTTATATATATAGCTGAAAGTATTTGATTCTTCAAACTTCATTGTCTAGCAACAATGACTCATGATTTCAAACTAACAGTCAATTATCAATTTATCATTATTCAATGATCTTATCTAAATACCGTATCTAATTTTGCTACCTCTTTCAAAAACATATATTTTCTTTGACCTGATAACCATTATTGTCCGAAAAATCTTCATCGAAAACGATAGGAAACTACTATTACTGTGCAACACAAGATATAGACGGATAACAATTTGAGACAGGTCTTATAAGCCACCTATTTGGATTTTTTTTGTGTTTTATGTTTTATAAGGGTTTTGTTAACTCGTGTATCCATACACAAAATAAGGAGGGTATAAATGGATTTTTTGTTTTTGTTTTCATAACTTTTCACTGATATGCTAAATACCTTGAAAAATTCTGCTTTGCTTTGGAAATACAAATTAATTTCCGTAAATACCCATAGAGTTTTGTTTTATTTCATTTTCTCTTCTTCATTCATATTCTATGATTTCTATCTCTTCCTCTTTTTTGCATTTTCTGTCTCTGCTCTACGGACCCATTGAAAAATGAAAGTGAAACATAAATACAACATGTTTAGATTTTTTAAGGGCTTGGTAATTGGTGTTTTTTCACCATAATTACATCTTTGAAAATAAAATTTTGATTTGGGTTTTAGGGTTTAGTAATTAGATTGGACTATGTTCATCATTATTTGATTTCTAAAAATAGAAATTGGGATCATGTTTCGTCAATCCCAACTTGTAACAGATCCTTTTCTTTTTCTTTGGTGTTTATAGATTTGTGATGGATTCATTCCTCTAATCAAATAAACTTTATGTTTTTGTTTAAGAATGATGGTGGTGATCAAGATTATGGATAGATTAATTAAACTCTGTCCGACCTCTTCTTTTATCCGTCCAATTTTGATGGACAGAAGAATAGAACCATACCAAATTAATGAAAATAATAGGTTATGTGTACAATAGATCACCTCTTGCATATTAGTTTTGTGATTCTACAATTAGTTCTGGTTATTTTCCTCTTACTCTGTTTGACATGTTATCAATTATCAAGATGAATCTGATTAGATTTCGTTCAAAAAAATCTGATTAAATTCATCATAACTACGCATAAATTGTCATCCCTTATTAAATCCGAAGAATGGTGAGAGAAAAAATAAAGGAGAAAAGTTAGGAGAAAACAACTACGAAAATAAATGTGTTATATATTCAAGCTTAACCTAATTTATTTTTTAATTTAATTAAAGGGTAACAATGGAAAAATAAATTTCACTAATTTCTTAACCTGATATTAGGAGATTTCAGAATTCAATGTAAAAATTAATAAAATAATATAGCTTAAATTGTGCATGGATGCTATGATTGCATCGCTTAAGGTGTTATTTACTAATATAGCTTAAAAATTAATAAAATAATATAGTTTAATTGTATTTTACTTCAAAGCAGTGCATTTTTACTAATTAGGTTGCTTGTTTTATGGTTAAGGGGCAGCGTTCCATCTCTGCATCATGTTATGCTTGAGATAAAGAAAATATTGGAAATGGTTAGCCGTCTCCTGCTAATGTCATTACTATTAATATAGATGGTTCTTTTTTGTATTCAAACAATACAGGTGGAATTGGACTAATAGTTCATAATTCTGCAGGTGTGCAACAAGCAGCAGAATGCATCTATCTAAAAGAGCTAATGAACGCGGTTCAGGCAGAGTGTATGGCTTTATGAGAAGCAGTTAATCTTGCACAGAGACTACAGCTTCAGAATGTGCACTTTGAGCTTGACGCGATGACAGTGGTGGAAGCAGTCAATAACAGCGCCTCTATAGATTGGCAACTACTCAACTATATTAAGGATATTCAATCTTTTTTTCGTAATTTTTGTTTCTGGAAATGTTTTTACATTCCTAAAGAACGCAATAAAATTGCAGATACTCTCTCTAAGCTAGCTAGAGAGTATACCACTTCAGTTGCCTGGTCTAATTTCTTGCATGTGGAAATTAGAGCTCAGTTGTTAGAGGACATGGCTTATGTAGTGAACTGATCTTTTGCAATACAACTATTTTTTGCTTCAAAAAAAAAAAAAAAAGGGCAAGGAACTAAGGGTATGCATGTAAACTACTACGGTCTCCTTAATATTTTGACAAAATCAAAGCGGACTGTCTTTTTGAAACGGAAAGAGTACTTGCTTTAAGAAAGTCAAACATTAATAGTTGCAACAATAAATTTGACATCATCTTACATTTCCTATTAAACTTTTTCTTTATTGTGTGAACACGGGTCAAGTAAGTGGCCCACCATTTTCACCAGCCGCCTAAGAACTTTCTAGTATTCACCAGACTCATCTTAACGTTAAGATAAGGATAAAAATTAAGGATTAATGATAATCCTTATAATGACATGTGTGGACTTTGTTTTGTTACCGCCTTAATATTCCAGGCTATAAATAGCCGAGTGGTCTCCCACTTTGTAATGTTAGTTAACAAACATCCAGAGGAAAAAAATAGCAATAAGATTCTCTATTTCCATTTTCATCTGTGTATTTTCTTATTAGAGTTAATAGTTAGAGTTAGTGGTTAGTATTTGGAGTTGGTACTCAATATATACCACTACTATAGACACAACCCCATATACTCTTAATTATTACATAGAGTTAAGAGTATCAGTTAGTTTGGCATTCCAATATTTAGAGTTAGACTTTCCATTGTGGTCCGTCTAATTACTGGACTTTCCATTGTGAAGTCCGTCTAAGGTTAGTATAAAAATTTTGAGTTTGAATTTGAAACTTATTGGAATTTCCATTGTGATTCTAATTACTGCGGATTCGAGCTACTGTGATTCTAGTTACTGCGATTCTGTTTTTTCGTGATTCTTGTTTATCTGTTTGTTCGGCCTCAACAACTACACAGCTATGAACTCCATTAACGGCGGATTAGGATTTTTGTTTGGTGTCGGATTTTGTGTTGATTTGGTTTGTAATGATAGTTTTTAGTTGCCAGACAATATTGGGATGGTTGGGTTGTTTTGGATTTTATCTTAGCAGGTGAAGATAACCAGTTAAAGTGTTATTTTTATCATCATAAAACACCCTTGTTCTATCTTTGTTTGACACGCTAGGTGTTTGTAAAAACTCCACAACCAGTTGATTCATTTTAAACAATGTAGAAGAAGAATTTTCCACCCTATAAACTTGGTAAGGCCGGATTACTTCATTTGTTTAAAATCTCGTGAGGTCCAAGGTTCTTCCATGTCGTGCTCAAGACCTTCACAAAGCTCTGGAGTTTCTAAGGACTCTGATTCACAATCCGACTCATATTTTCAATGCCCATTCAAAGGATTTGATGGTTGTAAGAATGGTGCGGATGGAAGAGGTTTGGGAAAAGCTTATTTGATTCAACATCTTAGAAATAAACACTTCGTCTATGGTAGAGAGAATAATCGTTGCAGACAGCGGATAACTACAAATCATGAAATCTACAAAACATGGGAAGATATCCTCTCTCAAATTCGCATGTGGTTATGCACATAATGCATGCTTCTTCGTTCCTGGAGAAGACAATGTAAATCTCATGCTGGAGTTGGCTTACTCGGGACCTTAAATAACAAAGACGCTGACTTGTTGGTTAATGGAATCATGTGTCCTCCTACAACCACTGAAAACATTGCATATGATAATTAATGATGTTCCATTGCTTCATTGCCTTAATGTGGAACTGCTCAACATAGTGTTTCAGCAACATATTCAAACTATCAAAAATATCCCTCCAAAGGGTGAATTGCAGTTCTCAAGAGTTTTGAAGTATGCGCTTGATAATGTACATGAAAATCCTGGTAAATTTTCTGTGTGGATATAATTATTGTTGTTACCTATTTGTATTCTACATTTATACATCCCCAAAAGCAGTTGTGAGGAAAAATCTGGCAACCGCAGGACATTACAGATTAAATCCATCAATCAATCTATTGTGCAATGGTATGCGCCTGACGGTTGCATTCAATTAGTCCAGAAATTGCTCCATGAATACCCTCATCATAACAACAAGCAACGCATGAAGAACAACAACCAGGAGGCTCTTAATCCGAGTGTATGTATAAAGAAAATACGGAATGGGATTTTTAATGCAGCTATAAAAGTCCTCACATCAAATGGTATTGCTACAGATGAGGAGGATACTTTTAAAAAAATGATTGATAAGCACCCATTTATCCCTCTCCCTGTTAAAACCTATTATTCCCAGTGTTGTAAACAATATGGTTTCTTCAAATGAGATCATTCTAGGTAGGATAATAAGCTTCCCCAAAGGAACATCTTGTGGGAGAGATGGTTTGAGGGTACAACATCTCCTCGATGCCCTTAATGTACCTGCCGCTGTTATAGCTGAAGACTTACTTACCTCCATAAAATGAGTAGTCAACATATGGTTCAACGGAAGGTGTCTATCGCAATTGGGAGAATTCGTGGCTAGCGCACCTCTTACACCCTTGATCAACTCGGATGGGGGAATTCGTCTCATAGCTGTTGGGATAGTGTGGAGGAGATTAGTATCCAAGGTAGCTACCCAATCTGTAGGAAAGGATATGTGCACTTACCTCGAAGACTTCCAGTTCGGTGTAGGAGTACCATGTGGAGGGGAAGCCATCTTATACTCTGTCAACAGGATTTTACACCAGAAAGGTAATTCTTCCTCTATGACCATGCTACTGGTTGATTTCAGCAACGCCTTCAACATGGTCAGTAGGTCATCTATGCTCCAAGAAGTTAGAAAACAATGTCCCTCTATCTCTAAGTGGATGGAGTTTTGTTACTCACAGCCGCCAAGACTATACTACAATGATTCCATATTGTCTTGCCGCAGAATGCAATCTGGATTTACAGGCATGGTACTTGGATGATGGCACGATAATTGGAGACACTTTAATAGTTTCTAAAGCTCTGAACATCATCAAGGTAGTACTCAATACACTTTAATGGCGATGAAGTTAGTACTCAATACACCCTCCTAAGGCGTTATAGCAATATAATTGTCCTGGATTGTGAAACTCTGATACTTTAAGACTCTTTTCTTCCACGTTTCAGTCTCTAAAACACAAAACACAACATGGGTGCATCGATTGTTTAGCGCTGATGATTTTTGCTAAACTACGAACTTCAGACTTGTCGAAGGAGTTCTCTAGGAGCAACTGAAAAGGAAAAGAGTTCTCATGGTTGGTTCTCCTTTCTTTAAGAGGCCATATGATGCTTAAAGTTATATACTTGAAGGTTTTTTTACAAATTCTGGTGTTCCTAATGCAGAAAATGTTGCTACAACAAATTTAGTCCTCAATTATGTGATCCAGAAATTGATTCAAGATTGGAATGACTAATGTTATTTATTAGTACTTGCCAGTTATAAAGATCTCAAAGATGCTGCCCAACGGCTAGAAGATTCACTAGCTCAGGAAATCCGTCCAACGGATATCACATCAACAAACAAGGAAATAATATGTATGGGGATAAATCAGCCACAAACACATTTGGAAAGTAAATCAATCAACAAAGGCTAACTGGATATTCTAGCCAACGGTCTTGTATATATCTAGCATCTTTCCTTATTATTTGTAAACTCTATATTTACTTTCCAAATGTGTATGTGGCTGATTTATCTTCATATATTCTTTCCTTGTTTGTTGAGGTGATACTCTTTGGAAGGATTTCCTGAGTTGGTGAATCTTTTGGCCGTTGAGTAGTATCTTTGAGATCTTTATCAGCCAGAATATATGTAACCCCAGAAAGAAACAACTCGTGAAGAATTCCTCCCATGCTCATAACTTCTGCTGCGGTATGTTTGTTATGAAGATTGTGATCAATTTCTTACGTATTCTCTAGGATTTGACCTGTCAGAAAATGAAATGTGATTTTGCAAGGAGATGACAGATATAAGTAAGATTTTGTTTCTATATCAGTCTCCTCTTTTGAGATAGTCTTTACTTACTGTACATAATCACAAAACTCTTTTTCTATTCTAATTTTCTAATTTTGCTGACATAATAATTTACTGTAACCACTTATATTTCTATAATGCAGGTGATTAAAGATTCAAATGTTACAGCTGCATGTATAAAAGTTCTATTCTCAGCTGTGTATTATCTCAAACTGGCGACTCTTCCTTACTCGTCTGATACACTTAGGCTTTATATAAAAGCTCTTGAAAACGGTTCAGATAAGGTACAATAGCATAAGTCTACCTCCTAGAATTTGGCTTTTGATTGGGTTTGCATCACTATCTTTGGGAATGAAAGGCTAAACACATATAATTTATTTCTAGAAAATGAGTGTAGGATAAGAGTCATGAACACCGCTCAACATCTGAATCCAAGGAACAAATGTTTGTGGATATTAGAAGTTTCTTGTTACAAACTAAAGTTCCAGCGAAATTGTAGAAACAGAGAAAGAGATAGTGAAAGGGTTCTTTACACCCATAGGAGAGGCTCCTATTATATACAATTAGGTATCCTTTCAACTTACACATTTAGGGATTAGGTGGAAAATATCTCTAACACTAACACTACAGTAATTTGACACAATTGTACTAAATGTACAGCGATATTCATGACTCATTCCAACACTCCCCCTCAAGAAGGTGCGTAGATATCATGCATTCCTAGCTTGTCGAGGAAAGAGTTGAATGGTCGACTAGGAACTCCTTTAGTTAGCATGTTTGCAATCTGGTCTCATGTTCTTACAAACGGAGTGCTGATAATCCCTACAATCAACTTCTCTTTGATGAAATTTCTGTCCACCTCCACATGCTTTGTTCTGTCATGCTGGACTGGATTGTGAGCAATGATGATTACAGCTTTGTTGTCGCAGTACAACTTCATATGACCTCTAGGGCTGAAGCCAATATCTGTCAGCAATATTATTAACCACAATAACTCACATATTCCATAATCCATAGCCCTAAACTCTGCTTCTGCACTAGATATAGCTACAACTGATTGCTTCTTGTTGCGCCAAGTTACTAGGTTTCCTCCCACAAAAGAGCAATATCCATAGGTAGATCTACGATCAATTACGGAGCCTGCCCAATCTGCATCTGTGTATGCTTCAACTTCTATGTGGTTATTATGAGAAAATAAAAGTCCTTTTGTTGGTGCCGACTTTAGGTAGCGAAGTATTCGGTACACTTCATCCATATGTGTCTCTCTTGGAGCATGCATAAACTGACTTACAACGCTCATAGAGTATGTAATATCAGGACGAGTGTGAGAGAGATAAATCAATCTTCCCACTAACCTCTGATATATTTCTTTGTCCACCGGAATACCATCGGTCTCTTCTCCAAGTTTATGATTCGGTTCCACTGGTGTGTCAATAGGCTTGCAGCCCAGCATTCCTGTCTCAGCTAGAAGGTCTAGGACATATTTACTTTGAGAGATGTAAATGCCCCTTTTCGATCTTGCCACTTCAATTCCTAGGAAGTAGCACAATTCTCCAAGGTATTTTATCTCAAATTCCTTGGCCAAGTAAGATTTTATCTTCAAATTCTAAACCCAAGGTCTAGGACATAATCAAATTGATTTCTATCTAAACCCTAACATAGCTCTAGATAGACATGGCTTTCTTAAAAGCCATAAACATATTCGAGTGAAACTAGCTAAGAAAAACCAAAATCAAAGAGATGAAACTTCAAACTTTAAACCCTATTCTCCGTGAAGCAGCTCTGTAGCCGCAGCTCCCTGTTTACGGCTGTCTGTCGCCTCCCGGCTTCCTCCGTTCGTTGTTTTTTTTTTCTTTTTCTTATAAGTGATGCTTCGAGACCTAGCAACATTTGGCAAGGCCAAGGCCCAGTCCGTTCCGCTCCATTACTAGCTCTGCCAAGGCCCAGTATTTATATATCTTTTTTTTCACATCCAACTCTCTGTAGAGATTCAGGTCACAGCCGCAACACTCTTCCATGACCATGTAAGTAAAGTCACCACCATCATCCATCCATTTTACCTTGTTTGAACGGCAGAAAATCAAATCCACCTAACTCCAACCCACAACAGCATCTCAAGTAACGCTGCCAAATTGTAACCTCTGTCAGTTCCATTTTCACGAGCCATCAGACTCACGAGAAACCATCTCATTCACCGTTTTTAAGCAAATGTCTGGTTTAAATTAAGACCACCAACTTTACTGACCGCAGCCATCTCACGACCACGGTTCCTTATTCTATAACCGGCAGCCAAGCTCTTTCCATCTTCGGTATTGCAACAAGAATTAAACACTGTCCAGTTCTTCCATAACTCCATTGCCTTCGAATTGATGTTGCCATCTCCTTTCATGTCCAACCTTCCCATAGGACTACCACAAAGCCAACCTGATGTTGTGGGGAAATAGATAGATCACCCCTAGAATCAATTGAGGACAAACCTACAGCACCAACTCCATCTATCTACGTCCAACTACCGGCTGCATTCGCAGCTGACTACTGACCAAACCCACAACATCACTGCAGTAACCTCTTTACTGCCTACTCCAGTCGCGTATGCTCTTAGAAATCACACAACCATCCAACCAACACCAGCTGCAACTAATGTCAGCCAACCCACTTCACTGTCCGGCATAAATATAGATGACAACTCTCGACCTTGGCCTGTGTTGTTACAAAGAACGTTGCAGTCGTGACCATTTCCAACAACCACCACTGCATGCCATCTTCGATTCACTTGCTGCTGTAAATGGCCAAGTTCTTGCAGCCTGAACTCGACCAAATCCCTCTCAGTTCAATTGCGACCTATCATGGAACTGACTGAGCTGCTACCAATGACTTCAGCTCATTGTGTTGACGCTTCCAGACTCCATTTCAACCATACAACCATGGCAGCAGCACTAGTTCGTCTTCTTACAGTAATAATCGAACGTCAGCAACATCTTCCAACGTGATCAATCCAGCTCTAACACCTTGCAATTCGATCAGATTTCAATCCCACTTCAGATACTAGGAATAGTCACCACTGCCAACAATTACATCAGCCATTCAATACCGTTTGCGAGATGCACCATCTCATTTGTTTGCAGTCTTCTCACAACCCAAAAGTGAATTCTCAAATGCATACACAGCCTCCATTACTTCCTTGTTCCATTCACGTCATCAACTCCTTTTGTGCACCTGCCTTCCATGAGATAGAAACGCCACCAGCTGTTGTATCGGATAATGAGATGAAACTCTTCTTTTTTTGACAAATAAGAGAGAATGTTGTGAATAAGAAAGAAATGTCTTTTTGTTTTTGGACACGAACTGAAGTGTGGTCTGCTAAACACCCCCACACTTATATTTTGCTAGCCATCGAGCAAAACAAGGAATATATCCGATACACAGCTGGATATGAAGAGTGTTGTTTGCTAAACAGCAAGACGGATCCGCTAAACAGCAAGACCGAGAAATGTATGCTAAACAGCGAGACGAAACCACTAAATAGCGGTACAGATATGTCTATTAAACAACTAGACGAAACCACTAAACAGTGGTATAAAGATGCCTGCTAAACAGCTAGACAGAAAGACCCGCTAAACAGCTGATCATAATTTTTTTATTGTAGACCCGCTAAACAGCTGATCATAGAAAATATCCTACAAAAAACCCGCTACACAGCTGGTCATGACAAACACCATACACAAGACCCACTACACAGCTGGTCATAACCCTAAAAATCATAATGATTTTTTTTTAAGACTCGCTACACAGCTGGTCATAACCTTAAAAATCATAAAGATAATTTTTTTTTTTTAATAATTTCTAACGAAAATGCCACACCCCCACACTTAAACATTACATTGTCCTCAATTTAGTTGAGTCATCCAACGTAAAAATTAAGATGGGAGATTTAAAAATAAATAAAAGATAGAGTAAAGGGAACAAATCTGATGGGTTGACTCCCATGAAGCGAAATGTATTTGTTTCCTTGTTTTCAGTAGCACGTAACCTCAAACAAAATGAGGTTGATACCCCAAAGTAAGCTGCCAATCATATATATATAGCCTGAAAAGTTGGGGATCAACCCAACTAATCCGGTCAGCGGAAAACATGAACCTGCAGCAAGTATAATTAATATCCAGAGAGAAAAACTGAATTCAATCTTATTCAAAACATAATTCGAACCTTCCCAACCATATGTGGTAATGTGAAGTAAATCAGATTCGCAGATAATTAGTAATGATTGCTTAAAGAATTGAACAGTTGTTGTACTCCCTAAATCAGGTTCTAAGTCCGAAGAAATAACTTGCTCGGCAGATAATGGTTCAATTTACTCGTTGAACAGGGGCTCAATTGAGCAATAATATCACGACTCGTAGATCCAATATCATCTATAATGGTTTCATTATTAATATCATCAAGACGAAAAAATTCAGAACTTGATGGCTTAAAGGTCATGGCCGAAACTCTCTCGACTGATGGTACTAGTCGAGATTCGGGCATAATAAGAGGTTCTAGTTTGGGCTTCCATTTATTAGTGTCTAGTAGTGGTGTGGAGTCTAATAATGCATTGACTTCATAAATAACACTATCATCATCAAAATCATACCCAAAATGAGCTAAGCAAACCTCTAATGGATCTTCCAAATGGCTCTTGCAAAATCCTTACGATTGCATACTTTCTTTTCGCCCGCAGCACTTCAGACAAAGGTACCTAAAATAAAATCAAACAAACCGCGTAAAAAGAACTAAAAGAAATCTAAAAGAAAGATAAAACTCAATTATGTAAAAATAAATAAAAATAAACTATATACAATGATATCAACTAGAGAGTATTTTGCAACCACTCCCCGGAAACGGCGCCAAAAACTTGATAGGCTCGAAGACCTACAATAATAATACTGCAAATGCACAGTGTCTAACTAGTAGAACAATGGAAAGTACAGGTCGTTCCCACAGGGAGTGTGAAATACTCTACCAACTAATACCGAAAACAAAGTAATCAAATAAGATGATGCTTAACAATTTTTCAGATTTCGGAACAAAATAAAATAATAATAATTCTGATAATAAACAAAACAGGAAAAGGGTTGCTAGGGTTTTCGATTTCCACCAATTCAATCATATAAAACTCTACTAATTTCTATTTATTACTCAAGACAAATATCGAAATCAATTTCATGTCTCGGAAGATGGTATGTTAAATTATAAAAGTGTAGTTTCTCCGCTGTAATTTCCTTCGCTTCATGTGTAGTGATTCTAAAGCATTATCTATCTATCCTTGCATACCACGTCTAGGGATTTAACCGAAGCACGAAATATCAATTCAAAAGCATAAATAATCAAGAAAATCACATAATCGAATAAATACCAAGCTATATAATATGAAGAGAAATTACTACTCAATGAATCATTATTAGAAATATCATTGTAAAGTTTATATAATCAAATTGATTCCTATCTAAACCCTAGCATAGATCTAGCTAGACATGGCTTTCTTAAAAGCCATAAACATATTCGAATGAAACTAGCTAAGCAAAACCAAAATCAAAGAGATAAAACTTCAAACTCTAAACACTATTCTCCGTGAAGCAGCTCCCTATTTACGGCTGTCTGCCGCCTCCCGGCTTCCTCCGTTCGTTGCTTTTTTTTCTTTTTCTTATAAGTGCTGCTTCGAGACCTAGCAACATTTGCCAAGGCCAAGGCCAAGGCCCAGTACGTTCCGCTCCATTACTAGCTCTGCCAAGGCCCAGTATTTATATATCTTTTTTTTCACTTCCAACTCTCTGTAGAGATTCAGGTCACAGCCGCAACACTCTTCCATGACCATGTAAGTAAAGTCACCACCATCGTCCATCCATTTTCCCTTGTTTGAACGGCAGAAAATCAAATCCACCTAACTCCAACCCACAACAGCATCTCAAGTAACGCTGCCAAATTGTAACCTCTGTCAGTTCCATTTTCACGAGCCATCAGACTCACGAGAAACCATCTCCTTCACCGTTTTTAAGAAAATGTCTGGTTTAAATTAAGACCACCAACTTCACTGACTGTAGCCATCTCACGACCACGGTTCCTTATTCTTTAACCGGAAGCACAGCTCTTTCCATCTTCGGTATTGCAACAAGAATTAAACACTGTCCAGTTCTTCCGTAACTCCATTGCCTTCGAATTGATGTTGCCATCTCCTTTCATGTCCAACCTTCCCATAGGACTACCACAAAGCCAACCTGATGTTGTGGGGAAATAGATAGCTCACCCCTAGAATCAATTGAGGACAAACCTACAGCACCAACTCCATCTATCTACGTCCAACTACCGGCTGCATTCGCAGCTGACTACTGACCAAACCCACAACATCACTGCAGTAACCTCTTTACTGCCTACTCCAGTCGCGTATGCTCTTATAAATCACACAACCATACAACCAACACCAGCTGCAACTAATGTCAGCCAACCCACTTCACTGTCCGGCATAAATATAGACCACAACTCTCGACCTTGGCCTGTGTTGTTACAAAGAACATTGCAGTCGCGACCATTTCCAACAACCACCACTGCATGCCATCTCTGATTCACTTGCTGCTGTAAATGGCCAAGTTCTTGCAGCCTGAAATCGACCAAATCCCTCTCAGTTCAATTGCGACTTATCATGGAACTGACTGAGCTGCTGCCAATGACTTCAGCTCATTGTGTTTACGCTTCCAGACTCCATTTCAACCATACAACCATGGCAGCAGCACTAGTTCATCTTCTTACTGTAATAATCGAACGTCAGCAGCATCTTACAACGTGATCAATCCATCTCTAACACCTTGCAATTCGATCAGATTTCAATCCCACTTCAGATACTAGGAATAGTCACCACTACCAACAATTACATCAGCCATTCAATACCGTTTGCGAGATGCACTATCTCATTTGTCTGCAGTCTTCTCACAACCCAAAAGTGAATTCTCAAATGCATACACAGCCTCCATTACTTCCTTGTTCCATTCACGTCATCAACTCCTTTTGTGCTCATGCCTTCCATGAGATAGAAACGCCACCAGCTGTTGTATCGGATAATGAGATGAAACTCTTCTTTTTTTTTACTAATAAGAGAGAATGTTGTGAATAAGAAAGAAATGTCTTTTTGTTTTTGGACACGAACTGAAGTGTGGTGTAGAGTTAGCCACGTTTCACCTCCACCTTTACTCCCCTTGTGCATTTCACGTGTTTGGAAAATAAGATCATTTCTTTGCAGTTTGCTCCATTCAATCCATTTGATGACACTAAATAATATTATATAGTCACCACTGCCTGCCCGGGGTCAAGTCTCACTGGTGAGGTGCTGTGAAAGGGTGTTTGTCGCAACCCATTTTAGCCTCCAATTTAATAATTTTTCTTGGGATGATGGGGTTCACTTGTACTTTCTACAAAAGTATTAAAATAATGTTATTAGCTAAAATATAGAATCCTAGTTAATATAAATATGGGTATAAAATGTAGCACAAACGTGCTTATCAATTACGAGTAGGAGTAGGATATCTAGAAGAACTAGGGTTTTCTTCTTTTACAATATAGGTAGACTCATCAGCTGAAATTTCATTCTCGTCAGTACTCAAAGTAGTTTCAATCTGAGGTTCTAGTTCAGAATTACCTGTCACCGGAGTAGACAATTGACGAGGCTGAGAAAGAGGGGATTTATATCTTCGTTTATACACTTGAAGTTGAGGTTGAAGAAGTGAAGACGTCGTTGGTGGAGTAGTCTCACTTTCCTTATTTATGTTAGGTGCAGAGCATAGGTCATACCATAAATCATACCCATACTGATCTTCACCAATTCTACTCTCCCCCTGAAGAGAAGTCTCAACTCTCGAGAAGTAAAGGGTATCTTCATTAAAGGTTACATCCATAGACACAAAAACCTTACCAGTGGGAGGGTGACAACACTTGTAACCCTTTTGGGTGGATGAGAACCCTAAGTAAATACATTTAAGAGCTCTAGGATCTAGTTTATCCCTTCCCTGTTTGTGAACATGAACATAACAAGCACATCCAGACACTTTTGGTGGAACCCGTACAGGAGGTTGAAATGAAGTACCATCGGATGGAATCTCAAGTGGTGTTTGAAAATCAAGAGGCCGAGAGGGCATCTTGTTAATCAAATGTGTTCCCGTAAGAATAGCATCTCCCCAATACATTTTTGGCACATTCATACAAAACAGTAAGCATCTAGTAACTTCTAGCAAATGACGATTCTTACGTTCAACAACTCCATTTTATCGGTACAAGTGGTTTGGTGAACTATTCCTTGATCTAAGAAATAAGATGATAATCCTTGGTTTAAGTACTCACCTCCACGATCAGATCTTAACACTTGAATCCTCTTGTTAAATTGGGGAAGGATAAACTTATGAAAGATTTTGAAGACATAGTGGACTTCACTTTTTTCCTTCAATAAGTATACCCATGAAACTCTGGAGTAGTCATCAATCAAAGTAACAAACCAACGTGCACCGGAAGAACTAATGACACGTGAAGGACCCCAAACATCACTATGCATAATTGCAAAAGGAGATAAGCTTTTATTTATACTTAAAGTATATTTGACACGCTGATGTTTAGATAACTCACATACTTCACAGTGGAGTTTCGATATATCCAGTGCAGAAAATAACTTAAGAAATAACTTTTCTAAGTACCCAAAAGAAGGATGTCCCAATTGTTTGTGCCATAACCAGATTTGTTCTTCTACCTTAGATATACTTGTCGAGTTGTAAGCCCTTGTACTATCATCTTGTGTTTTCCCTTGCAAGTCCAAGTAGTAAAGGCCCCCTCTCTCTTTACCAAGTCCAATCGTCGCTCCTGTGAGTAAGTCCTGAAATACACAATGTGAGTCAAAAAAGGTAACGTTGCACTTTAACGCTTTGGTTATTTGACTGATAGAGAGAAGGCTAGAATACAAATTCAGAACATGTAACACAGTAGATAAAGACATAGATTTGGTTATGGGTATTTGTCCTTCACCCGAGATAATTGTTGGAGATCCATCCGCTGTCAAGATACAAGGTTTACTAGGACTTGTACTATAAGTAGAGAAAATATTTGACACGGTGGACATGTGGTCAGTTGCTCCACTATCGATAATCCAAGAACCTTTAGATTTATCGCATGTAGTGTTTAGTACCCTACCACAATTCTTTGTGTTACCTGGTTGAGCCAAGGAAGTAGACCCAGCAGTATTTTTCTTGGATGATAGCATCCACGCACATTCTTTAATCATTCGTTCCAGCTGGTCTTGAGATGAATGAGAATAGCCACTCGCTGCTGATGTATGTTGAAGTTTCATCTCATCAGTGGTGTTATATGCCCTTGAACCAGTGCTACGACCTCCTCTTTTTCCTCCACTACTGCCACTAGAGTTTCCCCCTCTTCTATTATTGTTCTGCCATTGCGGACGACCATTGATCTTGTAACAAGTCTCCCTGGTATGTCTACGCTTGTGACAATAATTACAGTACAATGAGTCTTTCTCATCAGATTGTCAATTGTTTTCGCGTGTGGATGTTGGTGGAGTAATCACATTCAAGGCGGAACTTTCCTGTGGCATTGGAGGTATCATAGTAGCTCGACGAAGTTCTTCCGATCTAACTGTTCCATATACTGCTCGTAGGGTTGGCAATGGATCTTTTCCCAACACTTGGATTCTAATTGGATCAAAAACTAAGTCAATCCCAGCAAGGAACTCAATAATTCTCCCTTTTTCAATTCTTTTCTGCAATTTTGCGGTATCAGCTGCACACACCATGTCTAAGGGTTGTAGGAAATCAAGTTCTTGCCTTATAGTTTGAAGTGCATTGAAGTAGACGGATAGAGGTCAGTTGTTCTGGCGAGTCTCGATAACCCGACGATTCAATTCATAGATCTGTGTCGTATCACCGCTCACGACATAGATCTGAGTGACTGCCTCCCACACTTTTTTTTGTTGTGGTTAAGCGCATATAACTGCTCTTGATGTCGAGAATCATTGAGTCTATCAACAAGCTCATTATCATGGCATTCTCTTGAATCCATGTATCACATGAAGGGTCTTCTTTTTCTGGACAAGCTTTACTTTCAGTCAGGTACGCAAGCTTTCCTTTACCTGTAATGTAAAGTTTCACGCAGTGAAACTAAACAAGGTAATTTGTATCATCAAATTTACAAGATATCATATTTTTGCTCATAGTATTATTGTGAGAAACATCTAGAGATGTAGAACCAATGGACTGAGAAGAAACACTGTTCTCAGAGGTTTCATCCATCAAATCTTCCTTCAACTTAACAGATAGTCAAGAGAGAAAAAGGAACAACTTTCAAAGAAGGAACCATAACTTTCAAATGGAGAAACCTACTTACTGATCAGCCACTGGTTCTTCACGAACAGCTTACGAATCTAACTTTCAATTCTGATTCCAGATTGAAGCTTTAAAGGGGGTCTAGGCTAGGTTTTTTGTTCTCTGGCTCCTTTGCTCTGATACCATGTAGAAACAGAGAAAGAGATAGTGAAAGGGTTCTTTACACCCATAGGAGAGGCTCTTATTATATACAATTAGGTATCCTTTCAACTTACACATTTAGGGATTAGGTGGAAAATATCTCTAACACTAACACTACAGTAATTTGACACAATTGTACTAACTGTACAGTGATATTCATGACTCATTCCTACAGAAATTCTCTTTTCTCTCCGACTAATTGGGGTTTTGGTCGGAAATGAAATACATTTGTTTTTGACATATGCATGAACTCATATCCATATTGATATTAATCTCTTGTTTTTGTTTGAGTAAAACTTAGTAATTCATCACTTGCTATGACCCCATGTTGATCTATGTACAGGAAAAGATGGAAGGAGTGAAGTTGATGCATCATTTATGTCAAGTGAAGATGCAATCGTGGAGAGTATTGGAAATGGGCTATTTGAAATAAATTCTCTGCTTGTAGTTTGGTGATGAATACTGCTTCGCCGGAATTGAGACAAGTGTGTAAGAAGTTGTGAGTATGCATGATGTCCCCGACCGGATGATATTTGTCTAACTTCTCTAGATTGCATACCTGCATATATGGTGACTTCGTTTAAAATCTTTCATCTAAAATGTTAGGAAGTTGCATCTCTTCAAATATTTGTTTCACAAAACTAAAAGAAAGAATGATTTTAGAGGTTCATTGTACTGATGTACGAAATGATATCCAATGAAGAGCTCTATTAACAGAAAGTCGTCCCATATTTTTTTTTTTTTAATTCACCCGAAATTCTTGATGCGATAGATCATAAGGAATCTTATTTCTTCCTAATCTTGATACCGATAATTATTATCATCACCTGCTAGAGGCACTATTTTGACGTCATCAGCCTTTTATTGCAGTCATAAATTAATTAATATTTTATATAGGCTGGTTTACTAACAATCGGTGCATATGGTAATTTTCTATATTCTCCGATAGATGGAATCCAGATGACAACAACGTTATATGGTTCACGTCAAGCGGTGTCTACTTGACTTCGTTATTGTCTACTCTACGTCTATTATAGAGTATAAGAAATTACCACCTGCACCACTTGTTGGTAAGCCAAACCACACAGAATATGAATTTGGTTTTAACTACAAGACTGCTGACTTCAAAGTAATGTCTTTCACGGGTGATGATGATAAATATTGTTGTCTGGTTCATCTATATGCACTAAGAAGATTGAATTCAAGAAGAGCAATTTCCTTAACGGAGTACTAAGAATTTCTTGGGCCTTTTTCAAGAAGTACCCGATTTGCGATGGCTTCCTGTTAATGGAGTTTCTTCGTTGGATGACATTACGTATATGAGGACAAGAAACCTCAATAGATTTTTTTTTTTTTTTTTTTTTAAATGGGAAATAAGTATCCGAAAAGATGTTGTTTCTTAACATGTTGGATGAAAGATTAAACAAATTCACTATGCAATCTTTGGTTTGAGACAGTTTCCAGGTTTAGTCCTATCATGTCTCCCCTTTATATGTGGCAAGAGTGATGGTCTAGTTAGCTAAGGTTGTGTATAAGCCGATTTATTTACTGAACGTTGTTTTTAGTCATACAGAAATCTTTTAGGGCATACCAAGTAAAGACAAAAAAAAGTAGTGTAAATAGAAAAATCAGAAGCCCCTTAACCAAATATTTTTGGTAATGGCAAATCTGCCCTTTTAGGATTAGTGTTAATACTAATGATTAGTTAAAATAATTATGATTAGTGATTAATGATTAGTGATTAGTTTTAACATTATCTTGTTGGATATTTTCAACAAACCCTTGAATTGTAGGTATTTAGGTTGTTCCCGGGGTTCGACCTGAGGTTCCGCGAGTTTGTGTTTAATCTCACTTTTGTAGGTTAAAATCATCAAAAGTTTGTGTTTTTTCACTAAGGTTCGGCGAGTCCGCATGAACAGTTTGACTAGCTGAAAGTGTTGATTAAGAGCCGAACCTACCTTGTAGACCAGAGTTCGGCTTGGTTCGAATTGTCCTAACAAGCTGAACCCTACACTGTACTGTCTGGAAGAAAAAATGTTTAGGGTTCGGCTTATATTTAGAAATTCGTAAGCGCCGAACATGTTAGAAACAATGGCTATTTGAATAAGTAGAATATAAGCCAAACCTGATCATGTACATTCCTGGGTTAATAATTTTGTATTGGTTCGGCACATATTGTGAATATCGTAATATCCGAACCTCGTAAATATGCTAGGTTCGGCACATATTATGATTATCGAATACGCTGAACCCTATTCATCTCTTTCTGTGACTAGGTTCGACTTGAAATTTCAAGCCAAACTGTTCATATACACTTACAGGAAGCTTTTGTGAAGAATAGTTCGGCTAAAAACGCAACTCAATTTTGAGTCGAACCCAACACCGTAACCGTCATTTAATCGATGAAAAACAGCAAATAGGAGATTGGGTTTGTAAAACTTACTTTCTTATCCTCATTTCCAGAGTTGGAGATGCAGTTGGTTCAATTTCTAGTTCAATTGGTGGTTGATTTTCAGGTTCTACACCTTCATCTTCAATTGGTTCTTCTTCTTCAATTGATGGATTAGAAGACGATTTGGTTTTCCTAGTCCCTGCTTTTCTTTGTACGAGTCATTATGTAGTTCAGTTTAATCGACAATTAAATTTTTACGAATCGACAATTAATTACGGTGATGAATTATTATTTTCACGGGAGGGGAAGAGTTCAGCTAGAGGAGGAAGAAGAAGAGATGTTAAGGGAAGCTGATTTTGATTTTTTAGAAAACTGATTTTAGATTTTTGTATTAAGGGTATATAGGTAATTGAACTACCCATAGGTTACCCCTTATAAGGTCACCCAAGATGGGACTATCATTTTGTATGCCCCGAAAGTTTTATGTATGCCTAAAAACAACCTTCTATTTATTTGTATCAAACAAGGCCACTACTCGTAACCTAATCCCTTCGGCCCACAAACTAACTCTGAAACCAGACAATGAAGAATCGATGAATTGATCCACATGGAAGTTATATTAATCACCGAATGTCATGTAATATTATACGCGAAAAATCGAACTACAAATTGTACGATAAATAATGTTATCAGAGAATTAAGTTAAGAAAATTGATCGATGAGAAATTTATTCTTATGACCCTAGAAATTATGGGTCTTACTCTTTTGGCCCCAGGGTTATTTAATAAAATTTGCAAATTATTCTAGTGGCCCTGAAATATTATAACCAGTGTGCATATTGTATGCACATAAAATCAGTGTGCATATTATCTACACACTATAAAATATGAAGAAAAATTAAAAAATTGTTTACAAAAATCAGTGTGCATATTTTCTGCACATAAAATCTGTGTGCATATTATTTGCACATTATAAAATATGAAGAAAATTTAAAAAATTACTTAAAGAATAAAAAAAATTATATGAAATAAAAATTTAATAGTTGTATTTACACTCGTTGTGTGGATCTTTCAAAAAGCTTTCCAAATATATAAAATTTGTCGAATTCTTACGTATGATATGTGAGACATGTTATGTTTAAGTTGGCATGACGATTATACCCTTAAAGGATATATTTATTATTTGATAATATCTTTAAACATCTTTATCCAAATGGCCCTCCTCCTTTTTTGAGGGTCATTTCAATAAAATTTGTTCATTTTTTTAAAATTGAGTTTTAAGCCAAAGACCATTTGAGTAAGAGAGAGTGAGGGGAGAGTCAATCACTTAATTTCCAGTTTTCCACTTGATCGATCTATTATACTTGAACTCGTAACTGCTATCGAACTCTCTCTAAAAGGAAAGATGATATAAGTCCCCTGGCATGCGTTCCGGTTCCTACCCAAACTGCGGGACCAACATGGGGTACTTTTGTGTATGGGTCTCACTGAGTGAGTCGGGACAGACTGTTATTTGGCTATCATCTTCTGATGCAGCCTGGCTACTTCACCAAATAACTATTCTCAAAAAAATTCTTCTAACACTACCACCACCACCACCTATCACAAACCCAACACAAGTGACGATCAAACTATTATTAATAAAACATCCATACCTACAGTTAGGGCTACACATGGTTCGGTTTTTATCGGTTTTTGGCAAAACCTAAACCGAAACCAAAGTATTTGGTTTTCCAATAATGAAACCCAATGAAACCATATAGCCTATTCGGTTTTATTGGTTTCGGTTTCTACTCGGTTTTGTTAAAAACCAAACAGCTTTTGGTTAACCGAATGGTGAGGTTTGTTACAATCGCAATACCTTTACCTTTATAATCAAACTTCTACCCGATCTCTTCTACTCCAGCTTCAATCTGATGGTGAGGTTTGTTACAATCATATGTAAAACAAAGTAGAAGAAGAAGTAAAACAATGAGAATAAGAAGGTGATGGTGATCCTGGTGGTGGAGTGGTGGTGATAGTTTTAGGATAGAGTAAAGTATGGTGGTAGTTCTTTCACTTCAGGGAAGAACGGAACAAGAGAGATGGAGTTTTGAGAAACATTGGGAAGAGAAGACTCGAGTGATGTATTGCAGTATTAGGGTAAAGTATCTAACATCATGTAGCTAATATCATTTCGATCCTATGGCTAGGAACAGTCGGTTAACCATATGGTTTTCGGTTCGATTTTTCTAGAAAACCTAAACCAAAACCGATAGTGTCGGTTTTCTGGGACTGACAACCATAAATGAACCATTAGAATATGGTTTTGGTTCAGTTCGGTTTAAATTCTTCGGTTTTGGTTTTGGTTCATAGTTTTGGTTCGGTTTTGTGCAGCCCTACCTACAGTAACAGATCCTAGACACCTCATCCCCTTAATGGGTGTTACTGACCCACTCTCTGCTCAACTCTTCGAGAATCCTTTTATGGGGGCCATGGTTTTTTTTTTGGGACCATGGTTCTATTTTCCTAGCGACGTAACCGAACTAAGGTTCGGTTGAGAAATATTTTTTACGACGTAACCAAACTATTGTTCGGTTGGGAAATGTTTTTTGCAACATAACCGAACTATTGTTCGGTTGGGAAATGTCTGTGAGGTAACCGAACTGACCAGTTCGGTTGGGAAATGTTTTCTGTGATGTAACCGAATTGACCAGTTCGGTTGGGAAATATTTTTTGCAACGTAACTGAACTTATGTTCGGTTGGGAGTTATTTTTGCGAAATAGCGAAATAGTTTTCGGTTGGGAAATGTTTTTTGCAACATAACCGAACTATTATTCGGTTGGGAAATATTTTTTGTGACGTAACCGAACTGACCATGGTCCCCCAAAAAGCGTTTCCTCTTCAACTTCATCATAGCAATTAGCATCCAACATATCCCCCAATTATTCATCCTAATCTTGGATAGAACCACCAACCCCAATCTACCAGCCACCATCACCACTTGCAACCACAACCGAAACACCTGGTGTTACGTATATAAAGAGAAAGTACAATAAATATCCATCATCATCAAAGACTTTTTGGTTCCATTACACCTACTACCACCCGTTTTACCATCATTAATTCACCACCAACAGTACTAGCTCCACCACCAAAACATGATAGAATTACTCACAGCTCCCCTTCAAGAACATCAAGCAAACCACCAAAAACAGCTTTGATGAGAGTTATCCAGGAAGACTCCGGTGACCTCATACCAACGGTCGTCTCAAGTGCTACTTCTGTTTATAACCTTTCTCCATCTCAGATGGAAATTGAAGACCAAGAGTCCACCTCTATCCCGTCAGCGACTAATACCCACAGTCCTCACAATCACCATGAATTGCTTAGCTTGGAACTGTCAGGGCATTGGACAACCCTGATAATTCAATATTTGTGATAGTTGAATAACAAGGATCCACCAACCTTATTATTTCTCTCAGAAACTCTGGCCTCCTCAAGCTATTGCTGATTTACAGAATTCTCCAAGGTTTCATTATTGTTTTATTTTGTCCCTGTATAAGGTAGGTAATGTAGTCCTACCCTTTTATGTAAAGTAACATTCAATCTCAGGTGCTAGTAGCAACACCAAATTACATATACAGGAAAGTATGTTACTTTAGTGATCAATAAGAATGGTACTTCACAGGCATTTATAGACCTCCTCATCCTTAATATGGATAAGCCTTTCGTGAAATTTTTACATCTCTTAGTTTTTCTTCTAATGTTTGGACTCTCATGGTGATTGTAGTGATATTTTAAATCAAGGAAAAAAAGTAGGTGTTAGACTTGTTACTTATTCTCAAACGTGTCATTCTTCTAGTGTAGGATCAGAATATCGAAGGAAGGACACATTTACGAAGTTTAGCTAACAACACTTTGCGAGCGTCGCAGAATGATTTGAAGAATGATGTAACAGATGACGATTGTAGAAACATGAGAAAAGTGTGATGACTTTGCAATGTTTAAGAGTGTTTGCGAAAACTAACAATATAACTCTTGCGAGAATGTCGCAAGTCAGATCCTAAAATAAAGGACAGATTAGTTGTCATCCACTATATAATTCCCTATATAAAGAGTTGAATGTGCGTAAGGAAGGGGAAGAGATCTTTTTCGAGTGTTGAGCAAGTCATTAGGAGAGAGAAATTTTAAGGAGCGATTGTACTCTGGTTTTCTTCCATTTTCTTGTAACATTTTCTGTGAATCAATTGATAAAAGTGTTGTTCTTAATCTCAGAAAAATGTGTTGATTATTATGAATTCTTGTGAGGGGTGTAGTGTGGGATTTCCTGCTACTACATAGTGGCGTTAGAAATAGGGACTGAAGATTATCAAATCAAGAAAATTTGACTAAAGATTGTGGAGATTATTGTGAAAACTGTTTAGATCGATAAAATGATAAAAGAAAACAACAAATCAGTTGGAGAAAAGAGGGTTAAGATCAATGAGAATAAAAGAAGATTGGAGTGCAATGTAATCACAAAAACGATGGTTAATGAATTCCATGAAAACATCAGAGGGAGGATACATAAACGAGATTTTGAAGGAAAGAAGATTATGACGGTAGAAAAAATATCTCCGTTGAAGGATTGGGAAAAGCAGAAAATTACATTCACATCGACAGAGATACCAGAAGAAAATTTGAACCACACATCTCCTTTGGTAATCACAGTAACAGCTATGCGAAAAGAAAAGGAGAAATCAGCAAAATCTATGGAAGAATGGGCGGTGAATAGAACTTTGGTAGACACGGGAAGCTAAGTGGATGTAATATTTTATCGTGCATATAGAGGAATGGGGTACAAAGACGAATAAATGTCTCATCCAACACATAATGTTCATGGTTTCGGCAAGTCCACAACTAAACCAAAAGGAGAAATAACAGTGAGAATTTCGCTGGGAGAAATCGAAACACAAATTACCCTATGTGTGTTGGATATGGATTCACCATATAACATGTTGTTGGGAAGATCATGGATACACGCAATCAAAGTTGTAGCATCAACATTACAACAGTTCATCAAGTTTCCTATGCCAAGCGGGATTGGCGAAATTATGGGAGATATTGAAGGAGCGAAACTATGTTATCAAATTGAAGTAAAAAATTATGAAGGACAAGTGAAGAAGCGAAAAGCTTGCAGGAAGATGGCGAAAGAGGCAAAGAAAAAATAGGAGTTTAAAATCTACATGATAAGAGCAGAAGAAGGAAAAGGAGTACCCAGCGAAATTTTGCAGGAAGGAGATAAACCAGCGAAAATTATAAAAGAACCAACACCAATGGGATAACCTGAAGCAAGTTACACTGCAGCAGAACCAACAAAAGAAGTAAATATTGGAACTGAAGAAAAACCTAAAATGTTGAAAATTGGAACTAAGATGAATATAGACGAGGAAGAAAGAACTGTCAATCTCTTACGAGAATATAAAGATATTTTCGCATGGAACATGGATGAAATGCCT
The DNA here is from genome assembly GCA_023529315.1 of Papaver bracteatum. Classification (NCBI taxonomy): domain Eukaryota; kingdom Viridiplantae; phylum Streptophyta; class Magnoliopsida; order Ranunculales; family Papaveraceae; genus Papaver; species Papaver bracteatum. Next base: position 495,702 of record JAJJWX010000641.1, read on the forward strand.
GGAATAGATCCATCGGTTGCATGTCATAAATTGGAGATCAACAAAGATGCAAGACCATTTAAGCAGAGGATAAGAAAAATTGCAACAACTTACCATCCCAAAATATAAGAGGAACTGCAGAAAATGCTTGATGCAGGAATTATAAGCCAAGCAAAATACCCAGAGTGGATAGCAAACATGGTTGGTTCCAAAGAAAAATAATGGAATAAGAATTTACATAGATTTTACTGATCTAAAGGATACAACCAGATTCCTCTCGCCGAAGAAGACCAAGAACATACTGCTTTTTTCGCTCCAAGAGGGTTATATTGTTATACAAAAATGCCATTTGGTTTTTGCAAAAATGCCATTTGGCAGAGCAACATATCAAAGGATGGTAGAGAAGGTATTCGCAAAATGGATACACAAAACATTAGAGGTGTACGTAGATGACATGTTGATAAAAAGTAAAGAAGATAAAAACCATGTACAAGATCTGGAGGAGATTTTTGAACAGATGCGGCATTTTAACATCAAGGTGAATCCAGAAAAATGTATTTTTGGAGTTGTGTCAGGAAATTTTTTAGGATACATTGTATCCAAGGAAGGAATACAAGTTGATCCAGAGAAAGTGCAAGCAGTTAGCGATATGCCAACACCATCAAAATTAAAAGATGTGCAAAAGTTAAATGGACTCTTAGCTTCGCTGGGAAGGTTCATCTCGCGATCGTTTGATAAATGTAAACATTTCTTCAGCATACTAAAAAAGGGAACAAAATTCATATGGACAGATGAATGCGAGAAAGCTTTTCAAGGAATAAAAGAATACCTGGCGAATACATCTATTTTACAAAAGGCATAACCGGGAGAAGAGATGTTAATCTATCTTGCGACAACTTCGCATGCATTAAGTGTTGTATTATTGCGAGTAGATGCAGGAGTTGAAAAACCAATTTACTACATCAGCAAGACGTTCAATGCCGCAGAGAGAAATTATTCTAAAATTGAAAAATTGATTCTAGAGTTAGTTTATGCGACCTTTAAACTTCGCATATATTTCCAGGCACATAAAGTTAAAGTGTTAACAAAGGTACCAATTGAATCAGTAATGAAGAACTCAAAAATATCAGGCATAGTAGAGAGATGGAATGCGTAAGTAGGACATTTCGAAATTAAATATGAAGTGTTATCTTCACCTAAGTCACAGGTTATCGCGGACTTTTTAGCAGAATTTCCTTTAGAAGATGATGAAGCTATTGAGGAGATGATGGATATAGAAGAAGAACAAGGAGATCCAAAAGACTTATTAACAGAACCAAATGGATGGGAGATATTGGTGGATGGATCCTCAAATGGGGAAGGTAATGAAGTTGGAATTATCTTAATTTCACCAGAAGGAACAAAGATGGATTTTTCATTTAGGTTGGAGTTCGCATCCACTAATAATGAAACAGAGTATGAAGCTGTGGTACATGCCCTAAAATTCGCAATAGAAATGAAACTAAAAAATGCAACAATTACCAGTGATTCACAGCTAATCATTCGCTAGATAAAAGGAGAATACAGAACAAATGAACCATCCTTGAAGAAATACAAGAAACTTGTTGAAAAATTGTCAGCGAAAATCCCAAAAATAAAATGGAGGCATATATCAAGGAAGTATAATAGGCTCGCAGATGCTTATGCTTTCATTTCAAGCATGGTGACAGATCCAACATCGAGATGCATAAAGATACAAACGCTTTTATCGCCATCAATCAATAAAGAAGAGGAAGAAGAGGTAGATATAATGATGGTATAAAGTGGTGAAGAAGGGCCAAATGACAATATCGTAAATTGGAGAGCAGAACTTCATGCATATTTAGCGAGAGGAGAAATACCAAGAAACTGATTGGAAGCACACAAATTAAAGAGTCGTGCAACAAATTATGAATTAAGGGATGGGATATTGTATAGAAAATCATTTAATGGACCATCACTTAGATGTTTAACACGAGAGGAAGGAGATAAAATATTAAAAATGCTGAATAGTGGGGATGCTGGCAACCACAGCGGAGGAAGGTCATTGGCATATAGATCAAAAATACAAGGTTATTATTGGCCATATATGCATGAAGATGCAAAACAAGTATCAAGGCGTTGTGAAGATTGCCAGCGGCATGGAAAGAGAATACATGCACCTGGAGCACCCTTATCATCCTCATCCAATGTGTGGCCTTTTGGAAAGTGGGGGTTAGATATTGTGGGACCATTTGTACCAGGATTCGGACAAAAAAGATACTTAATTGTCGCAACGGATTATTTCACAAAATGGGCAGAAGTAAAAGCAGTACAGCACATTCGCGATAAAGACATATTTACATTCATTTTTGAAAATATCATCTGCAGATTTGGAATTCCAGCACAGTTGGTATCTGATAATGGGAAGCAATTTGAAGGGAAGAATATAGAAATGTTGCTTAATGCATTTAAAATAAAATGCGGAAAATCCACCCCTTTATACCCACAGGCTAATGGGCAAGCAGAGGCAACAAATAAGACCATCGCAGATATATTAAAGAAGAAGTTGGAGGGACATAATAGAGCAAGGTGCGAACAAGTACATAGTGCAGTATGGGATTACAACATAACTATGCGAGAAGCAACTGGAATGTCACCTTTCTGTCTAACGTATGGGGTTGAGGCAGTGTTACCAACATAAATTGCTATACCCATGACGAAAACTGAGGCCTGAGAGAAGAATCTTAGTGCTGGAATAATCCTAACCAAATTGGATGAATTAGAAGAGAAGAGAGAAAAAGATTTATAGCATATGGAGAATTATAAGCGGAGATTAGAACGAGAATACAATAAGCGTGTCAAACCACGTGAATTTCATCCAGGTGATTTGGTTCTTTGCGAGACGCCAAATTATCAGCGAGAAGTTGGTGGAAAATTAGTGAGAAAATGGGATGGACCTTACATTATAAAAGAGATAATTGGAACAGGGGCATACAAATTGATGGATCCAGAGGGTAAAGATGTTGGTCAAAGACTTGGTAGACCATGGAATAGGCTATATTTAAAGAAATATTACCCATGAGGAACTTTGAGAATCCCTAGTTGATGAAACGACGTATGATGCAACAAAGTAAGTATTAACAAAAAAAAATTATGAAAAAATTACTGCGAGATTATTCAAGATCAAATAAGAATGTGCGAAAATTTCGCAAGAAATGATCATTTAAGATCTAGAATGGGACGAACCTTTATGGCGTACACCTTAGTTCGCGAATAAAATTTCGCAAGAGGCAAATGTAAGACCTAAAGTATGTCATAAAAGGGGGTATCTGTTACATGACTCAGCGATAAGGTCACGCCGCTGCTGGAACCTGAGTCATGGAGATTTGGGGTCAATGAAAGCCCATCTAGGAGAGGTACCTTGGATTCTCAACTTAAGCATATGACTTGAGTTGGGCGACTAAGGTAAGAAGGACTCTCCTAAGGGGTGCAGAGTATGACCAAGGAGCCGAGGTACACAGTTGAGCCAAGAGTGCTCGGGACGGATGAACCTACCCTGGCCATTCTTGGCAAGTCTTGGCTATGATGCACTCGGCCTAGAGAAAACCCCACTTAGGGTGCAGTTTCGTAACCATAATCCATATAGGCAAAAGGGATAAGAGGATGCGAACACAACTGGTTGTTGTTAAGACTGGATGGGAGGAGCTAGTCTTGTATGTCCGATGTATGTCTCCTTGAAAGGGAAACCAGGGGGAAGATAAGGGCGGCACCCTCGATTAGGGAGCTGATAAGTGTCTTAAGACGCAAATGTCATGAGACTTTTTACTCACGAGAGTATTAAGACTTGTCACATTTGTGAAACATTCCTGAAGAGGCAATAATACAAAAGAGAAGATAAGACGAGATCAAGGGGTCATTACATGCAAGTGTAAAGACGTCCTGCGATTTCGTCGCACGACGGCAATATCATGGGGCTTTAATTTCGCAAGAAAATTTAGACTTATCATATTGTCGCAGCAAAAATACAAAAGAATAAAAAGTTAAGGCAAGATCAATGGGTTTCCACATCAAAGTGTAGAAACGTCCTGCGATTTTGTCGCAATACAAAAGATGGCAAAATAAGACCTTTACCTAGGAAGGCAAAATAAGACCACATAATAAAATAAATTCCTTTTATAAAGTACTAATCACTTTTCATGCAGATCATATATCACAAGAAAGATAATGAGGGACAAGTAAGGGAATTAATAAATAAGATGTCATTACCTTTCTCGCAAGATGTCATTATCTTTCTCGCAAGTTCTTAAAATACCAAAAGCAAAATTGATTCCAAAAGAGGTCCAAAGTACATTGTTCGCAAAAGGAGAAAGAGTAATTCAAGAAAATAAAACTAGAATTCAGACTTCAAGATCTTCTTCACCAGCTTTATCATCTTCGCCAACCTTATCATCTCCGCCAACTTTATCATCTTTGCCAGTATTTTCCTTATCTTGGTTGACTCTGGTTTCTTCTTTATTTGGCTCATCACCAGCAATTGCTTCATCACCAGCATCTCCTTCCTTAGTAGGGATTTCTTCTTCTTCTTTTAAAATTTCTTGGGAAACGCTTTCTCACCACTTTCATAATCAAAATCACTATCACCAGCACGAGGAATTTCATCTTCATCTACCTATAGAGGTTTGAGTGATACAGGAGAAAGAGATTTGGACAGCAGAATCTCATTTACAAGAACTTCAGCACTGAGATGAGCTTGGCGAAGGAAAGCTCTGTCACGGTTTCTAATCTCCATGTTTTTGAAATACTCAAGATAATCATACTTTGTTTCTGCTCGATCGCGAGAGCGGGCAAGATGAGCAGCAAGCAAACCATTTTCTTTGCGAACCTTGGCAAGTTTAGAATCCAAAGTGGAAATGGAAGACTGAAGATTTCTTTCAGATTCTGCGAAAGGTAAAAACAAATATTATTCAGGCGAATACCTCGCAAGGGAAATATTGCAAAGAAGTTTAACAAAAGAAAGATGTTTGAGGCAGTCAAAATGACTACCTTCCTTTAGAGATGTTAGATTTTGAATTAGTGCCAAGCAAGTATTCTCCCAATGACTCATGGAATTATCAAATTTATCTCCAACTAGGCCTTTTAGACGAGATTTTAAATTCTTTTCTTTAGAAATGAGAAAAGTGTTTTCCTTCGCAAGAGAAGAGTAAGATTCTTCTAATTTGGAATAATATTCTTAAAGTTCATTTGCTTTCACACTTAAAATTATACTACCCTGCATAAGTGAATTTTTCTCAGCAATAGATGATTCAGTTACTTCTTTAAGTTTATTTTTCAGCGAGCGAAGAGATTGTTCTTGACTATCACACACTTTTTGGAGAACAATTAGTTTATGCGAAGAGATCGCCACCATATTTGATAGAGCTCGCTTCTCTTGAGATAGAGTTTTATTTTCATCTGATAAAGTTTCCATCTCTAAGTTAGCTTTAGTCAAAAAATAAGAGAGACGATATATTTCGCTGCTTAATGAATTTTGCTCTTGAACTAATTGAGTATTCTTTTTGGTAAGATTATCTAGTTGATCAACATAGTATGTATGAAAATTATCTAATCGGTTATATTGGTTCATCCAACTATCTCTATCAACGCGAACTTCTTCAGCGGCAGATTCAAACTGAAATCTCTCCATTCGTTTCTGGTTTAAGGCTTAACAAGAGAAAAAAGCCTTTAAGAATGAACATCATGAAAAGAACAAATTTGTTAAGAGGAAAGTTAAGAATGAAGAAAAGAAATTCATACCTTTTAATTCATTATTTTTCTTGCGAAGAAGTTCGCAGTCCAAAGAAGCATTTTGAAATTTCTGTTGTTCAAGACAAAGACTCTCCTTCAAGACTTCAACTTCCTTCTCTAAATATGTTTGCGAGGCTGTCCTATCAGAACCAAGATATTTACCTAAAATTTTGCAGACACCAGATTTGACAGGATCTATAGACGACTTCCTGGCGTCAACTAAAAGATCAGATAAGACCTTTAAGGCAAGAGCCACTCCGTCTGCAGTTTCCTTAGAGAAAGGGAGAGACTCAGATAAAGAAGAAGTAATAATAGAAATTTGACGATCAAAGGTTGATATTATGGTGGAATGAAATTGAGAAGTATTGGTTTCAGGGGAGGAAGAGATTTCATTCGCAACAGGTTGTGTAATAGGTATTTCATTTGTAGAAGGATTAGTTAAAACATCAGAGCTTATTGCGATAGCTTCACAAACAGGAAGTGGAGGTTAAGTTTGCGAAGAAGAAGTTGAAAGACCAAGTTTGGGAAAAGAAACAGAAATTCAACAGTTTTAGCTTGGCGAAATTTCTTGGGAGGTTTAGTGGCATCCCCATCACCCTGCGAATTACAACTCAGATAAAAAACAGAGGCAATAATATTATTATTAAACAAATCCATGTTTCTTACTACCTTGTCATTCGTAGACTTTCTCTCTTTCGCAAGAACCTTGGGATGTGATCCTTTGGGAGCATTAGGGTTTTGAATTGCAAATTTGGTACTGGAAGTGTTTTTGCTGAAACATAAAAAGTATGAGAATTACACAAAGAACAAACAAGATGATCTCAGCAAAACAAAATCAGTTTCAGCAAAATCAGTAAGAGAAAAAAAAGAAGAACTAACCTTGGTGACTCCATGGAAATAGAAGATAACAGTAGCAGAAGATGAATTTGGTAAATAAGGGAATTTGAATATGATGAAGATTGGCAGAGGATATGAAGATGAAGAAGATGAAAATGAAATAAAAGAAGAAAATTCTCTTTCTTCCGGATCCCTCTTTAAATAGGCAAAAGGAGATGACCGGTTAATGATAAAACGTGCCAGTAATTAAAGGAATATTCAACACGTGTTGACGGTTATGCTTAATCCATGAAGCCTTGTCGATGGAAAATGAATTTGAAAGAAAAAATGAACAGCTGCGACATTTTGAAGAACAGTTTCTCATGAAATTCTCTTCTTCGCAGAGAAGACATGAGAAGAGGCAAGATGTAGGATCAGAATTTCGCAGGAAGGACACATTTGTGAAGTTTAGCTAACAACACTTTGCGAGCATCGCAGAATGATTTGAAGAATGATGTAACAGATGACGATTGTAGAAACATGAGAAAAGTGTGATGACTTTGCAATATTTAAGAGTGTTCGCGAAAACTAACAATATAACTCTTGCGAGAATGTTGCAAGTCAAATCCTAAAATAAAGGACAGATTAGTTGTCATCCACTATGTAATTCCCTATATAAAGAGTTGAATAGGCGTAAGGAAGGGGGAGAGATCTTTTTCGAGTGTTGAGCAAGTCATTAGGAGAGAGAAATTTTAAGGAGCGATTGTACTCTGGTTTTCTTCCATTTTCTTGTAACATTTATGTGAATCAATTGATAAAAGTGTTGTTCTTAATCTCATAAAGATGTGTTGATTATTATGAATTCTTGTGAGGGGTGTAGTGTGGGATTTCCTGCTACTACATCTAGCATGTTTATTGAATGCGGTTGTACTGATCTTTGTTTCATGCATGTTAATTCGGACTAATCGACAACTTGATCATGCACTAATCATGGAACGGCTCAACAGTGCTGCTTGGAACTTCCAGCTAGCGAACTTTGGTTCCACATGTTATTGTTTATCACCGGATCATAATCACTTCAGATCACTCTCCAATCCAACTCTCCTTCTCTGCCCATCAACCACCTCACATGAAATTATTCAAGTTTGAGCATTATTTCACGTCTCATCCATGTTGTCCCACAATAAAACAAGCTTGGAAGTCATCCACAACCAAATAGAAAGTTAACATTCCTGATTATAGAAAGTTAGTATGTCGTTAAAATTGGCGTGAAACTGTTAGAGCATAGCTCGGTTGAAACCACCAAGCGTTGGTATGTCAAGTTTGGTTGTTATATTTAAGTGAATCAAAACTCATCTAAGAGTCGCTTGATTATGTACTAGATACAACTTCATATAGGTTAGACTAGAAAGTCTAGGAATATGAGACATACAAGTATTACTCGAAGACCTGAAGAACGTGAAGAAGTAACGAGCTACAACGACGACATCATCCTTCCTCTTGAGGTTAGTAATATTGAATTGAATTGTTTCATTCCTAACGTATCTTTCAAGTCGTGCTATATTGAAAACATAACTGCGAAGCTGTGTATGAATACTCTAGTAGTGAGACGTGATCATATGATCATAGTGTTAAGGAATTATACTATGAAGTATAACGCTTGTCTTTTGAACTTCGTAGATATGACATCGATATAATATTATGAATGTTGTGATGATTATGAGAATGAGAATGGGTAAAGGTGAAGATTTCATCCTAGGAAACAATGTTTACATTTTTTTTAAAGGAAGTACATTCATGAAATTATTTTATGAATCGAAAGGGAAATCGCTAGGCTTATTGGTATGGATATTCATTGCAAATCTTTGGATTACCAATATGTGTGAGATGGTAAAACCGATCGTAACTTGTTATGTATCTAGGTATAACTAATCACAATGCATGACTTATGATTTGGTATGACTAGTTTTGATTAATTAGTGTAACTGATCCTAACAAATCACCTGAGATGGTATGATTGATATTTGTAATTGGTGTGACTGATTCTAGTAATTAGTGTGACCGATCATAATAGAGTTGTGTAATCGATCCTTTCAATTGGTGTAACCGGTCCTAGTAATTGGTTTAACAGATCCTAGTGACTGGTGTGACCGATCACAAGCAATACCATGTGTATGTGGTAACCGGTCCTGGTAATTGATATAATCGATCCTGGTAACTGATGTAACCGGTCCTGGTAACTTTTGTGACCGATCACAAGTTTTTCATATTAAGGTATAACCGATCCTAATGATTGGTAGAACCGATTGAACCCATGAATGTGATTTGATATTTGATCAATCACATAGTTGTCTTGGAATACAGATGAACCAACTCTAAACTTGTTTGGAAGTGTGGTATAATCGATTCCAAGATTGTAAATATGAAAGATGATTTACAAATAAAATATGTCAACATAATTTGAACACGGACAGTAACTCTTATCTTTTATTGTTTAAAGATATTCCTTAATTACACAAGGAGATCCCGTTCCGAAATAAATTAAGAATCTTTTAATTAAGGTTGTCAATTTTATATGCTTTAATTACCAGCAATTAAATGCATATCTCTAGAAAATAAAAATTAGTAATGTGCATTTACTAATTGGAGATTTTCCAATTGAGAGATTTCTAAAAATATTGGATAAAGCATTTCCTGGAATTATGAAAACCGAATGGGAATTTATTGCATATCTTGAGAATACTTTCGGTTTTGGAAATTCCTTGGTGTCCAAACATCCTTGGTCTATAAATACCTAAGTTTTCATTTCTAGCAAACTATCCTAAGAGCCAGGCAAACTTCATTTTTTTGTTGTTTCTGGTGGATGCATCTATTCGGAGAGGAAAGTACCCTAATTAGGCGAAATCTCTTACGACCGCTTGTTTAAAGACTTATGTGGGATCAAGAAGCTCTATGAGTACCGTAGGTGAGAAACTAGATAATTACAGTTTATTAGTTTCCGATTGATTTGATTGACTAACGGTTGTTGAAACTTTGATTGCACCTAGTTTGTTTATTCTTGAGAATCTTCTCTTCTGATATAAGATTCACCCAAACTAGATCGAAGTATCGAAGGGATCTTTAGAACTATTTGTAGATCTAAAGATATTTTGTGAAAATCCATTTTTAATAGACTCCGTTCTGTGCATGATTGATCATAAGAGATTCAAGTGGTGTTGTGCAGGTTTAATTGAAGATTAAAGAATATTTGAAGACGAAGAAGATTTCTTATTGGTTTCTCATATCTTTGTGTAGCACAAACCTTGATTGGCTGGGATCCAACTAGAATAATATTTATTTGATTGATTAGTTGCGTGAGATCGGTAACGCCTAATATTTCTCTTGAGATCTATTTTGATTTTTACAAATACGAATCTTATTACTTAGGTAATAGAGATTGGATTGATCTAACTAGGCAAAGGAGTTTATTAGTTTAAATGGAAGAGCCTTTGCATATGACTTGATATATCTTTATCTTAAAGAATCAATAGAGTTATTACCAAATAGATTTGTTGTTCCTTTACTATTTGGAATACGATCCAAAGGAATTGTTCCAGTCGTGCACTTATCGAAGATACTGAAGAAACAAAGTGAACTAGGGTTAGTTGCTTGATCTCAACTATACGAGGTTGGTTTATATTTTGTATAACGGCTTAATTATGAGAGTATTCAATTATGGACTTGGTCCCGGGGGTTTTATGCATTCGTGGTTTCCTTGTTAACAAAATCTTGACGTGTCATTTACTTTTCCTTTCCGTAATTATAATTGTTGTTATTATAATTTAAAGTAAAGTACACAAACGTTAACTCCTCTTTACTTGATAGTGATCATATAGAGTTTGGTTAAAACTGAACCTATTATCAAGTAATCACACTTTGGTAGTTGTATTGTCTCGATTCGTATCCATAGACAATCACACAAAGTGTGAATATTGATTTGTAATATTTTCTCGACTTTTTCCATAGACAATCACTTTCGGTAAGAGGACTTATAGGTGGATAATTTAAAGATTGTGGTGTATTTGGGTACCCTCATCTTTTCAGAAACTATCTCTTCTTCTTTTTTCTCACACCAAGATATTTGATGCAATTGAGGTGTAAGAGATTACTCATGATTGAAACACATAGCTACAATTGCTTTTGGTAATTATTGTTTGTCACTTACTTAAGAATGTAGACACGAGAAGTTGTATCAGCTGGGAAAATCGTGCATCTCTCAGTAATCAAGTTGTTAGCGAAGACACGCTTTAGGCATGAACGGTTGCCTTATTTGTGCCTCATAAAATCCAATCACTGATAGTACTCTTAAAAAGACTACATATAATTCTCATGGGAGACTATCCATAAATGATCCACATTCTCTAAGTTTATACCTCCTTGATAAAAAATAAGAAGATGATAATGCCCTTGAAGTGGCGATGGTACAAATTTGTGAAACTTTTATTGAATTTGCATGCCCTAGAGAATTGCATAAAATTTATATGTTTATCGACTATCTATAGTGGTATACCCCTCTGTAGAGGAATATAGACATCGTGATTGGTATATAAAATGATGTGATTGTAGAAGTGGTAAATAAAGATTTGATTCTAAGACTTGTAAAGATTTTGATTATAACTAAATTTCTAAAACTAAATAAATAAAACTCAACTGAAAGTTGGCATCAAGATGATAAAAAGTATTGAGACTTGGGGTTCACCATTGTAATCAATATTCATGCATTTCTTTACATTCAAAGTGATTTTGATTAATACATTGCCCATAGTCGACTTTCGAAGTAACGATTGTAAAACTCAAGTATGGAACATCAAAAGTCTAGACCTAAGCATGATCCATTAAAATAAATCACAATCGTTCAATAAAAATCAATTATTCGGTATTATTTCAAAGCAAATAATCTTAAAAGAAATTGCAAAAATTAATTAAAATAAAAATATACTACTTTTATTGAAACAATGGCTTCCTTCGTCGTACCAGCAACGGGATTTGGATCCTCATATTAAACACTTGTTCAAAATAATTTTTCATGTCTCAAAAGTGTACAATAATGTGAAAATAAGATAAAACAGAAAAATCGCAACGCTGTATAGGCATTATAGCGTGACTGTTACGACCTAAGCGTTGCAGATTTGAAATAAGCTTTGCAAATTTGAATTTCAGCGTTACAAATTATTGTCGTATGCACTGTAGAATAACGACGGTCTCTGGGTATGTTTTTCGTGCTCTTCGTCTTTAACAACAACAAAAATGATTTTTCTACAACTCGATTCTTCTCTTTGTTCTGCGTCTAAGCTTCCTCTAAACCCTCGATGTCCATTTGTATGACTCCCCCAACTCGTATTTATACATCGTGTGTTAATATATCCTCCAAATCTTCTCGTAGTAAAAACACTTATCACTAGAATATTTTCTTTTCAAGTCAAAGGATTTTCTTTCCATATTTTCTTTTATAAACTCTTTCATTAACAAGTTTTGGATCGAGTAAAACAAAATAATCAAACTTAGAAAATTATACCCGAAATAAACTATCCACCATGTTTTATCTCCAATCGGATTATCCAGCCAATTTTAACTCTCGTGATAAGAAAATTATACACTTATCACCAAATTTACCCAATTTCATCCCGAAGTAAAAACACTTATCATCAGAATATGTTCTTACAAGTCATCCCAACAAAAATCAATGGTTGAATCTCATTAGAACCCTTCCAAATCTCGAATCCTAATTCTGGTTTGTGACTGTAACTATTTCCCGCCAATTTTTGGTTTGAATTTTGGGAATAAGAAGGTGTACCCCTATCCGACCGCGAGGTCCTTTAGCACTTGTTCCGGAGCGCAATTAGTAAATTTTGGGGTGAGAATAGTAATTCTTCAGGGCGCCTCTATCAACTCTTCTGGGTGCCAATAACACATTTTTGGGTTCTTTTAGCACATTTCTATGGTGTGTTTCGTAATTTTCTCTGGGGTGCAAAATATCACTTTTCAAGCTAATTTTTCTGTAAGAGTTTATTTCTCCAAAAACACCTACATATACACACACAAAATAAAAACATAATAAGTACAACAATGATAACTAACAATATATAAAATTGAGATCAAATCAGACACGAAAATGTGCCTATCATAAAACAGTCCCCTCAAATTAAGGTAGAGATAAGAATCTCTCGGTAAAGCGCAAAGTTTGTATTAGGCTCACACAGTAAATTTGTGAAGCCTGGATGATACAGGTTGGTGTTTGAGATGAAACGCATAGAGAATGATATAATTGTGATTTAAGGGTTTCATGTGAACACTTGGATTGGCTCTATAAAACTAAAGTATTATCCTACTATTGATGCACTTTAGCGTGGTAGTCCCTAAAAGATTTTGATTGTATCTAGTTATTGGTAAATTGTTTGAAGAGCTATTTAACGTTTGGTACCCAGCAAATGTCCAACACCTAGCTTTGGTACCCAACATTTAAAATATTAAGGGTTGGTACCTTGAGCTGACGCTGACCGTTAAAGTGTATGTTATTTTTTTAAATTTTTTTTTTGAAATTACCGATTTATCCCTAACAAAAAGCCAAGTCTTTGTTCAGCTGTTGCAGTCTCTCATCCCAAACCGCTAATAGATTATAAGTGTTTATAACATTACCACAACATAATATTTCATCCTCTCCTTTTAATCACCTAGATTAAACTAATCTCCTACAACTTATATAGTGATCTTATTTTTACAGAAACCCAACATCTCATTGTTCCTAACATAACAACAACCACCGTTGTTGTTTCAATTTATAAATCCACCACCACTGCATCAGCAACAAGCCACTGCCACAACCCAAATTGGTGGTGCCCTGTTACATCAAACGACAAAAAATTGAATAACACATGTTACTCAATATGCTATAACGACAGAAATTGGAGAGAAGACCCCCTCTTGATGATTCCTAAATAAATTATTTCAGACGGTGAACAAATGTGGATTAACTATGAATTGGGGCAGTTACAACTTATAAGGGTTTCTTAAATCGAAGATAGACAACTTGAGTTTAATAAGAATCAGTTAATTGGAATAAAAATTATAAAAATGTTATGAATATCAGTTTTGCAAAAATGATCTGGTATTATAAGGCTTTTCATGAATACTCTAAAAAAATATGGTGGAGGAGAGGAGATGATGTAGGTGACGGAAGGTTAAGATAATTTCGATCTAGGTGTTTTGATTGGTGTTAAGAAGTGATTTTTCATGGCCTTCTCGTCTCTGATCTACTTTTTAATTTTTACCTAATCATGGCCTTTTATATGTTTTGGAGTTGCAGAGAGATGAGAAAAACCTTTGAAGTTTGATGGTGACATTTTAGGAAATGAACTGGTGCTTGAATTAATCTTGTCAAGCTTTATGGGTAATTAAAGATGCAAAGCAATGGGCTTTTATTTCTTCCGTACAATATCAGTATGAGAATAAGAATAAGAATAAGAGATGCGGCGATTTTACATTTTAATAGAATGAATTTGATTTACCTTCTAGATTTTTCTGATATTGATTGATTTATGTAGAAAAAGCATAATTTGGTCTATCGTTATTGAATGATTTTTCCAAAGATCAGGATCTGTAGTTGTTATGAATAAGGAAGATTTCTTTTTTTTAGGGGTTCTTTGATTTCCCAAATGCACCGTCCAATGTATTTTTTTTTTCTATGGTGGCTTGTAATCGACAAAGAGGGATTGAGAAAAAGTTAGGGTTTAGGGATAATTTGGTAACTTTTGATATATTTTGAATAAAAATGCAATAAACCAAAAAATAAATTAGTCAAGCGTTGACTTAGACGGTCAACGGTAGGTCCGGGTACCAAACCTTAATTTTCCAAATGTTGGGTACCAAACCTAGGTGTTGGACATTTGATGGGTATCAAACGTTAAATACCCCTTGTTTGAATCCGTGAAGGATTCTAGTTTTTGACTCAGGCAGCCACATGACCTTGTGAAATGCATCATGCTTAATATTTAGTCATAATCACCACTTTAAAGAGGAGATGTTTATGAACGAATAATCCTTTTGTGAGTTTTATATTCTTGGTACAAGATCAAAATTCGGATGAATTGATGATATCATATTTGGCTTTTTAAAGAGCCCTTAATTTGCACTAAAATCCGCGCATGAACTAATTATGAGATCTCGTTGAAATTGAATATTATCTCGACTTGATGTTCGAGAATATGCTAGCATATAAATTTGTATATTATATAAAATAAAGTATTATGATGTTAAATTAGCATTATTATTATGCAATCCCTTGGAGTGGAAGGTGTTTTATCTGCCACCTGCATAGAAATAATATTTTATGGTCTAGAAGTACCATATACGAATGTAATGCATGCATTAAATTCTAAACTTTTGTTTAGATGGTTACAATTTTAAAAGCTAAAAATTGATTCTATGATGGTAATAAGTTTGCAAGAAGCTTTCATTGATATGCATGAAGTTAAATTAAGACTGGTGAAAAATAGTTAGAGGGTATGTGATGTGTACAATGGTGATTGTGCACTCGGGCAAGACCTGTAAGTCAATCCTCCATATACTACAATTTGTAAAACATTTTTTCTAAAAGGTGTATAATTTTTGCACCACCAAACGCTTTGAGAGAGTTTATTTCAGGGGGAGTAAACTCGTAGAATCTTCCACATAACTTAAATGCGTTGTACTCTTTTTAAGGTTTTGTCCCTTTGGGTTATCCTTGTTAAGGTTTTAACGAGCTAATACATGTGTGTCTAGCAACGTTATCGAGGGACGTCTATAGTACTATTTTCCTTTGGTCAGGTTTTGTCCCACATGGTTTTCATGATGAGGTTTTTAACAAGGCATCATAAGCATCAACATCGATAGTATTATGAATTATTTTTAAGCGTTTCAGGTTTTGTCCCAAGTGGTTTTCCTGGAGAAAATGCTCATGATTTGTCCCAAGTGGTTTTATTAGCGTAGTTCTGACCAAAAACATATTTTTTGGCAGTGACTGATCTTATTTAGAGCTCAGGTTTTTCCCTAAATGGTTTTCTTAACGCATCTTTGACAAGGGAATAAAATTCGTGACGACCATCACTATGAAGCTTCAAATGATGTACTCTTTTTTCCTTCGACCATTGTTTATCCCATCATATTTTTCTGGCAATGTTTTGATGGGGAAGTTTTATTATACTCTTTGCTTAGGTTTGATATCGCGCGCTTGTCGAATTTTTATCTTATGAAATGTATTCGTTAAGATTTTGATGAAGCCATAATTTAAATCAGCGGATCATCCAATGGGGGTACTTTGAATCTTCTAGATTGGTGGATAACCATCGTTTTAACCATCAACAATACAACTAAGTATCCTTTACCACGCATATGAGATAAAGATATTTGATTAGACTTAATGATTAAGGGTTTAATGTGTTTCTAATGTTGACACACACAATTGATGTGGTCTTATGTAATTGTTTTCTTTTTCTATAAATAACGATGTATTGTTCTCTAATTTGTAATAGAGAAAACTCATATTTTGCTTCTTTCATTTACTGCAAAATATCCAATGGTTGAAAGAATATGTAATAGAGAAAACTCATCATTATTTTAAGCAAAATATGTAGTTTTGTAAATTATCGAAAGAATACATCCAATGGTTGATAAAAGCACAAAGATCCTAAAATCCGACGACTACAAAAGTTCACATGAAATGTGACGGAAATCTGTTACTCAAATCTGACGACTAAATTTTAAAGTTGTGAGTTCTAACAGTTATCTCCAGTTGTGTTTTGTGATTTGTTGATGGTATTAAAAGAGGGGGAGATAATTATAACATTATGCAAATTCTTTTCTTATCAAACCAAAAAGAATCCACAATTGGGGTAGATGCAGATTAACTTGGAATATAAACTATTTCCCACCCTAGCTAACCTACTAACGGGTATCTTAAAAGTATAAAAAGTCCAAGTTAACTTTTCAAATATCATTGAATTATTTTATTTATTTTTGTAATTTTACTTATGGTGGGTTTGTTTGCAGAATTCACCGTTTTCAGGAATTTATAATCCCATGGGATTACAAATCTGGAATTCATGTAAATTCCTTGTGTGTTTGGTAACTCAATAAAGATTCATATGATTTATAGAGTTTTCTTGTTTGTACCGTTTGGCATTACCCTCAAATCTTAAAATGCACATATATGGGATTTAGAGTTTAAAAAAAGTGGGTCCATAAATCCCTTGATAAGTTTCCCAGTAAATCTCAAGGAGGAGGGGTCAGGCTCCATATGGAGGATTTGCTGGAAAACTGAATCCCGTAGGAAACGTGATTCCTAGGATTCGGGCAACCAAACATACAGAGGGAAACGTAATTCTACCAAATCCCCTGGACCCATAAATTTCACCTTTTAAATTCTATATCCAAACCCACCATTAATAAAAAATATTTTTTTTATAGGTTTTTTATGTAAACACCACAAAAACTATTATGGTTTTGGTATCTTGGCTTTTTCTACCCTTGGGGAGCTCGGAGAGGACACTACACTCTTCTTGAAGAGATTGAAGAATTGTTTATCTAATGTCGGTTATGGTAGTTTTCTTTTTCATAGAACTGGAGTGGCTATTCAAAAGGGTGATAGAGCTCAACTTGTGGCGAGACTCCCATCCAATCTCTTGTAATTTATTTCACAATAAAAACAAAGTTTTATTCTGCAATTAAGTAAGAAAATAAATTAAATAATTAATCTCTTATGGAAACTAATGTAGTTCGTTGTTGGAACTTAGCTTGTGAGGCTTCCAACTATAGTTTCTTGTAAAAATAATCTTTAGCCAATAATAAAAATCTAACAATTAAATAAAATAATATTTTTTTAAATCACAATTTATTGTCATTTTAAAAATAAAAAAATAATACCTTAAGGAAAAATTTACTCAAAATCATCGACAACAAGAGACGACTGAATGAAACTAGTTGGAATCCTAGCAACAAGTTGGGATCCAACCCCTTTCTGGATTACAATCCCTAGTCTATCAAAAAAGAAATTACATTTCTTTGCATTAACATCAAATCTAGACAAGTGATTGTGCAGTCTCTTCAAAAATACAACTGTGTCCTCCCCAAGTTCACCAAATGTGGAAAAGGCCAAAGCACAAAACCCATAACCCTGAGCAACACACTTGTCAAGATATTTCTTATTTTTACGCATAATGGCATTACTTAAGGAAATACCAGCTTGGAACGCACGAACTCCACCACCGGTAAAAGGGGAGACCCCAGTTACCTCAAAACACATGTCACGGCCATTGTCCCAATTATAAACAAAAATATCAGTAGGCCGAAAAATAGTACCCTCGTTAGACATGAGACCCAAATAAGCTTCTTTCCTGACAGGAACCCCCAACAAGAAAACACATGTCAGCAATGATATCTCGAACAAGGTCATGCCTAAATTTAAGTCCCACCTCATGGGCACAATTCAGGTCATGATCTACAAAAAAATCCATGTCACGGTTGCAGAATGCACACAAACTGCCTTCAGAGAAAAGTGGGATACCCAAACGATAGCATAGGACAACGCTAAATTGGCGCGCACCCACTCTCTGATTGAGGCCCTCAATAGGAAGAGCTTTAAGAAAGTCTTGAGCATGACTAGACTTATTGCATTGCCAAATAGCACAATCACGTTGAGACATTGAAAATTTCATAAGCATGTCCTTCATAACAACCTCGAAATATTTAACCGCCAGTAACTTCATGGGATGGGGGGCTGTAAAATCGATGCAGGTATTAGGACATACACTAGAAAACAAATCAACGGCTCGTTGCAAACCGAGGTAATGGCCTTGCAGACAAGAGTTACGCAATATAATGGATTGTAAAGGCTGAGTTTGAATAACAGACGCTAGATAACAATAATGCATAGCATCATCCATAAAATACAGGCCTAACCCACCATATCTAAGACGAAGCGAAGCTGCACCGGTCCCATACCAGGCCCATCATTTTCCAAAATGTGACGCAGGTGCAGAGCTAGATGGGAGTCAAAAACATCTTGCGCCTCCTTTAGATACTCAGGTGAAGTAGTTCTCTTAGAAAAATAAAGCTTAGAAACCCCCGCACAACTTCTCAACAAGTGAAGCTCACATTGAGGGTCTTCAAGTTTTTTCACCGCATCTAAGAGCACATTAGTCTTACGCATTCTTGACTGAATTAGATTGCTACAGAAAATAATTATTTTAAAAAATAAAATAACTAAAGTACACAGATAGTTTAGCCATTACAAAAAATATATAAAGACCAGGGTTCTTCATTTTACTTCAAAATAACGTTATTTTATTTTATTTATTAATACCCATGTTAGTTATCATATCTCGCAATTGTGGGTTCATCAAAAATATGCTAATTGGCCGATCTTTAGGGAGGCCTTCTATAGGATGGTAAAATGTAGTTTGTCAGTCACAAAGTTTATACAAAAAAATCAAAATTGGTTTTAATTTCATGAAAATTCAAGTTCAAATCCACATAATTAAACAAATTGATCATGAAATTCATTCATATACAATCAAACCAACAGATTTATAGCTTAAACTTGTTCAAAAAAATCCATTAGATCGATTGTATGATTCGGATTCTAAACAAATTCAAAAGAAGAAGAAAAAACAGAACACTAACAGTAATTCGGACCTGTCCCGGTTTAGAAGACGACGGGTATTTGGGTACGGACTTTCAACCAGAGTTAGAAAAATTCGACCCGTATTTGCAAAAAAAAAAAAAAAAAAAAAATTTTGCCTTCTAACTAACCAGACTGATCTTCCCATACCCGCAGCAATAATCATAGCAGTATATCACCAAATCTCCTAACTCTAATTCTGAAACAATTTTTTCAACAATAATGATAAACATATTACTTATCATTCTCTTATCTGACTCTGGATATGATTCTAATTAACTTAGCTCTCATGATTCATGAATGAACCTGATTGAAAATTAGGATTGAGGAAAGGTGTTTTCTTGAAGATAACTCATTGAAATTGAAAATTTCTCTTCATGGTGGCGGTGTTGGAAGATGTTGATTGAGTGCTGAAGAGTAATTTTTTGATGGTCGTATGATATAAGAGAAAGATAATGAGCTGCTTTTTGGGGTTAAAGAGCTGTTTTTACTTTGGTTCCACCTATTTGTTTGATATTTTCAATAATATAGAAAATAAAATGGTTTTCATTTTTGGTTAGCCACTACAATGGGGAGTGTCATGAGCCTAATAGATGTAATGGATGTTAGTTGGAGATGAAAAGGCATCTCCATGGGGTGTGATGGTTCACAAGAGACACATCCATTCCCATTAGACACTATTGGTGTCTTTTGGAAGTGAAAAGGCATCTCCAATGGGCATGAATTCCCTATAAATAGTGATGGTTTGTTTTCATTCAAACAATGGAAAACACATCTGATTTCTTTTCTCTCTAAGCATCATCAGAAACTTAATATTGTGTGTTCTTGATTGGGACAAGGGGTGCAAACCTTGAATCCAATTTCTCTGTTGTAGGGATTTTATTGTATCCTGAAGGCATTATTTCGCATACATGTTGCAATCGCCAATTGATATTGGGAGGGTAGAAATAATCGTCTAAAAGAAATCTTATGAGCCTTGAAAGTTTTGGAGTATAACAATTTCTTTTAGTGTTATCATCCTCTGTTTTTACCCAAATTTTTCCAACAGTTTTAGACGATTAATTTTCTCGAACAATTGAGGATGAAAGTTTGATTGTTACCGTTTTACAATAAACACGGTGATTGTTTGAAGCTGGAAGAATTTTGCGTTGGGGTTATCGTTGAGTCTCGGTGGTAATCTAAATATATGCTTTGACGGTGCAAATCCGGATATAACGTCGTTTGGAAAGAAATATCAAAACCTTGATCACCGGGAAAGGAATGTCACTTCTTATGGAAGGCTTGGACATGGTTGCGGCATGTGACCCAAACAGATAAGTCTTATCACTCTATTAATGTTAAATTTTGATTAGTGGTGCATACTAAAGAGTTTTCAATGAAGTTTTCCATGAACGAATTTTTTTTGAAACAAAAAATATCATGATAACTCTGTATAATTTATGAAAGATAACTCTTTCATGGGATGGTATGAATAGTTAGCGCCAAAATGTGTCTAAATAAAAGAAACCGCTTACAGGCAATAGAGATATATGAAACTAATCGGATATTTATTAGACTGGCAGTCCAGTAACCGTTTTTCATTCCGATGAAAATCTCTTTTTGAAGAGATAAAAGACGAAGATAAGAACTTCGTCGCCTGACGGGGTAACAAGAAAAACCAAAGGGTATCTTAGCAGCGTTATCTTCTGGAATGAATCATGTTTACGATAAGTTTCTCGTTCCTCTATTTTATTTTATTTTTGCAAATTAAAATAGTGAATATCTGTGTGTTTGACGATGTGTTTACTAAATACTGAACAAGACCCTTACTTGATCTCTGAAACAAGAGATTGCTTGAAAATATCGTACTAATTTTGAATATTGGTCAGTGGTAGTCAGATCCTGTTTACACCTATGCGCACGTATGGAAGATTACATGATTTTGTAGTTTTGTATTTTTGTTCTTTCTAGATAACATGATCACTACTAGTTAGTGTTTGCTTTTACACACTAGAAGGTTACATGAACTTGTCAGTATCAGGCATATATACGCATAGATTGGTCCTTGTGTTTTCAGTGGGAGCCAAATCCGATAGCGAAACTGCGAGAGTTTTGTCTGCATTATTGGATTTGAAGATTCCTTCTTAGGAATTTTGTGGGCAAGGACAACTGGGAGTTTATTCTTATGAAGAACGCTACTGATGGTACTCTAGTGTTTATCTAGTATTTTGGTCAGAAGATCATCGGGTGATTTCGGGTCAAAGTATTGGGTTCTTCCAAAGTTTGATACAAATAGGGTTATTTTAATTTTCGGTGCATCAACAATAAAAGTCTTCGAAGATTTAATTCATATTTGGGTTTTGCTAACTCAAAGAACTGACAATAAATCAGTTGTAGTTCTCATGATCATTTTTATAATGTTCGTGAAAGTATTTGGATCGAGATTTCGAAGGATCCAAAGTGGTGGTGATGATGTGCAGTGAGGAAAATGAAAATATTTGAGTACAGTGGAAGGACAACTTCTGTAGCCCCACTATAGTTCTCAAAGGGAGCCAAATCCTAAAGAAAGGTACCTGTACCGGTACATTGGATTTGAAGTTTAATTTCTATTTAGAAATTTTGGGTGCACATGTTTGATACAAATCAAACAAGTATGCAAATCCGTGAAGGATCGTATTTCATGACATTGAGTTGCATTTTTTGGCATTTAAGGATTGTCGTGAATTGGTAGGGAAATTTATATGACAATGTCATAATTTTTTTACTTGCTGGGTTATTTTAAAACCAAAATCGTCATAATTGTTGAGACAACAACGGTATGGCATGAACATAATTCTTGCATTAAGAATTATAGGTTCCAAAATTTGGAAATTGGTATGTCTTAAATGACATCGAAATGAAAGTGGAATACCGGTGAAAATGTAACGGATTGGAATATTGGGCGGCCGACCAAATATCCAATGATGAGATGTTACGATGTTACCGATGCATAAATTGTGAACATTTGCATTACATAGTGTAAAATGTTAAATAGACAATGTCTATGTACTTGGGTATAAATTTGTAGAGGATTTGGCATGAGAAGAGGACTTACTCATCGTAATAATGTTCTTGTTGATATAACAAGCAAGTTGCCTACAAATTTTATATGCCTCTAGTGTATGCAAGTCTTAATGACTTTTTGTGAATTAACCGTAAATGTTAATTAGGATCACTAGAGAGGTTACAATTATTTTGTAAAATCAAATAGGAACATTTTTAATAATGTTTTCAGAGTTGATTGCATGAGTAGATGCAATAAATGAGGAGGAATGGCTTAGAACCTAACTTGTAGAGATCCCATTTTTTGGAAGAAGCCATCTCAAGCGGTCTTGATTAATTGTGAATCAGGCTATGATCTATAACGTCTCTAACAAAGACTTATAATGAAAAGTCAAGACATATAATTCTTGTACATTGTACGGTAAGTCAATTACTCAAAAAAGGAGTAATTGCAGTTAGCCATTGAAACGGAGTAGAAATTGGAAGACCTATTTTTGGAGAGTCTCCCAAAGGAAGAGGTTTCAATGAAGTATGCAGAAATGAGACTAAGGTCTGTGAATGAAGTTCGATCACCCATAGCAGAAACCCAACCTATGTTTTGAAAAAGATAAACAAGGTTCAATGTGGTACCAACAAGTTATGGAAGTGATTATGGTGCACTAAGTAAAACTTCTCATTTATGTTTAGTGCAGGTTCTGCAAGAAAATAGGATGGATGTAAATCCTTAATGAGTCTGTGATTAGTAAAAGGTGTATCGCAGAAACACCTTCGAGACTTACCTATATGAGTATGGAAATCAGGCCATTTCCTAAGAGAAGAAGACCATTCTCTAAAGAAGACTTATGAATCAAGGATATAAGCACATGGCCATTAACGTGCTTGGCTACATAACACATGATTTATGAAACCAATATGTGTGGAGACTCCGGTTTTATCATAAGGGATACTTGGTTCAAGACTAGTTTCACCATAGAATCTCGATAAGGCTTTGAATCTCTTACACTAAGTGAAGGTTCAAATCCAAAAGATACCTATCATTTATGTATTGATTTCAACGATGATGCTTATTTCCCAACTAAGCTTGAACTACGTTGGCTTGATCCCACTCGGATACGTAGGCAGTCACTTGAGTGATGCAACCACTCCAGTTTTGTAAGTTTTTTAATTTGTTTTATTTTCATGGTTTTTTGGTTATTGAAAATAGGGGGAGATTGTTGGATATTTTCAATAATATAGAAAATAAAATGGTTTTCATTTTTGGTTAGCCACTACAATGGGGAGTGTCATGAGCATAATAGATGTAATGGATGTTAGTTGGAGATGAAAAGGCATCTCCATAGGGTGTGATGGTTCACAAGAGATACGTCCATTCCCATTAGACACTATTGGTGTCTTTTGGAAGTGAAAAGGCATCTCCAATGGGCATGAATTCCCTATAAATAGTGATGGTTTGTTTTCATTCAAACAATGGAAAACACATCTGATTTCTTTTCTCTCTAAGCATCATCAGAAACTTAATATTGTGTGTTCTTGATTGGGACAAGGGGTGCAAACCTTGAATCCAATTTCTCTGTTGTAGGGCTTTCATTGTATCCTGAAGGCATTATTTCGCATACCTGTTGCAATCGCCAATTGATATTGGGAGGGTAGAAATAATCGTCTAAAAGAAATCTTATGAGTCTTGAAAGTTTTGGAGTACAACAATTTATTTTAGTGTTATCATCCTCTGTTTTTACCCAAATTTTTCCAACACTATTTGCCACCCACATTTTTCCTATTTGCCACCATCATTAGAATTTTTAAAATAATTTTAGTTTTCAATTCTACTTTTCCTATTTACCACCTTAACAAGTCATATTTAATTTGACTATAACTACCACCTCTAGTTCCTCTTCTTCTCCATTCATCTATGTTTTCATTGAACCCACAATTGGGGGATATGACTTTTAATTGGGGGAAATGAATTACTTCCCCCAACCAAAGGTGGCTGATAAGGGGTGTCTTTTGGGTGTAAAAATACCAAAACACCCTTTCATTAATTAAAAATTATTATTAAAAGACTGTAATGCCCTTTACCTAAAACAATAAAATCTAAATACCAAATTCATATATCCCCCAATCCAATTTGTACCGGCATAGGGTTAGGTTTTGAAAAAAAAAATTCTTCATCTTCTTCCTCATCGTCCATTCTTCATCGACGATTAATCGTTGAATCAAAAATTTCTTCGTTGGTCAACCTAACATAACCATGCCTCGTAGAACCAAATCGAAATCAAAACCGAGAACCAAATCGCATGCTCAACAAACACATGAACAAAGAATCGAGAACATTGCTCACCAACTAGAAGAGGACGAAGCAGCGAGCTCGGATGATCAACCACTCGCAGTCATGGCTTCTCTGAGAAGGTAAGTGATTTTTGAACTCATTTATGATTGTTTTAATCGATTTGTAGACATGGGTTTAGGTTAGAATCGCCAACAATAGATGAAACTGTCGAGTTACAGAGAGTACCGGCACATGATTTGTGTTTGAATACCAAGACAGTTTTAGTACCGGCATAGAATTTGGGTCGAATACGAAGCCGGTTTAACTTCCTGAACCTGAAATTTCAAAACCGGCATACACTAATGGTTGAATACCATACCGGTTTGAGTTCCTGAAAATTAATTTTTAGGACCGGCATTCGAATTGGGTTGAAGACTATTCCGGTAGTCAACTAAAAACACACAAGAACAATTTTATTTTTACCGGCATTGTATCTAGGTTTCATGAATGTCGGTCCTGAAATACCGGCATGAGTTAGTTCAATTCGTGTATGCCGGTTTGACACTTAAAATATTCAGGAAGAAACACTGAGAAACCGGCATGCTCGATATTTGAACATATATGCCGGTCCATTTTACCGGCATTAGTTTGTTTTAAAGTTTCAATGTCGATTCCTCAACTGTAGTGACTTTTATTATGTTTGTTTTGTTTGCTTATGTTATAGGTCAAAAGCCAAAGAAGCGAAGAAAAATAAAGGTCATATTCTCACTAAGAAAAGGAGGAAGGATGGTCTAGATACTCCTCAGTCACTGCCTCCATGGGGGAAATACGCGGGTCGCAAGAAGCGTTTGGGGTTTCAAACAAGAGGGTTAGTTTGGGAGAGTGGTGGTGAACGTAGTGCACTTGCAATCCGTGAGGGTACAGTTGAGGACAATGAGCATGATGAAGGGGACAGTGAGGAGGAAGATGATGAGGTTCCCCCAAGTCAATTAGCAATCCAAAGCGAAGTTGGTGAGACTAGTTAACAACCAACACAAGTCAAGGGCAAGGGCAAACACAAAGTTAAAGGTTGTCACCTTCCTCACATTGATGACATGATACCCGACCGCGATGATGGTAAAATTTGGGGTCAAGCTCCGAAACCGAAAGTACTCTTTGGATACAAGAACTCTTGGGCTCGTACTATCTTTCAAACTTATGTAAGTATTTTTTTATTTTGTGCATGTGCATTGTTTTATCTTTTACATTATCTCTTAATCGTATTATCTCATATATGTAGGATCATACTAAGGCGGTGCGTGTCTGCCGAAACCAAGCCGCAGCTGAGTGGAAATTGTCATTGGAGCATGAAGATGTCCAAACATTAGTAAAGAACTCTGGTCTATATTCTTAGGTTGAAAATTACGTGAATCCAGATACTGTGACCGTCAATTGCTTCATCGAAAGGTATCATGGTGAAACTAATACAATGCACTTCCCATTTGGAGAGATGACCTTGATTCCTGAAGATGTTCATGACATTCTAGGCTTGAATGTTATCGGCAAATCAATTTCAGAAGGAGCTGAGTCTCAGGACCTAGATTGGATGAAGTTGCACGATTTGACTGAAAAGATGTTTGGTTGGGACTTCAAAACTTCTTCGGATAGCTTTTATGTAGCATCGAACGGAAGTAAGACGAAGACATTCAAGCTGACGATGCTTAAGAAGATGTTTGAAAATACAAAGGCTAGAAGCTTGGAGGTTGGATGGGACCCTGCACAGATTCGGTATACCGCCGCCGCGTACCTGTTATACCTCTTGGGCACTAGGTCATTCCATGACACTAATGGCAACCGGGTAAGTGCAAACTTTCTCCAGTACCTTGACCCGTTGGAAGGTGTGTATGGCTATTCTAGGGGCACCGCGGTTATGGCACATTTGATGGCGGAGATGAGAAGGGCTTCATTGGCTAAAACAAACCAATTTTTCGGGAATTTCACTCTACTCCAGGTACAATTGTTTTTAATATATGTTCACATGTTTTTATTTAACTTATGTTCACATGTATATTGTTCACATTGGATTAGGTGTGGTGTTATGAACACTTCCTAACCTTGTTCAAAGACTGCCAATTCTTGAAGATCAAAGACCTTCCTGAACCCGATACCCCTAGAGCTCAGAGGTTTGAGTTTAACAGTAATTCGAAGCCTGGTAACAAAGGTCGAGTCATCCATATGAGATTGGCTTTGGATGCTATGAGGAAGGAAGACGTTGTGTTCGACACTTATAAGGAGATTAGAGTATACCGTCAAATTCCAAGAGATGTTGCATTTTACCATGGGCCGTTGTACCACCCAAAAGGATACATCATGGCCGACCCATGCCGTGTGATGCGCCAACATGGATTTAAACAATTATCACGTTTTTGGTCGACCTTTGATGATAATTATCTTCTTTACTTTTCTCGGTGCAATTCAACTCCCAACAAGTTGCATGTAGTGTATGATCCAGAACCGGAACCAACACATTGGAAGGAAAGAGAGCCACGTCGTTTGGTAGATATTAGTAAGTGGGAGATTTCGGAAAATGGTTATGAAGTTGATGACAACTACATGAGGGATTACCTGGAATGGTCACATCCTTATGTCGTGCGCCCTCCCTCCGTCGAAGCTCCACACCAAGAAGGCCCTCCTGTTGAAATTCCTCCACCTCCACAACCTATGATGGCCCAACTTCTCAAGACTTTCGGAATGGTGGTAAGTTTTCTTAATTGCTTATAGTAATTAAATGTAAACATAATCATATATTAACATATATGATGATTATGTGTTTGATGTATTAAATAGCGACGTTGGATTGGCAAGGTTACAAAGATGTTAGGTTGCAAGCATAAGGACGGAGTTGTGCTATCTCTTCAAGAAATCAAGAAACTCGAGGAAAAGCTTCATAGAATTGAAGAAACCGACCCTACTGTCAAAGCTATATATGGGGAAACAAGGAAGGGGCCGACCCAAAAGAAACAAAAGACTAATTTAGTGGAAGATAATTGATGACAATTAGTGATGGTTAACTCTTTAGTTCTTTGGTTACGTCAAAAACAATTTCAAACTTGTTTTGGTTTGTACTGTGGGTTCTTTATTTACTTTGGTTTATGTTGAACATGTTTAGAGTTCTAGTTTGAAAGTTATAATGTTCCGGCATAGTAGAGTTCATTTTTAGAAATACCGGTACATATACCAGCATATTAAGATTCATCAGGTTACACATACCGGCATAGTAAAATTCATCAGGTTACATTTTTTGGTTCCTGTATAGAAACAGACATGTACCGGCATTGTTTTATTTGCTAAGGTTTATGCCGGTATTGAAAATCTCCAAAAACTCTTAAATATGTGACAGAAAACCGGCACAGTAAGATTCATTTTAACAATGCCGGTATCCTAAAAACTCATAAATACTCTAACAGAGTTGAACTTGTAATACCGGCATAGTTGTATTGATTTCTGCAATGCCGGCAATTTGCTTAATTCATTTCAAATTCTCCTTTATTTCGGTCTGATGTAATCGACTACATTGGATTAGAAACTTAAAATTAAAAAAATAGTGATAATCTATTTCCATCCCTTTTCAACAATTGCGGAACCTTTGAGCCTTTCCCGAATCTGTTCAAAGACATCGTCTGGGATTGGGGTTTCAAGGATCATCTTCACTTGTTCTTCTTCTTTTTCAACATATTCCTTCCCCTTCATATAATACCCATCACACCCATCGATAGGCTTGCATTGGCCCTTGTGGTTTTCTCTTGACTCTGCTAGTTCAACATCTTTGTCAAACCATTGAAACTCATCGCACTTTGGGTGATTCAAACACCTTAGAAACATTCTTCCATTTTCAGCATCATCAGTTTTTGCAATCCAAAACCGGCGTGTCCCATCACAGCTTCTACACTTTGAATAAATAAATGGACAGTCCATGCCTAGGTGAGAAGGTGACTTGCAAATTTGACACTTGCAATGATGACTCTGTAAGAGAAAATTATATTAGTTATCCGTCATAGTATTGAAGAGTATGTTGTTAGTAACTATACTTACTTTGCAAATAGAGGTAGATGATGAATCCCCCATTCTTTGAACCGTGCTTGCTATCTTGAGAGAATGATTTTTGTTATTTGGTGCTTGGTTTGTGTAGTTTTTGCCAAAGGAATGGGGGATGTTATATAGAAATGAAGCTCCAACGGTCATATTTTTCAAAAAAGTAGCCGTTTTTATTTCGAATTTAACCCATTCCGGCATAGAGGTTCTTATGCACTGAATGCCGGTATTGTAGGCATATTTGGGCCGTTTCCTATAAAGAAATTCCGCATTACCGGCATCTTAGTTTTATAACATTTAGTGCCGGAACATACTACCGGTATAGTAGTACTTCCTTGTACATATGCCGGTACCCGAAATTGAATGCCTAACGGCTCTTTTTTAAACCATACACTAGAAAACATTAGTTCCGGCGTGGGATCTAAGTTACTTAGAGTGCCGTCACTAAAGTGGACAAGAGCCGTTATGTCCACATCTATTTAAAGGAATGGATACACCCATTGCACTTGATACCCCAAAGATATATCTACGATAGATTATCAATCACCAGCTGCCAAGTTCATCAATTACCTCGAAAAAGAAAAACGTATGAGGAACATATTATCCACACCGACAGGAAATCAATCATCAACTACGACCAATTCTGTTTCCGCAATACTAGAAAAACTAAGAAGGAAGGAAGAAACCACAAAGTCAATTGCCGCAATGGAAGAAGAGATAATTAAGAGGAAAAGAGAAGAAAAAGAGGAAGCAAAGCTTGAACGTTATCGTCAAAAATTAGATAAGATAAAATCGGAAGCCAAGGGAGCGGTTAAACGTCAAAAAGAAGCTAAGATAGAAGCGAATGTTGAGGAGGAAACAGAGTGGATTAGAAATTACTACATAGTATCGGATTTGCCGGAGGATGAACGCCCTTCAGAAGTTTTTTGGGGTCTTGTAAGGACTGGTTCTTACAAGCATAACATGTTTGACGGCAAGAAACGCAAAAGTGAATACGCTGATCAGATAGTATACATTTGAACAACTGCACTCATCAAATCATGTCTCAAATACAACGAGTTTCTTGCAGGATACAATGGTGATAGGTATGAAGCTCAGGATGCATATACGAAGTGGAGAAAAGAGCCTTTTAGGCATTTCGAAGCTGCTTTGCTTGTTGAATCTCGTTCCAATAAATGATGTTAGGTGTATTTGGCTTGATATATTTCATTATATGTGTAACGTTATTCCCTTAAATGATGTTAGTTGGAATTTGTTGGAGATCTTATGTTTGTGCTTAATGATGTTTATTTCGTGAAGTTTCTTTCAAATACCAGCAACAACTATCGAATGACGGTATCTTAAAACCGGCATCATGTATGTGTTTACGATATATGTCGGTTTTCCCACACTAAGTACTTAAAAAAATAATGAACTCGTAATGCCGGCATGATCGGTGTGTAATTGTCTATGCCGGTTTTCTGACGGTTAGAATTTCATTCAACTTGTTTGAGGGTTAGAATTTCATTCAACTTGTTTGACGGTTACAATTTCATTGAACTTTTTTTACGGTTACAATTTCATTCAACTTGTTTTACGGTTACAATTTCATTCCACTAATTTGACGGTTTCCAAATATTTAATGAGTCATTGGAAGGTTACAAAATCGTGGGTTTCTTTAATGAAATATTCAATTTTGGAAATGTTACAAAATCGTGGGTTTCTTTAATGTCGGTTTCAAACTACTCATGCTATATAAGTGACGGTTTTGGAAAGAAAAATATTTGATCTATTCAATCTCTCCCTATTTTTTTCATCATCTATACCAAAGCAATGGCTCGTCGCAAATCTCGTGATAACCCCAATCCAGAAATACATGTTGATGCGCAACAAAGTCCTGAAGAGTCTCCTGGTGAGGCGGACATAACAGATTTGATTCGGTAAGTCATGTATAACACAAAGTCTCCTATTGAATTGAAGTACTTTTAGGGTTTATCCAATAATATATAACACAAAGTGAAACTTGGTAGGGGTTCATGACGGATTAAAATTTCTGTTTAGGGTTTTGAAATTGCATTCTCAATTGAATTCAATTTGAAAATAAAAAAACACATGAAACAACAATTGTGTAAAAAATTACAGGAAACCGGCATTAAATAAATTTCTTTGTCTATGCCGGTCAGTGTTCCGGCGTTGACGGTATGGTAACATACAATGCCGGATTGTGTTCCCTAAATTTTTTAAATCCCTGGATAAAATTCAACCAAAACCGGCATCTTCGTATTAATCTTTACAATGCCGGTATTAGTTCCGGCACTATATGTATGGTAAAATTTGATACCGGTTTTTGTTTCATACGTAGCATAATTTTCTGTATAGATTTCAACATAACCGGCATAGATTTATATTAAGCCGTGAATGCCGGCATATGTTCCGGCGTAGTCTATATGTCTATGTATGATGCCGATTTTCTGTGTGTTCATTTTGTATGCCAGTATGCAGTATATAACTCCGTTTAACGTGTTGGAACATAGGTCTCACGCACCAAAAAAGGACAAAGGAAAAGGAAAAGCGGCTACTACTCAGGTCACAACCAGTACTGATGATGATGATGAGAATCAAACTCCACAAGAACCGGAACTAGCAGGTGGATCATCCTCACAAGCAGGTGGCTTAGGAAAAAGTAATGATAAAAAGGCACCCCCACCTCACTTACCTGATACGTTAGACTTGATTCCTCACAACAATGATGGCAAATATTGGGGTCAACCTATAAACCCGCAACTTTTATTTTCGTATAAAGACTCTTGGGCTCGATGGATCTATCAAACTTATGTAAGACGTTTGTATCTTGTTATTATATTATTTACCTTTGATCAATTTAATTAAGTTCGTTTTGTTTTTATAGGACCATAGGAAAGACTGGCGTGTTAGCCGCCATCAACAATCAGATGTCTGGCTTTTGGAGGATGAGTGTCCGGCTGTTCAAGAAATAGTCAAAGCATCTGGGTTATATCCTGCGATAGAAAATTATGTGGCCACTGATACCGTCACGGCAAACTGCTTTTTGGAGAGGTTTTATGGTGAAACTGACACCATGCATTTTCATTTTGGCGAGATGACCATTATCCCTGAAGATGTCCAAAGGATAATAGGACTAGAGGTTCTTGGGAAACCGGTAAAGGTAGAAGACAAGTCGAATGACCTAGGGTGGGAAAAGATCTATGAGCTCACTGAAAAGTTGTTTGTATGGAACAAGGAAACCACGATGGAAAATTTGTACAAGAAACAAACTTCTCATACAAAGACTATAACATTCGTCCAACTCACTCAATTGTTTGGGAATACCAAGAACAAGGATTTGACTCCCGCACAAGCTCAACACACTCTATAAAGACATATATGTTGTTCATTTTGGGAACCGCTATATTCCCCGACTCTAATGGTAATAGGGTGCATATGAACAACCTACAATACTTGGATCCGTTGGAAGACGTTCATAAGTATTCATGGGGCACCGCTTTCTTGGCACATTTTTTGGCAGAAATGCGTCGAGCTTCTAAGGCGAAAGGCCGTCAATTTAATGGGAATTTCACTGTGATTCAGGTATGGTGAAATACTTATTTTGTGATTGTTATCATTACATTTGTTATTTTCCGACTATTTATTTTCTTATACATTTTATGGGCACAGGTGTGGGCTTATGAACACTTCCGAGATTTGTTCATAGGGTATAAAGGATTGGAGATTTGGCATGATTATGAACCGAATATGGCTCTAGCTCATAAATACTTCTTCCGCAATACCCCTACTCCTAACAAGAAACGATTTTTACAAATGAGAGAAGCTTTGGACTCGTTTTCTGTGGAAGATGTTGTGTTTGACCCTTATAGGAATGTCAGAGGAGTTCACCTTCTGAGACATGATAATGTCTCATTTTATAACGGATCGTTATTTCATCCAAAAGGATATGTTATGCATAACCCTCTCCGCGTGATGCGCCAACTCGGTTACAAGCAGAAAGACATCACAGATACATAATATCATAAATATTCTCATGACTTGACTAAATGTCAATCATATGAGAGCCATACTCTGGTATGCTACGACCCAGAACCAATTCTTGCACATTGGATCGAAAGGGAAGAAGAAGAACTTGTGCTGGATAGGGATGATTTGGAATTGGCTGAGAACGGTCTTGATAGTGAACCAACATTCCTAAGCGGGCATCTACAGTATTTGCATCCTTATGTTATACGCCCGGATATGGTAGAGGTCCCTCCACCACCAGCACGTCCCTCCATAACTCCAGATACTGTACCCGGACTTCTACATCTCGTTACATTGTTGGTGCGTTCATTACTATTCTCTTAATATATATCTATCAAATTATAAAATTGTACATACTAAATACATGTTGAAATATCCGTTAACAGCGTCAGCGGGTTGGAAACTTGTCAAGGTTCTTTAAGAAGAAGACCAAGAAAGGAGAGTTGCTGACCCAGAAAGAAATGGAGAACGTCGTCCAAAAGTTAGACCAAATAGAAGATACCGAGGCAAAATACTTGTGGGGAAAAAATAAGAAGAGGGTATACAAGAGGCCAAGAACCGAGTGATCGTGTGGCCTTGATAGTATTATTGTTGTTTATGTTTGTTTGTGTGGCTTGGTAATCTTTGAACATCTTTGCTTCATTTGTTTTCGGTTTGGAACATCTTAATTTTACGTTTGGTTTGTTTAAACTTTGCTTATGTTATTTTATGGGATTAGATCTTTGCTTATGTTATTTTATGTGTCTTGCAATTTCCAATTTCTAAGTTTTAATTTTTCAAAACCGGCATAGTATATATCCTATGAACTATGCCGGAATTCTGTTTAGTTCCATATTGAAAAAAATAGAGTTCCGGCATAGTATAATTATCGTGTGAACTATGCCGGTACTCTAAATTTCCTATGTGAATTAACTTTCTATGTGTTGTACCGGTGGTGTTATGCATTTTTTTCCAATGCCGCCACGAAAAATAACATATCTGTGAACTTATGGTGTTATTCCGGCACAAAAGAGAACATATATTGAAACGCCGGTACAAGTACCGGCATAGTAAAGTTTGAATCAAATCACATTGGCACATACATGGCATATGGTTTAATGATTACAATTCAAACTTCCAAAAAAAACAAAATGTGGCGTATTAGTAAAACACATATATCTAAATTACTCATCATCACTTACACACGTATGAAGTTGCAAGTCATCCTCTTCAAGAGGTTTTTTTTTATGGTTTAATGAAGTTGCAAGTCATCCTCTTCAAGAGGTTTCTTTGATAATGCCAAAGCATCCCATAATTGGTGATTCTCCTCATTCAATGCCATCCATCCCTTCCATATATTTGGATCAAGTTCCTTGTTTTTAACCATTCCACAAACAGGTGGCAATGGACAATTGTCCTTGAGTTTTAGAATAACGAAATGATTGCCGTTCACGTACGCCAAAACAACTCTTCTCATCTTAAGGGATCCCTTGCATTTTTTCCACTTTGGTGTAAATGTTGTGACTACGGTGGGGAAAAAATAATGAACAACACAATTAAATTTATCCGCTACTAGATGCCCACAAAGAGGCATCCTCATCCAATATTGAGAAGGAAAAAATGCCATATCCTGCTCGGGTCCTAACACTTGAGCACACATATCATCAAACACCTCGTCGTGACCAACCAATTGCTCATAAAAGCTCCTCTTCTTCACAAGTTGATCGGCCATTCTCATTCTAGCATATCGGCATGGTGTCATTCCTTTACTAACAGCCGTCTCGAAGATTCCTAATTGTTCGGTCACGGCATGATAGCCACAATTTCCATCTCCATCAACATCATCCGTGTACGCAATAAACTCGCGAATAACCTGATGAAGTTGGTCTATGTAAGACTCTATCTTCGTATGGTAGTGTCTACAAGTCCTACCCGTTTGCGAATCCTTATACATCGTCATATTACCAACTTTTAGCTTAATTATATCCAAACCATCCTCTGCAATCCGTAAACTCCAAATGTCTTTGGTATTATACGGGAGAATATTCTTCCTTGGCCTACCCCTACCCCTTTTCCTTTGAACCACGGATACATCGACTATTGGTGTAACCTCGGAATGCTTACCTTGTTGTCCTTGGTAGATTAATGTTGGTACCTTCGACAACCTTCCCCTTTTCCTTTGAACCTCGGATACATCGACTATTGGCGTAGGTTCGGAATGCTCACCTTGTTGTCCTTGGTAGATTAATGTTGGTACCTTCGGCGGCCTTCCCCTTTTCCTTTGAACCTCGGATACATCGACTATTGGTGTAGCCTCAGAACTCGTCGATTGTTGTTGACTTGATATCGGTTCCTTCCTCGGCCTATTGCTTTTGTTTGGAACGGGCGCTTCCGCGAATCTTGCTTCTGAAATCTCACTTGCACATAGATCTCATTTTTTTTGTTGCCGCGAGTTCCTCTTCACGACGAGTCATATATTTTAATTCTTTTCTTTGTTTTTTCCTTGGAATTTTAGTTTGTGGTCTACCCGGCGGATCTCCCTTTGTTGGCTCTTCACTCTGTGCTATCCATGGCCGTGTAATTAGTCTTAGTTGGCTCAACAATACTTGTCGGCTAGCCGAGTTGCCATGTGAGTAAGCTTCAAAGAATTCTTGGGCCTCCTTTGTATCCCATGGTGATTGTCCGGGAACTTCGGTAGGGGGAAGGTCGAAAGATAATTGCTTCCAAAATGGATCAATAACACCAATAGGTATCACTTCTTCATACTTCACAAGCATATGTCGACACGGAAGCCCCAAAGAAGACATGTCGGGACAAATACACACATCACCCGGTTTTCCGTAATTTTTTTCATATTGCATTTGTCTCATCATATGTTTTATTTCCCAACGGGAGACGTTAAACTCTATTCCTTGGAGCAACTTAGTATGTTGAATAAATTGAGTCATCCTTTCCATTGAGCTTTTCTCAAAAGACTTCTTGATCCTATCGATATCAGCCTTAAAGTTTTGCTCCATTGCGTCGGCGACCGTAACCACGTTTCCCTGGCCGGACTGGATGAGATCTTTAAATCTCCCATGTGAGGACTCCGCTATACTAGTTGCTTCATTCCCATAATGTCTATAACGATTTGTCCACGCATGCACAAATTTTTCCTTGAACTTATCCAACAATTTATCCCGACAATATGAAACGGCACTTGGATACACTTCGTTATATTTAGCAATAAACATGTTCAATCTCTTTTCATACATGTCCTCGGTTAGAGACCAATAAACTTTCTCCCAATCCTTTAGAAATTCCAACCACCTTTTATGATTTTCATCGTGTTCTTTGTCGACTCGCTCTTTCATCTTTCCTCTTTCATTTTCTTCTTCTTTGGGTGAGAGTTTCTCCTTGCGAACATCTTCCTCTAGTTGAGCAACCATTATTTTCTTAATATCAGCCTTATAGGGTTCAAACAAAGCATGACAATGTTTTTTCACATTTTCACCTATATGATATGTACATAGGAAATTTTGTGCATCCGGATATACGTCGGATATGGCATTCATTAGTGCGTCAAATTGATCGGTTATGATGACCTTCGGACCACGATTTTCCAGGAACAATAATTTCAATTGTCGCAATGCCCAATGATAATTGTAATCCCTCTCGTTTTCCATTAAACACCAAGCCAATGTGAATGTTACCTTGTCCGATGTTTGCCCCACGATGTTGAACAACGGCATGTTGTATTTGTTTGTCTTGTAGGTGTAGTCCATCATAAGAACATCACAACACGTATGAGCCAATTGTGAAAGCAAGGGATGCGAAATGAATATTTGAAGCGGCTTCTCGTCCGGACCTATTTTAATGATACACGTGTAGTTGTGATCCCAAACTATCTTCTCAAATTCTTGCATAACACTCCTACCTTCCCATTCCAACCTTCTAATGGTTGCTTGTGCGCTATAAATTGTACTGAGTGAAGAAACGTTAGTCTTATCCTTTTCTTTGAAGGTTCTCAGAATCACTCTTGGTTTGATACATGCTTTGGTCATCATCTTGACATCCTCGAATTGATCAGGTTTTAGCTTCGCAACTAGGGAGTGACCTTCAAAAGCTTTCGGATCGGGGTGGTTGTGACGGCCAAACCACACCTTACATTCCCATTATTTTTCTTCTTATTTGTCTCCTCTTAGATAGAATACAAGCTTAAAGGGGCAGTCATCCTTCCTCGTAACTGTCTTGTATACCCTATTAGTCTTCTTTTCATATACATAACCCTTTCTCTTATGGCTATTCTCCTTGTATTTTCCGCTTCTCTCACAAACCATCTCAAAACGAACATCTGAACGTTGACTATTCCTCACTAAGACACACATGTTCTTAAGAGCCGTCGCTTTTGCCCAAGCAATTACTTCCTTTTCATCTTTTATTCCCTACATAAGGAAAAGAATGGGAGATTACAAGAAAATCCCAAGAATTGTAAAAAATAGGTGAAAGCCTTGTTTGGTAACATACCCGAGGTATTTTATAGTATTCCGACGTATCCCGATGGAGCGGTTTGGAGTTTGGTTGATCGTTGTATGTCACAATCTAAGGAATGAATGAAAATAAAATTAGATTAGCTAAAACCGGCATTGTCGATAAGTAAATAATACTGCCGGTATTTAAAACCGGCATATAGGGTAATTGACATTCCATGCCAGTATTAAAACCGGCATTTTGAGAAATTCAGTTACTATGCCGGGATCTAGTACCGGCATCCTTAGATCAAAGAAAGGAATGCCAGTATTTAATTTCAAAATATCATTTGTTTCTGTATGTTTTTCATTTAAAACCGGCATGCTCGACATTTAAGTTTCTATGCCGGGATCACAAACCGGCATTGTTTGTCATGTACACGTAGTGCCGGTTTGAATATTCCATAGAATATTCGTTGGTGGGTAAAAAGTATAAATTAAAACCGGCATGCAATCTTTCTTTGAATACCACGCCGGTATGTTCTTGAACAATGGGGGGATATTTTAAACCGGCATTCAAATTTTTATGAATACAATGCCGGTTATAGAGGTTCCGGCATTGTATTCATATAACGAGCATGCCGGTTTTCAGCTTTTTCAAACAGAAATGGCGGTTTCGAAAAAAAACAACAAATTTTCGACCTATTTGAAGCATTACCTGTGTGTTTGGGTTGCTTGTATGTTGAACATGTTTACTTTCTTGAGCTGGTTCTTCACAAAACTCCTCATGGTCACGAAAATCATGATCCAAGAGTGTTGGTTCATCATATAACTCCAATTGTGAGTTGTTATCATTAACCGAAGATTGAAGATATGATTGTTGTTGTAATTGAGCTAAAGATTCAGTAGCTGCAACTCTCTCATCACAATCATCTTCCATTTTCAAAAAAAATAATTCTACTCAACATTTTTTTCCCTCCTCCTACTCTTAACTAACCCACACAAATTCAAATAAACTTAAAAACACAAATTATATCCCCAAATCATTAACATTTTACTAATCTTAATTAGTAACTAATCCTGATTAGGGAGGGTTAGATTAGGAATTAATAAATTAATTATATAAGGGGTAACCCAGGTAGGATATTTGGATCCCTATTTTGTCATTTAGTCATATCCCCCAATTAAAAGTCATATCCCCCAATTATGGGTTCTATTAACCCTAGATTTAGAACTTATTATGTTTGACTAGAACACCATTATGTATAAATTTATTATTTCTTTAGCTCTTATCAGTTGAATCGTAGAGAAAAGGCGGATATCTCATAAACCATCATTACGGAGGATTCAATTGAAAATTTAGGGCAAAAAATCCAAACTTTAAAATCAAACACCCAACAAGATTTTGTTTATTTAACTGAAAAGATATTCATTGAAGAAGGTTTGGAGGTAATTAAGTGCTCAATTTCGATCGTTTAATTCATGTTCTTTTCTTTTCCCGTTAATCTGGTTACCGGTTCCGGACGACCACAAAATATTCCAGCCGTCCAGATACGGACAACGATGAAAGAAATGCCCCCTCGTCACACCACTATGTGGAAGATTTGATTTAGATTTAATAATATTAATCGTGTATTATCTGGGTAAGACTATGAAATTATGGATTATATGACACACCACTGTGGAAGATTTGATTTTGATTTAACAATATTAATCATCTGATGTGAGACTATGGATTATATGGCACTCGTCATATTTTATCAAGACCATTATTAAATCAAGGAGTTTGACCTACAATGGAAGTACGATAGCCAGCATTCATTCCGCAGCCAGCAAGAGATTCACTTCTACTTACAACGAAAGAGTAGTATATATATACCAATCACCACTAAAATTTTCCTACTTTCATTTAGGTATTCCGTGGGCTGATGGTGCTGATGATTTCCTTTATCTTCTAAAATTACACAAGATTCCATAAACCACTTTTTGCTATCCAAGTTTTTAAAAACTTTGTGAAGATGATAATCGGCAGAGAGATGGAGTTGAGGACGATGGGCGGTAAAAATTGCTCTGTTACTCGAGTTTTTTAAAAGTTATTGAGTTGGGTGGTTTTATTGTTGGGTATAAACAAAAAGTCAAGTGATGATAAAGTGGTGGTATTTAGGATATATGAAAAAATATATGGGTAGCAAATAAGAAAAGTAGGGTTAGCAATTTATGAGAGTGGCAAATAGGAAAAGAGGGGTGACAAATAGGTAGAACCTTTTACTTTTTAGGTTTTGGTTGACATTTGAGAATTATGTGATGATAATGACTATATTAGCCTTAAGCCTTACACTTGGCTTTCATGTAAATATATATAGAGAATAGAGCTGGTGCTTAGTTGTGCTATACAGCTGTTAAAAGAAGAAAATATAGATTTCAGTTGTTCGGATATTCCCATTGTTGTGCAGCTGGACGATTACCGTGATTCTTGCTTGCCCCTTTCAACTTCGAAATTCTCTCGTGCTTTTTTCGTTATGCAGGCGTCACTGCGGTTCCGCTCCGGGCTTTCACCGATCAAAAAAAAGTGGCTAGGAATTCTTAGACATTAATGTAACTTTGCCACGAAAAATTTGATCATAACTGTTTGGTTAGGAATCAAGGTCTAATTTTTCGTCGCCCCCACTGCTGTAGCAGTAATCTAGTTTTGGTTTCATTTATCATGCCCCAACTTCTTTGGTTACGGGCACCTTTATCTTGATATTTTTCATCGGTTTCTTGTAGGGTATATTAATTAAATATCCTTAGTTTTTGAACCCTTCAAAAATACCCATATTACATTATAAATATACCCCTCCTCTTATATATAAAGCTTATCATTTTAACAATAAACTATTTTAGTAATTTATTACACATAATTTATTTATTTTTCAAAAAACAATAATTTTATTTCTCAATCACTCCAACACCGCCTCCAACTCCACCAAAGGCAATTCACCATCACTACCACTCCACAACCATCACCACCACCACCACCACTTCACAACCATCACCAACATTCCACCGTCACAACTCCACCACAACTCATCGTCACCACCGCCACCGCAATTGCGACCACCATCTCCTCCAAATCCACCACCGTTGCCGCCAAGTTGATAACAAAATTAAAAATTTAGAAATAAGTTAGGTCCAGATTTTTGTATCAACAACCGAAGTTGACACTAAATGTTGGTGTCAACAACAGAAGTTGATATCATATCTGGTGTCAACAACCCAAGTTTTTACAAAAATTGAAAACTCGGAAATTAGTTAGGTCAAGATTACGTATCAACAACCCAAGTTGACACCAAAATCTGGTATTAACAACAAAAGTTAATCCAAATCTGGTATCAACAACAAAAGTTGATCCCAAATCTGGTATCAACAACAAAGTTGATCCCAAATCTGGTGGCACCACCACCTCCATCGCCGACATCACCACCACGACTTCCAGTATGTGAGATAATAAATGAAATGATTTTCATCTAAATTTTTATTAATATTGAAAGGGTATCTATATGATTCAAAATTAAATCTATAATACAAAACATCACAAATGAATGAATGAATCTTATAAGCTTCCATGCCATTTACACACTTACTAGAGTAAAAATTACAGATGAATGAATCTCCAAACTCACAAATGTGAATTTTGATGTTGCGTGTGTTTTTCTGGAATCAATTTATTTTGTTTTTTAAACATTTAATGTCTTCTAATGGAATCAATTTTTTCTTTTCTTTTTTGGTGATCCACAACACAAACAAAGATGAAAGAATCTCAAAAAAGAAACGTTTTTTATTAGACCAAAAATAAATCTCTTTCTGTTTTAATTCCAATTTTTTGAATTGCTTTGTATCCTCTATTTACTCCCCCATTATCCTCCCACGATTAAGAGAGTTGCTTACCCATAAATAAGTTAAAACTTTCCATGCTCTAAGGTCTGGATGCGAACTGATGCTGCTTTATGACTAGCACGTAATAACCCATTTCAAAAGAAAAAACGTCCAAAAAATTGAATGTGTCCCTAATTACAATTATTAATGAGCAGCGTATAAATAGAGGAGTGTATTTTTTCAACCACACACATTCACTCATTCCAACTTATTGTTTTGGTGAAATTTTTCGCTTAAGAGTATCTACATGTCAAACATGATTAGCCGCAGCCCCAGAAAAATCGTTGCCCAAAACGTGTTTGCTTTCTTTTCGAGAATGCATGATTGCGATGAAAAAAAACCTGCAGTACTCAAGTTTTATGTTGCAAGAAAATGAGAAGAGATCGATTTCATGGCAACCAACGAAGTCACTACTTTGGATTTGCTAATGATTGATGAAAACTTGAGTATATTGTTATTTCGATCCGAATGAAACTATATTTTTTAAAGAATAAAATATTGGTGACACCTTCTAATTATTTTTTACATAATTGCGATGAAAATAAACTTGCAGTACTCAAGTTTCGTGTTGCCAGAAAATGGGAAGATGTCGATTTCATGGCGACCAGCTAAGTCAATGCTTTGGATTTACTAATGATCGATCAAAACAT
The DNA here is from genome assembly GCA_023529315.1 of Papaver bracteatum. NCBI lineage: Eukaryota > Viridiplantae > Streptophyta > Magnoliopsida > Ranunculales > Papaveraceae > Papaver > Papaver bracteatum. The sequence continues at coordinate 537,351 of JAJJWX010000641.1, forward strand.
GAGAAATCCAGGTTTCGTCCTTCAAAGAATGATCAACGAGAAATTTTTATCAAAAACTATTATTTGAAGTCTAAAGAATATCGTGAGGAATTATTAAGCTATTATTTAAGTGTAACCGAAGTTATAATTATTTGGATTATTAAGATTTCATGTCTACAAGTTCTCGTGGGCCGAATTAAGCCTCAGAGTGTGTGTTAATTTTTAAAATCATTCTAACCAAAAACTATTTTGTCTTATGCCGTGCCGTTACACGGATTTTTTTCTAGTGGATTACATTTTAGAAGAGGAGAGGTATAATTATTGAAATCCATAAAAAAGAGGGGTATTTATACAATTTCCACTTTCTTGTCCCCGAACAAAGCCCGTAGAGAATAGTAAGAGTTCGGTTCTCAAATAGGACGTCACATATTACCCTCTCCTCTCTAGGTCGATTCCGGTTTTTCCCGCGAGAGCAAATCAACAAATTAGCTCAAAATAGATTAACAATTAACAATCTGAAACCCTAAAAACGAAGAGAAGCTTACATTTGCTTACAGAAATGGAGGAACCACACTTATGGATATCAGATTCGACTAATTCAACTGTGATTTCTTCAACTATCGGCAAAGTAATCAACACTCTTCTCACTTCTCGTCCCAAAAAACTAGAAGACTCCATTTCTTATCTTGGCTCTGCTTCTCTGAAAACTTCTGGTAATACTTTTTAAATTTGTATGAATTAGGTTTTTATTTTATTTTTCTTTCGAAGTACAATTTTTTTTTTTTTGATGATTTAGGGTTTTACAGGGAGTTTGGAAGAACCACTATGTGTTCTTAAAAAGTATGTTAGGGATGCAGTAGAGAAACAAGAGTCATTGGATCAAATTCTTGTTCCGATGATTGAAAATGTGAGATTTCTGGAATTTGATTTTATTTGTAACTTCTAGCTTTTATTTTTGTTAATTAATTAATATAGTTTTACTTTTTTTTATTTTGCAGTCATTGACGTGGAAGGATGCAAGACGATCCAACCAAGTTTTGATACTTCTTAATTGGTTATTCGAGGATGAACTTCTTATTGAAGCTGTTGCAGCTGATCTGGTGACCATTATTAAGAGAAAAGATGATCGTTATATTGCTCTTGGATGGTGCACGTTGATACGCGCACTTGTAGAACATGTGATAACTAAGAAGCAATCTTCAGATATTGGTAAGAAATTACTTCATTTCTCAGTTCCTTTGAGCATTGACAATCTGAGGATGTTTTTCTTAATTTCAGAATTACTTATTGTTGAGGTTGTTATTGTATGTCTAAGTAAACCAAGTAAACTTTGTTACCATCTTGTTCCAACTTTATGTATAACTTGGACTTAAGAGCAGCTTATATGACTTGGTACTTTAAGGAAAAACTTTGATATAATGTGCTAACTATTGAAGATTTCTCATCTCATTTGGGTCCTTCAATTAATGGATATTTGTTGACTGATATTTTCGATACCACAGGGATACAAGTGAAGCACCAGAAACTATTGAAGATTTTTTCCTCTTCAATTTCACATCTCTCATCTCTTGTTTGTAGTGGGAGGTATGAATTTTTCATCTCCGATAAGTTGTAAATTTTGCTGCTACAGTTACAAGTGTTGATTGAATCCATTCTAACTTACCAACCATAATAAATTGCAATAAAAGATAGTTGTTTTTGTGGTTCATGTTTACGGAAAATACTGTTAGTTGTTTTTGCGGTTCATGTTTTAGTTGGTCCATGACCTATTTCATTTCTCAGTCCTTGTAGTTACTCAAAAGACTTTGTAAGCTGTATTTAATCTTCCACACACACCATACAGACTTTGTAAGCTGAATTTCTTTTGTTGCTCAAAAGACTTTGTACAGACGAAATTAATCCTCTTAAAGGGCATTCTTTTGATTTGTGGTAAATTCGATGTACGAAGCAGTAGTAAATTAAGTTATTTTTACCTTTGTTTATCTTTGTAGACTAATCTCCGAGCAACTGTTCTGTAGCAAATTGCAGGACGGATATGAATTGCCTACGCGTCTTTCAGTAGCTGTTGCTGATTGCATTCTTGTGCTTACCGAAGCATTAATAGTAAATGCATCTACTTCAAAGAGATCGCTGTCCGCAGATAAAGCAAATATACTTGCTGCATCAACCACTAGTGCTAGAAATGAGAAGCAAGTGAATTCAATTTCTACACTTCCACAAGGCACTGAAAACATGGAGATTGAGTATATGCTTTGGAATCATTTGGATGAACTCATTAATCTTGTGCTGAAACTCTTGGCTGTATGTTATCTGCACTGCTCCATCTATCAATTCTTTAGCCTCTGTTGTTTTCTTTTAATTTGGCATGCAAAAGTATTGAATATCACCATGGTTCTTTGCTGGATAAATAATTGATCTGATATATTTCATGTATCTGTATAAAGTGTAAGAAACATTAGTGAAGTGTGAAAAGACTTTGAATGCAAAATACTCGATGGCTGCGTGGCACTTTATCGCTGAATAAATTTATCCAGTGCAAGGTGTCATCTTATATAGTGCTTTCTTGATGGAGCACTCAGGTTGTCGTCTGGCTAGAAGAATAATATACAGGACTACAGCAAAAACTTTTAGGGCATGGCAAAGACAGATCAAACTTTTTAAAAGAGATGAATAAGTGCAGTTGTAGTCTATCAATGTTCTTCTTAAGGAAAGTGTACAATTTGTGTAACTGTAGTTTATATGTGTACAATTTGTGTAACTGTAGTTTATGTGTACAGTTTGTGTTTGCCCTGATAGTTGCCAACGTCTACACCTAAATGTTATTGTTGGCACTTAGTGGAACCTTAGGAAACTGGTGCAGAGTATTATCACCTTTCAGAGTCGAACTAAAGTTCTAAGCTGCATCAAGTTTCTATGTGCTGGGCATTTCATATCATCTGATTGTCTGGAGGCTGATGGTTGATGTTTGATCTGCACTTTATGAACTTATTGACTTTTTATGTTGCAAACTTACCTGCAGTGGAGCAGAAAAAGCCGGCCTTTACATGCCAAAGGATTGGAGCAAGTTTTACAGTGGTTGCGGGAGATAAAGAAACATTACACTCTTGTTCCCGAGCAGGCAGGTCTTACCCTCAATCCTCTATTTTGATCATTAACATATCTGTTACATTGTCTTCATACTTCTATTCATCACAGTTCGTTTTCGACTACCTTTGGAAACAGGTGATGATACAGTTAAAACTGGAACGGCATTACTATCTTCTTGCTGGAAACACTATTGCATGCTTCTGCGGTTAGAGGATTACAGATTTTCTAAGAGCTACATGGAGATGTTGAACCAGTATATATTAGGCATCCAGGTCAAAAACTTCCCAACTCTATGAATCTATACAACGGGTACTTGATAATTGTGCACATGCTTGAGTTTACATGAAAATGAACGGGGATGAAAGATATACTTATATCAGCACACTGACACTGTACACCTTTTTTGCACTCTTTGTCTCTGTATTTTATACTTGCATTTTAGCGCTGAGATTGAAGGGATTTCTTCAAATATTTTCTGTAGATTTTTGCAAAGTACTGTCTAGTATAGATCCCATATTGTTTTATTATTTGTGTCTATTGATCGGAGGTTTATTTTCCAATCCTGTTATTTCCTGCCTTTTCCTGTTAAGTTGTTCAGGTCTCACAGTATTATGCAGTTTTATACGATGGACTACAGTGACGATCAATCCGGAAATAAAGACGGCGGGAATGATACCATCAAGTTTTTCCTGAGTTGTATTTCTCTTTTATTGGGGCGCCTTGACAACAAGCAGTTTGAAATTGCAATGTCTGAACAGGGTTTGCCATTATCACAGAATCTCTTGTCGCAGGCAAGTAAATGATACTTCGCTAGATATCTTATGGTTTTTTTATTCCTGTCGATACTACTATGCTGTAGTATGAGTGTATTCTCACATTTTCATTTACTTCAGCATATACTATAGATTTTACTTTTATTTAATATTGAATTAATCAAAAGGAATTGTTCCAAATGGTGTTCCTATTATACATATATTTGTTTTACCATCAAATAAGTAACTTGGCTTAGAGAATCAGAATTCTTCTCCACAATGTATTTGGTGAAGGTCGTGAGTGGAGGGCAGCCCAAAGTCATTTTTTGACCTTTTCTTTGTTGAGACCACCTGGAGACAAGAGTTTATGTAAACCTGGAAACCAGAAGGAAATACATATTATCATTTGAAAATTTGGTTAATACGTCAAAGTGCTTCTGTAATGCTGCTCTAATAGTTTCCTTCTCTCTTCTCATGAAGCTTCAATGTGTTGACGAAGATGTGATAGAACGAGTTGTTTGTATCCTAAGGGCAACTCTCTTTATTATAAACTGTACTTCGAAGAAAAGCAGTATCCTTGATAACCTGGTGTCCGAAGAAGTTCTATCCTTGTTGCTAAACCTTCTAGATGAGAGGGATGGCATTGCCAAAGCTGTTGTTTCGTTAATCGCTGAATTCTGTAGCAGGTATCCTTCCTATGCTCTGCCTTTGACATCCTAGCCTTAGACATGTTTCTTGTTCTGATGCTGTGATGTTTGGACTGAAACTTGACTCAAACATGTATCTCTAGAAACATAGATGGCGGATGCCTTCAGGAAGTCTTCACGCGCCTTAGTTCCGGGAATTCCCTGCAGAGGAGGAATGCCATTGATGTCGTTTCAGAACTTGTCCATGTGTCTTCTGGTTCAGAAAAACCACTTCCAATTTCTACGCGGTAAAATAATTGTTTGCAATATAATTTGTTCTGCCACCTTTTTCTCCCCCTCTCTTTTTGGCTCTTTTCTGGGATTTTTATTAATCATTGATGGATTCACCCTTTTGCTTCCTTCTGGATCTTTCCGCCATGAATTCTGCAGAAAAAACATGATCAAACACCTAATAGATCGCCTTGGAGACGACGAACATTCCATACGCATACAATCTTCCAATTTACTCGCGATGATGACTGGTTAATTCTCTGGGCTTATGCCATCAAAATCATCAATAAATAAAAAATATTCAATATTGTGGTCCTGATTTTTTTTGTTAATTTTGTGACGACGTACATAATTCTCCATTGTTGGTGAGCTTCAAAATTAATATCTTTTTGGAAAAGGCTTTAGGAGTGTTACTTAATGGCTTTTTTATTCTTGATGCAGATCCTCACTTAGTTCTGCCTGATCTAGTTCGCCTCGTTTACTCTCCAGATGAACGTAGAAGATCTTCTGCATGTGATGCTCTTGCAGCAGTGCTCAAATTTCATAACAAGAGTCCTAATTTGATAATTATGTTAATCGACTATCTCAGGTTTTCTCATTTCTGCAAACTTTTGAATTACAATTTTTTATGGAAATTAATACCATAAACTCTCTAGTGTCTCTTATTGTTTGATGGGGGCCTGGAACCATCATATCGTTGTTTTTATAGATCTCCTAATTAGTCTAATATCATTAAAAAAAAATTCATTTACAGCAATCTGTATCATAGCTCCGGACTTTCAAGAACCCCTGGAGGAGAAGGCGGAGGTATGCTCCTCCTACTTCTATGGTGTACCACACGTATTGATGGGTGGATTCCACATTGTTCTTGTGATTACAAGTCAGATTATATCCTTATCATGTTTCATTTCGCTTTTTAATTGATGATCCGGATGCTCGCTTATGCCTTCATAGTAATTGCATAGATAATGACAATAAGTTTAGTTTTATCCTTGTCTAGTTCAGTTAGACATCAAAACCAACAAAGAGTAACCTTAAGAAGTATAGAAGTAATGCAATATATTCTTCTTGTGATCTGAGTATTTTTTTGGATTTATTTGCAGGCTCAAATCTTGACAGTGATAGAATACTTGGGCTTGTGCCAGAGTGGGCAAAAAGTGTAAGATTGGTTTACTGTTTCATCATCTCTATTATTTAGCACTTTTATGTTGTATAGATGTTGCAGCTTCTGCCTGATTGTGAGACATGATACAAGAGAAGATAGAGAAATCAGGGTCTCTTGTAAGTTAGGTGATTCAGCTCTTATTCTTGAATCCTTAAGGCTAGGCATGGTTAAAACATCAAGTCCAGGGTTTTTAATTTTTTATTTCCCGAACAAGATTAAGAACCTCTGTTGAGTAATGAACAAACGAAAGTAAAAAGGCACATCACACTTTCACAGTAGGTGCAAGGTTTTTAATAATTCAGTCTAGTTTCCCGTGCTTGGGTTATACTGTTGGAGTTTTTAGTAGTTGTGAAGCGCAAAATGAGTTACGTTCAGAAATTTGTGGGGTTTTTAGATGGCAGAGGGCAACCATTCATTAGAAAGAGTAATGAGGGAGGCACTCAGTATCTATGAATAACAATATCAGGTTCCAAAATCACTCTTCGGGGAGATCGTTTCTAGATTTTTTCTTTATCCGCTTAGTCGATAAAGATTTTTGAAGAAGTGCCGCTTTGATAATGTATTTGTATCTAGTAAATTTGGACTTCACGATATATATTATTATACTGCGAAAACTTACCCAGGAATTTATATACCTGATACATGATTTAATCAATATACTGATGACAGAAAGTTGAGATCCTAAAAACAACGTTAACAGTTTAATACTATGGCTTCTCATGTCATCAGCTTTTTTGGCATGTGCTGAACTGTCTATCTTTAGTTGTGATTTTGGCTGTAATGTTGGTGTATATATATTTCTTGGACTAATGTTTCTTGAAATTCGGTAGGTTGAAGACTGGAGCATTTTTATCGAACAATTAGTGGACAAGATGTTTTCAGAACCCTCAAATGTGATTATTGTCCGTTTTCTGAGTTGTATCAATGAGCACCTTGCGGATTCCCCAAATGTTTTACTCCCTCGTATTCTCCTCTACATGCAAGGACAGAAGGAGTGAGTATACATTTAATATCGTAAATAAGTGGATGTCTTATTAAGCTTTGATTCATAATATGCCTGTCTATGCTGACTATTGAGTTACTGTGAGTTATTTCCTTCGGCCTGAAGGTTCTTTAAGATTGTTACTTTATTAGTGGTTGATAATCGGAGTATCTCTAGTTATTTTTGGCAAAATTTGTTGCATTTGAAGTGTTGGATTTAAGGCTGTTGTTATTTTTCTGTTGAGCTTAATTGCCTTTCCTCCAGGAATAGGTCATACCATGGGTCTTTGGACCACCTGTTGGGATGGGTCTTCTGCAATGTTGTGGCTCTACCCATCTCTCGTTTTTCTCCTCTGTTGGAAGGGTTGCCTATTCATGTTATGAAATTATGTTATCAAAACTTACTTGATACATCCAAATCCTACTTGTTTATAATTAGCTTTTCTATTTCTTTCCTTTTTTCTTGAAAATCAGTTATCATCTCAGAAATTTCCCATTATAACTAACTGGAAACACATACTGTTCTGTTAATTGAGATGTTATTGGAAAGTGAACGAGTAGATAAGTAATCATGGAACCTTCTGTTTGTAATGTTTTACCATTGATCTTGAACTGGTGTACCTATGCAGGATGTGTAGAAAGTTGTTGGCTACAGGAGCAAGTGGGATAGATAAGGGTGATGATTCTTGTAAATTGAGGGATTCTCTGTTTGATCGTCTCTGTCCACTACTCATAATCAGGCTTCTTCCATTAAGAGTATTTGATGATCTTAACTCCTCCAGTATGTATGGTCATCTTCTCATTGAAGGATTTGTGGATGGTATGTTTTCAATTTCTCTTTTGTTTTGATCTATACCAAAATAAGCCATACATGGTTGATCTATTTAGCAACAAGTTTTGTTCATCACTGAAATCGAATGCAGCAGTTCGAACCTTGGTGAGGGTTTAACATGATTTAAGAAATAACGGAAAAAGTGCTTGCAAAAATTTTAGTGATTGTAAATAAATGGTGTATTTGATTTCTGGTCACTCCACCATTGTACAACTGTTAACTTTTTACGCATGCCATTCGTCATTGACACCACTGCCGGCACCCAAGTATATGGTTACAGAAACAATTTTACCAAATTTCATTTCTTCCATTTACCAACAGTCCAATCCTCTCAGCTACTATATTGATGTAATGAATGCTTGTTTTCTTCTGCGAGAACAATTTCAGATGCAACAGACTCCAGCTTTGAGAACCACTCAAGTATTGCTGTTCTTCTTGTTAACAGGTATGTATGTGTATGAATTTTTAGCCATTTGCATTGGAAATGGCCTCAGACTTTTCTAGTAACATATTCATTTTCGTTTTTTTCTGTTTGTTTTTCTCTTTTGATTTTTATCAGAGCATTGAATAAATATGAATTTGAAGATGTCAGAAAGCTTGCAGCCGAATTATGTGGTCGCATTCATCCTAAGGTATGTCCCTGTGGCTTGGCAAGAAATGTAATTGCAGATTGCAATAGTACAATGTTTTTCATTTTTTAGCAGTCATTGAAATCCTACAGTTGGTATACTTTTAATGACTGCATCAATTTAATAAACAATTGCTTGCAAAACTGCACATGTATCCAAATCTTTCCCTGTAATTTTCTAGGCTCTCTATCCAATGATGCGATCCCAGTTGGAGACTGCCACATGTTCTCTGGATATAGTCAAGATAAAAGCGTCTTTGTTTGCAATTTGTACTTCCCTTGCGGTAAAGACACTGTTCCCTTTTGATATTCATAATTATGCAAGAGAATAATAATTTACTAATTAGGTTGCTTGTTTTATAGTTAAGGGGTAGTGTTCCGTCTCTGCATCTTGTTATGCTTGAGATAAGGAAAATATTGGAAACGGTTCTGACTTGGCCGTCTTTGGATGGTGATGAAGGTAGTACTAATATATCCTAATGTATCATTATAGCAATATAACTGTCCTGGATTCTGAAAATCTGATTCTGTAAAACTCTTTTCTTTCATGTTTCAGTCTCTAAAGCACAACACGGGTGCATTGATTGTTTAGCACTGATGATTTGTGCTGAGCTACAAACTTCAGACTTGTCCAAGGAGTTCTCTATGAGCAAAACTAATAAAACAGGTGAAAACGAAAAGAGTTCTCATGGTTGGTTCTCCTTTCATTTTTGCGCATCAGCCCCCAAAACGCACTGATGCGCACCAGTAACTGGTCATATAATAAAGAAATTGGGTTTTGATTCTTTTGAAGCCTAGTAAACAGGCCCTTGAGTCTGTTTGACTGTTTCTAACCTTAGATAATATTAAAAAACCCTAAACTTTTTACTATTAAACTCATTCAACAACGCTTCTCCTCCTTCTGTTTGTCACTCCCCCTTCTTCCTCTCTTCCTTTGTTCATCAACTTCTATTCTTCATATGGATTTTCTTTTTTGTGTTAGGAAAGTCTCAAATGCATCGCTTAAGGCATTCACTTTTGTAAACATATTTTGGTGAGGCTATATGATGTTTAAAGCTATATGTTTGGAGATATTTTCACACTTTCTGGTGTTCTTAATGCAGAAAATGTTGCTACAGAGAATTTAGTCCTCAATCATGTGATCCAGCAATTGATTCAAGATAGGAGTGACCATGGGCTTGAAAAACCTGTCCTGCTTTCTTTTCGTTTATGCATGGCTAATGTTATTATCAGTGCTTGCCAGAAGATCTCGAACCCCAGAAAGAAGAGACTTGCTAAAAGAATTGTTCCTGTTCTCATTAATTCTGCTGCGGTATGTTTGTTATGAAGATCATGATCAATTTCTTACGTATTCTCTAGAATTTTACCTATCAGAAAATGAAATATGAATTTATTAGATATAAGCAGATTTTGTTTCAATCAGTCTCCTCCATTGAGATAGTCTTTATTTACTGTAAGCAAATAATCACAGAACTGTTTTTTCTATTATAATTTTATTTTGCTGATAGAATAATTCACTTCAAACTTTGAAGCATAATCTTCTAGACCAGAGTTTCAATTTGGTAGCTCAATTTATACCAACTATAACCACATATGTTTCTACAATGCAGGTGATTACAAACTCAGACGTTAGAGCTGCATGCATACAAGTTCTATTCTCAGCTGTGTATCATCTCAAATTGGCAATTCTTTCTCACTCCTCTGATCTACTTAGGCTTTCTATAAAAGCTCTTGAAGAAGGTTCAGATATGGTATGCATGATTCTACCTCATGGTATTTGGCTTTTGATTGGATTTGTATCACTATTTTTGGGGAATGAAGGAAAAAACAAAGCCTGAGAATACACAGACAATTCGGATCTTGAGAATGGGTGTCAGATAAGAGTTGTGAAAACCGCTCAACATCTGAACCCAAGGAAAAAATGTTTGTGGATATTAAAGTGTTCTCATTACAAACTAAAGTTACGGTGAAATTATATTTTCTCTCCGACTAATTAGGTTCTGATCAGAAATGAAATGCATTTGTTTTTAACATATGCATGTACCTATATCCCCAATCCACTATTAATCTTTTGTTAGTTGGTTCTCTAGTATCTGTTTGTTTGAGTAACCTTAGCAATTCATCACTTGCTATAACCCACTGTTGATCTGTGTGCAGGAAAAGATGGCAGGAATGAAGTTGATGGCATCACTTATGTCAAGTGAAGATGAAATCGTGGAGAGCATTGGAAATGGGCTACTTGAAGCAAAGTCTCTTCTAAAAAGTATTTCGGTGATGAATACGGCTTCACCAGAATTGAGACAAATGTGTGAGAAGTTGCGAGTATGCATGATGTCTCCAATCAGATGATATCTGTCTAACTTCTCCACATTGCACACCTACATGTATAGAATTTCGTTTTAAAATCTTTCATCCAACATGTTATGAAGTTGCATCTTTTGGAATACTTGTTTTCTTAAAATTAAAAGAAAAAAGTGACTTTAGAGGTTCCTGATTTACAAAATGCCACCCAGTGAAGAGCTTCATTAACAGGAAGCCGCCCCCATATCGGATATTTCTTGTAGATAAATTCTTGACATGATAGGTTATAAGGAATCTTTTTCATTGCGCTCCATGAATTGGATCTTCTTAGTGTATATAAATGAAATTTCTTAGTGTATATACATGAAATTGACACCAATATTTATCGTCATAACCAAATCCATATTCTTTGCCGTTTGGCTTACCAATATTACCAATAATCAGTGCAGGAGGTAATTTCTTACATTCTCCACTAGACGGATTCCAGATGGCAACATGGCTAACCAGACATTGCTTCACATGGACCATATAACCAGTACTGAACAAACAAAACATTGTAAGAACCCTTGGATCCGCGGATTTTATAATAACATAGTTTTTTTGAAAGATTAAGTGTAATTTCTCTTATTCATCCTTTATTTTCTTATGTTTAATCTCCATAGTTAATTCTAAATTCAAGCTAATATCTGGTTGATACCCGGTCGGACGGGTAATTAGTGGTCCTATCATTTTTTTAATTTGTAAAGTTATTAAATTTAGACCAACAAAATTTAAGAAGAATATTTTTTTATTTCCAATAATAAAATATCTAAATCTTAAATATTCTTCTAACCTAATATATCTAGATCTTATAACATGCCAAAAATATATTAATGGACAATTGATTATAAAAAATCCACGATTTCATCATGATAATCAACAAATTAAATCATAAATCCACAATTCTTCCATGATAATCAACAAATTATGTATCGATCCCACAATAAATTGAATGATCATCACATAATAAATAAAAAAACGTCAAATGTTCAATATCCATTTACACTTTTTATAATAAAACTCGCTTAATTACATCTCCAAACTATCGACAAAAAATAATACTTAAATTTAATTGTTGCAATTTACACTTTCAAAAAATATTAAATAACTGGATCATTGTGTAGATTTAGATCAACAATTAAAAGAAAAATACATGATTTGTGGATGTCACACATGAATCGAGTAATACCTGTACAAAAAAAAAAACAATAACACAAAATCATTAATCAATTATCTTGTTGGATGTGTTAGGACACTAAAATTAAGCATAAATCACCAACCAATATGATATCAAAAAAAAATATAAAAAAAGAAATTGAATCTTAAGCATCGACAAAAAAAATATAATTTGGAATATCATATAGAAAGATATAGACATAAATGTGGATGCCAAAATATAATGACAGGTATCAAAGGAGGCTTTTCATTTGTGAAAAATTCTAAACATGGAATGTTTTTCCCAGTATTTTTTGGTAAAACAAATTTTCTAAAAGTGCAAGTTTTAGATATTAGTTGATATTATTTCCATATTCACGGAACTTCTAGGTCTGGTGACTCTCTATATAAAGCCATCGAATAAAAGCTTTTTTCTTACGGGTTTTCATTTTTCGTTTCTTATGTTTCTTGCGATTTAATTTTGATGTACCGTATAATCAATCGGCTCTAATGGACGGGATCTTGCGTACTAAGACAAGGTGAGCCAGTAGCATAATATAAATTCTTTTAAAGTTTCATGGTATTAATTCTGAACTCACATATATACCTCATTTATGTTTTCGTTTTAATTGTGAAATCAAGCTTTTTGGATATTTTTAGGGTTTTTCTTTCGGTTTTGTTTTGCGGGTATTGGTGACTCCGCATAAGGTAACGAAATCCTTTTTCTTTCTTTTTTTCTTCTTCTTTTCCCTTTTTTCTTAGGGTTTTCTTTGTTTTCGTTTTTCTTTAAGTTTTTAGGTTTTGCCAACGGATTTGCATTTATGCATTACAGGTATTCGTAAGAATCAAGGGTTTTTACATGGCGCCTGTCATCGGGTTTGCGGTAGTGAGATTTTTTTTTCCGGTATTCTTAAGGTATTTCTTTGATTTTATTAGTCGAGTTATTTTACGCGTCTAAATAATGGATGTGTTTTGGTTTTCAAGGTCTTCTTTGCTTCGAATTTTCTTAGCTAACATATTGATTTTTCTTCAGCAGCTATATTAGAATTATCGGTTATGGAAGAAGTTTTTTTTTTTGAAATATTCACCGGCATTTGAGTGTGATATGATTTACGTTGTTTGGTTTGTTAATTGATCCATCTTTTCCTTTGTGTTGTTGCAGAAGATGTGCATATCAATATAGATTTATTTTTGTAAACCTATGAAGATCACATGGATTCTACACTCTTCCTTTCCTGTAACAACATTGGGAATGGATGCTAAATGCTGGGTTGTTCTCAACTCTAAGAACGGATTGCATCTTGGGTTGCATCTTGGGTTCAATCTCTTGGTTTTGGTTAAGTCGGTTAGTCTATGATTTTGTTGCATGTTGATTTTTCTTAAGTCCGTTCTATGTTCTCTAACTTCGTTTTTACTTTTCCCTTCTACTTCCTCACAGAGATTATGTCAGACAACTCCAAGAATTTATCTGAGAAAGTGAAAAGTATGCACAGTTAAGCAAGTGTCCTAAAAATGGAAGGAAAGGCTCAAAGAGATTCCTTTTCAAGGAGAGGAAGGGCAGCTACTAGAATAGAGGGGCGTGGATTGAGGAACCGTACTAAGGTGAGTACAGGGATGTGGCGAAAGCCCAGGTCTCCTATTCTACGATTCTGACTGGGACACTTCCCTCACTTAACATTTGTAATTAACGTAGTAAATCTGTTATACGCAGTTTATAGAAAACTTTCATAGGGTATAAAACCTGTGGTTCCACTCCACTTTAAATTCAGTTAATTATTTTTCCTTGAACTTTCCCCCTGTAAATATTTTTTAGCTGATGTGTCTATTTTTCTTCACTTTTGTTCGTGTTTTTGAATCCCAATGATGACTATTTTGTCGTGTTGCTCTTCAACATCTTTGCGGAGCATGCATTAGTAACTCAAAGGCAGATATATCATCAAAATTGGAGAAAATTTCGCTCTAGCAGTGCTAGAGCAACTTTGCTCTAGCAGCACACTGACCACTTATTTGCCTATTTGTGATGTCAGCATAGTTGGGGTTAACCACGATTTGTTTACCCTAGTTTGGGATTAGCTTTTTCACCGTAGTATAAGAAAACCCAATGTATATCGTTTTGGCGCCATAGTTTCTTACTTGCCGCTTGAAAAAAGATCAGAAAACTTTCTAAAGAAAACCCAATGTGAATATCGTATTACTAGGTTTTGAATGGCATACAAATCTGTATTATCGTTATCTAGATTAATTTTTTTTCCATTACTTGAGAAATCGTGAAGAAACTAGAGAAATTAAAGGCCTATGTTTCACATTGGGTTGAAATCAAAGAAAAATATTACTCTTCAAGATATCTCACAATCTAAACGAGGTAATTTTCTCTTTACATAAATTGCTCATGAAATTCTCTATGATTAATTGATCTTTTTGTCTTAGCACTCTACATTCACTCTTGTCCTAGCACACGTTAATCTTGTTTGATTGATGGTCTGAATGGTTATGACTATGTTCAGGTGTAACTATTTAATAGGTATTAGATAGTGGATGTATTATTCAAAGTAATTTTACTTATGATATTGTGCGTGATGAATCAGGTCATGGTGATTCTTCAACCTTATTCGTTGCAGGAAGGAGAACTTGATAAATTTACTATGGAAAATGATGTTCTAACAAATGGTATTGACAACGAATTGCCAAAAATTGGTATGAAATTCGATTCGGAACAAATGGCATATGACTATTATAATCGTTATGCTAGAGGCATTGGGTTTAGCATACGGAAAGATTCAACCACTCACCGTAAAGATAAAACGATTTCAAGAAGAGTTCTAGTTTGTTCAAACCAAGGAGAGTATCGGCAGCATCCAAGAGGGTCTCCACTGAAACGACGCTTGCATGCACGAACAGGTTGCGATGCAAAGTTGGTCATTAAACTGCACAGTGATGATTTAAAATATTCCATAGTAGAATTTGTGGAAGAACACAACCACTTGCTTACATGTTCAGATCAAGTTCATATGTTGAGATCACAAAGGAAAATAGAGAGTGCTCAAGCAAGATTAATTGAAAATATGCATTACGCAGGTATAAGTCAAAAAAATATTTTTGCATACTTCAGTGTTGAATCGGGAGGGTCTCAAAATATGAACTTCACCCAGACGGATTGTAACAATCATATACAAAGAAGAAGGCGTCAAGATGTGTTAGGGAAAGGTGATGCTGAGCATTTGTTAGAGTACTTTCAAGAAATGCAAAAAGAAAATCCATATTTTTTATGCAATTGAAATGGATGCGATCGGGTCGGTTATGCAATTGTTTCTGGAGTGACGCCAAATGTAGGATGGACTATGGTTTCTTTGGTGATGTGTTGGTATTTGACACAACATTTGGAACTAATGAGTATGATAAACCATTTGCACCTTTTGTTGGGGTAAATAATCATTGCCAGACAACTCTTTTTGGATGTTCATTATTACTAGACGAGCACAGACTCATTTGTATGGCTCTTCAAGACATTTCTGAATGCCATGAACGGGAAACATCCACAGACGATTTTCACCGATCAAGCAGCACCTATTATGAATGCAATCAAACAGGTATTCCCGGATACTCATCACCGACTTTGTCTTTGGCATATTTTCCAACTGGCAGCGAAGCACCTCTCCCATGTATTTGCAAGTTCTGAATTTTTTGCCATGGATTTCAAAAGGTGTATATACGAAAATGAGACCGAGGAAGAATTCGAGTTAATGTGGAAATCCTTGCTTAAGAAATACAAACTGACAGATAATAAATGGTTGAAGACTTTATATAAGAAAAAGGAGAAGTGGGCTCAAGTATATGGCCGGTTACACTTTTGTGCTGGTATGACAACTACACAACGGAGCGAAGGCATGAACAGTTTTTTGAAGAAGTATTTTAAAAGAAATTTATCACTCAAGAGTTTCGTCCTTCAATATGATAAGGTTCTTACTTGTCGACGAGATATAGAAAAAGCTGAAGATTTCAGAAGCATGCAAAAAAAACCACCTTTGCAAAGTCACTGGCCACTTGAAGCTCGAGCTTCAGAACTTTATACAGCAACAATGTTTGCTCACTTCCAAAAGGAATATACACAAACTCTAGATTTGATTCCAGAAATTGTTGATCAGGATGGACCAGTATATACCTACAAGGTAACATCATTTAAATTTTCATATGCTTGTACTGTTACGTTCAACTCTTTAGACAATTCTATTCAGTGTAGTTGTAAGCATTTCCAGTTTATGGGAATGATATGTTCCCACTCTATGAAGATATTGCATATCCACCAAGTGTATGATCTCCCATCGCAATATTATCTAAGTCGTTGGACAGTAGATGCGAAAAATGGTGTTGGTATTGAAAAGCCTAATAAAAATGGTGCTGGTATTCAAGGAAACAGTGGGTCATCATCCCTCGAGTACAGCGACTTAGCACGTATGTCTTTATCTTTAGCCATGAAAGGTACAAGCACTGGAACTTCTAGTGCCTTTACGAAGAAGTTGTTGACTGGAGTACTAGGTGAGTTAGATAATTTTCTGAAGTCTACTCAAGATGATCAAGCGGAAAATATTATCAATGTTGCGGATGAGAACAATGAAAACATGGGTCAAACAAGTATACAACTTCCAATGAGTGCTAACATAACACTGCGAGCTCCTCCTCGAAGTAAAAAATCAAGCAAGAGGACTGGGAGAATCAAGTCATCAGTAGAGAAAGGTAAAGTGAAATGTCGACGCAAATCAGTAATAAGGAAGAAAAAGCAAGCAAAGAAGCCCAGTGAAGCCAAACCAACAAAGAAACGTACCAAAACTAAACCGTTAACAGTGAAAAGAAAAAGAAATGCTCAACATGATCCAGTGACGGAGAAAAAAAAGGCAAAAAAGAAGATTACCCAAAGTGCAGGTGTGCAGTCATAATTCTATTATCTTATTTTCCTTTTTAGAGTGTTTTGTTTTCTGTTTATTTAGGTTCTTATATAACTGACATCAACTGTTATATAGACTCGGATGTAGAAGAAGTAATATACAGTGATTCAGATGTTGAAGAAGTAATGGGAAGTTCAACTCTACAACAAGATTCCATGCCAATCCCTTACTACTGTCCCCAATTTCGCGTTGAGGTACATACATAAACCTTCTTCTGTAAAATTAAATTTTTATTAGTTACCACATAGATGGTCACTAGAACATATTTATTTGGGTTTGGGTATATTTGTTTGGGACTTATCACTTAGTTTCAAACATAAATAAGAAAAACTTACCGTTACGCCTTATTTTGCTGTACACCAAATTCATTTTGTCGTGCACCATATTTTGTTGTTCACCAAATTCAGTTTGTCGTGCACCTTATTTTTGTCGTTCAAGGGGGATACTAAGAGATGGGTTGCCCATTTCAAAAGAAGAATTTGTTGTTAAATGTCTAAGCTAACCACAACTGAACCATTGAACTCCATGGCAGAAGTCATATCTAGACTAGTCCATGCAGTGAATGAGTGAAATTGATTTTTCTATTTCTGTTGTAGTTGAGTCGTAACAGTAATATTGTGTCGTGATAGTTAAATGATGGATATAACTATTTTGACCTGGATGCGCAATGTTAACACAATCCCTTGATATCTTTCGCACCCATCAAGCGGTGGTCGTAGTAGTTCTATTTCATTGAACGGTGACGTCCTACCAAAGTACCCCATATAAAATATCATACCCATAGTTCTATTTCATCACGAATTCAGTGTATGCAGGGTCTGTAGTATTAACATTTTATTGTGCAGCTTATTTTACTTTGTTGATATTTGTGCATTTTCTCAGGAACCGGTAACATTGAACGGTGAAGGAACTCATAACCTTGTCGAAAACCAAAGCTTTTTTGCACTTATGCTGGACTAATGGTCTTCAAGACTGTTTGCACATGTCCAGGTTTATGGTGTCATGTGTCGCAAACAGTGATATGCAGTAACGTCATTGAAGGATATAAGGCTTATGATGTATTTTGTGTATTATGTGGATCAGTCCTTTCTCGACATTGTAGCAGGCTTGGAATGGTATTTTGCTGTGAAAGTATTGTTGTAGTGTTGTGCAATCAGTTCTTTAAGACTTGGTTTTGTTGTAACTGTAACTTGTAAAGGGTGTTCAATGTTTCAGGATATAAGATTTTTTTAAATTACAAGCTAAAAAAACGGGAATAACAACAAAAAGTATACCTAACTAGAGTTAGTTAGTTGAGGTTAGTGATGTTATAAACAGTTGAAATGAATGGTCATTGTGCTGCTAGAGCAAAGTTGCTCTAGCAGTGCTAGAGCAAAATCGTTCCCATCAAAATTACGGGCAAATTTATGTATTGTCATTTTTGTTTTTCTTCATTTGGTTTATATTGTGAGTCTGATGCTTCCAGATTATGCTTTACCACTATGCATCCTGGGGAAGACAAGGATATACTTAAAAAGAACGTCGTCACAGAAGCAAGCAGCAGTACCACTATGCATCCTGGGGAAGACAAGGATATACTTAAAAAGAACGTCGTCACAGAAGCAAGCAGCAGTTCAATGAGAGTCTAAAGTAGGCATATGGATTTGCAGTTTTTTTATTATCTGTCAGGAAGGCAACATTAATTTCATTGTTATCGGTTTCCTATGAAATGCATTAGTTTAAGGATGCATTTGGTTAATTATTCTTCCTTAAATTTTCTCCTGCCAATTTTATGTCTCTCATAATTTTCTTCATGCACTTTTGTTCTTTTTGTTCAATTTCAACGAGGATTGTTTTCATATTCTTTTGCCTTCTATCTTCTTACATTGCTTCTAGCATCTATCATGCTTGGCTTGGCTGAAAGTTTGATCTTTTATATTAAATGGAATGACTATGAGAAGTTCCACGACTTGGTTTGTAATGCTGCCTTGGGCAGTGTATGGTGTAGAGGGAGGGTTTCATCCGGGACAGGCTAGATTTGAAAAATAACACTGCCAGATTTCAACCTTAGTTTTCTACTGTGTAAGTGCTCTAATAACTCATTTGCGACTTAATGAAAGTTCCAATTTTAAACCAGTCAATTTGTGCTTTCTGATTAAGTTGAGTTTCACGTTTGGTGACATCAGTGAATAGTTTTATTCGGTTACAAGAACTGTTTTTTTCTATTAACAAATTGAAGTCTTGGAAAGCCTTTGAATTTTGCTTGGGTCGAATTTGTTTTTTTTTTGTTTTTTTTGTTTTTTGCTTGGGTGGAATTTGGGTTTTTTTTTAGAACCAATTGATGATATCTCGGAAGATAACGTCCAAAGTATTTTACATGTAAATTCGGTTAGCTTATTGCCAATGGAAACCAAGGGTCATGGGAGTCAATTTGTTTTCAGAGTATATCAAAGTTCTGCAATTGCTTTACCTGTTTATTATATGTAATGAAGTTAACTTAATGGTGCTGTTTTCATGGTTGTTTCTTTAACACCTCTTTAAATCCAACCAGCACTGATATATCAACTTTTCCCATACAATAGGGCACATATGCTTCTTCTATTATACCGATTTCATTCCTGTATGATACGTATATTAAGTGGAAGTACGAAATGCTAATTAACCACATCAGTAACTCCAAATTAAAACTATATATCTATAGAATTTCCGCCACAATGCAGCTCCAAATTAAAACTATTTATAGAATTTCCACCACAATGCAGCCTCAATGTAGATGGGTCGCTGTTGTGTTGTCCTTGCATCTTCGATGTGAAGTATGTGACCCTCTTTAAATGGTGACACATCGTATAAAGTTTGATTTTTTTCTTTCAGAAAACAGTTTTATTACCTAACTGTTCAAAAAGGTATTGGAGCCCAGGTTAGGCTGTCAACCAAAATCTTTGTTTAGAATCTTTTATTTGGTATTTCGTTTATGAAATTCTTACCTAACTGTTTATCTTTATTAGGCCGACCGAGCGAAGCGAGGTAGGACTCTATATATGGTGATTTTGTGTCAAATGGGACATGACTTTTTTTTTCAATTTCACAAAAAAGATTGGATTTGGTTCAACGATGAAAAGACCTCACTGCCCCTCTAAATAAAAAATTTCTTTTTTTCCTTTAGATATTTTCGTAAATACACCCAAGAGGAAGGGCAGTAAGGTATTAAACATTTTTGTAAATAAATCAAAGAGGAAATGCAGTAAGATATTAGACATTTTCGAAAATAAACCAAAAAAGAAGGGCAACTAAATATAAGAGCCAAATTTTATTAAAATTTCTTATATATCCTATTTCTTTAGGGGTATAATTGACAACCAAACTTTAAAATAACATATCTACAAATCCGTGCCTTGGAATTTTACAAATTTTATCTCGTTGGAAGGCTAATAAAAAAACCTATCCAACGATCACAAACAACAATATCAAATTTAGAATTTTTACGAAAAAATCGGAGGTATTTATCATTTTAGGCACAATTTTGAAAATAAATGTATATCTATTATACACAAAGGATATATAATACTTTATGTAACCATATTTTGGTTTATTCATCAACTAATTTTCCTTTGCAACTAATTAAACGATGTACTCTCCCAGTTTCAAGAAAAGTGATACTTTCACTTTAGGCACAAATTTTCTTTTACAGTCCAATTGCACCAGTGTTTCTTTTTTTTCTTCGGTCGGCCCTCCCACCGTGGAAGCGGTCATCTAGTTTAATTTTTAATTTCCAATTTTTTCTCCCAAAGGAACGCAGTTGCGATTTAGAGGGGCAGGTTTCAAATTGTACAGGTGTCCAAAAATAAAGAGGGGCCACATACGACAAAGTCACGGACTAATTACTGTAACAGCTGGAAAATTTTCTGTGTATTTTTCTTACTTGGGGAATGGAGCATTTTATTTGCCGGAGCCATTTCGAAAACCAATGTTCCCTGGAAGCTTCCAATTCATATACATCTCTATCTAGATTTTGTGGTTATTCTTTACTTTTCTTCGTGGTTAGCGAGTTTTCCTTGCTTTTCCACATCGTCAGTAGGGTGCTTTCTCATGGCCTGGCACTTGCATGTGGATACCGTGGTAGTACCTTGCTGATTTTTGTGCGCGGTGGAATTTTGTTTTACTGCGTCACACCTTCCAAGTAGCGGATTTTTTTGCCAAAGCCTGACAGCATATTGAAGATGCTGCATGTGGACACTTTGGTTGTCTATTGCTTCAAGCCCCTGAGTGCAGTGAGATATTTTTGTTGTTGGAGTGTTCTGAAGATTTCGGGGTTTCCTTACGGTTGGCCATTAGTTTTTGCTGTATGGCCTGCTTACAACTATGCAAACGGTGAGTTTTGCTTGCTGTTTTGCTCTCTTGAAGATTGGTATGCTTTTCAGTTGGAAGTTGAAGGATTTTTCAAGCGACAAGCGTCAAAGCCTGGCATCATATCGAAGATGTTGCATGTGGACACTTTGGTTTTTTTGTTGCTTAATGCCTCCGAGAGCAGTGAGCTTGGCTTGCTGTTGGATTATATTGAAGATTTCAGGTTTTTTCTTTTACTTGCTGTTAGCAATTTATGGCATGTTATGCAATTTATGTGCTTTTATTTTCGGATAGAAGTAGAAGTTTGTTTTGAAGTTGGAGCTCTATGAGCTCAACTGAAGGAGCAGGTGCGATATTTAATTAGATGGCCTTGTCTTTCAAGGTATTTTTGTGCATCTTTGAAGCATTGAAGTTATTGCGAAGTTTGGGTGTTAAATTCGGAAGTCTAGAGCAGTTGGGTGCTAAAGCCTTTGTGTTTTTAGTCTTTTGTTTTTTAGCTCTCAGGGCATGTTTCCCATAATTTGAAGTTTTTACTTTTCTTGCACCCCTTTGGTCTATGGGGGTCGGGGGCCTACGGGCCTCTTTTTGTAATCTTGTTGGTTACGTTTTTTTGCTCAATAATAGACCGAAATTGACCGAGTAAAAAAAATCATATACATCTCTACCTATTCTTCACTCTGCATCGGAAAATAAATTAGTATATGGAATGATAAAATGAAGGCTTAGATGTTTGCAATGATTGAAAGAAGAACTAAGAGTTAATTAAAAATGTTTCTTCCAAAGAGATGCCAAAAGGGTGCGGTGTCGTGCTTTCTTTACTGGTGAGTAAATAACTGTATGATTATTTTGTTACTTATAAAGATTTAGAACATGTCGAGGCCCCGAAGAACTAATCAATCTGAGCTTATATTTCTCTTTGAACAGTGAGCACTGTAATCACTCGATCGGTGAACTGTTCCATAATTATTCCATGGGTGAGGAAGTTGGACAAAATATGCGGAAAAGGTAAGATAGCTACAAGCCAAAATGATTTGGGCATGCCGAAAGCGTCGACAAAACGTAAAGTCTTCCGCGGAAGACGCACAACAGGTTGACTCCATGCCCCAGGCCTAGGTGATACCCTATCCATTTTTTTTTTTGAAGCATGGAATTTATTTATAAAAACTAGTTTACAATTTGTCGTGGGTATGTGATACCCACAGAGTCTGAGAATAAAATTTGAGAGATGAAAGATGGGATTGCCTGGTCCAAGATTTTGGTTGATGATTTTCCTATTTGACTTTCATCTGCTGCGTGGTTGGCCAATCCGTCGGCTGCCTGGTTTCCTTCTCTGTAGTTGTGTTGGATAGCCGCCTGTGGGATCCGTTGGAATCTCATTTTTATTTCCTCAATCATTTCTGCTATGTGCCAGGGAGGCGGGGTCGATGAGGTTATGAAACGCAAAAGGTTTTCAGAGTCGGTTTCAAATATAACTTTTGGCCATCGCCTGTCTTTTGCTGTTCTAGTAGCTAAGAGCATCGCCCAAGTTTCCGCCGTTAAAGCAGTCGTAATTCCCAGTGGTTGAGCTAGTGCTAAAAGTGATCGGGCATCTGAGTCCCTACAGATGAATCCTGCTCCAGCAAAACCTGGATGCCCTCTGGCTGCTCCATCCGTATTAATTTTAATCCAGTTGATGTTCGATATTGTCCATCCCACTAAAATTGTGGTTAGCTCCCTATCTTTTATTGGGTGATTATATTTTGGTGTATCTCCTGGAAAAACTGGTGGTGTGGAGTGAATTGCTCTGTAGTATTCATGTTGCAGCTTTTGTGCCCAAGCTAGGATTTCTTCCGAAGTTGTTTGTTTTTGTTGGTATATTAATTCATTCCTAGCTAGCCATAAGGTCCAGAAAAGAAAGCAGTAAGTGGAGATTATCCGAGTTGAAGCAGGTTGTTGAAGTATTTGGGAGATGGTTGTGTGTTGTGTTAAGGTGAAAGCTTGGGGAAGATTGGAGTTTGAAGAATTTGTAGATTGATTAAATAAGGTGGTCCAGGAGTTTGTTGCCGTAGGACAGTGAATTAGAATGTGATTTGTTAGTTCTGGATCTATGTTACATCTTGGGCATATGTCTGAGTTGGTCAAATGGATGTGGTGTAAGAGGGAGAAGGTTGGAAGACCTTCATTGATGGCTTTCCACAAGAAAAGCCGAATTTTTTGTGGACATGGTAAGGTCCATATGAACTTTGTAGGAGGTAATGGAATGTGTGTTGGTTGACTTTGGGTTAGACATTTATATCCCGAAGAGGTGGTGTATCTTCCATATTTTGAGTGTGGCCAGATAATTTTATCTTGGGGCTCATTTTGGGGTAGATGGATGTTTATGATTTTTTGGATTACAGGATTGGGGAGGGTATTCAATTTTTCATGATTCCATGTGTGTGTTATTGGATAAATGATATCTGCTACCATTCGGATTGGGTAGCATTGTGTTGGGTCCAGGTTTGCCGAGTGTGGGATCCAATTGGCTTCTATTGGAGTTGATAATCCATTTCCAATACGGTGGAATATTAGATTTTGCATGGTTGGAACAATTGCTGCTAGTTGTCTCCATTGAGGACTTGCGGAGGAGGGTATGTAATCAATGCCTTCTAGAATTGGCTTTTGTTTAAGATATTTTGCACTGAAGATACTTACGCAGATAGAATTAGGTTGTTCTGAAGATTCCATATTCTCTTCATGAGCAAAGCTTTATTATGGTCGCTGCTTTTCCTTATACCCAGTCCTCCTTCGGATATAGGTTTTGTCACTCTGTCGTATCCTATAGGGTGCAGTTTTTTTGTTTTTGAGTCGTGTCCCCAGAAACAATCTCTTGTGATACGGTCTATTTGTTTATGAATATTGTTAGGTAGGTTTTGTGTTTGCATGATATGATTTGTTGTGGGTATTAAAGATGTTTTGATTAGTGTCAGTCTTCCGGCTGGTGTTAGGCATTTTGTCATCCATCCTTTAGCTTTTCGTGCTAATCTTTGTAAGAGTGGGGCGAAGGTTTTATTGGAAGCTCTTCCTTGTTTGAAATGGACTCCTAAATAGATCGGAGGTTTTGATGTGGTTGGCATGTTGAAGAATTTTTGAAGATGAGTTATCTTTATCGGGTCTAGATTTGGATGATGGATGATAACTGATTTGCTGGTGTTTATTAATTGACCTGCTGACGTGCTATAAGAGTGGAGGAGGTTTTTTAGGTGTTGATTACTCTGATTTGAAGCTTTGTATGTGATCAGTAAATCATCCGCATACATTAAATGAAGAATTGGTGGTGCCTTATTTGAGATGTTAAGGCCCTGCACTAATTTTTGATTTTGAAGGTTTCCTAGGTTTGTAGATAAAATTTCAGCACATATGATGAATATATAGGATGAGAGAGGGTCTCCTTGTCTTATACCTCTATTTGGGCTTATGTATCCATGGGGGGTACCATTTATTTTTATTGAATATGTAACTGTTGTGATACAAAGCATAATGTAGTTTATAAAAGTTTGTGGAAATCCTAGTTTTGTGAAGGAGATTTTGATGAATTCCCAATCTAGGCTATCATAAGCTTTTTGGATGTCTAGTT
This sequence comes from Papaver bracteatum, assembly GCA_023529315.1. Lineage (NCBI taxonomy): Eukaryota > Viridiplantae > Streptophyta > Magnoliopsida > Ranunculales > Papaveraceae > Papaver > Papaver bracteatum. The sequence continues at coordinate 562,045 of JAJJWX010000641.1, forward strand.
TGAGTGCTATTTTTGGATCTTTAGTTAGGTTTGATGTTTTGATATGATGGAAGAGTTCTCCGGCTATAGCTATATTGTCATGAATTGATCTTTGGGGAACAAAAGCACTTTGAAATGGGCTTATTATAAAGGGTAAAATGGGTCTAATTCGGTTGACTAAGATTTTTGATATGATTTTATATGTGACGTTACATAGTCCTATGGGTCTGAACTGCGAAGGTTTTGAAGGATGTTCGATTTTTGGTATTAGAGTTATGTTTGTGTGGTTCATGAGAGGATGCATATTTAGGTCATTGAAAAAACTTCTAACCATTGCTATTAGTTGGGTGTGAGTTGTTTCCCAAAAAACTTTGAAGAACTTACTTGTATATCCGTCTGGACCAGGGGCACTTTCAGAATTAATGGAGAATAAAGCTTGCTTGATTTCTATTATAGATACTTCCTTTGTAAGTAGCTCTGATTGTCTGGGAGTTAATCTTGGTCTGATATTTGTGAATAGATCTTCATTTATTACTGTAGGTTGTGCTGTATATTGTTGATAGAAGTGATCTAGAACAAGTTGCACTACGTCTTCTTTTTTGTCAATCCAATTGTTTTGAGGGTCTTGCAGTTGTTGTATGTTGTTATATGCTCTGTGTATTGTAGCTTTTGTGTGAAAAAAGGTAGTGTTGTGATCTCCTGATTGTAGCCATTGAATTCTCGATCTTTGTTGCCAGTATGTCGCATGACATTGTAGTAAATCCTCATGTGCTGTTCTTAGTTGTTTTTCTTGATTTAGCCAATATTCCAGGCTGGGCCCTTGTTGGGTGGCACATTGATGCCGAGCATGCTTTATTTTGGTTGTTGATGTTTTTATCATAGTTGGCAAGTGACCAAAAGTAATTTTGTTCCATTCCATGAGAGATTTTCCAGTTGTAATGAGTTTGAGTTGGAGGTCGATGGTTGGATCATTATCTTGTTGTTGTTCCCAAGATGATACAACTACTTGATTGAGTTGGGGATGAGAGAGCCATAAGTGTTCGAATTTGTAGTTTTTTTCTCCTTGCCAGTCAATTATTTTTTCCTGTAATAATATTGGTGCGTGATCAGAAGCGATTCTTGGGAGATGAGTAACTGCTGCATGTGGATTTGCCGTTCTCCAGTGTTGGTTTACTAGAGCTCTATCTAGTCTTTCTAAAATGTTGTCATCCCCCATTTGGTTGTTTGTCCAAGTGTAGGGGTCTCCTCGGAATCCTATGTCCATAATCCCCATCTGATCCATTAGATTTAGAAGTGGTTGAGATTGGGCATATGTTACTTGTCTTCCTCCTTTTTTTTCCGATTGATCTAGAACGTCATTGAAGTATCATATTAATAGCCAAGGTATGGAAGGGTTGAAACTGCTGAATATTGTCGGGAATTCTTGCCAAAGGTTTTTTCTGGAATCTGGATGTGGTGGTCCATATATGCCTGTACAATACCATGGTTGCTCCGGGGATGGTGGGGTCACTTTTGCATGGATGTAATTCTGTGAATGTAGTAGAATTCGGATATTTAGTTTGTCTTCCCACATTAGGCACAGTCCACCACGATTTCCAATTTTTGGCACGATGAAGTAGTTATTGAATTGAAGAGTTGAGGATAGGTTTTTCATGTGTTGCTCTTTAGCTAGGGTTTCAGAGAGGAAAACTACACTCGGTTTGTATTGGGTAACCAAACCTTTTAAATGTTGAATAGCAGGAGGAAGATTGATACCGCGACAATTTAGAGCTAGGATGGTCATTGTGAGGTTTTGTGAATTGAAAAGGGGAAGGGAGATTTGAGACTGAAAGGGGGTTAAAATTTGGTGTTCCTGGAAGTGTGTGAAATATGATTGAATGTTTGAGGGGAGGGGAAGGAAAGTGGACTTAGGAAGGAGGATTAGGCTTGGAAAAAAGAAGGACAGTGGGCTTAGAGAAATAGGCCTGCACGGGAAGGGGTTAAAAAACAGAAGGGTTTATGCTAAAAAAGAAGGAGTTGTCAAATGCGCAAAATTTGGAAAAAAGAAAAGGAATTCAAAGTTTAGCAAACAGGAGCAGGCAAAGAGGAGATGAAGCAATGAAAAGAAATCTCAAATGGAAGAGTTGTTAAAACATAGCTTATTAGAACAAGCTAGGAGGCAAAAGAAGGCAAACCAACAAAATTGTGATATAGTAGTAGAATTATTGTCTGAGTTTGCAGATAAAGAGGAGATCAAATCTAAAAGAGTAAACGATGACTAAGGCTAATTCAAAGATTAAGAAGGATTAAGAAAAACAGATGTAGTAGTTCCCCTAAACAGGCTTAAAACAGGTCACAGAACAAGTCACAGTTCCAATAAACAAGAATGTAGAAAACCAAAATAGTGCTAGAAATCAAAAGGAAACACTGAGCTTAACAATATTCACTAAACTGGAGTTACAAGGAGAAATGTAGAATAAGGACTTAGGTAAATATACTAGATTTAACAGGAGGTAAAAGAGATCATAAAGATTAAGCAGTCTTAAAGATAAGCTATAAGGGAAAACATAGTATATTAAACAGGCAGTAGAATCACAGCTTAGCAGAAAGAAACAAGCAACTTTCACAGGACACAAACATAATATACAGCTAGAGGATTATAAAGTAGTAGATCAAGGCACCTAAAGTGGTAGCGAAAGCTAGCACAAACTAGAAAGCTAAGCAAAGACAAGCAAGCATTTAACAAACACAGAGAGGTTATATAAACAGTGACCCAAAAAATTGATAAAGAGGTATCCACCAGCCCTTAAATGTTCCTTTGTTGCATTTGGGTAGTCTGGGAGATGGAATGTTGGTCTTTGTCAGAATATTATTTCTGGTGATGATAGGTGATGGTGGTGAAGTAAATGTCAGGAGGGAACCGAACTGTTTGCTTCTATGATAGTCAAGGTAGCAGGGGGCTCCGGAGGAAGTTCTGATGTGTCATGCTTGAACCTTTTAGCTGGATGGTAACTAAGTGTCCAATGTGAAACCTCCTTATCAGTGACTGCTCTAGAATGATTAGTATCCGAGGAGGTGCCAATGCTTGCATATTGAAGGTAAGCTTGTTGTTCAGGGTTGAACCTTTTTATAGCTGGACTTGGCAAGTCTACATCAGAAGTCAGCTCAACTTCCTCTATGTCTGATACTAGAAAAATTGAGGGACTGAAGGGTGGTTGCAGCTCAACCGAATGAAATGGAGAGAAGGAGATAATCTCATTGCTTGAGTCCTCAAAATTGTCGTTTTCTTCTACTATCCATGCTTCTGAATTGTGAGTTGATTTGTCTGATGAAGAGTCAGAGTGAAACCCTTCTAAATGATACCCTTCACCGTCGAAAAAAGAGATGGTAGAATTATCTTGATCTGAGTTGGCTGAGGACACAGGTTGACTTGATTCCCAATCACTCCACTCTTGATTAGGGACTTCAACAATCATATTGTTAATCAGATCTTCATGGAAGTCATTATCGAAGTCAGGTTCAATAAAAGGTTCCAAAGCTTGAAGTAGCAGATTTTGGAAGTTGAGAAGGTAAATTTCTATGCAGTCTTTGTATTCATGACCCAATCTGTGACAATGATTGCAAAAAAGTCTTGGGAGCTCTTGAAATATAAAGTCAATCCAATTGGTATCTCCTCGATCATTAGGATCAAGCGTACCTGTTTGAAGTGGCTGAGAAATGTCTATTCTAAGCCTAATATTCATTGTGCTGTAACCATTGAAGTAGTGAGTGGGGTTATCAAAGGCTACTAAGGTTCCAAAATTTTGAGTGAACGTAATAACATTGGGGATTCTAGTCTGCTCAGGGAAAAGTTTGTGAAGAGATATTTCAAATGTTTCATAAGTGATTTCAAATTGCTCAGGGAGAGCAGAAAAGTTACAAGGTTGTATTAGGAAAATGTCCCCATAAACTATCCTAGTTCCTTGCCTAAGTACAGAACACAATTCAGCACTTGATTCAAACTTAATCAGATAAAACCCTCTACCAAGCTTGCTAACAGAAATTTCATTAGCTAACTTCCATCTAAACTTAAGAGCATTCCTTAAAAAGTAAGAGTTTTTGTTCATTTTTGTTAAAAAAACATCCAACCAGCTGGTGTTGCCAATAACTAACAGGAATAAGAACATTCCTAGCATTAACATTGAAATTAGAGTAAGAAACATCTCTATCAGCAAGGGAAGACATAGAGATAGCAGCATAAGGAAACATGACACAAATAACAGACACCAGGCAAGGAACTAAAGAAGCTGGGGAAGTGGTAGGATAAAAGGGATTGGAATGGGGTTATTTATAGGAAATCACCTAGGTTTTGAGTTAAACATTTTGAGGCACAGTGAAAATGATTTAGCAAAACATGGAGTTGAGGGGGACAATGAACTACAGGGAGTGATTACAGCTAGAATTAGGTTTAGACATACCTGTTTAAATCTCATAATGTCACTTCATAGAAACTGAGAAGGTAATTATAAAAAAGTCTGAAATGGCTGCAAATCTCGCCGCCAGAACAGAGTGGATTAACAGTGGAGCTTTGGAATTTGTGGACAAGACCCATCAGACTGAAATCGCCGCTTGAGCACAGAGGTAAGGAGGTACATGATGTAATTCTTCAAGGAAGCAGACAGCATCATTGAGGCAGAAACGATCCTAATTAGTCGACCATCAAAGAAAACAAATTCACCAGAAGATTAAGAGGATTTGAAGCAATTGCATCACCACGAATTAGGGTTAGGTTAACACCAACATCTCAACAGACCCATCCAAACTACATATAGGCTACATCGTGAAAGGCTGGTGGACAACGGAATTAGCTGAAGATGATTAGAAGATTCATGGATGTAATTTTAGAGGTTAGGGTATTGAATTTGGGGGAATTCGACGACGAGTTGGTTGACTCGTTTTCACCGAGTCGCAGAGCCCGAATCGGTCGGACCATTAACACCATTTATGATGTACCCTATCCATAATATAACCAAGATATATTTTTTTCTTATTTTTTAACATTTCTCAAAATAATAAAATTACTTAATATATTCCTTTTTATATACTACACATGTTAGTTTTAATTTTAGTAATATTCTAGCATTTAATAAGGTTAGTCATAACATTTCCTCCAATCCCCATAATATTTTGACTTAGAACAGTTAATAAAAGATTGAGAGATACATGCTTCAAAAAAAAAAAAGATTGAGAGATTATTAGATAACACAGTAAAATTTGAGATTTGAGAATTCGATAATGTCATGGCCATTCTTTTGTGTCCTTTGAACTATTCTAAAGTACACAGTGATAACCATTATGACCAGCATTTAGGTGAGGTTATCAGTTAGCCAAACCTCGAGCTAATTAATTTGTATCCACTTTTAGTTATCAGTTAGTCAAACCTCAAGCTAATTAATATGTATCCACTTTTAAAAGAACAAGCGATAAAGAACTTGATATTGACGAGTCCATGAAACTTCAAATTTTTTATTTTTTTAGGTGCATTGATTATTTTTTATTTTTTTAGGTGCATTGATTTTTTCTGGATTCGTTAAATATCTTATTAGTTTTACGGGTCACTAATTTATTGAATGTTTTATTAGAAATTAACTGCATAACATAAATCCAATATTTTATAAGAAAGAAACCAACCCGTGCATCGCACGGGTGAAAAACTAGTAAATATAATGATAGTCTTGACCAGGACTGAAGTGACTAGACTAGACAACGAAGGCGTCATGCCTCATAGATATCGTAACCTAGAGTAGTTGGCCACTCGAATCATTGTTATAAAAAGGTATGAGGTTTATGTCCATGATGACTAAAGCTATCAGACAGACGACGTTTAATTTAGGCCTGATCCGAAAGTCGGGAGGCTCCGGATGGAGGAGTCATTGGACGGATGAAAAGGACTCCCGGACATGAGAAATTCGCGGTGTTTACTATAAAAGGGTCTCCTGCCACTTTTATGTCGAATAATACTGAAAGAATCACGGTGTTTACCGTAAAAAAAAAGCGACCGGATACTCCGGATGTGTTTTTTGCGTTGGACGGCTGGAAAATTTCGGCTAATGTTAACTGGGTGGGATGTAGGTCAACAAAACTGGTGGTGTTGCTGGTATGATTCGAATTCAAAGGAATGTACTATTTTCTTCCCTCAAACTGATATCAATTCTGATAATTCATTTTTTCTTTATTAACCTGTTCTTCTTCGTTATTCGATCATTCTCCAAAATGCCCGAGGTCGATATCTAGGGTTCTGATTCGTTTTTATTTAGAATTAAGAATAAAATTCGTAAATTCTAGGGCTCTCAAAAAATTCGTAAGATTGTTGCAGTTTAGGTTCTTAGGTTTAGGCATAATTACGGTTTTTTGATTTAGCAAATTCTAGGGTATTCCCCTCTCTCTGAGTTATCTAATAAGAATCTTTGGAAGATCGTTGTGCTGAAACAGTCTCTGCAAATCAGAGGTAAGTTATCTTCCTACGAGATTATTTGATTATATGATTTTGATTTGTTTGTTTCTGCAATTTCGATTTGTCTTTGAATTATGTCAAGAGTTTTTGCAAATTTTTGGGTACATTGATTATTTTTCTTTATATTTTTTATTGGTAGATTGATTAACAACTAACGACAATAGCAATCAATATTTTGGATCAGATATTTTTTTTTTTTTTTTTTTTGCAGCTTTGCAAGTTGGAAGATTTATTAGATTCCATAAAGAGGGGTAAATATGTTGAACGAGTTGAATGATTTAGCCTAAAGGTTTTTGCAGCTAATATTTGTGTTTCTCAGTACCTGCTATATCTTACATGGAGGTGTATCGATTTATGGGCAATTTACTTTTCTGACCGTCGTTGTTTGTGCAGGAAATTTGTTAGTATAGGAGGTGATTTTCCATGCCTACACCGTTAGAACAGAGGTGCTCAAAGATATTGCTATTGAATACTTACCTATGAATTCAGGTTAGCTGGGTTTGGTTCTGTTTCAGAGATTTCGATACGTTAATATTTAGTGGTTTTGTTAAAATTTCTTCCTTACTTTATTTTTGAAAATCTCTCTGTAATAATGCCATCCCATACTTAATAGAGTTCTTTCCATTCAAAGTGGAGAAGGCCAAATATAGACCTTCTAGCAAGTTTTTGGTGGCTTAAAAAACACATATTTCCGTTCAGGATTATCCGATGGAGACTCCATTGGAGCAGTTAGATCACATGTGAAAGGAGATACACTCAATGAACTTCAAATTAATCTCAACTGCAACAACATGATTGCATATATTATGTGAAAGTTACTAAATTAGGTGATTTGATAATCATGTTTTGCTAAAGACTTCAGCTTTCCCCAAATACATCTAAAGTGGATCTGTTGAAAGTTACAAATGTTTAAGTTTTGAAGTTAGTTTTGTAAGGTAAGGTTGTAAAACAAATTGGGTGGTGTTGCAGGTAGAAATGGAAAATATAGAGATACAATTGTTTATGCTTCACGGTAGTTTCTTTGTTAGTATTTGGTCCCAGAGGTCTTGTGGAGGCGAGAATTTGGATGATCAAATTAATTATCGCTTGGAACCAATTTTTTATAGTTATTTTTTACTTGAGTTGCACGAATGTAGTTAACTAGGAATCTGGGGAACTCTTTGTGCACTTTCCAGCCGGTGATTAGAGAACTTCAAGTATGTTGTGTAGTCCATTTTTAATTTTCAATGATATCCCTTACTTGAAATGCAAGACTGAAAGGTGTTATATATATTTTGAATGGTAAAAGATTGTAATTGATAGGGTTTTCTTGGTTGTAGATGATACTGAGCATTTGGAGCAGACAACCATCATCCAAGAGACATCCCCTGATAGAATGAGAAGCCTCGATGACTCCTTCTCATTGATAGTTTTTATTAATGGTAAGTAAAACAAACAATTGGTTCTTGGACTGTAAAAGAGTGAAACAATGTATCTAGGATAGGAGTTAGCATAGTTCCACAGTTGAATGGATGAGCCCTTTATATCTAATATGTCAGCTATTAGTTGTTGCATGTTTAGTAGATAAACGGGAAACATATCGAGTATAGTGTGACTTTGTCGATTAACATAGCTGTATAAATTTAAAACCAGAGTATTATGATATTTTTTTAAATGCCTCTTACGTCTTTGGGATATTTTTACAGTCTCCGAGTTGCTATTCTTTCAGTTATGGTTTAGTTTCTTATTTTTCTTAACGCGAGGAATCTTCCGATTCTGTGTGTACCATGATTATTTTGAAAAACCAGTATATATGATAGTTGACATGCATCTTAATGCTTCTCCTCTTTCTTATGTACATATTCATCCCTGTATTTATTTATCGGTTGCTATGTCATCGGTTATCAGTTAAATCTTATAATCCAAATAGTTTGACGGAAGGTGTGTACGCATGCTCCAACCTTTCGAGCATATTATTTTCATACATCTAGGCACTTTGCTAAGTTCTGGGTACAGCAAGCACCATCTTTTAGATGGCATTTCCAAAGATACGTAGCAATATCACAGAGGCTTAGATAAGTGATGGTCATCTATCATACTAAGAAGAATTAGTTATTATGTGCTTGATTAAGTAATCAGTTATTTTAAAGTTTCATATTCTCAAAAGATAAAAATCACGGCGACAGTCACTTTTTATGTGACATTCTAGGAGTAAAAAGAAATTAGAAGGTGAGGATTCACATATTTTAGAGTGTGAACTCTTCTCTTCTCCTGGATAGGGAGTTGAACCTACATGGCAATTGAAACTCAGTTGTAGTTTTGGTGGTGGCCGTGGTTTATTCTTAGTAGTTTTATGTTCGCAACAAAGTTATTTGTTTGTTTAACTTACAAATCAAATGAATGGGGTGCATTTTGTGTTTCTGCATCTGTCAGAAATTCAACATTTTCACATGCATGGATGTTTGACTGCCGGTATATATTAGTTTCAGATACCTATCAAGGTTCCTTATGAAACAAACTTATTCCAACCCTGCTTTGTCGGGTAATCTTGGAAAATCAAGTGTAGTATGTGGTTAGCGGTGTATAAAGGTCTCCACTATTACAACAGGTATTTGAACTAGGCTTTCTCATCTTGGTCCATGTATAATACATTCTCTCTGCAATGTGACTTTTTCGTTGTTTCATCATTTCAGATGTTAGAATTTTGAGTGTTTGTGTGATTAGTTCACCCACTTGGGTTCATTTTTCTGTGTGGCAGGGAAGACAAACTATCTATCAGATGTTATATTTTCAAAAAATATATGCAATGTTTGTTTAAATAGATGTTGATTTTGAAATTCTATGGCGATTTTGGTTCAGAAAGAAATTCCATCGATGTTTTGATTTTCTTGGCTCGATCTTACATGCCCAGACTCCACATGACAATATTATAAGGTTTTGAGTTTGTAGCATTGCTAGCCAGTTTCCTTGGGGTAAAAGGATTCATGTCAAAAAGTTTTATGAAGAGAGTAAGAAAATGTGAGGTGCTAATTTCATAAATGTCAGTTTTCTGTTTCAGGGTAAGGGGGTGTAGACTCAGTAACATTTGCACCAGCTTGGTACTTTAGCCACTCACAGTTTCAGGTGGATTTCGAATTTGGTGAGGTATTACTCTGTCTCAGAGTTTTTCCTAAATGGTTTGTCAACCTGTAATTTTTTAATTCTAATAGGATTAAAGCGTAAGAATTGCCAACTACAATCTGTGAAACACGTAGGGATAGATTTGAGGAGCTTGGTTTTCATCCAAGCTTTATGCTGTGTTATGAAGATGCACAAATAACATCCAGGAAATGGCTAATGTGGTTGATTTAGGGTCAGTTGGCAATTTATTGTGTTTGGTATACTCAAATGATGGTATTTATTAACATAACTTAGTGTTTTTCGTTATATGATAGATTCGATGGAACTATTAATAAAAAAATTCAACAATGCAGAAAAGAAGGTTAATAATCTTTTTAAGTTGTTGGCTTTCATTTTCTAAATATTTGCAGTTCACATGTTAAAGTTATACGTGTTTTTATAGCCGACGAGATGCCAGTCCAATGCACGAAAACTCGGCGTTTCCTGGTGATTTTCTTGCATTTCAGCGAAATATATTTATGAACTTGGTTATATGGACGACAATTTTGTGATTTATCAACAAGGTCTGTATATGACCACTCTCATTTATCTCCATAATCCTTATCATGCATTCTTTTTACTTATGGTAGCATTTCTTATGTGATTTTAACAGATACACCAAGATTAAAATTTGTTTCAATGTATCTGTCAGTAACCTCTCAAAAATGTAGAGGGTAGTTGGATTCTGTCGAGATAGATAAGGCTACTCATTTAAGAATTTAAGCCAAATGCAAGGCGTGCCTACCTTATTAACTTTAGATACCAATTTTTTTTATTTTTTTTTCAAACTAATGTTTTACACTATCTGCATATTGGAATTGGAAAAGATGATATGATGTTATATAACAGAATGCTAGGCCTCGAGTATTCTCTATCTACTGGAGGATTCTCAGGCAAGGCTAGGCCTTCTATGCTGGCCTGAAAATCAATGTAATTGAAACTACATCACTCCGTACTCATTAAAGCACTTGCAAGGATTCAAGAGTTACTATGATTATGATCCAGAAAATCATTGGAATTTTACTTTGGTTTTGGACCATTCATTAAATGTCATTCGATTTTGCTCCAATGTAGAATATAGTTTCTGCAATAATATTTTGGTTACATTGGAGGTCTTCCCCGAGGGATTAATCTTTATACTGGAGAGTAGAATGACAGTTCAGATTCTCACCTTTTTTATTAATATCTTTTCGATTCTAGATGGCTTCACTATCATGGTTTCTAACTCCATGAAGACAAAATTGTACAGGTTTCTCCAACCTAACCAGTTTTGTCACTATTGTTTGCAGACAGTAGATGGAACATGCAACCAACAATTTGATCCAGATGATAAAAATGATGGTTGTTGAGTGGTTCCATTAGCAGATGAGTAAAATTGGAAAGATCTCTGACGTTGATAATTTGGGTGTTTTCGGTACAAATATATAGTGAGCATGGCATATATCATCTACGACAAGATTTGTGACTGCAAATATATTTGTCACTGCATCAAGAGAACATAGTCAAACTTAGGCCTTCAAAAAATAGTTCTAGAAACCCAGTTGAACCGCAACATCACAATGCCAAGTAACTTAGCCACCATTATTACGTAGCTTTCTCTCTTACCATTTTATTTTGGTATCTGTTATTACTGGAAAACAAGTTTTTGTTCACTTTTAGTCTTTGGCTGCATCTTAGGATTGAGAAAGTTCTACCTGTTGTTTTTATGTTTGTCGAAAGAATACGATGTGTGCCCTACAGCTAGGATGTATAAATCTTGGTAACCATTTTCTTCGGTCACAAAACGATTTAGCATTATAAACTAATGTTTCATATACCAATGACCTACGTAACTAAATGTAATATGCAACATCTTTTAACCATAATCTCTCCCCAAATCGCACCGACGATTTCATTATTCGCAGAAGAAACCATCAAATAAAAGGGAATCGATTTCTCAAGGTACCTATGATAATTGATTCTTTGTTTAATAATATTCCATAGATGTCCTCTTTATCTACGTATGTATAATTATTATCAGTTATATTGACAATTTATTGCGTACAGAACGATGAACCACATGCATACAATGTTGTGATAAGAGTTCTTCTTTAGATTTGTAGATATGAACAACTAGGATGGGAGCTGAGAGTAGGTTACATTTCATAGAGGAAGCTGGAGAGTAGCCAGAAAGGGAACTCACTCCAAAATTGTTTGTCAAATTGGCATTTTGCAATAGAAAGGATAAGACAAAAAAAAAAAGGGTGGTGGTGGGTGGGTGGGAGCTAACTCCAAAAATCATTTTATAAAGTTTTTTTCAATTAAATTGATATTTTGCAATATAGTTAAAAGTGTCCATTGTAAAGGCTCTTTACTGTGGAATTTTTTTTTTTGTAAGATGCGTAGAGTTGCAAATAAAATAGTGCACTTCATTTGAAGTATTAAAAAATTATGTCATATGAAAATTAAAGCAAATACATGTTTAATAATAAAATGCAATATGCGGTACAATATCGAATTCAACCGCAATAACAAGTGCGTAGAAATAAATACTACAAGTTGAATGGGAATGCAATCAAAGTACTCACAGTTCTAAACACTAAAAAGTAAAAAAAAAAATGCGTATGAAGATGTAACTATAAGATGTCTTTCCCAATCTATTCATATTGATATTGCAGGGCCAGCTAAATTTTAGGGACCAATATATCATTTAGCTAGGTTATCTCAATTTAGAAAGGAATGACTAAACTTTGGTTTGAGTGTGACTCAATACGTATAATCATGCCACTTTCTGACACTTACTTGGTTTGACGGAGATTAGTTGTTAATTAGAAAAGGTTTTCCCTATTTCTCCCCCCCACTTTTCCTATTTCCCATCCCCTTCACAATTTCTAAAATAAATTTACTTTTCTATTCTGATTTTTCCTATATCCCAACCATAAAAGTCAAATTGATTCTTACTGAATGTTATCGTCTTCTTCATTAATCTAATCTTCCATTATGATGTTTCACCGATTAGTCCCAATTAATTTATGTACGGAAACTATAAGATTATTTATAAATCTTATTTAGGGTTGATAGTCTTTGTATTTTTTTTATGACAAATGATGATTAATGAAGAAGACGATAACAGTCAGTCAGAATCAATTTGACTTTTATGGTTGGGATATAGGAAAAATCAGAATAGAAAAGTAAATTTATTTTAGAAATTGTGAAGGGGATGGGAAATACAAAGACTATCAACCCTAAATAAGATTTATAAATAATCTTATAGTTTACGTATATAAATTAATTGGGACTAATCGGTGAAACATCATAATGGAAGATTCCATTATTGATTTTAGAGTAAAATATCTCAATCCCAATTTAATCAAACATCTAAGAAGATTACGTTAACGCTACTGAATCCATTAATTAACATAATTTTAATCACTGATTTCCAAACTATCCCGCCTCCCTTCTGTCATAGTTATAACTGAAAGATCAACCAAATTATTGTGCATAATTGGGTCGTCGAAAACTATAGTACTCTCTGTCCTATATTCATAGTTATTAGGTTTAGAATCCACAAAAATTGCATTCAAAGGGAAGAACCGGTGGTCTACCCACTTAACTTGCTTTGGGTAAAGGAAGCAATGTTATCCCCACGTGCATATTTCAATCTGTAACATTTTTTTTTAAATTATTATTAGTGCAAAGAACTGGTGATGGATTATGGAGATGAGTAGTAGAGGTAATGGACGGTGGTGGAGATGAAGATGGAGGCGGGAGAAGTGATTTGTTGTTATCTAGGGTTTTTTTGTTTGTTTATTTTATAGGTGATATTATTGGGCGTAAATGAAAAGTCAAAGATAGTATTTAGGATATATGAAAATTTCAATGGATTGTACTTAGGATAATTAGGGATAGGAAATAATGTGGATGGAAATAGGAAAAATAGGGAAAACCTTAGAAAATTGTATAAATTTTTTGTCTTCCATACACTTTAGGTTCTCCCATATTTTTAGAGAGAGTAACGCAGTGGAAAATTTGTAAACAAAGTGGAGCACTTACTTAGAATCAGAATAGAACAAATCTCTTTTACATTCTTAAAAATTTAGATTGCTTTTGTGAACATTTGTTTATTTTATTTATTTTCTCTATTTTTCCTTTTAGAAGGTCAGATTCCGTTGCCCCTTTGTTTAGTTTTTTTTTTTTTTTTTTTATCAATATATCTTCTTATCTGTTTGCACAAAAAAATGTTGAAACACAAAAAAAAAACTTTGATATGCTTCACAAAAAGAAAAAGAACTTTGATGAGGTGACAAGAATTTAATTCACCATGAAAATTTAATGAAAAAGTAATGATTGACGATAAACCGGTGGTGTTAGTGAGGCGATATCATTTCTTTGTGAAATTTCCTACAAGTTCATTATTTTGATGTGGATGCCAATTTTTCCCGTACCATTGTATATTTCAATGCTTTGCGCACCCATATTTATAACGTAAACAACAAAAATAATTTATGTTTTATGTTTTCTGTTATGGTCTTGCAATAAAAAAGGTACTCAGAGAATTTGACTATGGAATGATGATACTTAACCTTACAAGGTCCAAAGTATATATAGAGAGTTGAAACAAATGAGATATTTAGCGCATTACCTTGGAAAGAATCTAAACAAGAAATCAATGAACATATGTAATTGGTCATTATCAAGAGGTGGAGGAGCTGCAGGCAAGGGGAGAACATGAGCAACAACATTTGGAATTAAATTTTAATTCAAGTATAAAACCAATCAGGAAAGATATTTTCCGGCCAACAATATGGTTGTTGATAAAGCTAATAAGGGATATTTTGAACTCGCAACCTGGGCGACAATTTTTTATTGAACTGGGTAAGAGATACGGAAACACCATGAATGTATCTTAAGGATCTAATTTCAATTTCGGAAAATCATATCTCCAAATTTGCAATATAGATTGTCAGGCAATTTGTTATATTTTAACCGCGTCATTTGTCATATGCATACGTTCTTCAAAAGATTTTAAAAATTAGCCAAATACTTCTCTCAATCAAATTTCACACAACGAGACTTAAAAAAATAACATTTTCATTAAATGCAATTTGTTTTGGCTTATTTTTCATCTGTCCACAAACACCACAAGACTTGAAAAATAACAATGTAGATACATCTCAGTCTATATAAAAAAAACTTAATTTCAAAACTAAATTCCAAAAATTGTTACTTGAAAGAGATATTGGACATTGTGGGAATGACCTTTGTTTCATTTTGCTCTATATATTAACTAGCCCTTAACCCGTGCCGTAACGGCACGGTCCATGATGTTGGTTCATTTTTAATATCGTATAATTTGTGTCCCGAATACTTATCAACTCCTTATGATTTAATATGTGTTTGTCATAAAAATAGTTGGGATTTTCCTCTCTTTTTTTTCTTTGTTTTTTCCTTTAATATTTTACCGCCGGAGATTTGCTCAAACGAAAGAAATATCATGTTAACTTCCATACACTTTTTTATTTAGGTTCATTGCTTATAATAAGATAATGCTCTACATGAACATGGAAGTTTAAATATTTTTTGGAAATATGTCGTCATCAGCGCTCATCTCAGTGAAATCAATTAATCAATATCGTCCATAAAAGTCTCCACATGCTCCTATTTCGCTCCAGCTGACTCATCTATCATGGTCATGTTGTCGATCCTCCAAATAGGCAGAGAATAGTATTTTTTTGATGAATCTTCCGTCGCCAAAAAGACCACATATGGAGGTTCCGTCGCTGGATAAGTTGATGATGAAGATTCCGATGTAGATTTCGTCGTCGGAGACAACCAAGATGAAGGTTTCATCGTTGGAGAGCATGGAGAGCATCACTATTGATCTTAAATCTCAACCCAATAACCAATAATCGCCATTAAAGCGAAGATAAACCTCAAAAGAATAGATAAAACCACCAAAATGGTGTAGATAAGTAGAAAACATAATAAAAACCAAACTAATCTACTAACTAACCTACGTAGATGATGTCAATCCACCATTTTAGTTATCCATATTATGTTTTTGACTAACTTTAAACTTGATGTCATCTTATACTGTGAACTTTATGTGATTTCAGAATCGAAATAGTTATACCTATTTCATTCGTGTTAAGTAATCCGTTGTATATCCCAACAATTCTTCTACAACAATTCCTTTCTTTTGTTTTTTCCGCACCATCAGTAGTCATTATTGTCAAACCAATCTGTCTAATTTTTGTTGATGTTATGTATTTGCAATGTTCATTTTTCTTAAATAAATAGATTGTGGAAAAACTAAAAAAAAAAAGAACATAAGTATTACATCGGATCTAAGTTACTATAACCAAAATACCCTGGACACTGCTTTTGGTGCCTGGTTTCCTAAAATTCCTCGTTGCATTCTAGACAGTACATGCAACACCAATAATTTGCGAAGTGAGCTATTTGCGCAAGTGTGGTCAATGTATCCCTTGCCTGTAATAATAATAACAACACGTCAATTTTTTTTTCAAGTCATCCAGTTGTAAATGGTATGAATCTAATAGATTTGAATTATACCTCAATCTTAGATATCACCTTCTTCTCACATAACATAGCAATTGAGGAAGGACAAATCTTGACCACTCTTTACATGGGAAAAGTTAGCCAAACTATGTTTTGCAATTGTCTTGCGTGAAAATTATTATCAATCCATATTTTAGTCAGCTCCTATCGAAGACGATCTAATTAGTCCTATAGAAAGTTAATCTTAAATTTTTGACCTTATCTCTTGACCAAATTATTGAAGTATTCTCAGTCATGTTCTGCTTTGTGTGATCTACCCATCTGTGTCTACTCTACCTTCTAACCCAGTGAATGAAACTTATACATATTGATCCGTAATTTGATATTGTTGATTTTTCATCAAGAGGTCGCATGATTTGAGAATGTAAAATATAAAAAATATTCTATAAACATCGGAGGCGAAATTTAGATTTATGATTTAGAGTTTTTTATGATGAACAACATAATTTTCAAACAAATATTTTAGAATGCAAATACATTTTCCTGGTCAATAAGGTTTTATATCGGGAATTGAGTGAAAGTTGTTGTCATTGTAGGTAGTTATCGCGAAACAACTCGACATTGATGGTCTTTCAGGAAAAGGAATGTAATAGTACTTGAGAGAGCGGTAATGTTCTCTTACGCGGGTCACCAATTGCCTTTATATAATACGGAAGATCGAACAGTCATGATCATATTGTCTTATACGTTCAGGTATCATCCTCGAAATATTTGGTTTTTGTCCTTATCAATCGTGCTAAAAACAACCAATTACATCTTTCACAATACAATGTTGCATGTTTTGTGAAGATTATTTTTTTACTTGGTCAATAAAACTCACTAAAAAGAAAAAACTATTATTATACACTACAATTACCAACTCCCACCACCATAAAAACCATCCACCGCCACTATTTCTTCCACCAATAGTAATGTTACCGCCTCTATCATTCACAAACACCCACCACCGCTTATACTAACCCTACTTCCACTACCACCATTAGAATTAATATAGTTTTTAGTAAAATTATTTATTAATAAAATTATGTATTTATGTTAGATTATTAAAGGGACATTTATAATAGAAATTTAATTAATCATTATGAACAATCAATGAGATACTAATTAATAAAACGTTTAAAAATGGTTAAGTTGAACAAACCCCAGCAGTAAATTTATCTTTGGCAAGGACAAATCCTGACCACTCTTTACATAAACAAATCGATAATAAATAATTTCATATGTTCTGGTCTTGATTCGTATCGTTCGTTTAGTTATTACATAACATGGCAATTGATTGCACCAATTTTTTAAAATGGACATGTGTGTTATCGAGTTTATTTTAACATTATAATGATCAACCACGTTTTATACTTTATAATATAACATTACACATTTTGTGGCGTTAGGAAATTAGCATAATATATTTTTGTTCACCAATACCCTCCACTACCATAAAACCATATGAATCCACTTTTTTTATCTACCACCACCTAGTGGCGGAGCCAATGGTTGACTAACCTGGCTCTAACCCCTTAAATTTTTAATAACTACATAAATTTTTTAGTTTATTTTATAAATAGTACTTTGTCCATATATATTTATGGTTTAGTCTACCAAACTTTACATGTTTCTGTTTTAAAAAAAAATAGGCATCCTCAATGTCAATTTTTGACTCCACCACTGCCACCATCACTTCCGCCCATCCCATGTAGGTTGTTGGACGCGATTCTAATTTTCAATCACAAATGCCATTATGAGGTTTAGATTGAACAAAATTTTGTCAATTGATTAGTTTCATTAATTTTTCTCCGTGTATATATTTTTTTGTATTGCAATCAATTTTATTTTAACATTAAAAAATCATAATTTATACGATATAGTACCAAAAATAACATGGGTACCATTTGGGTGATCCAACTACGATCATGAAAATGTTATCTTGTATGATATCATCCCTGAAATATATGGTACCCTCCTTTATCAAAAGTGTTAAAAACAAACAACCACATCTTCCACACTACGATGTTATCGATGTTGTAACGACAACATAAAATTAATATTTTCCATCACTACTACTCACCAGCATTCACCGTCACTACTTCTTCTACCACAAACCAGGGGCATAGCCAGGATTTTGAGGAGAGGGGGAAAAAAAATTCTTGGCAAGCTGGAAACATGTGAAAAATGGACTTTGTATCCCATTTTAGATAAAAGAACAAAAAATAAATATAATTGTGCTTGGCTCCGCCCTTAACCACCACTAATCTTTCGTCCTCCACCTCTTCTACTACTCATTGTTGCAGAAAATGTCTATTGATATTATTTATCAAAATTACTTATTAATAGAAATAAATATTATAATTAATTAAGAAAACATTTATAATTAAAAAATGATTAAGTCATTTATTATGAGCAATTAGTGAAACACTAATTAATAAAACACTTTATAATGAATAGATTATTTATTATGTGCAATTAGTGAAACACTAATTAATAGACAATTATGGTATTTAAGTTGAACAAACCACCACTCTTGATTTATCTTTTCTATCAACTCCAACCAAGGTGGAACAATGGTTAGAGGCCACTCTTATGACACAATAGGTCATGAGTTCGAACCTCCCCATTATAATTTTTGAAATTCCATATCTTGACTTGAGTATTCATTTTTCATTCATAATATTGGAATTAACACCATGTGTGCGACTTGTAGGGTGTAGTAGAGAGAACCACAACCTTTGATTTATCTTTCCCACGGAAAAATCCTGACCACCACTAACAAAGGCAAACTTAGCCTAGCTTTGTTTTGTATTCTTGATTTTTCTCACAATTTATAGTTTTCCGCTAATTGGCCCATGGGTTTTAACTTTAAAGTACTATACAACTCGGTTGGAATTGTTGAAGGCAAGGAGACAACATGATTTTAATTTTCGTTATTGGCGAGTATATTCAATTGAAGTTCCATATATAAGAACAAAACATCTAGAAAATACCTAGGAAAGGAAACGAAGCAATGGAAATTATCACAGTCTTTCCGTACATGAAGATTCACACATTAGGTAGATGCTCTCTCTCATAATTAATGTTTTATATTTGCGGAAAAAGATGGCAATCCAAGTTATCTTTAGCATAAATAATGATGGAAAAGACCTACCTGTGTATAATTGATGTAAAATAAACCACATATATATTGTTTATCTCAACCCAATTTGTCAGGAATGTTTGATTGTTATGGATGTTGTTCCTATTATCGTCCCATCAAATTATACTTATGATGCGTCAACCATTAACCCCAGAATTGTACAATTATTTTTTGTTTTCTTCGGATCCGCAAGAGTAATTCGGGGCCCTCGATTCTATTTTTCCTCGAGGTAATTCTTTTTTCTAAGTTAGTTCGTAAATTTCGTTCTCTGAGAATTCAAGACCAAGAATTGCAGTTTTCGTTCTATGAGATTTTTTTATCTCAGACATTAACAATTCCCATGTTTGAATGATCGTTGGGCTGAAACAAATTCAAATAGACGTCTTAGGTTTAGGTAGAGCAAATATTAGATGAGCTTTTCGGTTATAAATTTCTCTTGATTTCTTTCCCATGTTCTTGGTTCTCGATTTTCTTCATGATTTTATGTTGATTGCTTTGTATTCTTAATTTTTCTGTTGATGCTCGACTCTCTCGAAACTATGGCACTCGAGGTTTATCATGCAGGTGTTGGTGATTTTTTATTTTGTTCAATGTATCAATAACCCAAATCACATGTGATAAAACTTTATTTATATTGGTTTCAGGTAACAAATCAATGAAGCCAGTTTATACCCTTACATTGCTTTTTCGGGTTGATACACAACTGAATCGTTTGTCGGTTTTGTATATGGTGGTGACGTTGTATCTGGATTGAAGAATGTTGTATTGGTCAACTTATGTGCCGCATTCAATGCTGGGAAGAACGAACATGGATGGATGATTTAAGGTAATTCTCTACTGTTTGTCTTTCCTAAATATTGGGTATGAAGGTTTGTCAAATCCTGCTTAGTTTCGAAAATTGATGCTAAATTTTATGAGTATTACCCAGTCAAAATTTTATGACTATGTAAAATCAGAAAACCTACTTCATTCCTCAGAAATTGGCGTTTTGGTAATTTAACTATGGTGTAAATCAGATGTGATTTGAGCACATTTTTTCTAAGTTCGTTTACGAATATCGTTTTCTATTAGATGAATTGGTGCTGATTAGTGTGTTATTTGTTTGTTCGATTTGTAGGGGAAGAAGAAAAATAATGTGCGGGTACAATCAATTGCAGGTACATAATGTGCTATTTTATTATTTAGCGTTTTAGCAAATTTAGTTGAATTTTCAATTATTGGACAGAGTATAATTTTTCATGTAGGGGAATTCTTCCCACGTACTGTATCTAATTTCAGACTCTTCATTTTTCTGATATGGAAACACTGACCTATTAATTATAAATCGGGTTTTCCTACCATTGTGTGGATTGTATCAACGTTTAACCATGATTTAGCTAACTACAAATTTGAATCATGTCATGTTGTGTGCTATACGAGGGCTGTACTTTACTGCATTTTGTGTGGTTGATTTCTATTTCTCAAAGAACTTTTTCATGTATAATTTTTTTTTTAGGTATACACAGACAATGCTTATCACCCGCGAAAACAGGAAAACTTTAGTAGTTATGGATTGCTTATCAATCATCCCTCTTATTGTTGCTATTGATTTGCAGTCGATGGCTCTAAAGGATTGTGTTATTCAATTGCAAGGTGATATTACAAATACTTGAACAGCTGAACTGGTAAGTCAATTGATTTCTTTCTGCAAAGTTAAATATGGTGTTTAATAATTGTTGAATACTGCAACCAAAACCACCTTTGATACTTAGAAAAACATATGTACATCCATCGATAAAACTTTCAGAATGTTTGAATATTTTGCTTCTCTTTCGTATGGAGATTGCAAGTCCATCTCAACTGGAGGGTATGTGAAAGAATTCTGATAAGGTATTTTTCTTCCTACGTTAACTTAAATTGGCCTCATATAAGTAATCAATGTTTACTTAGTTTAACCTGCTCGATCCTGATTTGAAATTGAATTGTATGTATCAGTACTGCCAACTTGGATTAACATCTAACTATTGCTTCCTCCAAATTAAAGTATACGTACATAGGTATTAGTACATAGGCACATAAGATAGATTCTATGTTGTCCACGGAGGTGAGTGCTTGCATAAATTACCAAAAGAAAACAAATTTGAAAATTGTTTTGTGTATTCATAACAGAACTTAATGCATCATCGCTATTCATGCCAATTTTGTATTCATTTTATGCTTGAATGACGGATTCCAAATGGAAGCTGATTAAAGAAAAAAAGAATTCTGGAAGGGGTAACAAACTTGCATTGAGAAGCTCTGATGATAAATACTAGGAGTCCAATGATTTTGTGAAAAATATTCAATGATGAATATACATGGGATATAATTGTTATTTAGAAACATCGTTCTTGGCACAATTATTGTATTTTTAAGTTGATTGTTTTACGTAACTCTAGCTCTCTAAATGGGAACTACAAAAATTGGTGGGAAACTATAAATTTCCATCATGGATGATCTTTAGGCATGCATGACTACCTTAAAATATTATGAGGTTGGACCTAAGCGACTCTGGAAGGTCTAACCGTCAAAGCGGTCCTGAAAAAGGTATTGTCTGCTGCATAAAATACCAAGATATTACGAAAGCAGTATGATACGAAGAGGACCAGTTTATGATTCATGTTGGTGGTACTATCTTTACAAATGGTGCTGATAAAGTATATTGGTGGTATTAGAAAATAAGTTAGACTAGAAAAAGTTAAAATAGAAAAATAGATACGGTAATTTTGTACAAATGGAGGGCAATGGTCTCTATAAAACGAGATGAATTATGACTACTCACGAGACACAAGAAACCTAATTTGCTCAAGATGTCTTATCCCTAGGAGAAAAAATTATAACCATAATCAATCTGATATGTAGCAGTAGTACTACTAAGATATATGAATTTTTTTTTTGATCGGTAAATAAGGGTATATATGAATTTGTTCTATACCGAATAGTTTTGGTGCATAAAACATTTTAGTTGTTTACCAAAAGTACAAAAGTTATCCAATGCGTTTAACGATTTGCTCTGCTGTGTAAGACTAAACTATGTTTACTAAAAGGAGAGGTTGAGTCGGGGCCGTAAGGCCCCGGTGATACCTAGTGCCTTATAAAAAAAGATATACTCTGCGCAACTACAAAGGGTGCGATTCAGCTCAACTACTCTTTTTTTTTTTTTTAATAAATGAAACAGGGATCATCCCTGGGCCTAAGTTCAAAATGTTATCTCCCACCCTTCATAAGTTGGCAAAAAGGAGTTCAGGGCCTGGCAGTCCCATAGACGGTAACAAGAAAGATGAAGACATTTTGTCGCGAGCATGCGAACTAAAGAGTTTTCCTGATTCGGAATTAAACTCATGGTGCAGATACTATCATTAGTATAAAACAAGGTTCGAATAAGTTTGTCTTTGTTAGTGGTGGTCAGAATTTTTCCAGAAAAAGATAAATCAAGGGCTCTGGTTCCCCATTCCACACCCTACTACTCGCATGTGTGGCGTAGAGATATTCATAAAAGAAAATCCTTTTTGGTACCGAAACGGTTCTCATTCTCAAACGCCGAACAAAGACCTCAAACCCTAGCAATAAAAACCAAAAATTCTATCGATAGTCTGCTTATTCATCTTCTATCTTCACTTTCACTTATAATCATTCATACTGGACTCTCCGAAGTATGCAGCTCACTGAAAAACCTCTGCAACTATTCATGAAATTCGAGAGCATAAACAAACTGCTTAACTAGGTCTATTCCTGTTCTTTTGGTGTTAAATGATTAAATTCGGAAGTGTCTTTGTTTCTGTGGATGTGGTGTGATCTCATTCTTATTTCACTGGATCAAAATCGCATAAAAAATTCAAATGGTAGACAATTCTTCAACGTATTCTAATTTCTCCTCTATTTCTATCAATTTCCCAGTCCGTGTCAGGTAAAAAAAAATTAGATAGAATTTCTGATAAGTGTACGAGTGATTTTATTTATTATAAGTTTTCTTCCCTAAGCTTCACTCAATTTATTTTTCTTAGGTTTAGATTCCAGTGAGCTAAAATATTGTACGAGATTAAGATTCTGGATGATATAATGTGATTATTAGGTGAAGCTCCATTCAGATAAGGGAAATCTATTGGGATTATACGTTAAGTTGATCGGAATCATCGGATCACATCCTTAATCGTATATATTATAAGGTCATTTATGTGCTTACCCTATCCTGAATCATCGGAACCTTTTTATGTTCTTACCCTATCCTGAGTCATTCTGATGCTACTACAGCTATTGTCATTTTGTACATACTGAGACCTTGAAAAACATGTGGATAGGGTGCTGAAAATAGCAATCTCTTAAAAACAACTCTTTTTAGCTTGGTTCGTTGTATTTTATTTTCAGGTGGACTTGAAAAGATCAGGGATTCCGTTGCTTTGATTGATTAATATTCTGTATAATTTTGTAGCGTTGGTGTTTTTCTGTCTTAAGTAGGTATGCACTTCAACCCAAAATTTACATTATCCAAATGAATGAGAAATACTGATGTGTCTTATTGATGTGTTGCTTTAATTTTGATGGTACTTTCGTCTTTCAAAGGGTTTATAATTTGCTTTTGTTTCCCTGACTACAAGAAAGAGCAGAAATTGTAAATGCAAATGATCCTAAATCTCTAAAATTGAGTGGAGGAAGCATTGAATTTGATAATGTAAACTTTGGGTAACTACTCAGTATCTATCACGTCCGTATTTAGTGCTTTCTATCCTAACCATCTTGGCTTTGTTGTGACTTCTACACTTAGAGCATACCTTTACCATGCCATGTACCTTTACCCTTTTACTCTTTGCAATGCCTTGGGTATGCCATGTAACTTTCCCTTTTTACTCAGCTAATGGGTTATATCTCATGCCTTACAAGTAAAATGCCGTGCACTTCTATTTGGGATTTGTTACTGTCCATATTCTCATATTTTATCTTATATATTTTTCAGTTGTAGTGTAAATTTTGCAATCCATTTTAACTGTTGGGTATGTAGATGATATCTTATGTTGCTTTATTTGGTGAGTGCAAGAAATTTCTTTATACACAAACTTTGATGTATCATGTATATATGTTCAGATATGATACTTAGCTTATTTGATGACATGATCAAACACGATTTAAATGTGTGATTACATTTGATAATGCATGTGGGGAAATTGAAATAGCAATGACGAAATACGTTAAAGTGGTCGTTCAATTGGCAAAATGTTACCAAAATAGGATCATCTGACACCTCAAGTTAAGGGAGAATGTTAATGCCGGATGACCTAATTTTTTTTGCCTTCCTAACCTAAAGCTGCTGTCAGGATTTTTTCTTTTGATACGGTTTTTTTTTCGGATCGATAAAGAAAACATTAAGTGTTCCGAAAAATGATTTTGTTCATAAATATAATGGTTTGTGACTTTATGCGGTTTTAATAGATCCAAAAATATCATTTATTTTTTCTGGGTCGGAAAGTTTAGAAGGATTCTTTCACCCCTCCATGTAGTGGTTCATACACAAACCATGGTCCTTATTGAACTGATGTAGGCCATTACAATGTGCTTTTTCTACGATATAATGGATGGTGCATATGTCTTAAACCTTTCCACTATTTGGAACTTTCGTGGAAACTACATAGATAAGTTCAAATGAGGCAACTACCCTATTCTATTGGATCTTCCTTGCTATTATATCGGTAGTCGTGGATAAACATGTTGCCACGATTGTAGAAGAGTTAAGATTTTATTATCTAATATTGTTTCATTAACAATTTCAACTAAGATAAGATCAATATCTCTGTTCATTGCAGGTCTAATAGATTGTTTAGCGTCATAATTCCCCACAGATGAATGAGGAAAGTGAAACCAAATGTTGAACTGTGGTCAAGTACTTAATTCATGCCAGTCACTCTAAGCCTCGATATTTTTAAGAGACTAAATAGTGATGAACATAATATGATCTTGATAAACGGTTTCGATTATTCTGCAATATTGGGCTTTGTTTGAATTTTCCTAATGAGTTTTTACTTTTTACAGTTTTTTGGGCGATTCAGTTTCTGCTTTTCTTGGGTTTTTTTTTTTTTCCAGATTTGTGGACAACCTGGGAACAATACCAATCTTTGGAGATTTCTTGGAAGCCATACAAGCTGGTAGTCTAGATATGCCTGAAATCTTTCAAGGTGGGGTTTATAGTGTTAGTTAAAGAACAATTATTAATTGAGAATGTTTTTTTTTTTGTTGCTGAGAACCAACAAAAAATGATTTATGTTTTCTTAAATCTATTTTAAGTTAAATTGTCACGTTTTCGCAACTAAATCTAAGATTATGTCATTAATGAGTTTGCACTGTATATTTTGGAGTACATGGATTGATAACCAGATATATCCGATATACCAACAACCTTTTTTTTTTTTTTTTTGCATTTTGCATTTTGTCATTGTTCATGTCTTGATTTTTCCAAAAACATTCTTTAAGTCGTAGGTAGTATTTGTAGACAAAAATTGTGAAGAAGAAAAAATAATTAACGTACGAAAGAAAGAAAATGATTAATTTGGTTGTTCGTAGTATTGTATTAGCTTACGTCCCACCTTTACAGGCTATGATTATCTCAGGAGAATTTGCTTCACATTTCACGGGAATGATTCTAGCATGCCTCTTACATGTTAAATTTAGCTACTCATGAATTAGATTATAAATAGAACCTTCAAACGACCGAAAAAAATATCAACGGTACATGAAATTCATTTTGCAGCCTACCTCCATGCCTTATTATGGTGCATTTTTTCTTTCTATAGCATATGTCCACGTGAGTACTATGTGATCTTTCCAATGGAAATGTACTTTCTACTTCACGTGAGTACTATGTGGACTTTCCAATGAAAATGTACTTTCTACTGGAAGTATGAAGTATGAAAAGGTTATTTTAGTATCAGATTTGCGAATTTGGATGCTTTAGAAAATGAACTATACATGCTACAAGATATTATCTCCATGTTGGTTGCTTGCATTTGTTGTAGACTATAGTTACCACTTTGGTTTTAGACTTTTGAAACTTGAAGTATTTTGATGACTTCGATCCATTCTTAAATGCTTAAAGGCTAGGAAGTCAAGACCATATTCTTTGATGAACATTATGTTTGATTACTAAACGAATTTGTTTTAACATGAGGGATTGTTGATTGGTTTGCTACGAACTTTAACAGAAGCGGAGGCGTTCATCTCCTGAAGGATAAACAAGCTTATTAGTATGATTAAGGCTGCTGAGAAATTAAAGATGAGCTTCTATAGTCTTTTAGGTACTTAATCACTCTCTTTTATTTGAGTTAAGTCAGGGAAGCTTTGTTTCACAGAGACACGTCGTTTAATTTTCTATAGCTTAAGTCAAGGTAATGTACGTTTTAAACTTTCTGGCCGGTTGTTATATCTATATATATTGGTATCGGTATTCATATTATAATCATGATGATCAGTATCATATTTTATTGTTTCGGAGATGGGTTTAAAGTAGGGAAAACTTTTATTCAGGAACCATTCATAAGCGAGGAAAAGAAGAGGAGACTACTTTCTTCCGATGAAATTTCAAGTTATAAAATGACTTAAGAATCAGAAATGGTTTTCAAGGTCTATCTGGATGAGAAGGAATGTCTGAAAGATTAAAGGTTCGGCCAGCTTTGAAACCTAATGTTAGATAAATCAAAAAAAGGAAGAGAGAATATGAGAGACAAGAATTAGGAGCA
Source organism: Papaver bracteatum (assembly GCA_023529315.1). Classification (NCBI taxonomy): domain Eukaryota; kingdom Viridiplantae; phylum Streptophyta; class Magnoliopsida; order Ranunculales; family Papaveraceae; genus Papaver; species Papaver bracteatum. Next base: position 589,058 of record JAJJWX010000641.1, read on the forward strand.
AATGAAAAAAGGAAGAGAGAATATGAGAGACAAGAATTAGGAGCACCGCCTTGATTGGGTGATTTGGTGACAATGCAGCTCAACTATGAATGAGAGCTATTTGTAGGTACTAAGAGAATGTGAAAAGTTTACATGAGATATTATAGCTCACATGGATGACCGATATTTTGATTTAATATTTTTGTTTTCTCTGAGTTTGTAATCTATAAATTTTAGGTTCATAACAGTCGGGATGAGACTATGTTGCCCTCTACTATTTCTCTATTCAGTGATGGTTTTGTATTCGGTGATGGTAATATGTATGCGACAAAGGAATGAACACATTAGGAAATTTGTCCCATAGAAATGCTACTTAGGTTTTGGTCTGCTAATAATGAGTAGTATGAACACATTGTTATTAGTCAGTTATTGATTCATTTTTTATTTTTTTGTTGTCGTATAAGATTTTAGGCTTCTCAATTGTATTTCCTTATCAGTAATACGAATGTGATAATGATTAGTTATCGATCTAGAAACTATCTTCATTGTATAATTTTTAGGCTTATGAATTGGCTTCGTTTTTCTTTACTTTCACTAGTGAATTCATGTTTTAAAAAATAGTTTAATGGAACCATGTTTAGGATTTTTGATTACACGACTCTATGTAGTTGACATACTGAGATGGGTTGTACAAATAAAGATAACGAGAAATGTTACGTATGAGTTTCATCGCCAACTTTATATCTTTATAGAGTGTTTCATCCTCTTCAAGTTACAATAAACTCTGTAATAAAAAAGAGAAAAAAATTATTCAATTGAGGACAATAGTCGCTAAATGCTTTATCAAAAATCTATAGGAAATAAGACTAAAATTACATTTCGAAAAAGTAAACAACCTCGTGCCGTTACGGCACAGGTTAAGCCCTAGTATAACCAGTATTGAACAAACAAAACATTGTAAGAACCCCTGGATCGGCCGATTTTTGGGCCGAGTGATGGTATTTATCAATGATGTTGTAGTAAAAAGGTTCTTTGAGACTTGTGAAGGAAGATTTTTTTAGACTTTATAAAGAAAAATATTAAAACTAGCAAAAATATGCAAACGAAGGTAACAAGATTGAGAGTTACTAGGACTAAGGATTCCGCCAAACTCATGTTCATATGGTTCAATTATTAATTCTTTGACAATTATAGCTCCGAAAATAATAACTATTGACTCTAACTCTTTGCCAAGATAGATTTTATAAAACATTAATTGTAAATGGTAAGCATGGGTTATCAAAACACCAAAGCTAAGCAACTAATTAATTAATGCAAAAGTCGTGAAAAGAATTTAATAAAATTACCATAGTGTTGAGAATTGGCTTCCTCCATCATCCCAGTGATGGGGTTTAGCTCCTCATGTTGGAAACACGCTCAAAAGAATTTCTCAGTGACCAAAAGTGCTTACAAGAGGGGTAAAATGGGAGAAAATAAATAAAACCGGGTTTGTAACAGTTAAATTTGTTACAAACCGAGCTGTTACATAAAACGCTATAAATAAACTGTCGATAACACTGTAGCTATACGACCCTTTCTTCTGTGTCGTTGTTTCTGTTGGGGTAAACGACTGTCTTTCTTGGTCTTTTGTTCTTCGAGCTTTCTTCAATGGCAGCAGCAGAATATTTCTCCAACTCGATTTTCTCAGCTCTGTAATCTCCCCAAAACTCTCCCCCCCCCCCCCCACTTCTCAACCCCAGCAATCTATTTATACTCATTAAGCCCATCAAATCCCCGTAATAATTCCAAGATATCTTCCCATTACTCGGCAGTGGAAAAAAATATCTTCGAAATATATTTTCGATTCTGTTGACTTGTTATGGGATTTGTTTCCTGGTTATCTCTTCTCACGCGTCATCCCTGAGTTGTAGGGATTGTTTCCAGCCAATAGAATCACCCCATGCACGTATCATTCATCCACAGATTCTGAAAATAGAAAACTTGCCCTATTTTGAGAATATCTTCTCTGTTTTGCAACCCACGATTATCTAGCCAAATTTTACCGAATCCAACACCCATACCAGGTCTGTCTAGGTCCTAGGAACAAACCCAATTAATTCGGGCCATTGAATCTCGCAGGAACACCTCTAAATCATCAACCCTAGTCACGGAAGTTCAAGAACAAGTTTTCCCGCCAAAACTGTTCATTCAAAAGGTGAAGGTGACCTCCCCCTAGTAATTAGGTCACCCCTTATCCAGGGTGTTGGGGTCCGCATAACACTTGTCCCTTGGGTGCCTTTAGTAATTTTTCTGGGATGTTTTCAACATACTTCTGGGGTGCTTCTGGTACGTTATCTACGGAGGTTCAAATGCCACATTTTGAGCCAATTTCGCCGCAAGAGCTTATTTCTCTAAAAATACCTACAAAGACATAAAATAACAAAATAAATAGAAAATTCGAGTACTAACAATACATACAATTGAGACATATTAGACACATAAATGTGTCTATCAACACCCCCAAACTTATTATTTGCTAGTCCTCGAGCAAAACTAATCTAGAAAATAAAATGACTACACTTAGCACGTGCAGCAAGCCGTTAAACCACTAGGTGGCCCAGTGACGGAGTGTTGTCTCCGGAGGGTTTACCAGAGGTGTACCCACAAAACCTTTTACTCCAGACCCTAGCTATCTACGCAGAACCTTGGAAGTCACTAAAGAATATACTTGGTTGGCATACTTATTGACTACAAGAGGAAGTACCCTGATGCGAAATTCCAATTGTTGTACACGAAAGCATACTAAAATTCATATAAAGTGACAAAGATCTACTCAGATAGTTTCTAGACATCATAAACCGGAGTCGACCAATCACATGAATAGATTAAGAAGAGAAAAACGTGGATGATATTGGCTAGGGTGAACCTATCCTAATGGGTGAGATCTTGGTGCGGACTAATATCAACACACTGGCATATACAAGGGAACCAATGGTCGATAATCCTAACTCTAGGTCAACTCAGCTGGCATATACAAGGGTACCAGTGGTCAAATTTATTGTATTTATTCCAGTTGGTCTAGTGGTCTGGTCTCAATTTTTTTTTTTTTTTTTAATCTTAGTCACTCTATTTTACCCTAACAATGGTAAAAATAAAAATAAAAGAAGTGATCAGGATTCTTTCGATGTTTCCATCACGAGGATATGGCGAAACTACCATGTTTTCTTTTCTAACACCTGAGCTCTGTGCTTTTATGAATAGACTCTTCTAGATGTTTCCATCTAATCAGATTGGTTCCTCAACTCCTACAACCAAAATGCTTCCATCCACTTAGATTGGTTAGTGCCATCCTTAATAAACATAAATTTCTAGGCTCTGGAGTTTATTTATTGCAACTAAAAAGTTTCTCCCATACCCCCAAACTTAATTCTAACATTGTCCTCAATGTTCTAAAGATGAAATTAAAAACATGAACAGGGAGAAACCGTGACCACTAGAAGGAAATGAGGAAAAATATTACCGTGTTGCATGAGCAAGGGGTACCTCCCAAGGAGTGCTAAGTTTTAAGTCTTCAACCAGATATCAAATACCTCAAAAAGGATCTTCACCTTCCAAAGTCATACACCAATAGCCGAAATAGTTGTGGATCCATAAGACCAAATAGAGTTAACACCAATATGAGACAACTGCACTGGTTCAGAAAAATGAATAAAAGGAGCACATCCTCATCTAAGGTTTCTGTCAAGACAATTGGGTTTATCTGGAGAAAATAACGAAGCTTCATCTGTGTGTAAAGAGATTCATCTGAAATACTGGCCTCTAATACCTGGGTCACCTCCTGGAAAGAATCAGGAGGATCAGGTTGCGGAGTCTGAATAGACTCAAGTAATATCTCAGATGCACAAGGCTCGAGTCCCAAGTTAGGGGCTTCAATTAGGGACACGTGACTATCACAAAAACCATCACTACCCCCAAACTTAGGGTTTTCACTACTCACATACAAACCTCTAACGATTGCTTGAATATCTGGATCTTCAGAGTCTCTAAAGTACTCAAGAGATTTTTCTAGTTCTCTACCCCCAAACTTAAGGTCATCATTATTCTCAGAAATACCTAACACTATTGCTTGGATTTCTGGGTCCGTAGAGTCTTTAAAATACTCAAGGGCTTCTTCTACAGATTGATCACACGTCTGGTCTAAGAGAATGGTTTCCTCAAATTCATCTAAAGAGTCTCCTAGTAACGTGTCATGCCAGTCATCCTGAACTAAAGTGCTAATCATATTCACTTCTTCTAAATCATCATTCTCAGAAGGTTGCCTAGTAACATTAAACACATTTAGTTCGGTGGTCATATTACCAAAGTATATGTTCATAAGCCAGGTCCTACAATTGATGACAGCGTTAGCTGTGGCTAAGAATGGGCAACCTAAAATCACCGGGATTTGAGCACTTGGGTCCTGAACAGGCTGTGTGTCTAGAACAACAAAATCCCTTTGGATAAATAAACTTATCAACCTCAATCAGAACATCCTCTATGACACCACGAGGTACTTTAACAGACCTATCAGCTAATTGAAGTGTCATTTTATTCGGTTTCAACCTACCAAGACCTAGCTGGGTGTAAACATGATATGGAAGTAAGTTAACACTAGCTCCTAAGTCTAGTAATGCCTTATCGACAATGTGCTTACCAATTGCACAAGATATGGTGGGGCATCCAGGGTCCTTATACTTAAGGGGTGTTTGGTTCAGAAGAATGGAACTTACTTGACCAGCTAAAAAGGCTTTCTTTTGGACATTAAGCTTACGCTTTCGTGTACAAAGATCTTTAAGGAACTTGGCATAAGCAGGCATCTGCCTAATTTCTTATAACAATGGAATGTTAATGTTCACCTGCTTAAATGTCTCCATTATCTCGTTGAAAGTCGACTCCTTCTTTGTTGGGGCTAACAACTTTGGATATGGGGCTCTAGGCACAAAGGTAGTCCTATCAGGAATTTCTTGGGACTCCTTAGGAATTGTTTCAGTTTCCTCATCTAAGGGTTCCTTTTGGGAAGTAGAAGGTGGAACTACAGTATTTCCACTAGGCATGGCTACCTTATTGTCTACCGTTTTACCGCTCCTAAGGGTTGTTATCGAATTCACATGGTTTGATGGTCTTCCACCTACTTGATGAACTCCTCTAGGATTGGGCTGAGTTTGACTAGGAAACTTACCTTTTTCCCTCAAAGTCTCATTTATCTCACTAACCTGGGTTTTCAACTCGGAAATAGCCTGAGAGTTAGCATAACCTATACTCTTACTTTCTTCTATCCCTTGCGCAACCATTTGGTTGATCTTTTCAGAGCTTTTAATAAACGAGGCGAGAGTCTCTTCTAAACTTGTGATCTTTTTATCCGAAAGGTTCTGAAATTGGGGTTGACCTGAAGAGTCCTTAGCATAACCAAAACCTGGGGGAGGCTGAGAATTACTAGACTGACCTTGATTCTGGCCTTTAGACCAAGAAAAATTAGGATGGTTTCTCCAACCAGGATTATAGGTCTCTGAGTATGGGTCAAACTTCGGATGGTTCTCAAACCTAGCATTGTTATAAACAACATGGGCTTGTTCTTCACTAACGTGACCTTCCCAAAACGAGCTATTGGGTTCTATTCCACAACTAGAGACTTGAGAGGCTCTAATTCTATCATTAGGTTCAACAAGGGACCTATTTTTAGATTGAACCATTTCCAAAGTTTCTAACCTTCTAGATAAAGAAGCGAACTTAGCATCTGACCCAAAGCTTGTATCGACCGTATTGGTGTTATTTCTATAGACCAAGAGTCTTTTAGGGGGTTCAACACAAGACTCCCATTGTTGGGATTTTTCAGCTATATCTTCTAAGAAGTAAAGTGCATCATCAGCGCTTTTACTCATGAATAAACCAGCACTCATACACTCGACCGTGGCTTTGGTTGAATAGTCTAAACCTTCATACAAAATTTCAACTAGTTTCATTTTTTCGAACCCATGGTGAGGACATTGCGACAAAAAATCATTAAATCTCTCTAAAAATCTATAAAGGGATTCCCCTTCTTGTTGCATACTGGAACTAATTTTCTGCCTAAAAGATGCGGTTTTATGCTTAGGAAACCACTTTAAGTAGAAAGCAGCGGTAAGTTGGTCCCATGTTTCTATAGACCCAGATGGTAGGTTATTCAGCCATGACTTGGCTTTATCCCTTAAGGAAAAGGGGAACATCCTAAGTTTCAAGACTTCATCAGTAAGGTCCTTAATCTTAATTGTTCCACATATTTCGTCAAAGTCCCTAATGTGAAAGTAAGGGTTTTCATCATCTTTTCCCAAGAATATAGGGATCATCTGAAGAATACCAGGATTCAACTCATAAGTAGCCGTAGAGGCTGGCAATTTAATGCACGATGCTCGGTTGGTCCTAGTTGGGTACATGTAGTCTTTCAAAGTAGCCATTGCTGGCACAACTGAAGTATTATCCTCACGAAGAGACAGATTCTCAAAACTAAAGTTTCCGAAAACGGGGCTCTCAAAAGAAGAGTCTTCGAGCTCCCCGCCTTCACAAGAAGAACTACTAGGTTTTTCACTAATCAAACGACCTAGAGTGTCTCTTTTCCAAGCCCGTTCTCTAATGACCTCGGGCATACACTAGAAAAAGAAAATAAAATGAAAAAGAAAAATCCTAAAAGGAAGGGAGGTTCTAAGCAAACACAAAGCAGGTTGACTCCACCAAAGCAAACCTAGATATTTCTAGCAAACAAAAAGCATGATGGCTCCACTTAGATTGTTTTCTAGGCCAGCTTCTAATCCTTCGAAAGGGAATTCGTTACAATCTGAGCAAACCCCTCTAGAATCAATCCGCGTTTAAGTAAGTTGAATAGAGGCGATGGAAGCTGTTGTAGATTTGATACCCAAGGCCTCACCGCATTACAAGGCGGCGCAGTCACGCATTCAACTCACAGAAACCATCATGAACTTCGAAGAATGCTCAAAAGAGTAACCAATATTTTTTGAACGAGTTTCCTATTAAGCTCGTTACCCTATCGGTCTCATTCTATTCCAAATTTTAAGCTTAGGTTCGCGTTTTGTTTTGTTTTCCTAAGGCGGGCAAGAAGAGAACTGTGATGAAATCCGAACCCTTATCTTGTATAGCCAGTCCTTGCCCTTTACTAGGAATTTAAAACAGCCGTTTTCAGTTCCTCAACATATATGCAAACGAAGGAATACAGTAACTCTCTGACAGGGGATTCGCGAGTGTTTCTACAAACTTACCTCCCATACCAGACGGGGGATGAACCTTTGTAGTCGACTCGGGCCACAACTCCTATGTCATGTACGAACCCGAGGGGCCGAGGTGATATCGTAATCACCGTCCTTCTCTGCAAACAGTTTAATATTTAAACTACCCTTCCGTAGGGTTTAAAAAAAATAAAATAAGAATGTCCAAGTGTCCAAGTCCAAAGTCCAAAAAAAATAAAAATAAAGTAAAGTGCTAAAGAAAAAGAAAATTACAAGAATAGAAAATCCTAATACAATCTAAAAAAGTAAACTCTTTTTTTTCTCTCTTTTTTATATATAAAAAAAATCTTCTTCTTTCGCTCCTTTTGTTTTGTCTTTAACTCCAAACTTTATGTATTCACCAAAAGCTTTGGCAAATTTTTCTTTCGCTCCAAATTCCAAAATCTGTAGTAAAAAGACAAAACAAAAACGTAAATAAGAACAAAGAAAATAAAAACCTAAAAAAAAGAATAAAAATCTAAAAACTCTAGCCTAAAGACAAGCTAGCTCCGTGTCGACGGCGCCAAAAATTTATGGTATTTATCAATGATGTTGTAGTAAAAAGGTTCTTTGAGACTTGTGAAGGAAGATTTTTTAGACTTTATAAAGAAAAATATTAAAACTAGCAAAAATATGCAAACAAAGGTAACAAGATTGAGAGTTACTAGGACTCAGGATTCCACCAAACTCATGTTCATATGGTTCAATTATTAATTCTTTGACAATTATAGCTCCGAAAATAATAACTATTGACTCTAACTCTTTGCCAAGATAGATTTTATAAAACATTAATTGTAAATGGTAAGCATGGGTTATCAAAAAACCTAAGCTAAGCATAACCCATCAAACTAAATCACAACTAATTAATTTAAAATCATAAATCAAATTATATTAATGCAAAAGTCGTGAAAAGAATTTAATAAAATTACCATAGTGTTGAGAATTGGCTTCCTCCGTCATCCCAGTGATGGGGTTTAGCTCCTCATGTTGGAAACACGCTCAAAAGAATTTCTCAGTGACCAAAAGTGCTTACAAGAGGTGTAAAATGGGAGAAAATAAATAAAACCGGGTTTATGTGATTAAATTTGTTACAAACCGAAATTTATTCTAAAACGCTATAAATAAACCGTCGATAACACTGTAGCTATACGACCCTTTCTTACGTGTCGTTGTTTCGTTGGGGTAAACGACTGTCTTTCTTGGTCTTTTTTTCTTCGAGCTTTCTTCAATGGCAGCAGCAGAAGATTTCTCCAACTCGATTTTCTCAGCTCTGTAATCTTCCTAAAACTCTCCCCCCCCCTTCTCAACCCCAGAAATCTATTTATACTCATTAAGCCCATCAAATCCCCGTAATAATTCCAAGATATCTTCCCATTACTCGGCAGTGGAAAAAAAATATCTTCGAAATATATTTTCTGATTCTGTTGACTTGTTATAGGATTTGTTTCCTGGTTATCTCTTCTCACGCGTCATCCCTGAGCTGTAGGGATTGTTTCCAGCCAATAGAATCACCCCATGCACGTATCATTCATCCACAGATTCCGAAAATAGAAAAATTGCCCTATTTTGAGAATATCTTCTCTGTTTTGCAACCCACGATTATCTAGCCAAATTTTACCAAATCCAACACCCATACCAGGTCTGTCTAGGTCCTAGGAACAAACCCATTTAATTCGGGCCATTGAATCTCGCTGGAACACCTCTAAATCATCAACCCTAGTCACGGAAGTTCAAGAACAAGTTTCCCGCCAAAACTGTTCAATCAAAAGGTGAAGGTGACCTCCCCCTAGTAATTAGGTTGCCCCTTATCCAGGGTGTTGGGGTCCGCATAACACTTGTCCCTTGGGTGCCTTTAGTAATTTTCTGGGATGTTTTCAACATACTTCTGGGGTGCTTCTGGTACGTTATCTACGGAGGTTCAAATGCCACATTTTGAGCCAATTTTGCCGCAAGAGCTTATTTCTCTAAAAATACCTACAAAGACATAAAATAACAAAATAAATAGAAAAATCGAGTACTAACAATACATACAAATGAGACATATTAGACACATAAATGTGTCTATCAACACCCCCAAACTTATTATTTGCTAGTTCTCGAGCAAAACTAATCTAGAAAATAAAATGACTACACTTAGCACGTGCAGCAAGCCGTTAAACCGCTAGGTGACCCCAGTGGCGGAGTGTTGTCTCCGGAGGGTTTACCAGAGGTGTACCCACAAAACCTTTTACTCCAGACCCTAGCTATCTACGCAGAACCTTGGAAGGCACTAAAGAATATACTTGGTTGGCATACTTATTGACTACAAGAGGAAGTACCCTGATGCGAAATTCCAATTATTGTACACGAAAGCATACTAAAATTCATATAAAGTGACAAAGATCTACTCAGATAGTTTCTAGACATCATAAACCGGAGTCGACCAATCACATGAATAGATTAAGAAGAGAAAAACGTGAATGATATTGGCTAGGGTGAACCTATCCTAATGGACTGAGATACTGGTCTGGACTAATATCAACACACTGGCATATATAAGGGAACCAGTGGTCGATAATCCTAACTCTAGGTCAACTCAGCTGGCATATACAAGGGTACCAGTGGTCAACTTTATTGTATTTATTCCAGTTGGTCTAGTGGTCTGGTCTCAATTTTTTTTTTTTTTTTTTTTAATCTTAGTCACTCTATTTTACCCTAACAATGGTAAAAATAAAAATAAAAGAAGTGATCAGGATTCTTTCGATGTTTCCATCACGAGGATATGGCGAAACTACCATGTTTTCTTTTCTAACACCTGAGCTCTGTGCTTTTATGAATAGACTCTTCTAGATTTTTCCATCTAATCAGATTGGTTCCTCAACTCCTACAACCAAAATGCTTCCATCCACTTAGATTGGTTAGTGCCATCCTTAATAAACATAAATTTCTAGGCTCTGGAGTTTATTTATTGCAACTAAAAAGTTTCTCCCATACCCCTAAACCCTATTCTAACATTGTCCTCAATGTTCTAAAGATGAAATTAAAAACATGAACAGGGAGAAACCGTGACCATTAGAAGGAAATGAGGAAAAATATTACCGTGTTGCATGAGCAAGGGGTACCTCCCAAGGAGTGCTAAGTTTTAAGTCTTCAACCAGATAACAAATACCTCAAAAAGGATCTTCACCTTCCAAAGTCATACACCAATAGCCGAAATAGTTGTGGGTCCATAAGACCAAATAGAGTTAACACCAATATGAGACAACTGCACTGGTTCAGAAAAATGAATAAAAGGAGCACATCCTCATCTAAGGTTTCTGTCAAGACAATTGGGTTTATCTGGAGAAAATAACGAAGCTTCATCTGTGTGTAAAGAGATTCATCTGAAATACTGGCCTCTAATACCTGGGTCACCTCCTGGAAAGAATCAGGAGGATCAGGTTGCGGAGTCTGAATAGACTCAAGTAATATCTCAGATGCACAAGGCTCGAGTCCCAAGTTAGGGGCTTCAATTAGGGACACGTGACGATCACAAAAACCATCACTACCCCCAAACTTAGGGTTTTCACTACTCACAGACAAACCTCTAACGATTGCTTGAATATCTGGATCTTCAGAGTCTCTAAAGTACTCAAGAGCTTTTTCTAGTTCTCTACCCCCAAACTTAAGGTCATCATTATTCTCAGAAAGACCTAACAATATTGCTTGGATTTCTAGGTCCGTAGAGTCTTTAAAATACTCAAGGGCTTCTTCTACAGATTGATCACACGTCTGGTCTAAGAGAATGGTTTCCTCAAATTCATCTAAAGAGTCTCCTAGTAACGTGTCATGCCAGTCATCCTGAACTAAAGTGCTAATCATATTCACTTCTTCTAAATCATCATTCTCAGAAGGTTGCCTAGTAACATTAAACACATTTAGTTCGGTGGTCATATTACCAAAGTATATGTTCATAAGCCCGGTCCTACAATTGATGACAGTGTTAGCTGTGGCTAAGAATGGGCGACCTAAAATCACCGGGATTTGAGCACTTGGGTCCTGAACAGGTTGTGTGTCTAGAACAACAAAATCCACTGGATAAATAAACTTATCAACCTCAATCAGAACATCCTCTATGACACCACGAGGTACTTTAACAGACCTATCAGCTAATTGAAGTGTCATTTTAGTCGGTTTCAACCTACCAAGACCTAGCTGGGTGTAAACATGATATGGAAGTAAGTTAACACTAGCTCCTAAGTCTATTAATGCCTTATCGACCATGTGCTTACCAATTTCACAAGATATGGTGGGGCATCCCGGGTCCTTATACTTAGGGGGTGTTTGGTTCAGAAGAATGGAACTTACTTGACCAGCTAAAAAGGCTTTCTTTTGGACATTAAGCTTACGCTTTCGTGTACAAAGATCTTTAAGGAACTTGGCATAAGCAGGCATCTGCCTAATTTCTTCTAACAATGGAATGTTAATGTTCACCTGCTTAAATGTCTCCATTATCTCGTTGAAAGTCGACTCCTTCTTTGTTGGGGCTAACAACTTTGGATATGGGGCTCTAGGCACAAAGGTAGTCCTATCAGGAATTTCTTGGGACTCCTTAGGAATTGTTTCAGTTTCCTCATCTAAGGGTTCCTTTTGGGAAGTAGAAGGTGGAACTATAGTGTTTCCACTAGGCATGGCTACCTTATTGTCTACCGTTTTACCGCTCCTAAGGGTTGTTATCGAATTCACATGGTTTGATGGTCTTCCACCTACTTGATGAACTCCTCTAGGATTGGGCTGAGTTTGACTAGGAAACTTATCTTTTTCCCTCAAAGTCTCATTTATCTCACTAACCTGGGTTTTCAACTCGGAAATAGCCTGAGAGTTAGCATAACCTATACTCTTACTTTCTTCTATCCCTTGCGCAACCATTTGGTTGATCTTTTCAGAGCTTTTAATAAACTAGGCGAGAGTCTCTTCTAAACTTGTGATCTTTTTATCCGAAAGGTTCTGAAATTGGGGTTGACCTGAAGAGTCCTTAGAATAACCAAAACCCTGGGGAGGCTGAGAATTACTAGACTGACCTTGATTCTGGCCTTTAGACCAAGAAAAATTAGGATGGTTTCTCCAACCAGGATTATAGGTCTCTGAGTATGGGTCAAACTTCTGATGGTTCTCAAACCTAGCATTGTTATAAACAACATGGGCTTGTTCTTCACTAACGTGACCTTCCCAAAATGAGCTATTGGGTTCTATTCCACAACTAGAGACTTGAGAGGCTCTAATTCTATCATTAGGTTCAACAAGGGACCTATTTTTAGATTGACCCATTTCCAAAGCTTCTAACCTTCTAGATAAAGAAGCGAACTTAGCATCTGACCCAAAGCTTGTATCGACCGTATTGGTGTTATTTCTATAGACCAAGAGTCTTTTAGGGGGTTCAACACAAGACTCCCATTGTTGGGATTTTTCAGCTATATCTTCTAAGAAGGAAAGTGCATCATCGGCGCTTTTACTCGTGAATAAACCAGCACTCATACACTCGACCATGGCTTTGGTTGAATAGTCTAAACCTTCATACAAAATTTCAACTAGTTTCATTTTTTCGAACCCATGGTGAGGACATTGCGACAAAAGATCATTAAATCTCTCTAAAAATCTATAAAGGGATTCCCCTTCTTGTTGCATACTGGAACTAATTTTCTGCCTAAAAGATGCGGTTTTATGCTTAGGAAACCACTTTAAGTAGAAAGCAGCGGTAAGTTGGTCCCATGTTTCTATAGACCCAGATGGTAGGTTATTCAGCCATGACTTGGCTTTATCCCTTAAGGAAAAGGGGAACATCCTAAGTTTCAAGACTTCATCAGTAAGGTCCTTAATCTTAATTGTTCCACATATTTCGTCAAAGTCCCTAATGTGAAAGTAAGGGTTTTCATCATCTTTTCCTATGAATATAGGGATCATCTGAAGAATACCAGGATTCAACTCATAAGTAGCCGTAGAGGCTGGCAATTTAATGCACGATGCTCGGTTGGTCCTAGTTGGGTACATGTAGTCTTTCAAAGTAGCCATTGCTGGCACAACTGAAGTACTATCCTCACGAAGAGACAGATTCTCAAAACTAAAGTTTCCGAAAACGGGGCTCTCAAAAGAAGAGTCTTCGAGCTCCCCGCCTTCACAAGAAGAACTACTAGGTTTTTCACTAATTAAACGACCTAGAGTGTCTCTTTGCCAAGCCCGCTCTCTAATGACCTCGGGCATTCACTAGAAAAACAAAATAAAAAGAAAAAGAAAAATCCTAAAAGAAAGGGAGGTTCTAAGCAAACACAAAGCAGGTTGACTCCACCAAAGCAAACCTAGATATTTCTAGCAAACAAAAAGCATGATGGCTCCACTTAGATTGTTTTCTAGACCAGCTTCTAATCCTTCGAAAGGGAATTCGTTACAATCTGAGCAAACCCCTCTAGAATCAATCCGCGTTTAAGTAAGTTGAATAGAGGCGAGGGAAGCTGATGTAGCTTTGATACCCAAGGCCTCACCGCATTACAAGGCGGCGCAGTCACGCATTCAACTCACAGAAACCATCATGAACTTCGAAGAATGCTCAAAAGAGTAACCAATATTTTTTGAACGAGTTTCCTATTAAGCTCGTTACCCTATCGGTCTCATTCTATTCCAAATTTTAATCTTAGGTTCGTGTTTGGTTTTGTTTTCCTAAGGCGGGCAAGAAGAGAACGGTGATGAAATCCGAACCCTTATCTTGTATGGCCAGTCCTTGCCCTTTACTAGGAATTTAAAACAGCCGTTTTCAGTTCCTCAACATATATGAAAACGAAGGAATACAGTAACTCGCTGACAAGGGATTCGCGAGTGTTTCAAAAAACTTACCTCCCGTACCAGACGGGGGATGAACCTTTGTAGTCGACTCGGGCCACGACTCCTATGTCATGTACGAACCCGAGGGGCCGAGGTGATATCGTAATCACCGTCCTTCTCTGCAAACAGTTTAATATTTAAACTACCCTTCCGTAGGGTTTAAAAAAAATAAAATAAGAATGTCCAAGTGTCCAAGTCCAAAGTCCAAAAAAAATAAAAATAAAGTACAGTGCTAAAGAAAAAGAAAATTACAAGAATAGAAAATCCTAATACAATCTAAAAAAGTAAACTCTTTTTTTTTCTCTCTTTTTTATATATAAAAAAAATCTTCTTCTTTCGCTCCTTTTGTTTTGTCTTTAACTCCAAACTTTATGTATTCACCAAAAGCTTTGGCAAATTTTTCTTTCGCTCCAAATTCCAAAATCTGTAGTAAAAAGACAAAACAAAAACGTAAAGAAGAACAAAGAAAATAAAAACCTAAAAAAAAAGAATAAAAATCTAAAAACTCTAGCCTAAAGACAAGCTAGCTCCGTGTCGACGGCGCCAAAAATTTATGGTATTTATCAATGATGTTGTAGTAAAAAGGTTCTTTGAGACTTGTGAAGGAAGATTTTTTAGACTTTATAAAGAAAAATATTAAAACTAGCAAAAATATGCAAACGAAGGTAACAAGATTGAGAGTTACTAGGACTCAGGATTCCACCAAACTCATGTTCATATGGTTCAATTATTAATTCTTTGACAATTATAGCTCCGAAAATAATAACTATTGACTCTAACTCTTTGCCAAGATAGATTTTATAAAACATTAATTGTAAATGGTAAGCATGGGTTATCAAAAAACCTAAGCTAAGCATAACCCATCAAACTAAATCACAACTAATTAATTTAAAATCATAAATCAAATTATATTAATGCAAAAGTCGTGAAAAGAATTTAATAAAATTACCATAGTGTTGAGAATTGGCTTCCTCCCTCATCCCAGTGATGGGGTTTAGCTCCTCATGTTGGAAACACGCTCAAAAGAATTTCTCAGTGACCAAAAGTGCTTACAAGAGGTGTAAAATGGGAGAAAATAAATAAAACCGGGTTTGTAACAGTTAAATTTGTTACAAACCGAGCTGTATACGTAAAAACGCTATAAATAAACTGTCGATAACACTGTAGCTATACGACCCTTTCTTTTTGTGTCGTTGTTTCTGTTGGGGTAAACGATTTGTCTTTCTTGGTCTTTTTTCTTCGAGCTTTCTTCAATGGCGCAGCACGAGAAGATTTCTCCAACTCGATTTTCTCAGCTCTGTAATCTCCCTAAAACTCTCCCACCCACCCCCCCCCACACACCCTTCTCAACCCCAGCAATCTATTTATACTCATTAATCCCATCAAATCCCCGTAATAATTCCAAGATATCTTCCCATTACTCGTCAGTGGAAAAAAATATCTTTGAAATATATTTTCTGATTCTGTTGACTTGTTATGGGATTTGTTTCCTGGTTATCTCTTCTCACGCGTCATCCCTGAGCTGTAGGGATTGTTTCCAGCCAATAGAATCACCCCATGCACGTATCATTCATCCACAGATTCCGTAAATAGAAAACTTGCCCTATTTTGAGAATATCTTCTCTGATTTGCAACCCACGATTATATAACCAAATTTTACCGAATCCAACACCCATACCAGGTCTGTCTAGGTCCTAGGAACAAACCCAATTAATTCGGGCCATTGAATCTCGCTGGAACACCTCTAAATCATCAACCCTAGTCCCGCCAAAACTGTTCATTCAAAAGGTGAAGGTGACCTCCCCTAGTAATTAGGTTGCCCATTATCCAGGGTGCTGGGGTCCGCATAACACTTGTCCCTTGGGTGCCTTTAGTAATTTTCTGGGATGTTTTCAACATACTTCTGGGGTGCTTCTGGTACGTTATCTACGGAGGTTCAAATGCCACATTTTGAGCCAATTTTGCCTCAAGAGCTTATTTCTCTAAAAATACCTACAAAGACATAAAATAACAAAATAAATAGAAAAATCGAGTACTAACAATACATACAATTGAGACATATTAGACACATAAATGTGTCTATCAACACCCCCAAACTTATTATTTTCTAGTCCTCGAGCAAAACTAATCTAGAAAATAAAATGACTACACTTAGCACGTGCAGCAAGCCGTTAAACCACTAGGTGGCCCTAGTGGCGGAGTGTTATCTCCGGAGGGTTTACCAGAGGTGTACCCACAAAACCTTTTACTCCAGACCCTAGCTATCTACGCAGAACCTTGGAAGGCACTAAAGAATCTCCTTGGTTGGCATACTTATTGACTACAAGAGGAAGTACCCTGATGCGAAATTCCAATTGTTGTACACGAAAGCATACTAAAATTCATATAAAGTGACAAAGCTCTACTCAGATAGTTTCTAGACATCATAAACCGGAGTCGACCAATCACATGAATAGATTAAGAAGAGAAAAACGTGGATGATATTGGCTAGGGTGAACCTATCCTAATGGACTGAGATACTGGTCTGGACTAATATCAACACACTGGCATATACAAGGGAACCAGTGGTCGATAATCCTAACTCTAGGTCAACTCAGCTGGCATATACAAGGGTACCAGTGGTTGACTTTATTGTATTTATTCCAGTTGGTCTAGTGGTCTGGTCTCAATTTTTTTTTTTTTTTTTATCTTAGTCACTCTATTTCACCCTAACAATGGTAAAAATAAAAATAAAAGAAGTGATCAGGATTCTTTCGATGTTTCCATCACGAGGATATGGCGAAACTACCATGTTTTCTTTTCTAACACCTGAGCTCTGTGCTTTTATGAATAGACTCTTCTAGATGTTTCCATCTAATCAGATTGGTTCCTCAACTCCTACAACCAAAATGCTTCCATCTACTTAGATTGGTTAGTGCCATCCTTAATAAACATAAATTTCTAGGCTCTGGAGTTTATTTATTGCAACTAAAAAGTTTCTCGTGGAGCATGATTCAGCTATTTAAGATTCCACACCTTTCCAACTTACCCTTGTTCTACAAAAGGGTTGAAGGCCATAAGGCCAATGCCAACGCACTTCACATGCATCTCTGGCTTTGCCTCAGCGTAGGGAATTCATCACTGAATTTCCTAGCTAGCTGAGCAACCGTCATACCGCCGTGTCTTGTCCAGACTTAAGGAATAAGACGTGGACTTAGGCATAGGCCGCAGCAAGCCCTTGCTATTTCCTATGTCACCTCGCTTACCAAGTCTTTGTAGCTTGATAGGAAGTATGAGCATCCACTTACTGGCATGCAACTTAGCCTCATAAAGTATGGCCACAATCATCTCTTGCTTCGAGCTACCGAGCTTAGATGATATGAGGGGCCAACGTGCTGGACCGACAATGCTACAACTCATTGCGGCTGCCTACGTATCCTTCCCTACTCTAAAGGAATCAAGCACAGACCATAGTTCATCCGAATGGACAAGCAACTTAATCCAACTCGTTTGCTAGGTCATAGCTTAGCAAAAATAGTAATGGCATGGTCCGTAAGCCATTCCATCAAAGATGCACAATGATTATGCATCATCGGGTCTGTGCCGTGGCATAGTGATGCCTAAGCATCAAATGCCCCCTCTCAAGGCTACACAACTATAAATGAGCCTTAGGCATCATTTATACACTTTCGGCTAAGCTATAAAGCTTACTTGGTGCATAGTCCGCATATGCACCTTCAACCAACTACCCTTCCCTATATATGTCTTAATGGAATTTCTACAAGTATGGAAAGAAGACCAAAAATCTTTCATCAACTCCCCACAATCTTTGCGTTTGACTGTTCATCACAATCTTTGCGTTCCACCGTCTATCGCAATCTTTGTGTTTCACTGTTCATCGCAATCTTTGCGTTCCACCGGCCATCGCAATCTTTGTGTTTCACTGTTCATCGCAATCTTTGCGTGAAATGATTGCGCTGCAAGCTCAAGGCCACTACCCATCTGGCCTAATGCATCATGATGATGCAACATTGGACTTTTGCCAATATGCCCTCGTGATATGCCTTACTTGGCACCAAACATTGGCCATTTGCCAAACGCATCTCACTATGCAAAGAAGCTTTGGATGAAGCTTCATCTCAGCCCATGGCGCATCTTTCAGCATGCGCCATGCTAAAAATATGGGGTGTCACATATGTTTAGCATTGCAAGAACTGTATCAAACAATTCTAAGACTTTATTGATCACTCAAACACTTATGTGTGTGCATCGTGATTAAATTCTTAGATGTTTAAATGTACATCAAATTGCTTTTAGTTCTTTGGCATACTTTCCAAACCTAACAGTCATTATACACGGTTCCAGAATCGGTTCATAGTATATACTCTTTTTTTTTTGTCAAGACCTAAAAGTGTTTGCTTGATTCTCAAGTTATCTTAGCTTAAATTCTAAGCAACCCCTAGTCTTTGAGAGATATAAATAAAGATGCTCTTTCAACTGGGAAAATCAATCCCCGACACTTTGTGTCCTAGTTAATTCTAGAGTTGTCCTCTATAGACCTAGGTTTCCTCTGAGAAACATAATTAGGTTTACGACTAAAACACTTCGCTTTGAAGATTCGTGAATCCAGTCCGACTATCTTTAGAATGATAGTTCGTGAATCCGGATGTTTCTTTTCTGTTATCGAGATTTTCGTAATCTCTTTTAGGAAAGATAGATAGTAATCACAAAGTTCTATTCGTCTCAGACTTTGTGATTTCTCAAGATAGATATTTGAAAATTGATCTTAATTGAACTTTTGGAGATTGTTCTTGAGAGGTGGTTAAGAATCTAGGTTGCTTTTCGGGAGTGGTAAGTTTAGGGTTTATGAGGTTTGCTAGCTTTGTCTATTACAAACAGACCTTACCTTGATCTTTGAACTAAACGAAAATAAAATAGGCTTATCAGTTAGAGGAAGATTGGTACCAAAACTCTTCACGTAGGCTGAAGCAACTCTTAAGCTGTAAAGGACGTCAGCTAAGGGAATCAGTTGCGTAGAGCCTTACAAGGTTCAAGAGACTTAAGGAGTGCGATCGTAACTAAATCTTTGGAGGGTGGATTCAGTCTCAAATACATTCTAGTCCAAAGTCTGATAGTAGGCTAGTGTTTTTAGCGGCTTAATACAGTTTGGTGTTCAAATCTGGACGAGGTCCCGGGGTTTTTCTTCTATTGCGGTTTCCTCGTTAATAAAACTTCTGGTGCCTTGTGTTTTTCCTTTTCCGCATTATATTGCTTATCTTTATAATTGGATTTACACAAGTTGTACATATTCAAATCTTAGTAGGTACATCCATCTAATTGTAAACAATTACGAGACTCGTTTCGTGTAGAATTTGTATCTTGAAAGATAGATAACAGTTTAATTTGGCAGAATTTCGATTGGATTATTTGGATACGACTAGATTGATCTTGGATATTGATTTTTGAGATCGTCCAGATACTCTTATTAATAATAAGGTTTATGGACTCTTACATATATAGACACTAATTGAAAATAGGTTAGAGATATAAACTCTATATACATATTGTCAAGGATCATTCATTTGGGATCTTGCAATTGTATTAGGTTCTGTCCATAAAGGTTGCCAAACTAAAAAGTAGATGGTGTACTTGGTACCCCTGCATTTTCAGTTGTTAAGACTTCAGCAAATCAACTCCTTTGGATCGTAATTCGAAATAGTAAATAACTAACATGTTTCAATAACCTCTACATCAATCTCCTAGATCAACAAGTTAATCAGAGAAACATGAAGATGCATGTTTTTGTATCGAATGATCGAGTTTATGAAACAAGTAACTACATAATTTTATGATCAGATTATTGATTTAATTCTACCTCCATACTTTATATGTTCTTGATCTTTGTTTGTAGATGATTATCTCCTAGTCTAATTGGTGATTATCGAGTTATCTCTAGGTTGGTGATCATAACTTAGTAAGAGAGGGAGAGAGTCAGTGAAATATAAATCTTATTGATTTAGTTGGACTGAATCATACATCTTAGTTTACAAAGTGATCCTTCGACGTCTTATATACAATTAGTTTAGCGTGTAACTCGCGTTAAACATATTAATACAGAAGGAACACTTATTCCTAGATGGATGTGACATCATAATCCACTCAGGCTTTACTTCGTTAGTAGGTTAGTCTCTCAACCTGTGATCCTCAAAGTATTATGATCTTTAGTTTGCGATCCTGACAGCCTTGGTCTTGTCTTCACTTTTTTCTCCAGAACTAGCGTCTTCCACGTGTTATCATATTTTGTATCCTGTCTCATCCTCTGTTAAGTCTTTATGTTCAGATCATGCTTGATGTGAGGACTTATTCTTCAATCTTGACATGATCTTCTTCTTAGCTGTCAGTTGCTGATAGATACTCTATTTTGTCATCTACAATGAATTTAGTACAAAGGCTCTCCTATTTAATATATATAAACTCCTTGTTCGTCAGATAAACTAAGATAAAGACTATCGAAATAAACAATCTTAGTTGAAAAACTATCAAAGTATATCTCAAATATAAACACTTATGTATATTGCTGATCTATACAACAATCTTTAAAGTTTATGTGAGATAAATAACTCATAGGAATGCAGTCAATCAAGCATACAAGAAGTATATCACAACTATCGAAATAGTAAAAAGAATCTTTTAGTCTCAATCTTTAATCTTCAAAGTACCTGCACAAACAACTTGATTCCTACTAATGATAAATCACACACAAAATGGAGTCTGTTAACAATGGATGATGACTAGTCCTATCTTCAGATCTTAAATCAATAAAGCAAATCCGAAATTATCAATCCTTGAACTAGTTCAAGTGACCTTATATAAAAAAAAGTATCACAATATAAACAAACTAGATCTATCAAGGTTCAACTTCATCGTTAGTCAATCATATCTGTTAGAGCACTGCTCGGTGGAACTCGCCAGTTTTTCTATCTCAAGCTTGTTGTCAATGTTAGTAGCACAAAACTATATCTTGATTTATATTCTACTTAAGTCAAGTCTCGGGCTAGGATTAAATTATCGTAGTTGAGAATCAGGCATCTCTGAATGACCCTCGAAGATTGAAGACTGGAGATCAAACGAAGACATTTGGAGAACTTCAAAAACTGAACCATTTTATTTACTCATATAAATTACCATTATATCTATATGAGACTATGTCGTATGACTTCTAGTGAATTTAATATATCAAAGAAGAAATTTCGAGTCAACCTTGTCTTGTTAAACATCTTGAAATATGATTCAAGCAATAGATGTTCGTTGGTCCTTAGCAATCTTAGTTCGCAATAATTTATTATTCAGTAACTATGTTTGTAGATCATTTGAAAATTACCTAACCAATGATATTTATATCTATGGTGATTGCGAAAGTTTCACACATCAAAATCAAGTTTTCAGAACTACTGAAATCTCGACTCCGGGTAGGTACGCATGTCCAATACGCTTACCATGGATATGTAAAGTTTCGGAACATAGGTAGGTACGCATACCCAGTATGCGTACCATCGTGTTCTGAATTCGAGAATAAGGGGAGGTACACACACATAGTACCATCTCAAGTGCCTGAGTTCGTGAATAGCCTTAGGGTAAGCATACCCGGTACACATACCTTGGCCATCTCATTTATGAACTATTTCATATGTGCACATACCCTTTCACATACCTACCTTGTATGAATTAGCAGATTCTCATGAACTATTTTCACAAATATGTTTAAAATTATGTTAATGATGGATTTTTGACGAAGGATAAAATCGACAAATTGCTTCTACATTTTTACATGTCTCTGACTCGCATCAGAAATATAAAAATTCATATAGAATTAAAATAAAATCATTGTTACTGGCATCTCTGACTGATCATGTAGCCTCTTCAAAGCATAAATACATAGTGGCAATATTATAGCCTTGCTCGGCCGAGCTTTCAATATTTTATATAATTTATACCTAGTGACTCAATATCCTCTTCTGTATCCAAAAAACTAACTCTGTTGAAACTTCAAAAAATCGTTGGTGTTTGCGACCAATTTTCCCAGATGTTTCATCATTATACAAAATATGATTCAAAACCATTATAGTGATTTTACTATCATATACCTCGTTTTTGAAGCAATATAATGCTCCTAGATAGATTACATACTAGTATAGAGTGACTAATTAATTGATTCTAGTGTTATGTTCATCAATTTAATTCCAAGAAAATATTTTACTTTCCCCAAAATATATTATTACTTCAATTTGTGGATTTTCTTTAGATAAGAGGTGTTTGACCTCTCATTCTTTAGATAAGAGAAAGATCTAACTTTTTCAAAAATAATTTCTCAATTCGGAGTCCGTTTGATAGGTGCAAAGGACCTGACATCGAGAATTAAGAACTTTAGAGGAAGAATTCTGTAGGTTTTTAGCTGTCATGTAGTCGAGAGTTTCGGCCGCCATTTACATCCCATCGGATTATTGTGACCATTTAGTATGTTGTAGTAGACATCCATATGAATTATTTTGTATATATCTCAACCCTAGATTCTTCACCAATTAGCGCCAGTTTCAGTTCTTCCGGAGGGCAATGTAAAAGACATTTATGACGGAGTTTTGCAAAACGACTCGTAACCTTTCTAAAATACTTGTCATGTCTCAAAATAATTTTTAATGAATGCTTAGTTACTTATGAACATGTTTTTATGATTTGTACTGCTTGAATCATTTTTTTTCTAATTATGACGCTTTTATGATTTTTCAGCGGGTGTACGACCCAAATTGAGAAAGACCTGAGGAGGGAGTCTTGGAGATTACCATGGGTGATGTCATGAACTCACCTGTGAGTTATCTTTTGATGTATTAGCACCATCAGTAGACTTGGAGGCCTTCTTGGTTAACTCTGTGTGGAGTTGGCGTTGTTCTGGTAACATTTTCTCTATGAGTACCTTCAGATATGTGAGGTTCTCCTTCTTGGCGGTATTCGTGCCTTCTTGTGTTTCAGCAAGAGCTTCTTGTCTTTTCATCAGTTTTGAGAGGCTTGGTGATGTTTGTCTATGCATTTCGAAGAATGATTTGTGTTGTTATACTGTGGTGTTACCGGAATTGAGATTGGTTGTTGGACCGAATTGAGGTTAATGACTGAACTAGATCTAAGATCCACCCTTTTTTTTTTAAACGGTTGAAGAATTGAATTAGTTGCCGAGAGGTAGATCTCTGGATGGGATCGCCAATTGTTAATACCCAAAAATTATTCATAGGTAAAACAATGTACTATCAAAATACTTTCTTTAGGTTCAAAAATCAAAATCGTACAAAACGGGCCTAAACCAAGAAATTGGTCTTCATGTTTTGCTTCGGTTTCAATGAGAGAAGATGGGTTGATCTTAGGGGAGGGAAAGAAAATAAATTTTAGAAAATCAGTGGTGATTGAATTGTTGAGTGTGATGTTGTAGAACTATGAATGAAGTAGAGCTTGAAAATGATAAATTTGTTTTGTCTTTTTGAATAGGCAGAGGCGCCTATTTATAGTCGTTGGGAACACTCACTATTTCCTCATAAGTAGTGGAAGTCGTGAAGAGGTGGGGAAATGGAGATAGTGGAGGTAATGGTAAAGTTACGCCCATTATGCTAGGGAAGTATCCTGAATCCTGTAAACTATTACTCCATCACTCCTTTAACCGCTTTTAACTGCCAGCACTACTTGTTACTTCCTTATCATGGGGTTTTGCCACACCGTATGTTGTTGTAAACCACCAGACCAATACCCATGAATAATTCCCCCATGTAACATGTTTTGATTTCTTGTAGGAATTAGTAAGTGATGGATTGTCTCATGTCTTGTCCAGGATGCTACAATGTATTTGACTAAGTAATCATCCTAAGCTATCCAGACCTTGTAAAAATGACATAGCTTGAATAGATAACTCATATCCATGGTTATGTGTGACTAATAAGAAGTTTGTAAGATGAAGCATAACATGTCCACAACCTGGGAGGTACGTCCAAGTTGGCCATGGTGGATTAGGAGGTTTGGTAGCACTGGCCACCATCCAACGCTGTCTAAGGACGTTGGCCAATGACTTGGGAGACTAGCCAAGTTGCCTTGGAACATTGGTCAATGGCTTAGGAGGCTGGAAAAGTTGCCTTGGAAAGTTGGCCAATATCCCAAGACGCTGGCTATGTTGGTTGGTGGCCATGGCCACGAACTTTGGTGGGACCGACAAGTTGGTGGCCACGACCACGAACTTTGGTGAAACGGACAAGTTGGTGGCCACAGCCACAAACTTTAATTATGATATGCGGCCAAGTTGGCATGGAAATAGGACCTCGTCCATGTTGGCCTTGGAAACTGGCTATGTTGGCATGGATATCGGACCTCTCCCCATGTTATCCCGGATATTTGGCATGGTAGCTTGGCCATGGCCAAGCGTAGTTGACGTTGGCACTTTGTTTGTACCATGTAAAACACATTCAAGGAATTCAACCGTGGAATTTATGCGACATGAAGTGATGTCCAATGTAACTTCGTATTAAATAGTGTGCTTTTAATAGTACTTCTATTCGAAATGGCATGGTGGCTCATTTTGAATATTTATAATTTTTAAAATCAATATACACTGATTAATACATGTCAATATGTATGGTCGTGCATAAAATAACGAAAGTTTAGCAGAGTGAAGCTCTGAAATCTCGCAGGTATACATAAGAAAGCTACAAGGCCAGTATGGCCATTAGATGGATATGCATTCTCAATTCTCTTGCGAAATACAATATAAAAGTACAAGTCCCTAATTCTGATAGCGGGCCAGGAATTTACTCATATTCATGTATAGAATACTGAGAGTTCAGCTGGGTGCAATCCTAGTTAAGGATGCACATGGGCATGTACAGTCCGGGTTTCTTATGAACCCGGAATCTGTACATGGAGTTGACCGGTACCTCATTTTGAGTACATGTACCTATACTTATACCTGAGTTGTACCCGTACTTGTAAGACCGGTCTGGTACAAGATCGGTACCGGGTTTTTACTTAATTCAGATAGTGTTTCTTCCCAATACAGCTAACACATTCTTCTCTTCTTTTGGAACTTCAAGTAAACTATCCAATGTTTTATATTTCGCTTCCAAATGACCGATCTAATAACTCTAATAAATTTGATTGAATAGAATTTTCTAATTCATTCTTAGAACCAATTTTAGCATAATTTATAATTATAAGAACCAACAAAGTTATAAAATGAGAATCGGATTGATGCCCAAGGGTAAATCCCATCTCATGAAAAATCAAAATACCCATTGTACAGATTGTCAGATCTATTAGAATTGGCAATCGGAGATTGGTATCATTTTTGCTCTTGACACACGATATCCTTTTGAAGAATTTTATCAAACAACTCTTGTACCAGTGCCACCTTCATGATTTTCTACCTTCCAAATGAGTAAGCAACGTACTTCAGTTTTAATGAACACCCATTGTTTTGAATTCACAAACAACTAGTTAAATCCATATGCATGTCTAATTCATTCAAAACTATATAACAAAACTTAATCTCATCCATTCGTTATCAATTTCAATGGTAGAAGATCCCAACTCATCTTGTGATTTCACGACCACTATCAGATGATGATTACGCCGAATTGAACCGTGATTATTTTGGACTTGAATAATCATCTGAAGAAGAAGATGATGGTGGTGGTATCCTTTTTTGTAATGCAGAAGAAGGTAGGTGGTACAACTAGAGAGAAAAGAAAACAGAAGAAGGGAGTGAAATATATTTACTTACTCTTAACTTAAAATCAACGGCCCAAATTTAAATTTATTAATTTTATCAATGGTTGATATTGATCAGGTTTTTGGGTACCGGTTCGATCGGGAATCATATCAGAACCGGTACTTGTACTCCTTCTATACCGGTTCTGAAAATGGGAACCGCTACCTGTACTCCCTTCACCGGTACCGGTTCGGTTCCGGTCTTTTTTTCCGGTTCTGGTCCGATACACCGGTTCCGGGCCGGTTCCTGTGCAGCCTTAGTCATAGTACATATATAATTATAGATATGTCTCTGATGCAGGTTCAGAGGCGATTTTACAAGTTTTTCCCTTGTCAAAAAGCACCATCAACAATCTTGTTCTTTCTGTTATTGAGGTTTTAGTATTCTCTTTCACGAAAGAGATATATAAAAATCACAAAATTATCTTCATTTAAGACTTTGTGGTTCCTCAAGATAGATATCTGAAACTCTTCTTTATTAATCAGTTTAAGATTGTTCTTAAGAGGTGGTTAATAATCTAAGATTCTCAGCTAACCGAGTGTAAGTGTTCCAGATTTTTGAGCTTTGCTAGCTTTGTCTATTGCAAACAGATTTCCAAGTCTTGATCTATTTGATCTAAAGGGAAATCAAATAGGCTTATCTGTTAAAGGCAGATTGGTATCCAAAGTTTTCACTTAGGCTGAACTAACTCTTGGGTCGTAAAGGACGTCATCTAAGGGAATCAATTGCGTAGAACCTTGTGAGGTTCAAGACACGTAAGGAGCACGATTGTAGTTGAATTGCTTGAAGGGTGATATCAGTCTCAACTATATTCCAGTCCAAAGTATGATAGTAGGCTAGTTTATGTAGTGGCTTAATACAGTTATGTGTTCATATATAGACGAGGTCCCGTGGTTTTTCTGCTATTGTGGTTTCCTCATTAACAAAACTTATTGTGTCTTGTGTTTTTCCTTTTCCACATTATATTGTTTATCTTTATAATAGGATTTACACAAGTAGTACATAATCAATCCTAGTAGGTACATCTTTATAATTAAGATCAATTATGAGACTTATTTTTTGTAGAATGTACATATTAAAAGATTGATAACAAATTTTACACTTGGCAAAATTAGGATCTGAATATTTTAATACGACTAGATTGATCTTGGATATTGATTTTTGAAATCATCCAAGTACTCTTTGAAAAAGCAGGGGTCTAACAACCACACCCAATATTTCGTTTGGCAATCTGAATAGACAAACTCCAGTATACTTTCAAGAGAATCAACTAGACAATTAGACTCAATCTAGTAAAAAGTATATCAAAGATTTTTATATCGCTATCTCTCAATTCAATCTGCAATCAGCAAATAGGAATTTGTGAGCCCGATTGAATATAAGAGAAATAACTTGAACGGTACCAAAGACCAATGTTCAAGGATCAATCAATTTCAATCAACAACCAAAGGTTGGATTTACCAATTGATCAATTCAACGCACAACCTGTGATATTTCAATTATATAACAAAATATAATGCGGAAAATAAATAACACAGACACCAGAATTTTGTTAACGAGGAAAACCGCAAATGCAGAAAAACTCCGGGACCTAGTCCATATTTGAACACCATACTGTATTAAGCTGTTACAGACACTAGCCTACTACTAATGAACTTCGGAATGGACTGTAGTTGAACCCTAATTAATCTCACATTGATTTAAGGTACAGTTGCGCTTCTTACGTCTTTGATCCCAGCAGGATACTACACACTTGATTCCCTTAGCTGATCTCACCCACAACTAAGATTTGCTACGACCCAAAGTCGAAGACTTGATAAACAAATCTGTCTCACATAGAAAAGTCTATTGGAATAGATAAATCTGTCTCCCACAGAAATACCTACGAGTTTTGTTCCGTCTTTTGATAAATCAAGGTGAACATGAACCAATTGATATACCGGACTTATATTCCCGAAGAACAGCCTAGAAATATCAATCACCTCACAATAATCTTAATCGTATGGTAGCGAAACAAGATATTGTGGAATCACAAACGATGAAACGAAGATGTTTGTGACTACTTTTTATCTTGCCTATCGGAGATTAAATCTCGAATCAATCTTAGAGAAGATAGTACTCAAATACGATAGAAATAGCAAGATCATATCACGAAACTACAAAGAAAATAGTTGGGGTCTGGCTTCACAATCCCAATGAAGTATTTAAGTCGTTAACCTACAGGGTTTCGTGAAAAACCTAAGGTTAAAGGAGAATTGACTTTAGCTTATATAACTAGTATCACACAGGAGGTATGGGAAATAGATTTCCCATTTGCTAGAGTTCTTCTTTATATAGTTTTCAAATCATGGTCTGCGATCTAAGTTACCTTGGTAACAAAGCATTCGGTATTCATTGTTAGATGAAAACCTGATTAGATTCAAGATAATATCTTTCAACCCTTAGATCGAACTTAGATTGTTATACACAAATGAAATGTACCCTCATTTAGGTTTAGTAACGGTACCTAAATGTGTACACCATGTTGGCTCAACCGTAGTTAACCGAGGTTAGCTATATGAACACTCACATATCAACCTTATTCATCTTAACCATAACTATCTCAAATAACTCAAATGAAACTAGTTAAAGAGTTATTCAATTGTTATATTCTCATAGAAGTATACAAGAACACAATTTAAGCAAAATCGGTTTGATTCACTCGAATCAATTCATGAACATGATAACCACGTTTTGCAAAGAATGTATTCCTTAATATATAAATGTATTAGTTCATGAGCCATCCGATTTTAGAACTTTAACCACTCAAGTATGCAAACGGGTACGCATACTTAAGTAGCCAGTCTGAGTTTGGGTTCGCCAGTATGCAAATGGGTACGCATACTTAGTACACTTCCAAAACCCAACAGAAATTCCCGGACCTATACCTTACGCAAGTATGTGTACCGGTATGTGTACTTGGTACATGGAATTTCACAACTACAAGTACGCATACTTTAATTCCGGTCATGGAGCACATACATGCATGAATGCACACTATGTTTATAATATGATGATGATTAAGTATTCTAAACTCTTATTTAATCATTGAAACTTTCTTGGAGGATGACAATAGCCTTTTTCACACACTATTATGATCAAAGCAATTTTTAAGTTATTGAAATAATCATATAACGAAACATTCCAAGTCTACACCAAATGATTGTATCACACAAACCATATAAGATGTTACTCGACGATTTTCACATGATCATCTTTTGACTTTCGTCAAGAATATAATATAAACTTGGTTTAAGTGAAAGCTTACAAACACATATTTCGAGAAATATGTAAGCGAGTTAAACTCATCTAGAAATCTCAAATGTGTATAATCGACAACTATATAGTGATACGACTTTTGTATCAATATAGGAGATAGAGTATAAATAGACTTTCCAAGTGATAGATGAGTTTTAGTCTCCAAATACCTTTTGTTGATGAAGTTCCACAAGCTCTCCTTAGTAGTTCTTCATCTTCAATTGATGAATGCCGTGAAGTCTAATGCTCAACAACACAATCTACCCTAGTCCGAGACATTACTATAAGTAGACTAGAAATCAAGACTTACAGTTTTGATCACTAATATTGACAAACAAGCTTGAGATAGCAACGCTTGCGATTTCGACCGAGCAGTGCTCTAACAATCTCCCCCTTTGTCAATTTTAGTGACAAAACTATCAATATATATGGATTACAAAATAAATAAACTTTGTAGCTTCTCATCCAAATGTTTGATCTTCTTGGTTCTTCAACATTACTCGAAATCTTCGTCACTTGCAAGTACTCCAATGATTCCACATGTGTTCAACTATGTATCACTGTTGTTGAAGATCCGTAGCTATCACAATGAGAAAACAGTCGTTCTCAATCATTGTTATACAGTATCATAGTATCATTATACAACATCAAAGTCCAATTGTATCACAACTTTGACAACAATACTATGGTGATATGTATCACTCCCCCTTAGTTAATATTTCATCTCAACATGAAAACCACTCCTCCTTACATAATGATTTGTAAACCATATGTATTTGTAGCATGAACTACACATTAATTCTCCCCCTTTTTGTCAATATAAATTGGCAAAGGTGCGAAAACTAGTGGGATCCTCATGAAATTTTCATAGAGATACTTCATGACCAAAATAGAACAACATACCAACTTGTTTCGATGATTTCACATAGTCGAAACTTAGTGTATTCATCAAGGAGTTTATAAAGATACAAGATAACCCCTACAATATTCCACAACCACACTCCCCATAAAGATTTGGCAATTAAGCACAAGTTCAATCAAGAACTCTCCCCCATAAAATGTCATTGCCGAAAGAACAACAAGAGCGACCTTACTTTTACATGAAAAGAAGGATTTACTTGGACAATAAAAAATCACATAAGAATATGAATTTGTATCTAAAAAATCTCAATTGAATTAACCACAAGAAAAATTATCAATTCAATTGGTCATGCTCAACATAAGAGAGCTTACGGACCAACACAATATATGCACAAAGATGTGGATCAGAGAAAGACCAATACTACGGAACAATCAAAGATTCATTCTATTTTTCATCACTATTTGCACAATTACATATAATATAATTAATCTTTGTAAACAAAAGTTCATCCTTTCTTCCATCGATATTTGCATAAAAGGCTTAACATTTGTATTCAAAAGTTCATTCTATCTTTTATCAATAATTTCATACTGACATATAATAGAGATAAGTTTTGAACAAGTATGGGACAGTCAAGGTTCATGGACGTAAACAACATATCCCATAACAATTTGCAATATATAAAACCATAAAGATACTGCAAAAATCATCTTCCAAATAAATGTTAGAATTTAAACAAATAAATCTAAAAACATTGCAATATGAAAACGTTGGCAATAGCTATGTGTACTCACAACAATGGCTATTCCAAACCCTAGTTATCCTTCTTAAAAACACAAGAATAAATCTCATAAGAAGTTTCCTAGACAATATTATTGCTCTTTGATAACTTCATACCTTTCAATGAATCCATCATAGAAGGTGTCATTGATTTCCTTGATTTTCTTGACCATGGAAACCCCATGATCATGAGTTAGAACACTAACTTTACGATCAACAACATGAGCAATTTGTCTAGCTTTAACACAGTCCACGATGAGTTTCTTTTGATTCCTTTTCAAGATCTATTGATTAGCAAGGATTCTGGCCTGACCACCCAATAGATGATTTATTTGCAGTTGAAGATTTGCAAACTAGACCTTTGAATCACCCTGAAAACGAGTTAAATCCTTGATAGATTCATCAATCCAGGTGTTGTGCTCTTTCCTTGCAAGCATCTTCTTCAAAACGATTTCTTGAACTAAACCACGTCCTTGAGTGTCCTCCTCCATGTCAAGACTCACAATCTCTTGAGATCTTAAATAGTTCTCCATATAATTTTTTTTAGGGATGGAATAACACAATATATAATATATATATATATATATATATGTGTGTGTGTGTGTGTGTGTGTGTGTGTGTGTGTGTGTGTGTGTAAACAGAAGAAGAAATCTCTTGTTATAGAAACCCTATGAACTCATATGAGGGGATACGAACGTTCGTGGACCGATCACATATGAAGAATGGATTTGGAAAGGAAAAACCCAACAAAAGGAAACACACTATTTTATAACAATGCTCAAAAAGTTAGAGCATGATACATGATCAGCAAGATCAAGAACTCAAATAGATAACATAAAAATGCATAAAAACATACAACTAATCTTAAGACTCCCACGATCATCATCCTTGAAACTCTCAAGATAGATACAAGGATGAACTTACCTGGAATCAGGCAAAGGAGTGAGAAATGTTCTCACTATGAATTATGAGAGAAGAGTTGTACAAATATTTTGTGCGTTTGTGTCGTGTATTCTCTTCTTTCCATTGATTATAACTTTTTCCATGAGGATTAGTCATAAGCCCTTTTAGAGATCCATCAGAAGGACTTTTCTGAGGTTTAAGTCTATGACCTCTAGAGATCGGTTCCAGAGGAGAAGAGTTGAAGGACTTCCATCTTCTCAATATAGACTTTCCAGACTTGTTCTTATAAGCACAGGGAATGTGTTCATTCGGGTCACAAGAGTTTAATCCATAAAAAGGAACTTGCCACCTGTGATGATTTCTTGAAGAGAGATCATTCTTATAAGAATTCTGGTTTTCTGTAGGAAAGAAATTCAATGTTGATGTCTTCAGACGATTTACTCTGTTGACAGTAAAAAGAAACAAATTATGAAGATCAGAGATTTGTTTCCTTTTAGCAAAACAATGAAGAGCATAGTGATTCTTTTTCCCACAGAATGAACAACATTGTGGATTAGAAACATAATTGCCTTGACTAGTAACATTTTTCGGCACATGCGAATTTTGCAAGTGATTCACGGTGGGTAATTCCTTGAAGGGAATTTTTTTTTACGCTGGGCAAAACCTTGTGAGTACCGGAGGAAGGTACAGAAGATGACTTATTCATCAAAACAGAGTTTTCCTTTTCCAAGGTATTACACTGTTCTTGGGCACATCGAAGAGATGCAACAAGTTTCTCTTTTTCAACACGATGATTCTTTATTTCTGATGAATGAACCTTGATTAAACGTTCTTCTCTAATTGAGTTCTCTCTAACAGTATCTTCAAGCATACTAATCTTTTCATGCTAGAGAGTAGTTTCTTGAACCAATTTTTCGATATTGTTAGAGAGAGATTCAATAAAGCAATAGAGTTCACGTTATCTTTTAAGAGATTTCTCAAATTCATCAATGAGCTGATAATTCTTATTTTCAAGAGTCTTGATTTTAGAACCTTGAAAATCAATGATATCAGCAGATTTTTTTAATGATCTGGTGAGTTCCATTTCAGATTCTGATGCAATGTCAAATTTCTCGTTTTTCCCTCTGGAGTCGGAAGAATCTGCTAAGGAGTTATCCTTTGAGTGAAAACCAAGATTTTTTGCATTGAAAAGGCGAGGGTATCCAAATATACCTCAACTTAAAACTTTTCCTTCATATAAGTCTTTTTTCCGAAAGTGATTGTCCATGGACTGAGTCGATACAATGCAACTAATCGGTTCACACTTCGTGTGATCGTCTATGGATACGATATCGAGACAATACAACAACGAAGTATATTTACTTGATAAAAAGGTTTGGACTTAACCAAACTCAATAGGATTCACGTATCAAGTAAATAGGAATTAACGTTTGTGCAATTTACTTTAATTATAATAAAACAATGATAATGTGGAAATATAAAGTAAATGACACATCAAGATTTTGTTAACGAGGAAACCGCAAATTCAGAAAAAACCCCGGACCTTTGTATAGTTGAGACCAGCAAGATTTTGAATACTCTCAGGATTAAGCCGCTATACAAAATATACCAACTTCGTATAGTTGAGACCAAGCAACTAAACCTATAGTTTACCTAGTTCCGTGTGTATTCCCACACCTACAACCTATAAACAAGTCACGAACTTGGACCAATTCCTTTGGTTCGTATTCCAAACAGTAAAGGAATAACAAATCCGTTTGGTATCAACTCTCTTCAACCAAGTGATATGAGTTGCACAAAGGCTCTTCTGTTTATCTTAACATAAACTCCTTTTCCAGGTTCCAAGATCTATCTTATGTTCAATCACCAAAAGGTAATCGTTAAGATTAATCCAATCAACACTCTTAATCCAAAGAACAGTGTTGATGTCGATCTTCTTAATTAATCAATCCAATCTACCACAAGGATAAACCGATTATTAATTGGATCCACTTTTACCAAAACAAATATTGTGCACACCAAAGATTATAAAACCAAGTCAGAAATCTTCTATCTCTTCTTTGTCTTCAAATCTTCTTAAATATTCAATAAACACCCGCACATAACTACTTGAATCTCTTGTGATCAATCACACACAGAACAGAGTCTGTTAACAATGGATTATCACAAGATCGTCTTTAGATCTAACAACAGTCTAAAGATCCCTGTCGAAACCTTGAACTAGTTTGAGTGAATCTTATATCAGAAGAGAAGATTCTAAAGCACAAATAAACTTGGTGCAATCAAAGTTCAACCACCGTTAGTCAATCAAATCAATATGAAAACTAAAGATAAACCGCAATATCTAGTTTCCCACCAATGGGTCGCACTAGAGCTTCTCAATCCCAAAGAAGACTTTAAATTGAGCGGCCGTAAGAGATTTCACCTAATTAGATTACTCTCATCTTCGATTGGCGGCTTCACCAGTAACATTACAACAGAGGAAGTTTACTGTCACAAAGGATTAGTTTGCTATAAATGCAAACTCAAAGTATTTATAGACAAGGAAGTTTGGACACCAAGGAATTTCCAAAACCGAAAATATTCTCAAGATATTTTTCCATATTAACCCAAAATCGGTTTTCATAATTCCTGTGAATGCACTGTCCAAATATAATGATCGAAATCTCCTTGGAAAATCTTTAACTGGAAAATGCACATTACTGATTCTTATTTTCCATATATAATTAAAAACCTTAATTAAAAGATTCTTAACTTACTTAAATTTGATCTTGAGATTTACTTCCTTCTTAGCTGTTAAGGAATATCTTTGATCAATAAAAGAATACACATTAATGTGCGTGTTCAAAGTGTGTCAACATATTTCTCTTGCAAGTCCTTTTTCATACTTACTCACTTGAAACCGATTTACCACACTTCCAAACAAGTTTAGAATTGGTTCATCTGACTTTCAAGAACTATGTGATTGATCAAGTAACACTCAATCACAAACCATGGATGTAACGGTTCTACCAAAACAAATTTCAGTTCTACCAAAACAAATTTCAGTTCTACCTCCATGTGAGTACCATGCATAATTACACTAGCTTAGCATAATTCGGCTGACTAGGTACTAGGATCGGTTCCCCACATATATTTGGTATCTAACTTGTATGCACTGCACATGTCCATAAGATCGGTACCCCCTTGCCTAAAAACATGTTGCACATGTTCATAGTATCGGTTCCCCTTTCTTCTATAAACCTTACTAAACCTCATACAAGGATCGGTCCCCCTTGTGATGTACTGCACCTCTTCATAGGATCGGTTCCCCTTTCCCAAATTTGGTCAGACACTCACAAACCCGATCATACCCCAGGTGATTACTTAAGATCGGTTACACTAATAAAATTCATACCAATACATAAGTCAGGCCTCATGTGAATAGTTTTACCAAGAACACAAACAAGTCATGAGCGGTTATACTAATCACACGTATTGGTCGTTCATAAGATTTGCAATGAAGATCATCCCCAATAACGCCTGGCGATTTCCTTTTCGGTTCACAACACATATCATGAACTTAATTCCTTAGAAAACATGTAAACATTGTTCCCTATGATGAAATCCTCACCTCATACCCATACATAATCACAATAGCATTCATACGATTATGTCGATGTCTTATATAGAAAGTTTAATGGTTAAGCAAGAAACTTCATACTGTATTCCTTAATACTATATCTATCTAGAGTGTTCATGCTTCGCAGTTTTATGTTTTCAATATGCACGACTTGAAAGATACGTTAGGGAATGAAACAGTTTAAGTCAAATATCACTAACTTCAAGTGGAAGGATGGTGTTGTGGTTGTAGCTCCGTACTTCTTCACTTCTTCAAGTCTTCACTAAAATATGACAACCAAACTTGACATTCCAACGCTTGGTGGGTTCAACCGAGCTATTATCTAACAATCTCCCCCTTTGTCAATTTTAGTGACAAAACTCTTACAATCATATGGATAAACAAATTACAATAATTCATTACACATACGCTTGATTCTCGAATTCAACAGCACATAACCTGCATTAATTCAATCCTTAAAATTCCTATGTTGACATTATAATAACAAAGCTCATACTCCCCCTAAAGGTGAGATAGGTATATTTTCAATACGCACGTCTTTGTTATCCCAATCATATGATATGTTACTCCCCCTTAGTCTGTGCTTTTCCTCATTCGTTAGATAAGCGTTTCAATCACCATTGTCCTCTTCCCTAGTGACACCAATCAATATAAATTTGATACCAACATCACATGTTTACTCCATATATTTCTCCCCCTTTTTGTCACAAAAATGAAAAAGAAACAAAAAAATAAAGGACAACACGAAAAGGATCTTACAAATCTCAAGATAGACTTGCAACCTGTTGATTCAAGCACGAGGGTTCCACATACCATTGTTGATAACCAATATCAAAACCGAAACTACAAAGTAAGTATGTTTTGATATGTTATCATGGAAATGATTGCCCGAAGAAATTTTCCCAAATAGTTTAGCAAACCAAAAATTAACTAAGCAACTTAGTTCCTTTGCTAAACCGATTGTATAAATACAACCGCTTCATTTGATAAGACCAAAACAAAGATAAACTCAATTTTTCCCATCAGGTTCTAATTATCCATATAACCTAGACCTTTAGATTTTAAACAAGCCAAATACTAGGTTAGTTAATTAGCATTTCCTTGCTTAGGATTTCGGCTAGACTTGAATAACCGAAACCTCCACTTTGATAAGTCTAACTAAGATCAGAATTAACTTAGTTTATCTTATCCGGAATCGAATTGGACTAAACAACTCGTCCCGTCAATATATTCATTCGTTAAGCCATAAATAATTCATACAAACCAATAAATCAACTTGCATAATTATTCACCTCAACCGGTAGCAATTGAAACAACATATATCATTAAAGTTCCACTATTGCACCGATATTTTGTAAGCCTAAACAATTAATACCATACAATAAAGCAAAATAACAATTGTTTTACTTAACTGGAAGCAATTGAAATAACATAAACATTAAAGAACCACAATTGCACCAAACTTTTGTAAGCCTAAACAATTGATATCACACAACAAAGCAAGATAACAATAGTTTTACTTAACCGGAACCAATTGAATCACACAAACATCCACACATACATAATGGAATAAACACATCAATTGTACCGACAATTTCGTTTAAGAAAAAGAAATATATATATATCAAATAAAAATAGGCTTTTCTGAAAACAGGAAAACAATTAACTAACAAAATTGTTACCTCAATTTCGTATCCAACTTATCCAATATGATCGCATCTTCTTCTTCCAGGGAGAATTGATATCGAAATACCATTATGTTGTCATCCTTATGCCAAAAACAAAGGAATAACAACAACCAACCTTACCAGAGAAAGGTTGAAAATCGGTTTTAACAATTGCAAGCAAAAGTTAAAAACCGTTGTAACACATATGCTTTTATGCTAAACCAAAACCGATTCAACATATTGTGACTTTTTCACATATTATTTCTACAGGAACCCCTCATGATCCTTTGATAAAGCCTACTAACATGGGATAGAACTTAATCTTGCTAAATCAAAAAGTCACCCAAACCATAAGGGTTAAACAACATATTATGAGATTGAATATCAAGGTAATAAAACCGAAATCAAACATCCAATAATCATACATAGCAAATAAATAAAGCATTCAAGCACCGATCAAAAACTATGACAAGAAAAAGTATAAATCAAATAACTTTATTCATCAAAATAAGATAGTTTTATTCATAATAGACACTTAAGCAAAACTTGAAATAAATCAACAACTAATGTATACTCTTATTCTTCCTTGAAGATAAGTGAAAACTCAAACTTCATTTGTTTGCCCATTAAGAGCTTTTTGACATTTTTCTTCAATTTTAGATTCAATGTTCCAGAACTCTGATTCAATGCTTAGAATTCCTTTGTGAGTTTCTGGATTCTTTCTTGCAGCAAATGCCATCTGTTTTTGAAAACAATCAAGTTGTTTACCAATCTTTTCAAGATGAATACCGGGAGACTTCTTGAAAGAATTAGGTGGGATTATTTCAACCACATCCTTGGAGGCTTGTCCTCCTATCATTTGGCTCATAACCTTATCAGTTACAGTACTAATGCTTTTCATATCAGTAAAGTTATCTTCCCAAGTATTTTTACAAATTCTGGTAATTATACATGGAAACCCGGGATGCCTCAGAAGACAAAATAGAATCTGATATCTTTATCATTTGACTGACAATTATACCACAGAGATCTATCTAGGAATCTTCCTTTAACATAAAATAAATAAATTCAGCAAATGTCTTGTCCCAAACTGACTTATCTCTTGTACTCGCAAAGATAGTTGCTAGTGCAAGTTTACCAAAAACCCTTAGATGAAAAGGTATCCTTTGTTGGCAATCTATCATTTTCCCAAATAGCCTTCTTTCCAATGATGCATGTTGAAATGTTATCATGTTCAATTTCAACTCCAGTAAATAGGTGATTACATTCCACATTGTACTTAATAGCCTTTGAAATTGTTGAACGATTAATGTAATAGATTCCTCGACCAAGTAGAGTCACAAAACTGAGTTTTTTGTGATCAATATCGTGCATATTGGCATAGAAAACTCTTGCCATATCAGGTGAATATTCTTCAAAATCAAAAAGATTTCCCCAATTTCGATTTGAACAAACTTCACATAGTCCTTATTTCCGACTTCAGGATCAAACCTTTTCTCAGCAGTAAATTTTATTCCCTTGAGAATTTCATATTTCTTAAAGCATGAGCTGTCAATGAAACGAGCAAATTCATGCTTGTTATATATACTATTAGGAAATCTGATCCTTTCAACATTATCAATTTTGCCCCGATTATCAGCGGACTTAGTCCTTGATTTCTTTTTTCCCATATTTGCGAAAATATGAAAAAACCTAGTTACGGATTTGACTAGTCTTTCCCAATATGTTCGAACACATAGCAAGAGATTATCTTTAATAGGAAGACTTGAGATCAAAAATCGGAAATAACTAGTTTTAGGAAATACTAGCAAAATCGGAAACCGAGACTTGTGAGGAGACAATTATGATTTTGTTTCTAGGTATTTCTTTTGGAAAATCGGTTCTTCATGGACTGGGTCTTTATTTCATATTGATTCCATGTTTTTGTCCAATAGTCTGTTTACTCTTTTATTACCAGAGATTGATAATTTCACTTGAAACATGCTCAAGAATTTTAGAGAGTATACAGATATAAGATTGAACAAAATATGATATTTGTTAAAAATACCATTTGAATCATAAACCCTGTAGAATTTTAAAAGATCACTTGCTTCATTAAAACATTTGTGAGGTGTATGAAGCAATCCATAGTTAATAGAATTATTAACTGAAAACTCAATCCTTGAAGGATTACATATTTTCCAAAAACGCATCCAAGACAGCGAAACATTAATAGTCTTTGATCTGAAAATGTATACGAATATACTTTGATAGGCAATCGAAAATATATTTAAGATTCCAGATTTCTCAAGAACACAATAGCCGAGGTTCATTAAAATCTTAAGTGGAATCTTATGTATCTTCAAGATACGATCTGTCTCATTGACCATTAAATCATTATTTACCATAATGATATACAATCCTTTGACAATCAAAGGATTATGTAAGTCATTCATGACATACATATGCATAATTCCTAACAGTTTTAAGAATAAAAGTATTATATACTTCAAAAGTGTTATCCACCACGAATTCCTGAAGTAGCCAAATACTGCCATTACGTTAACTGAATCATTAACCAGACTCAATTCTTATAGGATGGAATGCACCAAATACAGATTGTTAGATCTTTTCATGCTTGCCTGCTATGATAACAATTAAAAAGGTGAGGGTACCCAAATATACCTCAATCTAAAACTTTTCCTTACTATAAGTCCTTTCTCCGGAAGTGATTGTCTATGGACTGAGTCGAGACAATACAACTAATCGGTTCACACTTCGTGTGATCGTCTATGGATACGATATCGATACAATACAACAACGAAGTATGTTTACTTGATACAAAGGTTTGGACTTAGCCAAACTCAATAGGATTCATGCATCAAGTAAATAGGAATTAACGTTTGTACAATTTACTTTAATTATAATAAAACAATTATAATGCGGAAATATAAAGTAAATGACACAACAAAATTTTGTTAACGAGGAAACCGCAAATGCAGAAAAAAACCAGGGACCTTGTCCAGAATTGAATACTCTCAGGATTAAGCCGCTATACAAAATAAACCAACTTTGTATAGTTGATACCAAGCAACTAAACCTATAGTTCACCTAGTTCCATATGTATTCCCATGCCTCCAACCTGTAAACAAGTCACGTACTTGGACCAATTCCTTTGGTTCGTATTCCAAACAGTAAAGGAACAACAAATCTGTTTGGTATCAACTTTCTTCAACCAAGTGATATGAGTTGCACAAAGGCTCTTCTGTTTATCTTAACATAAACTCCTTTGCCAGGTTCCAAGATATATCTTATGTTCAATCACCAAAAGGTAATCGTTAATATTAAGCCAATCAACACTCTTAATCCAAAGAACTATGTTGATGCCGATCTTCTCAATTAATCAATCCAATCTACCACAAGGATAAACCGATTATTAATTGGATCCTATTTTACCAAAACAAGTATTGTGCACACCAAAGATTATAAAACCAAGTCACAAATCTTCTATCTCTTCTTTGTCTTCAAATATTCTTAAATCTTCAATAAACACCCGCACATAACTACTTGAATCTCTTGTGATCAATCACACACAGAACAGAGTCTGTTAACAATGGATTATCACAAGATCATCTTTAGATCTAACAACAGTCTAAAGATCCATGTCGAAACCTTGAACTAGTTTGAGTGAATCTTATATCAGAAGAGAAGATTCTCAAGCATAAAAAAACTAGGTGCAATCAAAGTTCAACCACCGTTAGTCAATCAAATCAATATGAAAACTAAAGATAAACCACAATATCTAGTTTCCCACCAACGGGTCGCGCTAGAGCTTCTCAATCCCAAAGAAGACTTTAAATTGAGCGGCCGTAAGAGATTTCACCTAATTAGATTACTCTCCTCTCCGATAGGCGGCTTCACCAGTAATAGTACAACAAAGGAAGTTTACTGTCACGAAGGATTAGTTTGCTAGAAATGCAAACTCAAAGTATTTATAGACAAGGAAGTTTGGACACCAAGGAATTTCCAAAACCGAAAATATTCTCAAGATATTTTTCCATATTAACCCAAATTCGGTTTTCATAATTCTTGTGAATGCACTGTCCAAATATAATGATCGAAATCTCCTTGGAAAATCTTTAACTAGCAAATGCACATTACTAATTATTATTCTCCATATATAATTAAAAACCTTAATTAAAAGATTCTTAACTTATTTAAATTCGATCTTGGGATTTACTTCCTTCTTAGCTGTTAAGGAATATCTTTAAACAATAAAAGAATACACATTAATGCGCGTGTTCAAAGTGTGTCAACATCTTTCTCTTGCAAGTCCTTTTTCATACTTATTCACTTGAAACAAATTTACCACACTTCCAAACAAGTTTAGAATTGGTTCATCGGACTTTCAAGAACTATGTGATTGATCAAG
This sequence comes from Papaver bracteatum, assembly GCA_023529315.1. Taxonomy (NCBI): domain Eukaryota; kingdom Viridiplantae; phylum Streptophyta; class Magnoliopsida; order Ranunculales; family Papaveraceae; genus Papaver; species Papaver bracteatum. The sequence goes on from JAJJWX010000641.1 coordinate 630,454, forward strand.
TAACACTCAATCACAAACCATGGGTGTAACGGTTCTATCAAAACAAGTTTCGGTTCTACCTCCATTGAGTACTGTGCATAGTTACACTAGCTTACCATAATTCGGCTGACTAGGTACTAGGATCGGTTCCCCACATATATTTGGTATCTAACTTGTATGTACTGCACATGTCCATAGGATCGGTTCCCCCTTGCCTAAAAACGTGTTGCACATGTTCATAGGATCGGTTCCCCTTTCTTCTATAAACCTTGTTGCACCTCATACAAGGATCGGTTCCCCCTTTTGATGTACTGCACCTCTTCATAGGATCGGTTCCCCTTTCCCAAATTTGGTAAGACACTCACAAACCCGGTCATACACTAGGTGATTACTTAAGATCGGTTTCACTAATAAAAGTCATACTAATACATAAGTCAGGCCTCATGTGAATAGTTTTACCAAGAACAGAAACAAGTCATGAGCGCGGTTATACTAATCACACATTTTGGTGGTTCATAAGATTTGCAATGAAGAATAGTCCCAATAACGCCTGGCAATTTCCTTTTCAGTTCACAACACATATCATGAACTTGCTTCCTTAGAACACATGTAAACATTGTTCCCTAGGATGAAATCATCACCTCATACCCATACATAATCACAATAGCATTCATACGATTATGTCGATGTCTTATATACAAAGTTTAATTGTTAAGCAAGAAACTTCATATTGTATTCCTTAATACTATGTCTATCTAGAGTGTTCATGCTTCGCGGTTTTATGTTTTCAATATGCACGACTTGAAAGATACGTTAGGGAATAAAACAGTTCAAGTCAAATATCACTAACCTCAAGTGGAAGGATGATGTTGTGGTTGTAGCTCCGTACTTCTTCACTTCTTAAAGTCTTCGCAATACTTGTAATGTCTCATCCTAATACTTTCAAGCTAACCTATACGAAGTTGACTCTAGTACATTTAAATCAAGCGACTATTAAATGAGTTTTGGTTCACTAAAATATGACAACCAAACTTGACATACCAACGCTAAGTGGGTTCAACCGAGCTATGCTCTAACAGGCATAATCAGAAACTTTGGAAGACATCTCTATGTACGTAGTTTGTGAGATACTTCTTAGGTCTACAAAAATAAGATTGCTACAAACATGGACTTATGAAATCTTAAATGTGTTTACCTGCTCTGATACCAATTAAAAAATCTGAGGTCTAACAACTACACCCAATATTTCGTTTGGCAATCTAAATAGACATACTCCAATATACTTTCAAGAGAATCAACTTGATAGTTAGACTTAATCTAGAGAAAAGTATAACAAATAGTTATATATATATATCTCTCAATTCAATCTGCAATCAGCAAATAGGAATTTGCGATCCCGATTGAATCATTGTTATAAAAAGGTATGTGGTTTATGTCCATGATGGCTAAAGCTATAAGACAGACGACGTTCAATGTAGACCCGATCCGAAGGTCGGGATGCTCCGGATGGAGGAGTCATTAGACGGCTGAAAAGGACTCCCGGACATGAGAGATTTGGGGTGTTTATCATAAAAGGGTCTCCTGCCACTTTTATCTCAAATGATACCTTTCGAAAATTCTTTTAATTTTTTTAAAGCAATGTTCGTACTATCTTCTTCTCTCAAACTGAATCACTTCTTCTGATAATTCAATATTTGTTAACCTATTCTTCATTTTTCCATCATTCACCAAGATACCCGAGGTTGATATCTAGGGTCCAGATTCGTTTTTATTTTGAATTAGTAAGGTTTATAACAAGATTCGTAAGACTGTTGCCATTTGGGGTTTTAGGTTTAGGAATAATTGCGGTTTTTTGCTGACTGAATTATTAAGGGTCCCTACAAAATATTTGTATTTAGAATGATAAATTGAATTATGTTTCAGATGTTACCATGGTAACGTTTGATATCCAGGACAGGACTAGCGAATATGCAAAGAGGGAAATATCAATCAGAGTTTTTTTTTTTTTTTGTTGTGCAGATGCTATTGGCAAATTGAAGTTTGTCTCAGATAAATATGGTAGCGCTCGGTAGCAGGACAGGACCAGCGAATTGGGAAAGAAGGAAATAGCAATCCAACATGCAAAGTAAGTCAATGTCTTGAGCCAAAGGTACTAGATAGTCAATTAAACTTTGATTTTTGGTTTTAATTCCAATAACCAAGATGAACAAACTAAACCCTTATAGATATTGTTGTATTTTGGTGTAATACATGCTTTATTTTCCTTATTTTAGGTTCTAATTTGTTTTTGTGATTTTATTGACGGAGAAGAACGTATGTAACATTTGATTTTACGCTACATGTAAGAATTTGAATTAGGTTAATTCATTATAAGAATTTGATTTGGTTTACGAGGTTGGAAGAAAATTAATTTTGATGGGTTTAGTTTAGCCCTTTCTTTTGGGTAGTAGTAACTAAAGCCTTGAGAAGGTGCAGTTTAATCAGTGGTTCCTGTTCAAGGTATTCTGTTAATTTTGAGATGGTAGTGAACTGTTGATGAATATTAAGGAAGAAATTAGAGATTTGGGAGGGGTTTTACTTGAATTTGTTACAGGAAGCTGTTGCTTAAGAAGATTTTGAAGAAGATGTTTGTCTCATGCGATTGGTGTTTGCTGTTATGGTTTGATTTAGGGTTTCAAGCGACAATAAATTATTGGAGTTTATTTAAAAAATGGGTTTTGATGAGTTGGTGAACTCAAGCAAGGAGTGGTTTCTTGGTTTTGTTGATTTAGATGAATGCCTAGGATTTTCAGTTCAAGATTTTTGGTGGAGATGATGTTGAGTGAATAATTACAGCTGCAGTTGATGTCTTGATTCTGGTGGATTGTAACCAATCGGTGTCATGGAGTGATGGGTTCTGCTAGCTTATGTTAAATTCAGTAATGGTGATTTGAAATACCAAAGTCATATGATTCCTAATCTTTTCTTCTCCTCTTCTTTTTTTCCGTTTACGATTTAATATCAAAACAACTCCTAACAACTCCTTCTCGGTTGTATTCCATCCGATTCTTAAATTTATTAGTTAAAATTATAAACCCTAAACCTAAAATTTGTTTGGTTTCTTTTGTTTAATTGTTTCATCTTATTCACCGCAGGCTTAGGGGGTTTGAGATGTATTCATGGTTCGCTGTTAAAATAAGATGATATGTGCTACAGATTTTACGTCGGGTATTAGATGCAGCTTGATTTTGTGATTTAGGGGGCGAAGTTGAATCGGAAAGACGGTGAAAAGGGATAATAGAAAAAAGGTTGCTCTCCACTTGGTTTTGGTTTTATAATCTTAAAATTGGGAAACTTCTCTTGGTTTCTTTCTTCTGCTCTTTGTTCTCTGAAAAATCAAGCCCTAGAAATTTTTTCAAATTAAAGCACTTTATGTTGCAAATTTAATCTCTATCAGTTTTTGTATAGAACATAGATCAAAACCCTGATAATATGCCAAACAGAAACCCCATGCATCTACAACGTTTCTACTGATGTTATATGATTTGTTCAAATTCGCATAACATGTTAACCGAGGTTCTTACTATCATGGTGGCCTACTTGGCAGTTTCATTATTACCCAGTCTTCAGAGAAAGATTCAGATCATCGAGGTTGTGGTGTTGAGTTGGTCCTTACAGACCCAACAAGAGTTTACAAATCTGAAATTGATGGAACTATGAGTTCTTGGTCAGCTAAGATGGTGTTGATATTAGATTTCGAGGGCTGAACTTTGTAGATTGAGTGGTGCAAAGATTTACCCATTAGGAGTGATCCGATTCCCAGTTAAAGTATTTGTTGGAACTGAATTTTGAAATTCCAGCTTTCGTGTGACGAGTTTGTTGTGGTAGTTGTTACTGTTTAGTAACTTCAAATGTAAGAGATATTTCCACAACAAGCTGAAGCCAAACATGAAGCAAATTAAGAAGGTAAATTTATCTGTTGAAATGGTTCTCTTTTTCTCAATAAATTTGTGCTTCTCGGTTTGAGTTTCAGATTCATCTTATATCCAGTAATGAATATTTTTTTTGTTACTGATTTTACTTTTTCTTTCTTTTTTATTTTCTTGCAGGACATCGTTGTTAATGCTGTAAAGAAGAGGTGATGTGCTACCAAGAATTCTACTTTTGGTGAACTGTCGGTGCTACTCTGTAAGCTTTCCTAAAACTATTCATTAATATTTAATTTGTAATCATACTTAGATGCCAGTTTAGACATTTTTTATTGGTAGGTGATTCCAATTTGGACGTCATGTGATGGATCCTAGCTACATATGGCATCCTAAGTTTCATCTCATCTAAACCCCAAATCATGCCATGGACCATATATTTTACCACCCACTACAAACTTAAGAAACCCGCTATTTCGCATTAGGACCAGCATTGGCATTTGTTCTCATCTAACAGTAATGGAGGTACATACTTGAACACTACACAATATACTAGCTAACAAACAAATAGTTGGCTTCTTAAAATCAGTCTGGAAACTTGAGCAATCTCATTGCTAGGTAATGGGTTCATAGTAAACCCATTATGCAGGTGTGCTAAAAAGAAATGCAAAATTGTGAGCTTTTAGAAGTTTGTGCTTACAATGTAAACTTTCGTGTTTTATCCCTTAATTGTATGATCGAGTGATCTGCGGCTGTTTACCCCTAATATGAAACTCAGGCACTCGAGGTTGATCGTTCAGGTGTGTACCCTAATTATGGATACTTTGATTGCTTATTTTTTTAATGTATTTCACTATATTCATCCAACGAGTTTCAGAATTCCATACGGTCACACAATACTTAATTATCTTTTGAGTTTTGGGTTTAATAACCCAAAGCAACATTATTATTTTTGGTTATTTTGTAAATTATGTAGTGCGGCTGAAACTATGTAATACAGAAGTCATGGTGGATAGTTGTAGCTGCACTTCAAAGCCTCTTAGATTCTTTGGATTGATGGAGGTCAATTTCTCATAGTCTGTGATCATATCTCACGTAATCAAATCTTTGGTTTCAACAAAGACAACTGATATTTTTTTTTGTCTAATTTTTCCAATAGAGCACATGACGTCATGTTTGTTGATTTTATGGGTAATATATCCCCTGCTTAGGATTTAAAATAAATTGTTGATTTCAGTTCATTCTGGGGGTTTGATGATTTTCTTTTGAATCTTAGTTTGTTCTTAATTTCGGGGAGGACATGCCTGGATATTACTTAGTAAATTCTTAACAGCTCTATGAAGAAGATTTTATTCTCTCCTCTTCATTAACTTGGTGTTCATTTCATACACAATTCTCTATCTTTCGATTGTAACGGTCCTGGACTATAATCTCATTGAAAATTTTTAGGGATGGTTTCGCTGTATTCACTCTTTATGCCGCATGAAAATATGACCGATTCTTTCCTTTGTTACAACTAAAGATCAGTCAATTGCAATGCTTAAAGCTGGTAAAGTATTTGAGTTTGTTAGATTGGGAAAACCAATGACTTTTTCCTTCTTATTGAAATTCAACTTCTTCTTCTTCGACATCAATTGATTTTGTGAATATACTTTCATCTATACATTCTTTAATCTCATTCAGTTTAAATTTGAGCCTTTTTTTAAGAAAAATAATAATAATTTATGTACTAATTAAATTGCAGAACGGTACCTTAGCCGAAGCAACATGGACTCGGATGAACAACTTTGTCGACGAGGAATTTAAAAGCATTGAAGAGTATCCAATATGTTACAACACCGTCCAGGTTCCACTGAATAAATTAACGCAGATGATAAGACAAAGCTGAATCGTATTAATCATATTGTTAACTCAATTTAATGACTGCATGTTTCTCATCCTCTCTTTTTACATTGTTCTTTTGACTTCTATTTGTGCATAATTGAAGAGGATACTCTCAAACTTTAGAGTTCAGACCCTCTTTAAAATTCAGAGCCTTCTTATGTTTGTGTTGTTAGTCTGAGTTCAGATATATCACTGGATTATGAATTTCTGATTGGAGTTAAGAAAGTGAGTGAAAGGGAGCATGAAAAAATCAGAAATCTTCTTCACCACCAGCAACCTCTACTATTTCAAGACTGGATCACCTTGAGCTACAGGTATGTGTGCACTTATCCTGGTGTAATAATAATATGAAGGCCGGCCAATTTGGTCTGCCTTGGTGACCTCATGTTGAATTAATATCCAGCAATTAGAACCAATTAGTTTAATGTGATTTGCATTACGATGGAGGGAAACATAACACTAAGATTTGTGGAAGACTCACCGAAGAATGTTGTAAGGATGTAGACCCAAGGGATGTGGTATTGACAACGAAAATAGGAGGTAATGGAAATGTTTGTAATATCCGCAAGTTTAGTGGGAGCGGAATGTGGGTTACAGTTTCTCTTCATGTTCAGTTGGTTGGTTTGATAGTGGCATTCAATACTGAAATTTTAAGGTAGACACAATAAATTCATGTGAGATGCTTCTGGCAACACCTGCAAATATGTTGGTCATGTGAGATCCAACTAATTAAACACGCTACTGTGACCCGACTAACTAACACAGTATAATACGACACAACCAACTTAATAATGGGACCATTCAGCTATGACCAGACTAACTAAATATGCTCCTGACTATTAAACTAAATATGCTCCCGACTATTATAGACAGGACCAACTAACACACTAATTTTAATGTGGGCACTACATCTGCCTTTAAATTTTCTCCACGACAGTGGTCGTAGGCCCCGGCCCTTTCCAAGTACTATAATCCACCTAATTAGATACTCTACCATGACCCGACTAACTAACACACTATAATATGATACATCTGGCTTTAAATTTTCTACACGTCCGGGGCCTTAGGTCCCGACCCTATCCGGCTATTATAATCCAATTGATTAAACACGTTACTGTGACCTGACTAACAAACACACTATAATATGACTCGACCAACTAAATATTGGGACCGTTCTGCTATGACCCGACTAACTAAATATTGGAACCGTTTTGCTATGACCCGACTAACTAAATATTGGGACCGTTTTTCTATGACCCGACTAACTAAATATGCTCCTGACTATTATGGACAGGACCAACTAACACACTAATTTTAATGTGGGAACTACATCTGCCTTTAAATTTTCTCCACCATCGGGGCGGTAGGCCCCGGCCCCGGCCCCATTCGGCTACTATGATCCAACTAATTAAACACGTTACCGTGAGCCGACTAACTAACACACTATAATATGACCGACGAATTAAATATGCTCCCGACTAAATAATTATGCTCCCGATTATTATAGACAGGACCAACTAACACACTAATTTAAATGTGGGCACTACATCTTCCTTTAAATTTTCTCCACTGCCGGGGCGGTAGGCCCCCGCCCCATCCGGCTACTATGATTCAACTAATTAAACACGTTATTTTGAGCCGACTAACTAACACACTATAATATGACACGACCAATTAAATATTGGGACCGAGTAATTAAATATGCTCCCGACTATTATTGACAGGACCAACTAACACACTAATTTAAATGTGGGCACTACATCTGCCTTTAAATGTTCTCCATCACCGGGGCCTTAGGCCCCAGCACAATCCTGCTACTATGATCCAACTAATTAAACACGTTATTGTGACCTGACTAACTAACACACTAAAATATGATACGACCAACTAAATTTTGGGACCGACTAATTAAATATGCTCCTGACTATTATAGATAGGACCAACGAACACAATAATTTAAATGTTGGCACTATATTTGCCTTTCAATTTTCGCCACCGCATGGGCCGTAGGTGCTAGCCCCATCCATCTAATACGATCCAACTAATTAAACACTATACTGTGATTTGACTAACTAACACACTATAATATGACCGACTAATTAAATATGCTCGCGACTAACTAATTATGCTCCTGACTATTATAGACAGGATCAACAAACACACTATAATTTAAATGTTGGGCACTACATCTGCCTTTAAATTTCCTCAATCGCTGGGACCGTAGGTCTCGGCCCCATTCGGCTACTATGATCCAACTTATTAAACACGTTACTGTGACCCGACTAACTTAAACACTATAATATAACACGACCAACTAAATATTGGGACTGACTAATTAAATATGCTCCCGATTAACTAAATATACTCCCGACTATTATGGACATGACCAACTAACACACTAATTTAAAGGTGGGCATTACATCTGCTTTTAAATTAAACACGCTAATATGACCTGACTAACTAACACACTATAATATGATACGACCAACTCAATATTGGGGATGTTCTTATATGACCACAGACTAAAATTTCATGGGAAGATATTGATCGAACGACCAAATAAATGAACAATAAACAAAACTCTAAAAAGTTTGAAGGATTTGTTTTAGTATTTTCAGTTGACGTTCAAATCTATTATTGTTTAGGTATTAAATATTTAATTAATATAAACTTTAAATATTGATTCTTTAAGTAAATCTTCATATTATATTTTTTTTCATTGGATTATATTATACTTTAAGCTATACGGTTCCTTGAAAACGTATATCTGAATATATTTTTTTTAGGTTTCTTTACAAAAGAATTATACTTAGTCATCTAGATCTCAGTTAGTCTCGCTAATTGTAAAAATTTGGCACATGTCAAAAGAGGTATTCTATTAATAAAGGTTATCATTTTGCAGTCAACTATCATCTGATGGCATTATTGTCCCACGGTTTTCTCTTTGCTGCTAACCTAAACTTGAGTTCGATAGCTTCAGTTTGTTGTTTCATGTAAATTGATTAAGACATGCAGATAATTGGTTATATATATTCTTTCAATTCATATAAATAAGTATTAAGTGATACCAATGAACTAATATCTACATTGGGTGTTGTGCTCATATTACTTGCCATGTTTCAATTATTAACCTTCTATGAGTTGTCAGTGTTGTTTTTTGAATCCATGTGAAACAAGTCAATCATCTTTTCAAGGAACCACATTAATCATTAGAAGTTTGATTCTTTCATGGTGAATATTGATGTTATCCGTCGTGGAAACCGCATCAGTTCACATGTTTTAAGTGCCCAAAATGGTACGTTTGTGGTCCATATATTTCTTTACCAATCAGATATTTTTATTGCATGATTGGACTATCTTCGAATTGTTAGAATATGAATTTTGTATTTGAATTTTCGTTGTTTCTTTATTGATTTCTGAGCACCAAGTATGGTAAGGCAAGCATGTGCCGGGGTTTTTTGGGTTTAGCAAGCTCTAGGGTCCTCCTCGGTCTTAGCTATTTGCGTTTTAACAAGATATTAAGCTATAAATGCTAAGCATGTTGTATATTTGGAAGATAGTTGTGCTGAAAATAGATTAGGAAATGCAACTTTTTTTCTCGACCTTATCTGATGCCTGTAAGGTTGGCTATTCACTTTGAGCTCCAAGGAATGTCAATGATAAGTTTGTGACTGTAGTGGATGAACGGAGTTAGCTAATCATTCTTTGTTAACACATTTGAGCTCCAGGGATCGTTGACGATAAAGAAAGTCATCTCAGATGCATCTTCGTTCTTGGTAATGGAAAATGTGTTTGCATATATTGACTACAATTTCTTTTGTAAAAGAGATTTACAAAGTACCTTAACAAATAAAATTCAATTTGTTTTGCCTAATAACACATTCTTGAGAAATCGGTTAGTTCGTTATAAAATTTTGATTTGGTTTTTGAGGTTTGTTCACTGGGTTAAAAGCTGATTAATTTTGATCAGTTTACTTTAGCATTTTATTTTTTCGTCGTAGGAGCTAAAGCTTGGAGATGGTACAGTTGAGTTCGTGGTTCCTGTTCAAGGTTTACTCTTTATTGTTTTTCTTTATGATTACTATGTGCATAGTATGTTGACTACATTACTGTTTTCCTTACTAACAATTGGGTGTATGTTGTATTGACCGTGCAGTCCGTGTATGTTGCACAAGATTACTGAAATTGGAAATTTATGTGATGTAAAACTAGGGTTTTTGTACCTACTTTGATTTATTGAGTAGTTGAAAGGCTATAATCGCCTTTCTATATTACTTGGGCATTTATCTAGGTTAGTTGTTAATATCATTAGGGGTTTGTTTTGGAGAAATCTATATAAAATGTTGCAGAACTAAATTACACATGTTTTATAATCATATAGGATCAGAATTTTCTGAATGTCAATGCCCCAATTATTTTTTGTATAGAGAGGGATTATCGGCTGCTTCAGATTTTGTCTACGAGGGTCTATCACATCCTTCTTAGTTTCAAAGGTTTGTCTACGAGCATGCATGCTAGAGCCACCATAGATACTGCATAATCCTCTATATGTCTCATACTTTGGCCATTGCACTTCTATCTCTAGGGGACTGAATGATGAGATGAACGCATTACTTCTACGAGTGCTTTCCATAGTTCATACAAATTGTACGACCATTTTTATCTCAAAGATGTTCTCAAGCACATTTTTTGTTCTATAAAACAACAATAGCTTTTGTTCTATTAAAAATATGTGAGGCTCATTTGTCTTTGTGTTTATTGTTTTATTGATGTCGAACCTAACATTGTTTCCGCCCAGCGTATCTTTTACTTTAGCCATTCCAAAAGAGACAATAACCTTTCGCATGCCAGCTTCGCATTATGGGCATAGGGGGATTTGAGTTAGGCACTCTAGGTTGTCTCCACCATTATCTATTTATTTATTGCGGCTAATTTATAGTAAGCTTCATGCTTATGTAGTTACCACCAGATTCTTGACAAGGAGCAGCTCCAAACATACAGGAGCACTACCAGACCACGGTTAGATGCACATAACAAGCACCAAAGTCATTGCAAATCTTGAATCTATTCATGCCATACATTAGTTAAGTACTAATGGTATTTTTCAAAATTTAAAAAGAAAAAAAAAAGTAAAAGGCATATGAAGAAATGAATGAAACCACAAAAAATGTATAGTTCGTTGACACCCATACTATATTAACAGAGTTCGTTCACATACCGAAAGGTTATTGTACGAAAATTTGACATTATTGTGTTTGTTCTTCACAGATGCAAACCGGTTACAAAACAAGAAGCGTGCTACTGATTTCTTCCCTTTCTTTTTTAACTTTGCTTTCTGTGAAAACAAGAAGTATGCTAGAGTTTCATTTGCCTCTGATCATAATTATGTTGATATATATATATAGAGAGAGAGATACTTCCTCCAAAGCAGAATTAACGGACAAGAAAATCAAGAAATTAGTGGGGTAATGTTACAACAGTTCTTCACTCTATATGTGCGTTTTTGTATTTTTAGAATGAGAAATTCATGTCGACGATGGCTCCCAAATTATGTCATCATTGCTCCAGAATGTTTTCCTCCCCATCGGCACATGCTCTTTTTATCTTTACTATGAGTCACGCTTATATAGTTTGTCTACATTTTTTATTCCATACTTCAAGCTATAAAGTAACAATGTACGATTACATATATTTTCCTTTGCAACATACGAGTGTTTTGATAGATCAGTAAGATTTTTGGTGCTTAAAAGTACAAGAACTGTAGTTTGGTTAAATGATTTTTCGAGAATTGGAAAATAAATCTACATTTACACATATGTTCGAGGTTCAGTGCAAATGAGCAACAGAATCCACATTTACACATATGCTCGAGGTTCGGTACAAATGAACCAAGCTTTTAAAGATACAAATGAATCTATGAAGAAAATGTTATGAGTTTACCATATTTAGAGCACATTTCTGAAGTGTTGTAATAATGTATACGTCTGCTCATACTTGCATTTTTTTTATCCATGCATGGTATAATTTTGGTATTTCAAGCATTGTAGTTTGGTTATTGGGAAAAACTATACTGCTATGTACATATGGTGCTGTAGATATCACCCTATAATATTTTGCGATTACAATTTCTTTCATTTTTCAAATTTAGGTTACTTCTTAACCATTATCTTATGATTCATACAACCAAGTCACTAACTATTATTGTTGGTCAGTCAATTTTTTTTTTTTTCTTTTTGCTCAATGACGCATTTTACCTGCCAACAATCAGCCCATTTAAAGTTATTCTAAAAATCTTCTTGAGGGATGATTGTTCAGTTTAGGTTGAATGCATAGTTTGGCTACTTGGTCTATCGGGGTATAGACTTCTTTGATGTCTCTCAAATAAGATGATACACTACCAGCAAATTAATCGTTGTTGGGTTTAATCATTCAGTAGCCCATTTGTCATTGCAATTGTTACCTTTATCCGAAGGATGCAAATTTGTTTGTTGTTCTGTCTTCAAATGCAAAAATGATTTCTTATAAAATGCGAAGTCTCGCCCTATAATGATTTACCCCCTCAGGAAAACGATTTATATATTTGAAATGATTGACATGGCAGCATGATACAAAGGTGCCAGACACCATGTATTTGACATGGTTACTGACGTAGGGTACCTAACTGTGCTTAACTGAGTAGCATAAATATGTTAATATTTCCACTTATAATTGTTTTTCATTAATCTTTGCACCTATCATTGTGGTTTGTTGTCTCACTTTTTATATACCTTATCTGACCTTGATTTAGTTTGTCATAGCTTGGCGGTGCAGCAACGCATCAAATAGACTAAGCTTCATACTTCATAGTTTACTTAAAAAACGAAGAAAAAATAAAAATAAAAAAATAAAGAGAAATGTAAAAAATCACGAATATGAACTTGACATGAAAGGGAAGTGAATCAAGTTAGAGAAGGCCAAAAATACCAACAAAGTTAGAGAAGGCCAAGAAAAGACCAACCAAGTTAGAGGAGCTTAAAATATCTGTATATGAATTGGATTTGAAGGACCTGGAAAACTTGCTTAGTCATGTAATGGCAATATAATATATATGCAGGTGTCACTATAGTATAGTGGTAAAGTTGTTTGGTGATGATGCCAGCGACCTAAATTCGGAACTCGCCAACATTGTGTAGGGAAAGAAAAAGTAACCAACTAAAAAAAAAAGTGAATATAAGATGGGATAGAAAAATGAACCAATTAAAAAAAGTCAATATAAGATGTATATATTCTCTCAAAACTTCTTGCAAGATATAGAGCAACAAAACAACATCAATAGTTGAGAATGACTTAAACTTTCAGTTGAATCTAAAAAAGAAATATTTATTAAACATAAATTTAGAATGAACTATGAAAGAAGAAAAAACACAAGAGGAAAATTTTGAAATATCAATAATTATTTTTAGTGTCTGCTAAAATATTTTCAAAATGCTTTTAACCAAAGCACTTTCAAAATTTCTCAACTTTTAAAAGCTGGGAGAGAGGAGCATTTTTTTTGTTTTTGTTTTTTGTTGAAAAAAGAGGAAAACCTCAATACATAAATAGAAAGTTTCCATAATTACATTTTCATTCCAGTTCTGAATGTTTAGATAAGTTAAAAGTGCTCATAGGCTATGAGATACCCAATTATGTTTGATTGCATACTTATTACAAAAATTTGATTGTTTTGCTGCCCAAATGACATCTACTCTCATATTAAGCTGAAATCCTAAACTAAGAAGTTTATATCAATTTTTTTGGAGTTTCCAAAATCTTCACTAATCAAGTATCTATGTCTGCGCGCTTCTGCGTACATTCCTACCAGCAACACCAGAGTTGGTTCTATGTCCACTCCACAACAGAAGCTTTGGTCACACCTAATTTTAATGCATAATTTTTCTTTTATATCCTACTATATTCTATAAATGACCAAAATTTCCCATAAATATTTGATTATCAATTTCTTATTCTCCATATCATATTCTTTAAAGATTTCTTATTTTTAATGAATATTATTTTCAATTTCAAATTATATTTTATATACCATATCAATAAAAACAAATAAATATAAGAGCCAATATTAAATAAATGTTTGATTTCAGTATGATTTGTTCTTTATCTCAAGTTACATCTATAACAAAAAAATAGTTTTTCAGAATATATATAAATATCTAATTATATTTAAATCCCATAAAATATCTAATGATGTTATTGATTGCTGAATATTGATGCAAGTGGTGGTAGAGATTATGTTTTTGGTGATTATTTTAACATGGTATGTACCGGCTTGGTAGAAATAAGACAACTAAAGATCTTATTTTTCAGCGTAAGTTGGTGAATGGTTTCGCATTTTAGTTTCTTCCTGCATTTTTATTTGTAGTATTAGTTATTGGATGGTCTTTAGTTTTATGAATATAATTTTATCTATTTTTTAAAACAACTTGATCAATTGATAATAGGCTGTCCAATAAATCCAGAAAGTAACCAACCTTTGGAAAATGTTGCCGCATAGGAAAGTAATACTTCTTTCGCTGCTCGAACCTCCCAGGAGCTAGGAGATCTATATGATACCGATGAATCTCTTCCAAGATTAGTGTATGACCAAATCTGAGAGTACAATGCCTCGAATGTGTTTACTAATCTTGGTTGCAGATATGGCAAGATTTCAAAGTGATTTTCAATACGTGTGAAACTTCGATACCCGAGTTGAGCGTTAGTGCCCGACGAGGGAAAAGATGCATTTTATACTATCTTATAACATGCATCTTAATTGTTCGCGCGAAAGGAAATCCACAACTGGATAAAATTGTTCCTAGAACAATCAAGAACACTATCTTTTAACATGTGTTTTATTTACGCACACGACCTGAGTAATATCATTCTCATCGAGAAAAATGTGAAAGTCATCATGCACTATGAAGAATATACGAATAAAAAGAACTAAAATTTTCTAACAACCGAAGAAGTTTTGATTATACTTCCCGGGGATGGTTCTGAGGCAACTGGCATTCTGGATATTATACTTTAACTGGAGGTAGACTAAGGATTATCCAGTATTTCCGGGTGTCACCCTGCACACTTTCCCTTGCATTAAATTTTTCTCATTCCGGACGGCGAGTTGAGGTGGAAACCTGATATAAAACAACTCGATCCAGATACATGAAAACATATTATGACTCGATTAACTCTAGAATTATTTCATAGTTTCCGCTTTTTTAGAATTATTTATGCTATCCTGAAAAGTTTTTCAAGTATTTGGTGGATGCTTGGGCATCCTGATTATCTCACCAAAATTCAGGATATGCTTAGAATATTATTACAATAGTATAATTTTCTTGAAAACTTCTGGGCTGAATCCCAACGACGAAGGTAAGCCTTACGTCTTTCCCTCGATTTTCATTGGTGTTCCCGAATATATGTTCGAGTTCTACCAAGATTTAGTGATTTGAGATAGACCACACATATGTCGTTCCTTTCAACCAGTCTGCCATGAATGTTCAATTGAAACATCAATATGGATATTGTTCCTATTATTGTCACATGTTGATGAATATTACACATCTAATTATACTTATGATGTGTCAAATATTAATGCAAGAATTGTATGATGTTTAAAAGAAATATATGGATGAGTTTATCTTGATCTTTGTGATATGCTAAGTGTCGAGAGTTTTCTAGAAAACCAATTATAAAGAACAAGATGTACCAAGTTTCAAGAATTAGATCATCTAACAAGTTGTATAAGATGTATCAAGTTGAAAATAAAACAAGGAGGAAATTTATTTTACAAGTTGTATCAAATTATACTTATGATGTATCAAATATCAATGCAAGATTTTTACGATGTTTAAAATAAAAACATGGATGAGGGGATTTTGATATTTGTGATATGACTTATCCAAAAAACCAATTATAAAAAACAAGATGTACATGGTATCAAGAATTAGATCATCTAACAAGTAATTGTACAGTTGATGTGACATAGTTATTGTCTTGGAATTTAATGTCGTTCTTAGTTACTTAGAAGATATTTCACCGAATAAATACTAATTTGGGCACTGCAAGGTTGCACTTCTCATAGGTTTTTTGCATGTTCGAATTGTTAGATGAATACACGCAACATGACGTAAGTCACCTTATGCTTTGACTTCCATTGACTTTTACCTAATGGATGAGTGATGTTCATATTTTTTTAGCTTATACATTATCAGTTACGATACTTGGATAACAGAAACTTGACCATATCAATGGGGATACTTGGAGAACATAAATATATTGGTTGTATTTTAAAGTGTTCTCATGGAATTTGTTATGTTAAAAACCATGTACCAAATACTACGTGTCACATGACAATAATCAGAGGTTGAGTCGGGGCGTAAGCCCCGGTGATGCCTAGTATAAGAGAAATAACTTGAACGGTACCAAAGACCAATGTTTAAGGATTAAGCAATTTCAATCAACAACCAAAGGTTGGATTTACCAATTGATCGATTCAACGCACAACCTGTGATATTTCAATTATATAACAAAATATAATGCGGAAAATAAATAACACAAGCACCGGAATTTTGTTAACGAGGAAAACCGCAAATGAAAAAAACCCCGGGACCTAGTCCATATTTGAACATCGTACTGTATTAAGCTACTACAGACACTAGCCTACTACCAATAAACTTCGGACTGGACTGTAGTTGAACCCTAATCAATCTCACATTGATTTAAGGTACAATTGAGATCCTTACATCTCTGATCCCAGCAGGATACTACACACTTGATTCCCTTAGCTGATCTCACCCACAACCAAGAGTTGCTACGACCTAAAGTCGAAGACTTGATAAAAAAAATATGTCTCATACAGAAAAGTCAATTAAAATAGATAAATCTGTCTCCCACAGAAATACCTATGAGTTTTTGTTCAGTCTTTTGATAAATCAAGGTGAACAGGAACCAATTGATATACTGGACTTATATTCCCGAAGAACAACCTATAAATATTAGTCACCTCACAATAATCTTAATCGTATGGTAGCGAAACAAGATATTGTGGAATCACAAACGATGAGACGAAGATGTTTGTGACTACTTTTTATCTTGTATACCGGAGATTAAATCTCGAGCCAATCTTAGAGAAGATAGTACTCACATACAATAGAAATAGCAAGATCAGATCACATAACTACAGAGAAAATTATTGGGTTTGGATTCACAATCCCAATGAAGTCGTTAACCTACAAGGTTTCGTGAAAAACCTTAGGTTAAAGGAGAATCGACTCTAGCTTATACAACTAGTATCATACAAGAGGTGTGGGGATTAGGTTTCCCAATTGCTAGAGTTCTCCTTTATATAGTTTTCAAATCAGGGTTTGCAATCTAAGTTAGCTTGGTAACAAAGCATTCAATATTCACCGTTAGATGAAAACCTAATTAGATTCAAGCTAATATCTTTCAACTGTTAGATCGAACTTAGCTTGTTATACACAAATGAAATGTACCCTCATTTAGGTTTAGTAACCGTACCTAAACGTGTACACCATGTTGGATCAACCGTAGTTAACCGAGGTTAGCTATATGAACACTCTCATATCAACCTTATTCATCTTAACCATAACTAGTTCAAATGACTCAAATGAAACTAGTTAAAGAGTTGTTCAATTGCTATATTCTCATAGAATTATATAAAAACACAATTGAAGCAAAATCGGTTTGATTCACTCGAATCAATTCATGACATTATAGCCACGGTTTGCAAAGAATGCATTCCTTAATATATAAATGTATTAGTTCATGAGCCAACCGATTTTAGAACTTTAACCACTCAAGTACGCAAACGGGTATGCATACTTAAGTAGTCGGTCTGAGTTTGGGTTTGCAAGTATGCAAAGGGTACGCATACTTAGTACACTTCCAAAACCCAGCAGAAATTCCCGGACTATACCTACGCAAGTATGCGTACTGGTATGTGTACTTGGTACACAGAATTTTACAACTACAAGTACGCATACGGGTATGCATACTTTAGTTCCGGTCATGGATCACATACATGCACGAAGGCACGCTATGTTTATAATCCAATGATGGTTAAGTATTCTAAACTCTTATTTCAATCATTGAAACTTTCTTATGGGATGACAATAGCCGTTTTCACACACTATTAGCATCAAAGCAATTTTCAAGTTATTGAAATAATCATAAAGAAATATTCCAAGTCTACACCAAATGATTGTATCACACAAACCATATAAGATGTTACTCCGCGATTTTCACATGATTATCTTTTGACTTTTGTCAAGAATATAAGATGAACTTGGGTGAAGCGAAAACTTACCAACACATATTCCGAGAAATATGTAAGCGAGTTAAACTCAGCTCGAAATCTCAAATGTGTATAATCGATAACTATATAGTAATACGACTTTTGTCTCGATATAGGAGATAGAGTAGAAATAGACTTTCCAAGTGATAGATGAGTTTTAGTCTCCACATACCTTTTGTTGATGAAGTTCCACAAGCTCTCCTTGGTAGTTCTTCATCTTCAATTGATGAACGTCGTGAATTATAATGCTCAACTACACAATCTATCCTAGTACGAGACCTTACTTTAAGTAGACAAGAAATCAATACTTATAGTTTTGATCACTAATATTGACAAATAAGCTTAAGATAGCAACGCTTGCGAGTTCGACCGAGTAGTGCTCTAACACTCTTCTACACAATCAAGCTCGCTGACTTTGTTATCTTGACTTTCTAATTGTAAAGAGAAATATATGTAAACTTTATATACATATTGTTCAAGGATCATTAAGTTGGTATGTTTGCAATTTTATTAGGTTTTTTCCATACAGGTTGTAGAATAAAAAAGTTGGTGGTCTACTTGGAAAACTAATTTAACAGTATAAATTAGTTTCCCACCAACGGTACAACTAAAACTTCTTAATACCACAAAAGACTTTAAACGAAGGTCACGTTAGAGATTTCACCTAATTAGAATGTTGTCCTCTCCAATAAGTATTACGAGAATACTACTAGTGGGCATCTCACACAAACGATTAGGTAGTGTGTCCAAAGGATGAGTTTGTAAGAACAAGAGCTCTAGTATTCATAATGTAATGACCAGGGCTTGTTTGGACAACAAGGAATTACCAAATCCAAAAATACTAAAGATACTCGATAAATATTTATTTTAATCCAACTTTCATACTGAAATATCTCTTGGATTACAACGAATATTAGTGTATACAAAACATACTTTACTAATATAACAACAAGAGATATGTTTATACTCTGTGATATGAAAAGCATATAAATTCGAATATCAAAAATATATTTAGAAGATTTCGGTTTTTGGATTTCTCCCTGAGTATCAAGGAATATACTTGAAAATTAAGTAATAACAGTTCAACACATGTTTTAGATATTATGTCGGCATCTTGTGAACTTTCCTTTTTTACCAAATACATTTTCAGTATTTATGCAAATCCTAAAGTAATAAACAAACCGAAAATGCAAACTTGGTTCTACTAGGGATCCTTGAGACCGCTCCTAGTAAAGATCCTTGGTAAGAGATCGGTATTTCCAGAGATCCTTAAGATTGGTCCTGGTAAAGATCCTTTTTAAGGGATCAGTCATATAATAGATCCTTTAACTCCATTTAAACTATGAAATAAGTTTCGCAAGTCTACTTCCTTAAAATATGAGAACATAATTTTCGAAGTGTAGAATCAATCCAAAAGTTCAACACACTAAATAATAACGAATTACCAAATAGTGTTATGTCTAATCTATGAAGTATAATAGATAAACTATACTTCGTAACTCCATATACCAAAGTTGTTTGAAACAGCTTGAAAAAGCGGGGGTCTAACAACCTCACCCAATATTTCGTTTAGGAAATCTGTATGTACAAACTCCAAGAGAATCCACTAGACATCAGACTCAATCAACGGAAATATATCCAAGACTTGTATCTCTATTTCACAATGTAATCAACAAATCAAAAAGATAGAAATCCACGAGCCTAATTATTATGTGAAACAACTTGAACGGTACCTAAGACCAATGTTCAAGTATCAATCAATTTATATCAACAACCAAAGGTTGGATTATCTAATTGATTGAACTACGCACAACCTGTGATATTTCAATTATAATGCGAAAAATAAATAACACAGACACCAGAAATTTTGTTAACAAGGAAACCGCAAATGCAGAAAAACCCCAGGACCTAGTCCAGATTTGAATACCACACTGTATTAAGCCGCTACCGACATTAACCTACTCCAAGTTAACTTCAGACTGGAATGTAGTGGAGCCATAACCAATCTCACATTGATCAAGGTACAATCGCGTTCCTTACGCCTTTGAATCCCAACAGGACTCTACGTACTTGATTCCCTTAGATGATCTCACCCACAACTAAGAGTTGCTACGACCCAAAGTCGAAGACTTGATAAACCAATCTGTCTCACACAAAAAATTCTACTGAATAGATAAATCTGTCTCCCATAGAAATACCTAGAAGTTTTGTTTCGTATTTTGATAAATCAAGGTGAACATGAACCAATTGATACACCGGACTTATATTCCCGAAGAAAAGCCTAGTAATATCAATCACCTCAAAATAATCTTAATCGTATGGTAGCAAAACAAGATATTGTGGAATCACAAACGATGAGACGAAGATGTTTGTGACTACTTTTTATCTTGCATATCGGAGATTAAATCTTAGAGAAGATAGTACTCAATCACGATAGAAAAAATAAATATCAGAATACGCAACTATAAAGAAAATAGTTGGGTCTAGCTTCACAATCCCAATGAAGTTTGTAAGTCATTAACCTACAAGATTTTTGAAAAACCTAAGGTTAAAGGAGAATCGAATCAAATCGCAACTAGTATCACACAAGAGCTGTGGGGATTATATTTCCCAATTGCTAGAATCTCCCTTATATAGTCTTCAAATCAGAGTTTGCAATAAATGTTACCTTGGTAACAAAGCATTCAATATTCACCGCTAGATGAAAACCTGATTAGACTCAAGCAAATATCTTTCAACTGTTAGCTCGAACTTAGCTTGTTACACACAAATGAAAAGTGACTTCATTTAGATAAGAGTAACCGTACCTAAACATATACACCTTGTTGGCTCAACAATGGTTAACCGAAGTTAGCCATATGAACACTTTCATATCAACCTTATTCATCTTAACCATAACTAGTTCAAATGAAACTAGTTCTAGAGTTGTTCAATTGTTTATATTCTCACAGCAGTATACAAGACACAATTGAACAAAATCGATTTTGATTCACTCGAATCAATTCATGAACATTATAGCCACGGTTTGCAAAAGATTGCATTCCTTATTATATAAATGTATAAGTTCATGAACAAATCAATTTTAGAACATAACCTACTCAAGTATGCAGATGGGTACACATACCTAAGTGGCCGGACTAAGTTTGGGTTTGCCAGTATGCGAATGGGTACGCATACCTTCCAAACTCAGTTAAAATTTCCGGACATGAACTTTACGCCAGTACGCATACTGGTATGCATACTAAGTTCCCGAACTTTCATTCAACTAACCAGTTACTATGGTTCCCGGACTTGGAATAACTTACAAGATTTAGCATACAAGTACGCATACTGTATTATATCCAATCATGGTTGATAGTTCTAAACTACCATTTCAATCACTGAAACATTCTCGGAAGACGACAATATCTGTCTCACACAAAATATTAGCTTCAAAGCAATTTTCAAGTGATCGAATGATCAATACGAAATATTCTGAGTCTACATCAAATGACTGTCTCGGAAAAATCATGTAAGATGTTACCAGGTGATTTTCACATGATCATCTTTTGACTTTCGTCAAGAATATAAGATGAACTTGGTTAAAGCGGCAGCTTACCAACACATATTTCGAGAAATATGTAAGCGAGTTAAACTCAGCTCGGAATATCAAATGTGTATAATCGAAGTCTATATAGCTATATGACTTTTGTCTCAAATAGAAGATGGAGTAGATAGACTTTTGGGTGATAGATGAGTTCAAGTCTCCATAAACCTTTTGTTGATGAAGTTCCACAAACTCCCCTTAGTAGTTCTTCGTCTTCAATTGATGAACGTCGTGAATTCTAATACTCATCTACACTTTCTATCCTAATCCGAGACTTAGCTATAAGTAGAAATCAAGACTTATAGTTTTGGCAACTAAACTTGACAAACAAGCTTGAGATATCAACGCTTGTGAGTTCGACCGAGCAATGCTCTAACAATCTCCCCTTTGTCAATTTTAGTGGCAAAACTATCAATACATATGGATTACAAAATAAATAAACTTTGTAGCTTCTCATCCAAATGCTTGATTTCCTTGGTTCCTCAACATTAATCGAAATCTTCGTCACGTCCAAGTACTCCAGTGATTTTGAACGTGTTCAACTCAGCATCATAGTTGTTGAAGATCCGTAGCTATAACAATGAGAAACAGTAGCTCTCGATCATTGTTATACAGTGTCATAGTATTATTACACAACATCAAAGTACAATTGTATCACAACTTTGACAACAATACTATGGTGATATGTATCACTCCCCCTTAGTCAATACTCCATCTCACAATGAAAACCACTCCCCCTTACATAATGATCCGTAAATCCTATGTATTTGTAGTGTGAACTACACATTAATTCTCCCCCTTTTTGTCAATATAAATCAGCAAAGGTACGAAAACTAGTGGGATCATAATGAAATTCTCATAGAGATACTTCATGACTAGAATAGAACATATCAACTTTGTTTCGATGATTTCACATAGTCGAAACTTAGTGTATTCATCAAGGAGTTTATAAAGATACAAGAAAACTCCTATAATATTCCACAGCCGCACTCCCCACAAAGATTTGTAAATTAAGCACAAGTTCAATTAAGAACTCTCCCCTATATAATGTCATTCCCGAAAGAACAACAAGAACGATCTTACTTTTACAAGAAAAAAAGGATTTCTTTGGACATTAACAAATTACATGAAACATGAATCTGTATCCAGAAAACTCAATAAAATTAACCACAAGAGAACCCATGATTAATTTAACCGGAAATGCTCAACATAAGAGAACTTACGGAGCCTCACAGTACTTTCACATAGAAGTGGATCAGGGAAAGATCAATACTGCAAAATGTTCAAAGATTCATTCTAATTTTCATCAATAGTTGCATAAAGACATATAATAGACTTAATCTTTGCAATCAAAAGTTCATCCTATCTTCCATCAATATTTGCATAATGACATAATAGGCTTAACTTTTGACATATATGGGACAATCATAGTTCACGGATGCAAACATACATATCCCATAATAATTTTTGCAATATATAAAAGCAATAAAGATTAATACTGCAAAATCATCTTCCAAATAAACTTTAGAATTTAAATAAATAAATCTAAAAACATTGCAAGATGAAAATCGTTGGCAATAGCTATGTGAACTCACAAGAATTGTTATTCCAAACCCTAGTTATCCTTATTAAAACACAAGAATAAATTCTCATAAGAAGTTTCCTAGACATTAAGACCTTTAAAAAATTATTTATCGTCCCCGAACTCCTTATCGTCAACAGCCATTGGAACATAAGGTTCATGAAGATAGGAGTCAATTCCAACAAACCTTCTTGACCGATACCGAATCATGGCCTTCTGAATTTCAAGAGTCCTAAAAACAATAGCCTTTATTTGCCGAATCTCCTTTCTTGTTTCCTTCAACTCTTCAAGAACACCAAAAAACTTCCGAAGATTTGAAGGGACATCCGTTGGTTTCCTCACATTCCTCCTTTTTATTTTCAAGGAAGAGGGTACAGGAGATTTATAATTTCCTTCATGATTAATGGCTTAACAATCATATTAACCTCTTTTCCATCAGAAGTCATAATGCTTGGAGTCTCCATACAAATATGGGTTTGTGAGAGAAATTCACAAAGCAAGCTCTACAAGCAAACTTGTGATAAAAAGAGTTTTTCAAGGAAGGAAAAAGGAATGTAGGGTTATGGAACCTTTATACAACATAAGAAGATTCACGTATGCACAACTCACAACCCTAGAGAAGGCAAAATTGTCGATTTTACCCCCCTTTTAATGAACAAACATGGAAACCTCTTTTCAATACCAATTTAGGATATGAAAAGATCAACCGAAAACAAAACAAAAAGAAACAATTTTTTTTCTTCTTTTTCTTAAGACCTGCGAGTGCTTAACTCTTATCTCTTTGGGACTAGGCACTTGAGACAAGATGCACAACCAACACAATTAAGCTGTGTTGGTATAATATACGAGTTATCCATAATTATTGATACACGAGTACCCCTTAAAATGTTGTGGTCTCCTGATATCACACGTCTAAGTTACATAAAACAAACACCAGAGTTCAGTTACTCCTCATCCGAAAGAGGGAGAAGCCTGCACATGAGTTGAGAAGATTACTTAGTAGTATTGGCGGCGTTGTTGATTTTGGTTTGGTAAGTGTTTGATTGTGTTTTCTCTGTTCTTTTACTTGTTTCTTTATGGTCCGTTGCACGGTGACATAAATGATTTATATTGTGATTTTTTGGTCTAGGGTTTGCGATGCGAAGATCCAATTAATCATCGGATTTGATTTACCATGACCACCATGGAATTAAGGAAAGTTTTCTTTAGACTCTTCATTAGAGCAGATTTAGGGAACCAATTTAACTTGTTATAGAATGGAAAACCTAGACTCAAATCTCTCCGTGCTATTATCAAACACTTATATGATCTGGTTGCTCTACTTTTAGTTCTTAATGATTGTGTATACGTTTTTCTTTACAAGTATGAATAATGTTGGTGTCCTAATTTTGGGTCTTAAGGTTTTATTGATGTCACGTCAAAAAGTAAACAACATAAGCATGTGATTGTTACCCATTTAGAGTTTTTGTAATCCTATGTATTTGGTGTTTATGGAGCGACTAAAGGAGGGATGGTTGAAAGAGTGATTGTGGTCGATCTAGTGACTACTTTTCATATGCGTGGTATGAATTTAGCTAGTTCCCTGATTGTTCAAATTTAGATAATTCACCGATTGCTGGATATTTGTATTTCATGTACTCGGCAATATGTTTTGCTCAGTGGTTGCAATGTAACTTTATAAATCATAAGACAGGGGTTTAGTTATTTTGTGTAGTGAGAATTAGTTTCCTAAACGGTGTTATGACGTGTACTTGTGATTTCGTTCGTATATATTTTGTACGGACAGATGCTACTTTTGGGATTTGCGTGAGCGTGTGTTGCATTCAAGGAGAATGATTGGGTGATGGAATGATGTATACATTTGTTCGTATGTATAGTCATATTGTGAGGAATGATGAGTTGTCAGTTTCGACTAATTTTGTATTTGTATTCTGGCAGACTCAGGGAATGGAACGAAATGTATTGGATGTGTACCGTACATTTATGTGTAGGCTAAAGTAATAGCCTAAAGAGATGTGGTTTTAGTAACCCTAACGAAATGTATTGGATGTGTACAGTATATTTATGTATAGGCTTAAGTAATACCCTATAGAGATGTGGTTTTAGGAACCCTATTAAAATGTATTGGATGTGTACCGTACATTTTTGTGTAGGCTAAGTGGTAGCTTACAAATATGTGGTCGTAGTAACCCTATTGAAATGTATTAGATATGTACCGTGCATTTCCATATAAGCTAAATTAGTAGCTCACAGAGATGTGGTTGTAGTAACCCTGTTGAGATGTATAGGATGTGTACCGCACATCTGTACGTTTCCTGAAGTTGTGGATTGGTTGGGTTAAGTTCTTGGTAACACTAATTATATGTATATGATATTTAAATCCGTTGAATATGTTATGCTGGATTCTACTTTGATCGCAGTAGCTTTATAATTGGATACTCTTATAGGATTATTTCCTTACAAAATGGAATGGACTCACTATGTATATTATTTTCTTATATTTTAGTATGAGATGAGTAAGTATATGGTAATTCTACATTCTTTCTGTATTTTGCAGACACGAAGCCATATTTCTATATGTGTTAACATCATATAAAATGTTTGGAATAATCTTAGTAGTTGGCTCTCTTTTCTCAAGTTGCTAATTGTTTAATTATTTCTCGCAAATAACTAGTTTCACTATTATCGTATTGTCTAAGAAATTTATTTTGTGATAATGACCACTTTATGTACTCAAGTTAAGTTGGATTACTGAATCTTATCTTAATGTTGAATCTATGGAGAACTTGCTCGGAGTTTAACTCATGTTGATAATTTTACAGGTATTAGTAATCAAGAAGGTGCATATCTGTTTGATTTTTCGTACCTCGGGTGAATGGGCATTTTTACTTTCCTTTATTAGTGTGTTAAGAACTT
Organism: Papaver bracteatum; assembly: GCA_023529315.1. Taxonomy (NCBI): domain Eukaryota; kingdom Viridiplantae; phylum Streptophyta; class Magnoliopsida; order Ranunculales; family Papaveraceae; genus Papaver; species Papaver bracteatum. Next base: position 656,634 of record JAJJWX010000641.1, read on the forward strand.
ATCGTGAGGTAGCGAAGGAAACAAAGTTGACATCTCTTACTAATTTTGGGACTTGAAGTTTCTTTGAGAGTTGTAAATATTCTAAAACTAATACGACTGAATGTTTTAGTACAAATTGATGAGGTGTTTCATTTTTAAATATTTTCAAAATATTTTTATGGCATTAATTGGTAGATTTTCATCAAAGGTAACGGTTTAATCTTTATGTAAGTGCCGGCCGGGCTTATGTGAAATTGAGGGATGTTACAGTTGGGGTGAACAATAATCTGTACACCATGAACTTTTTGGAAAGAGTTCCTAAAATCCTCTTTCACAAATGTTTAGACAGTTTTCTTTTCTGAAGTGGTCTAACTATTTCTTTAGAAATTAATTTCTTCGGAGAAGAGTTGAGTTTACATACCTAAGATGACTTCTGAACAAGTTTAAGCTTGTTTGCTGATCGATTTGCTCTCCATTGAAGTTTATTGACATATCTTATTTTTTGTTTGTACTTGTAACATTTAGAGAGTTCATGATCCGTAAAAGTACAATAAGAACATGTCAATGTGGAGGACGGTTCAGACACCATAGCGGAGCAAGATGCTAGACAAAATGTGGTACCTAAAATATTAGAAATAGAATTTCCAGTAGACAGAGAAAAATCCATTTTATCCACCAAAATGGTTGAAGAAGTTTCTCCAGGAAAAATATCAAGATTGATGTGAGTATTGCTACAATTATTAAAATAAATATTTTCAGCAAGGAGCACAACACTTGTTTTGTCATCTTCATTTGAATCATATTGATCAGTCATTTTATCAAGGGTTGCAGCAAGACCTTTGTTTCCAGTGTATTTTCTACGATTTGGACACTCATTGGCAAAATGACCAAAACCTTTACACTTGAAGCACCGAGGCATATCCTCATCATCAGTATCGACTGTATCCCTATTTTTAGGAGGAACATGGTCATGAGGTTTAACTGATAATCTTGGCTTATCTCTAACAAACCGTTTACTTCTCTTTAAAAGAAGATCTCTAAATTGTCTTGTGATCAGAGAAATTGAGTTATCAAGAACTTCATTTGATGAATCAGTCTCACTAGGATCATCCACATAGTTGCCAACACATTTACTTTTGTCAAGTAATTTTGGTGTCCTTTTGTGCTTTGAAAGCAATATCCTTTCCAGAGTTGGATGTATGCTCATGATCAAAGATCTTTAACTTCCCAACAGAGTATTTCTAGATAAAGTATTAAGGTTATCTCCTTCAACGATGGCATGTTTCTTATAATCATATTTGGCTGGAAATGATCTGATAATTTTCATCATAATGTCCTTTTCAGGAATAGTCTTACCTAATGCAAAAGATGCATTAACAATTTCAGACACTTTGTGGTTAAACTCATCAAATGAATCTTCATCATCCATACGAAGGTTTTCCCAATCAGAATTTAGGTTTTGAATCCTAGCTTTCTTTTCAGAGGCATTCCCTTCGAATACAATTTCTAAGATATCCCACGCATCTTTAGACCGAGTGCACATAGTCACATGGTGCTGAAGATCTGGGGTAATGGCATGAATTATAGCATTTAAACCGTCAGAATATTGCTTTGCAGCGAGAATCTCGCTAGGTTCATATCTACCAATATCCTTTGCAATAGAAATACTATCTACTATATCCATTGGAGGATCATAGCCATTAACAACATAAACCCATGATTAAAAATCACGCGCTTGAAGAAAGACATGCATAGCAAGTCTCCACCATAAGTAATTTGAGCAATCGAAGTACAGGTGGTATGTTTATTAAGATATCACTTATGTCCATAGAGTCAGATCACTAAAACACATACTTATAAGGTCTTAAACGTGGTTGCCTTCTCTGATACCAATTAAAAAAGCGGGGGTCTAACAACCTCACCCAATATTTCATTTAGGAAATCTGTATGGACAAACTCCAAGATAATCATCTAGACAATCAAATTCGATCAATGAAAATATATCCAAGAGTTGTATATTTGTTTCACAATGTAATCAGCAAATCAAAAAGATAGAAATCTGCAAGCCTGATTATTATGTGAAAGAACTTGAACGGTACCAAAGACCAATGTTCAAGTGTCAATAAATTTATATCAACAACTAAAGGCTGGATTATCTAATTAATTGATCTACGCACAACCTGTGATAGTTCAATTATAATACAGAAAAGAAATAACACATACACCATAAATTTTGTTAACGAGAAAACTGCAAATGCAGAAAAATCGCGGGACCTAGTCAAGATTTGAACACCACACTGTATTAAGCCGCTATAAACACTAGCCTACTCCAAGTTAACTTCAGACTGGAATGTAGTTGAACCCTAACCAATCTCACACTGATTAAGGTACAGTCGCGTTCTTTACGCCTCTGAATCCCAGTCCGCGAACTTGAGTAAGTTATGTCTAAAAACGATGTTTGTGAACTTATCTTAATAAACTAAGGAATGATATTGCAAATCATGGATTTATAGTTCATGAATCGATTCGAGTGAATCACACCGTTTTTGCTTCAATTGTGTCTCGTGTAGTACATAAAGATCTAAACAATTGAACAACTCTCTAACTAGTTCATTTGAGTCATTTGGACTAGTTATGGTGAAGAAGAATATGGTTGATATGAAAGTTATCATATGGCTAACCATTTGCTTAACTATTGTTGAACCAGCTAATGTACAAGTTTGGGTACGGTTACACAAACCTAAAAAATGTCAAGTACATATGTGTATAACAAGCTATGTTTTCGATCTAACGGTTGATAAATATTAGCTTGAATCTAATCAGGTTTTCATCTAATGGTGAATATTGAATGTTTTGTTACTAAGCTAACATTGATTGCAAACCATGATTTGAAGACTATATAAGGGAGAACTCTAGCAACTGGGAAACCTAATCCCCAGACATTCTGTGTGATACTAGTTTTCTAAGATAGAGTCGACTCTCCTTTAAACTTTGGTTTTCTTCTTCTAAAAACAGGTTAACGACTTAAAAGTAGTATTTGTGACTACTTTTATATGTTCACGAACTAGGTTTAAGTATATGTGCTTGCCCTATCGAATATTTTTCAGATGCACATAAAATTATTTTGTTAGATAATTAACATTTGAATAATTCTCTAAGAAAATTTGATTACACCTAGTTTGTTTATGCTTCAGAATCTTCTCTTCTGATATTCGTCTTCTTCTAAAACCAGGTTAACGACTTAAAGACTTCATTGGGATTGTGAAGCCAGACGATACTACTTTTATCGTTGTTGGGTGATCTGATCTTGCTTCTTGTATCATACGAGTACAATTGTAATAACTGGCCTGAGATTTCTATCTCCGATAGGCAAGATATAAAAGTAGTCACAAACACTATCTTAGCAAACTAGTATAAGAAAACCAAAGCTTAAAGGAGTATACGTGCTTGCCCTGACGAATATTTTCAGATGCACATAAAATTATTTTGTTAGATAATTAACATTTGAATAATTCTCTAAGAAAACTATATTGACATGATTGATCACATTATAACTTATGGTTGTGATTCAAACTTAAAAGTCTTAAGTGTCTATGTAAATGATTAAACTTATTGTTCAGTTGGCTAGTTTCGGCTAACCATTCATGAACGTTGTATTTGTACACGGTTCGATTATGGTTCATCCTAAACAAAGATTATATCTTGTTATGTTAATCAGATTCAAAGATTCACCTAACAGCGGATCTTGTTTACTTGGTTCCAAAGCTATCTTAGCTTGAACCTTAAGCAACCTATGCTTGTAAGTCTATAAAAGGGGAACCTCAAATAACTGGGATATTTGAATCCCGACACTACTTCTTGTGTGTCCTAGTTGTAAACTAGAGTAGTCATCTTCCTAAAACCCTTATAGGGTTTAGCCACAAAAAGACATCACGGGGATTCGAGAAGCCAGGTCCATCTATCCTTTATCTTGATGACTCGAGTATCCTGATTTGTTTCATTGTAGAGATGCTCACTTGAACACGACAGATAGAAATTATCAAAGTACTCTTCGTCTCAGACTTTGTTGATTCCACAAGTTTAATACTTGTGATGTGAATAATAGTCTAGGCAGCTCTTTGGGAAGCATAAGTCTGGATTCTGAGGTTAGATAGAGTTTGTCTATTGCTATCGATTTCCAGTTTCACCTTGATCTACGATTTAAAAGGAAATCACACATATAGGCTTATTTGTGGGAGGCAGATTGGTTTAAAGTCTTCAATTGAGTTGCAACAACTCTTAGGTTGTAAAGGACGTCAGCTAAGGGAATCATTTGCGTGGAGTCTTGCTGGGATTCAAGAGGTGTAAGGAACGCGACTGTAACCTAATTTTTGTGAGGGTTTAATTCGGTCTCAACTACATTTAAGTCTGAAGTTAATTGGTAGTAGGCTAGTGTTTGTAGCGGCTTAGTACAGTTTGGTGTTCAATATGGACTAAGTCCTGGGGGTTTTATGCATTTGCGGTTTCATCGTTAACAAAAATTTGGGTGTCTTTGTTATTTCTTTTTCTGCATTATATTGGTTATCTTTATAATTGAAATATCATAGGTAAATCAATCAAAGTAGTTATATCCAACCTTGTTTGTTGTATACGACTTGATTGATTCTTGGATATTGAATTTTGAGATCGTCCAAGAACTTTCACACGTAAATCAGGTTCACGGATTTGGTTCTGTAAACTTTGTGATTGTGAGAGAAAGATATGACATCAATCAAAGTAGATATATCCAACAAGCGAAGTATAACGCTTATCTCTTGAACTTCAAAAAAATATGAGATCGACATAATCTTGTATATAGTGTTATGATTATGTGAATAGGTTATGGTGAAGATTTAATCCTAGGAAACAGTGTTTTACATTTGCTTAAATGAAGTACATTCATGAATTTGTTTTGTGAACCGAAAAGAAAATCATTAGGCTTATTGGTCCGGCTATTCATTGCATATCTTTGGATGACCAATATGTGTGATATGGTAGAATCGATCTTAACTCAGGTTATGTATCTTGGTATAACTAATCACAATTCCTAGACTTATGATTTGGTATGACCGGTTATGGAAATTGGTGTAATCGATCCTAAGTAATCACCATGTGATGGTGTGATCGATCCTTGTAATTGGTGTGACCGATCCTTGTAATTGGTGTTACTGACCATAAGTGTTGTGTGACTGATCCTTGTAATTGGGGTAACCGGTCCTCGTAATTGGTGTGACCGGTCATAAGTAGATACCATGTGTAAATAGAACCGATCCTTGTAACTGGTGTAACAGATCCTTGTGATTGTTGTGAATGATCACAAGTAGGTACCATGTTTAGGTATAACCGATCCTAGTGATTGATATAACCGATCTGAACCCGTGTATGTGATTTGGTATGACCAATCACATAGTAGTCTTGAAATACATGCAAATAAATTTTAAACTTGTTTGGAAGTGTGGAATAACTGATTCCAAGAAAGCAAATCCATGTAAATATGTAATAAGGATTTGCAATGAAAAGATGTCAACATACTTTGAACACGAGCAGTAACTTTTATCATTTATTATTCAAAGATATTCCTTGGTACTCAAGGTGATCATATGCCGAAATAAATTAAGAATCTTTTAATTAAGGATTTTGGTTTTATACGCTTTAATTACCAGCAATTAACGCATAGCTCTTGATACATGTGTATCTTCCTTTCCCTGGGAACTAGTGATCCTCAATCAACAAATAGAAATTTGCGAGCCCGATTGAATATAAGAGAAATAACTTAAACGGTACCAAAGACCAATGTTCAAGGATCAATCAATTTCAATCAACAACCAAAGGTTGGATTTACCAATTGATTGATTCAACGCACAACCTATGATATTTCTATTATATAACAAAATATAATGCGGAAAAGAAATAACACAGACACCATAATTTTGTTAATAAGGAAAACCGCAAATGCAGAAAAACCCCGGTACCTAGTCCAGCTTTGAACACCACACTTTATTAAGTCGCTATAGACACTAGCCTACTACCAATGAACTTCAGACTGGAATGTAGCTGATCCCTAATCAATCTCACAACGATCAAGGTATAGTTGCGCTCCGTATGTCTCTGAACCCTAGTAGGATTATACACACTTAATTTCCTTAGCTGATCTCACCCACAACCAAGAGTTTCTACGACCCAAAGTCGAATACTTGATAAAAAAATCTGTCTCACACAGAAAAGTCTATTGGAATAGATAAATCTGTCTCCTACAGAAATACCTACGAGTTTTATTCCATCTTTTGATAAATCAAGGTGCACAGGAACCAATTGTTAAACTGGACTTATATTTCCGAAGAACATCCTAGTATTATCAATCACCTCACTATAATCTTAATCGTATGGTAGCGAAACAAGATATTGTGGAATCACAAACGATGAGACGAAGATGTTTGTGACTACTTTTTATCTTGTCTATCGGAGAATCAATCACGAGCAAATCTTATAGAAGATAGTACTAAATACGATAGAATAGGGAAAGATCAGAACATACAACTACAAATAAAATAGTTGGGTTTGGATTCACAATTCCAATGTAGTCTTTAAGTCGTTAACCTACATGGTTTCGTGAAAAACCTAATTAAGGTTAAAGGAGAATCGACTGTAGTCGCAACTAGTATCACACATAAGGTGTGGGGATTAGATTTCCCAGTTGCTAGAGTTCTCCCTTATATATTTTTCAGATCAGGGTTTGCAATCTAAGTTACCTTGGTAACAAAGCATTCAATATTCACCGTTAGATGAAAACCTAATTAGACTCAAGATAATATCTTTCAACCGTTAGATCGAACTTAGCTTGTTATACACAAATGAAATGTACCCCCATTTAGGTTTGAGTAATCGTACCTAAACATGTACACCATGTTGGCTCAATAGTAGTTAACCGAGGTTAGCTATATATGAACACTCTCATATCAACCTTATTCATCTTAACCACAATTTGTTCAAATGACTCAAATGAAACTAGTTAAAGAGTTGTTCAATTGCTATATTCTCATAGAAGTATATAAGAACACAATTGAAGCAAAATCGGTTTGATTCACTCGAATCAATTCATGAACATTATAGCATGGTTTGCAAAGAATGCATTCCTTAATATATAAATGTCTTAGTTCATGAGACAACTGATTTTTGAACTTTAACCACTCAAGTATGCATACGGGTACGCATACCTAAGTAGCCGGTCTGAGTTTGGGTTCGCTAGTATGCGAACGGGTACGCATACCTCAGTACACTTTCAAAACTCAGCAGAAATTCCCGGACATATACCTTACGCAAGTACGCGTATCGGTATGTGTACGTGGTACCCGGAATACCACAATTATAAGTACGCATACGGGTATGCATACTATAGTTCCGATCATGGATCACATACATGCAATAATGCATACTATGTTCATAATCCAATAGTTATAAACTCTATTTCAATCATTGAAACTTTCTTAGAGGATGAAAATAGCCATTTTCACACATTATTAGCAACAAAGCAATTTTCAAGATATATTAAAATAATCATAACGAAACATTCCAAGTATACACCAAATGATTATATCACACAAACCATGTAAGATGTTACTCGACGATTTTCACATGATCATCTTTTGACTTTCGTCAAGAATATAAGATGAACTTGGTTGAAGTGAAAGCTTACCAGCACATATTTCGAGAATATATAAGCGAGTTAAACTCAGCTTGAAATCTCAAATGTGTATAATTGAATACTATATAGTAATACGACTTTTGTCTCAATATAAGAGATAGAGTAGAAATAGACTTTCCAAGTGATAGATGAGTTTTAGTCTCCACATACCTTTTGTTGATAAAGTTCCACAAGATCTCCTTAGTAGTTCTCCGTCTTCAATTGATGAACGATGTAGTTTAATGCTCAACTACACAATCTATTCTAGTCCGAGATATCACTATAAGTAGACTAAAAATCAAGACTTATAGTTTTGATCACTAACATTGACAAACAAGCTCGAGATAGCAACGCTTGCGAGTTCAACCGAGCAGTGCTCTAACAATCTCCCCCTTTGTCAATTTTAGTGATAAAACTATCAAAACATATGGATTACAAAATAAATAAAATTTTGCAGGTTCTGATCCATCATGCTTATTAAGATACTCACAGAGATTCGTGAATCCAGGTCCAACTATCTTTTATCTTGATAGCTCTAGTATCCTGATCTTGTTTGATTATTAAGATGCTCACTTGAACACGATAGATATAAATCATCAAAGTTCTCTTCGTCTCAGACTTTGTTGCTTCCACAAGTTTAATACTTGTGAGGTGAATAATAATCTAGGCTGCTATTCGGGAAGCATAAGTACGGATTTTGAGGTTAGCTAGACTTTATATGTTGCTATCGATTTCCAGTCTCACCTTGATCTACGATCAAAAAGGAAATAACACATATATGCTTATCTATGAGAGGCAGATTGGTTTAAAGTCTTCAATTGAGTTGAAAAAACTCTTAGGCTGTAAAGGACGTCAGCTAAGGGAATCATTTACGCAGAGTCCTGCTGGGATTTAAGAGGCATAAGGAACGCGACTGAAACTGAATTGCTGTGAGGGTTTAATTCGGTATCAACTACATTCCAGTCCGAAGTTAATTGGTAGTAGGCTAGTGTTTGTAGCGTCTTAATATAATTTGGTGTTCAATCTGGACTAGGTCCCGAGGTTTTTCTGCATTTGTGGTTTCCTCGTTAGCAAAACTTCTGGTGTCTATGTTATTTCTTTTTTCGCATTATATTGTTTATCTTTATAATTGAAATATCACAGGTTATACGTACATCAATTAAAGTAGATACATCCAACCTTGTTTGTTTGATACGACTTGATTGATTCTTGGATATTGATTTTTGAGATCGTCCAAGAATTCTCACACATAAATCAGGTTCACGGATTTATTTATGTAAACTTTCTGATCGTGAGATAAAGAGATATAACTTTGAATATTATTCCTCAATTGAGATTCACTAAGTTGAACTCTTAGAATTGTATTTAGGCTTTGTCCATACAGGTTGCCTAAGAAAAAGTTGATGGTGTGTATTTTGGTACCCCTAGTGTTTTCAAGAATATCATAGGTAATACTGAGTTTTTATGAACTTGAGAAGTCCTTTCGAAATAATTATTGTATTTTTTGTACCTTTGTCATTTTTGTAACAAAAAGAGGGAGAACTATATGGAGTATAGTGTGATTTACAATCACTTGAGAAGGGATATATGTGTTGAAAAGTATATATCTAAACTGGAAAAGAGTAAAATATTGATCAAGGGGAAGAAACATATGATGCAAGGTAGTATTATATACTACATAATTGAATAACAGTTATATTCGGATTAAATAAATGCTTAGCTCGCCTTTAGGAGGAGTAGAGTTTTTGTTCACGTATTTTCTTTTAATACTCAAGACAAGACCTTGAAACCGAAATTCAAATATCTTTTAGATATTCGAAAATATATGACACCATATCCCAGAAGTTTGCATATCTCTAGTTGTTATATTACTAAAATATATGTATGTTGCTAGCTAATAGTTGTCAACTAAGAGTGATTTCAGTTTATTAGTTGGAATACAATTGGTATTTGGTAAATCCGAAATAATATTATTCGAATCTCTTTGGGAAATGTAAGTACCTTGTGTACCACTCAAGCCTTGGTCATACCACTATAATAGTGAAGCCTGTATTCTTACAAACTCATCCCTTGACACACTGCTTAACTGTTTGTATGGGAAGCCAACTCGTTGATGGAGATACAAGAGTAATCTAACTAGTTGAATTTTATATCGTTTCCTTCATTTAAAGTCTTATTTTGGATCAATAAACTTTTAACAGTCATGTTGGTGGGAACCTAAATCGTATTGTTATTTTAGTTTCTGATTATGATTTGATTGACTGACGGTATAGTTATTCTTGACAGATCAAACTTGATTATTCCATGGTCATTCTCTTATGATATAAGGCCACTCAATTTTGTTTGAGGATTTACTATTACATATCTCATGATTCCAGATCTATAGATAAAATTAGTAATCATCCATTGTTAACAGACTCCGTTCTGCATGTGATTGATCATCAGTAGGAATCAAGTTGTTTGTGCATGGTTACTTTGAAGGTTTGAGATCGAAGAATTTTTCTTTTTGGTATTTTTATATTTGTGATACTTCGTGCATACTGGATTCTCTATGATCCAAACAAGTTGTTTATTTCGATAGACATCAGACTTGTTGAAAGATCGAACAAACTGTTTAGTTGTTTCTCATAGTAGAGTTCCTCAGATATAGCTTGTTCACTGAGATAAATTATTTTATAATCTTTGCTTGGTTAGATCAATGATCAAAAGGAGTTTATATTAATTAAACAAAAGATCCTTTATACTCACTTGGTAGAGAACTTATTATACAAAATGACCTTGGAGTCTAGTCTAATAGATTAGTGGGACTCTTAACTAGTAAAGGGTTGTTAGTAAACGTATATATTTTGAATAAGATTATACTTGTTTATTTGGTTAGATGCATTTTCATTACTGGAAAGAGACTCCTTAATCATTCTCATCCTCATAGTTTGCATTAGTAGAATTTTACTTGTTTTCATAGATTTTGCATTATTCTTATTTCCGAACTTGAATCGACAACTTTACCTTAGCTTTATATTAGGAATGAACTTGCTTATCATTGTGATATTTGTTTGTGTAAGAAATCAAGGAGTGTATCTTTTGTGAGTTTGACACCTCGTAAAAATTGGCGTTGCTGCCAGGAAGCTGTTGGTAGTTTCAACAATTATTTACTTTTATGCTTTTGCATTAAGTTTTCGTTCTTAGTTATTATTAATTTATATTTTTAAAATTTTATTTTTAGTTACTTATTTATCTTTTTAAAAGTTTTCATTCTTCTCTATTATTAATTTATCTTTTTAGAATTTTATATTTCAGTAGCAATTTTTTTTTTTTTGCGTGTGCTCAATTGGTTAGTGGTTCTCGACACTTGTTTATAACAAGAGATAAGTGCCACAAACAAGTTGGGTGCATGACATTTTTTTAGGCTTTATTGTGATATATCCTTTCAGGAACAACACTTATGGTTCACGATACCATACATACTACAGTGATTAATTTGTTTTTCAATCTCATTCTCTTAACAACTACCAACATTTACGGGGAGTATAATCACAATCAATCAATTTAATATGATAAATAATCCATGGATACTTATAGTTTCTCACAAACATACTACCATGCATAATCCATAAGTGAACAAGTACTACCAAAAGGATGGTTGGAGGGTTATGTTTCTAATTTGTTGTTTTCTAGTTGTAACCAAATATTTGCTCAAATTCGTGAAGGACAGAGGAGATGAAAACATTTGGCAAGGTTGATCCAAAGCTCAACATGCAAAGTTTTGTACCAAGTGAAACTTATGATAATGTGTCTATACCCACTCCCGATCGTACTTATGATCATTCACCTATTCAACGGGAAGAGACGTTGTTTAGAGAACCTATTGTGAGTACCAGTGGGAAACGTGTTAACATTATAAAACTCTTTAAATAATATGAGAAGTTGGAAGAAGACGGACCAACATGCAATTTCTAAGGTCATACATGTGAAGGTAACCACCGTATGGATAATTTAGTAGAAGGCGATGAAAATTCCAAGGATGCCGAAGCTTTGGAAATTATTGATAATGGCGGTGTTACTATCTCAACTCATGGTTATAATGATCATTCACATATTCGAGAAATACCAGAGTTATTGATAGTAAGACTTATGTTGTGTATGAGAGTGATGATATGTGATTTTGTTGTGCATGCTACCCATAATTCAGAGAGAGTAGATAATTTGAATGAGAAGTCAACTTGTGATGAAGACCATAATGATTACAATAATTTGCTTGGGGAAGATTTTGATTTCTCTTCCAATGAAGACGACCCGTATAGAAGATAAACCAATTAAGAACGGTTTAAGAAGAGTTTGAATGAAAATGATGATACTTGTAATGGAAAAATGAAATTGCACAGTAGTACCTAGGATATTCCTGTAATACATGAGGTTTTTCAAAGTTTGTCTAACCGTATACACATGAATCTTTATCTTATGATGATGATCCTCCTAAACTGGAAATAATTTCATAAAGAGTTTTGTTATACTCTGATTCGGCAGGTAGGGTTTATCAATTGGAATTTAGGTAATGGTTTGTCCTTTCCTAACACCGAGGTCTTGTTAGCACAACTGGCTCTAGAGTTGATAAAAAGCTATGCAGTTGAGCGTCCTGGGGACAGAGCAATTTAGGATGAGTGACCTCATGAGAATCTGTTGTTGGATGACCGACATCGGTGCCCTTTAAAAACCCCACACCGCCGGATGACCACGATGACTAAATGGATACCATATGGGTAGAGGGTTGGGTCATTACAAATGGTATGAAAGGCGAGGGCGAGTCACCACGGTGGCTAAATGACCTTAGAGTTCAATAGATTAGTTGAGCTCATAACTTGTCTAGGGTTGTTAGTAAGCGTATTTTGAAAAATTTTTATAATTGTATCATTTATTAGATTCATGTGCACTGGTGGAGAAAGACTCTCTAATCATTCCCATCCTTACTATTTGCATTAATAGTATTTTACTTGTTTTCAGATTTTGCATTATCTTTATTTCACAATTTCAATTCAAAACTTTAGCTCAACTCTCCCTTAGGGACGAACCTGATTATCATTGTGTTATCAATTAGTATAAGAAAATTAAGAAATATATCTTTTACGAGTTTGACACCTCATCGTGATACTAATGTTTTCAAAGATGATATCACTGCTGACGGGTTTGAGGGAGCTGCTCACACTCCACCTCCTCCAACAACAACACACACAATTGCAACAATTGTCTATGTGCAGAGGAAAATAGGTCCTCGTCGCCGATACAAGAAGGAAACAACATCTAAGAAAATCTTCATGACTCTTGAGGTATGCTGCAGTAATATGCAACCGTATGACCCTTGAGGCATGATGCATCCAACTTCCTCATTTTTTTTTTTTTTTTTTTTTTGGTAAATACAAACAAGACTAATTTTTTGAAACATTGGGAAACATTTTGAATGTTACAAAATCTTTGTAGTAAACCCATGGTATAAGTTTATGCCAATTTCTAGTTGGGCTTTTTGGACGGTTAAACTTTTTTGATGTTGAACCAAAATTACGAAGACTTTATTAACTCCAAAATACAACGAATGAGGTATGGATAAGACTAACTAATGGTCTTAGTCATCGAACTATTTTGGTTAACAAGCTGGACAATGCTGGTTAGGGTGAATCTCGACTTATGGTTTATTGAATTAAAATGTTTGGTAGTGGAGTTGTTTGTGTATATTTGAATGGGTAATGTTCTGGAATGTTTGGTAATGTTACTCTTAATTGTCCGAGATATCATTGGTATTTTTATCTTCCTAATTGTGGTAAGAAGAGTTGTTATCATTGATTTTAGAAATTTGTTATCGTTCCTCTTGTGATTTGTAGATTGATTGATCAATCAATCAATCAATCCGTGATCTGAGACATCAGAATCTTGACATAGAATGATGTGTCTAAGTAGCATTGTGATCAGAGCTCTACTCAGTTAACTTGATTTTCCACATACCAAAATAACCAGGACCGGATAGACAAGATGCAAGAGAAATAAACTAGGTCGTTAGAGATTTCTGACGAGAAATTCCTCCAAACTGCTAGAAATTCAATCAGAACTATCCGTTATTAAGGATAACATAAAACAACTAGATTTCTAACTGATATAGCTGAAAATCAGGCAAACGAGAAGGCAAAAGACTGGAGAATTTCTCTTTGAAATGTGCTTATATCACCTTATTTACAAAATTATCTTTACCGTGCAAAGAAAAAAACCTGTAAATTTCTCATAAATTTGGACTACAAAGTGCACAAGTGATATTAAATTAAGAAATTTGACCCATTATACCGTTTTTGAACCCGTGACCACTCTCAAATCCCAAAAAATAAGGGCGATATAAATCTACTACCCTACGTGGTGTTCCTCTTGCCCGCTTTCCCCCAAATCCTTTCTCCGATGATGTGTCATGCTCCAACTGATGGTTCACATTCAGCTAGGGATCCACCGCAAGTCCTAAAAAGGTTCAAGACTTCTAGCCGGAGGGTTTAGATGCAAAACACTCACGATATGGAGGGGGGCATATGGTGTGACAGGGTCTCCCAATTTGCATGTTGCATCATCAGACCTATCTATAGATGCCTGCCGCGTAGGATAAATCCCATCACCCCCACCCCACCTCACCTCTCCCGGAAGCTCAACACACCAAACTCACGTCTACTTTTCCCCGGTATACAGTCTAAGCATACAAGTCTTGTGGGTTCCACCAAAGTCCCCATACCCGGGACCCACACACACTCATCACCAGAAGATCTCATAGCCGAGCGATTAATTTCAGGAATCAAATCAAGTATCTCCTTCTTCCCTTCGCTCATAAGATTATCGACCGTATTTATGTGTTCTACACGAACATTCACACCAAAACAAATCCACACGCACCCTCTTTCCTTCTCTTCGTTGTGAAGAGAAATTTCTCTTCTCTTCTGATCTTCTCTCAGCATCTCAAATTGGATCTGATTAGGTTTCTTATTAGTGTATCGTAGATTCACGATCTCGGAATTCTTCTTATTGATCAAGACTGTTTTTGATTCTCGTCAGTAAAAAAAATGGTAGGGTTTATGGAGTTTTTGTTTCCATTTGAATTGTGAAAATTGATTGGATCTGATGAAACTTGATTTCGATCAGTGTGTTTGTAGTTAGTTTTTTTGTGTTTTCAGTTGTTTATTGTTTTAAGATCTGGATTCTTTTAGTGTGAATTTAACGATATGTGTTTTTTTTTGTTTCTTTGCATGGGTATTACTATGGGGCAGCCTCTTAGACTCGAAATCAAGGTATTGTGTTGTGTTACTTTTGATAATTTAGTTGGGAATGGTTTAGATCTTTGATGTTTAGTATTGCTGATGTGAAGTGATTTGTTTATTTTTTCAGAGGAAACTCGCTCAAAGATCAGAAAGAGTAAAATCTGTCGATCTACATCCTACAGAACCATGGTAAGATTGATTTTGTATTTTGGAAATCCTAGCTAGTAATGTATGGTTTGGTACGATCTATAATCCATAATTATCAACATTCGGTATTGGCCATTTTTTGTGTGCAGGATTCTTGCAAGTCTTTATTCCGGAAGCGTTTGCATTTGGAATTACCAATCACAGGTCAGAATCTGATCATGTTTTGCATCTCATGTTTATACCGCAATCTTGTTATAATTTAGTACGATCTAGAGTAGTAGAATTTCATAGGTTTTTGCTCTTTAGCTTCTAGAAGAAGAATTTAGAAACCATTGTCCATGTTTAGATAGAATAGTCAATGAAATCCCATAAAAAATGTGTTCTATAGACTCAAACGAGACTAAAGGTAGAGATACTAAGACAAAGAATGAGATGGAGAGCGGTGAAGACTACCAGTATACTGACAATATGGTTTCAACTCTCACTGTAATGGCACAATGTAGCAGTGTGGGTGCTTTATTTTTCAACAGAGGTTGGGTATCTTAGGATGTTCGAGTCTCAATTTCATTAAGTTGCAACAACTAAACCAAGACTTACGAATGCACTATGATTTTGAAACTATCCATTTAATAGTGGTTCTAGACACTTTTAGGTCTTTCTATATTATAAAGCTAAACGTGCTTAAAAAAGAGAGTAGCAGCATACACGTTGAAGTATTTCTCAGTCAGCACTTTGAGTGTTCGATTTCTTGACGTAACGGAAAGGGAAGGGAGAGGAAAGATAGTAGAAGAAAAGCTACTCTGGAGCTATTGCACAATGGGCAAACATCATTAAATTTCTTCAGTCTGAAAACAATATCAATCATTTTTTTTTTACATAAGATTTTTTTATTAAATATGGATTAAGTAGAGTTATCCTCTTGCATACATAACTGGATCCATAGAAGGAATTTTTCAGGCCATTCCTGATACATAACGATATTAATCATTAAAGAGAATTGAAAAGGGAACAAACTTTTTTTATTGAATATTTACTCCTGCTTTTTACAAAATGATAAATTTGAAGCTTGGATAACCACACATATAGAAATTATCTAAGACTGATGAAGAGGATGTTAGACTCATCGTCAAGTCCAACTCAAGCATGCAATTCCTTTTGTATCTTGAAGCAATCCCATGAAATCATGCTGTACAAATATCCAATTTTATTTTTCAGTGATCATAATAACCTTCTTGATGAGATAATGTTGAACTTGCCTATTATAAACATTGGGATAATAGTGTAGGTAAGAAGTATGTTTTCAGAGAGGGGAAAAAAAGGTAAGCAGTTTGTAACGGGCTTTTGTAGAGTCACTTGCATATTAGTGAAAATTTTAATCCCATTAAGAAAATAACCTTCTTTATGAGAGAATGTTGACCTTGCCTATGATAAACAGTGGCTACAATAGTGTAGGTAAGAAGTATGTTTTCAGAGAGGGGAAAAAAAGGTAAGAAGTTTGTAATGAGCTTTCATTTAGTCACTTACAAAGGCAAGAAGTTTGCAATGAACTTGCCTAGTCTTTGCTGTTTACTGACAATCTAGAAGTATTGTCTTCTTTTGTTCATCTCTTCAAACCCCTAGCTTAAATGCAAATTTGTTATTATCTTGTATTCACTTTTTACTTGTTTTAGTTCATACTAATACTAATAAATTATTCGATCACTCTATAGACTATGACGAAGTCCTTTGAAGTCACAGATTTACCAGGTAATCTCTTCGATTCAGTCTTTATCTTCTCATTCTTTCAGTAGCTTCAATACATATTCAAGTGTATGCCATTTATTTGCAGTTCGCTCAGCAAAATTTATTGCACGTAAACAATGGGTTGTCGCTGGAGCTGATGACATGCATATCCGGGTATACAATTACAACACGATGGATAAAGTCAAAGTATTTGAAGCACACACGGACTACATCAGATGTGTGGCTGTCCATCCAACTCTTCCTTATGTGTTATCATCATCTGATGACATGCTTATCAAGCTTTGGGACTGGGAGAAAGGTTGGATGTGTACCCAAATATTTGAGGGCCACTCCCACTACGTCATGCAAGTGACTTTTAATCCAAAAGACACCAACACTTTCGCGAGTGCCTCTCTAGATCGCACGATAAAGGTGATGGGCTGATTTTGTTACTATCTTAATCAGCAAAAACAAAATTCAGCATTTTTGTGATGGTGGTCTTACCTTTGTATATATCATGAGATAACTTGTTATTGATTGTTTTGTGAACTTACTAATTTCCAGATTTGGAATCTTGGCTCTCCCGACCCAAATTTTACCTTGGATGCCCATTTGAAAGGAGTAAACTGTGTCGATTACTACACTGGGGGTGATAAGCCGTACCTAATCACTGGTTCTGATGATCATACTGCTAAGGTTTTCAATCTTATTATATTTATGCTGATAACTTAATACTTTATCTTTATGTCATACAGTCTATAATCTTTCTGGCAAATTTGTTTTGGAAACAGGTGTGGGATTACCAAACAAAAAGTTGCATTCAGACACTTGAAGGTCACACACATAATGTTTCTGCTGTTTGTTTCCATCCTGAACTTCCAATTATAATCACCGGGTCTGAGGATGGTACTGTTAGGATATGGCATGCAACCACATATAGGTATGAGGTTTTGATTTTGATTGTTGACTAATACTATAGCTTCAATGGTGCTACTTTTCTAAGTTTCTTCCCTAATTCTAATAATGATAAGTGAAATGGACAGCCTACTAGATTTTTCAGTATTTTTTGTGTGATACGGGTCTTAAATTGTAGATAGATCATCAGTTTTGTTTGATAATCCACTGCTTTGTTTATGTTCGTGTGCATGTGATTTCTCCTTATTTTTTATGAACCTCTGGTTTCATTTACCATTTTATATTCCCGCATGTTCTTTTACTAATTTTTGCAATAAAGTAGAAATTTTCTACACCAATGCGAACATTCTCAGCGTTTCATGTCTTTTACTCGATGCATGGTGCAATTACTTTTGAAATGGTGCTAATTGGGCATTCAAGAGATTCTGAACCCACATTGAGAAGCAACTTTTCGAAGTGTGTCATCTGTTTTCCAGATGGAGGATAATTTAAGTTTCCTACACATATCTATAGGCCTACTTTGGAAGTTGGAAGTTTGAATAATTTTTTTTCACAGGAGTAAATTCTATATCCTGCGAGTTATACCATTGTTTATCCCCTTATGTTGATGACTGTACATGTATTAATTAATAATTTCCTTCCTTCTATAGCTTCCCAGTCGCTGATGTAACTATCATGTGCATCTATGTGCAGGCTTGAGAACACATTGAATTACGGTCTTGAGCGAGTGTGGGCAGTTGGATACATGAAAAGTTCGCGGAGGTAAGCTAAATGATCCTTTCTTTTTCACAACCCACTTCTAGTGTTTCTTAATACTCATACTGCTAGTATACAGATTGGGTTCACATGGTACCAAAAGAAGACTCCACACCTAATAATCAGGAAGAAACTGGCTCGTCTTGAATCAACTCAGCCTAGATGTCATTGCATTTGCTGATTAGAAATGGTTGATATAAATTTTGTGTTGACTAACTAGATACCAATTTAAAACCAGATTTTTATGATATTTTAATGTGGTTTTCTCATGAAAGGCGTAGTGTATTAATCTGAAGGAAAAGTATAAGCACAAAATTTGCCAAACAACTACTAGGAAAGCTTTAAAATACAGAACTTCGTGAATAGTTTCACAACACTCTTGAAGCTGAAATGTGTTTGCCTCCTTATCCACAAATTGCCTCCTTTCTTTGTTTATCATGCCACTTACTTGCTTGGCATTGTGGAGGAAGAAATAAACTTGGTAACTCTTCTAAGATGAATTGAGAGCTAGTCAGATTTTGTAGTTTACTCTCTGAACACACTTCAACGACTAGATTGTTGGGAAATAATTCAAATAAACTATGTCATTTGTAAGTTGTATGAGTTCACAGTCAACCTCTACTTTTGATAATGCATCAGGAGTTGAGTAGGGCACTTCGTCTAGTCATATTACCTCATGATTAACTTTTGCAATAGATGTTACTACTTATGAGGTATCTGACTAATTTTGTATTATTTTATGTTCAGGGTTGTAATTGGATACGATGAAGGAACCATTATGATTAAAATTGGTAAAGAAGTACCAGTTGCTAGTATGGACAGTAGTGGAAAAATCATATGGGCCAAGCATAATGAGGTTCAAACTGTGAATATCAAAAGTGTTGGAGCAGATTTCGAGGTCTGACACCAACTTACTTACTAATATCTTTTGTTTGTGTTACTTAGAACCAATGTAATACGGCTTGGGCGAGTCAGCCGAGTTACTCGCGTATCGGGATCTGGGCGATACGCTCCACAGTACTCGTCCGAGCCGAGTATTTAGCTTTGACTCGGCGAGTTTTGACTGACTCGGTCCGAGTTCCGATCCCCGAGTAACTCGGTTGGAGGGTCAAAATAGTAAAACAGCTGCCAATAAGAGTCTATAAAAGTGAAAGAAACCCTAAAAAAGAAGGGCTGAGAGACAAAAAAAGTGGAGGCACGCAACCAGAGGTCTATAAAAGTGGTAAGCGTATGAAAGCTAATAGGAGTAATGGTGCTAATGGAGACAAAGCTGGCAATGAGGAAGAAGATGACAGGGTTGAACTTTAGTCATTAGACTTAGCTTAGGAAGCAGGTGTTTTTATTTTTTTGAAACCAGAGCAGAACTAGGAAGATGATATAGTGTTCATTCAGTTTGGTCGAGTCTGGCAGAAGTTTGGGGATGTTATGCATTGACAGACTAATGCATTGACACTTAACAGAACTTTGAAGTTTGTTTTTCTAGTATTAAAAGACTTTCTAGGATTTAAAGTGTTTAATCTGATCATGGGATGTTGTTCTGCATTACAAATTATACGTTTGAGACCAGATTTGATGTTTGTTTTATATATGCATTACAAATTATATCTAACCTCAAATATATCTGTTAGGAGAATGTACAGGACTGGGGATCGCCCTCCAGGCGATCCCGAGCCGATCCCCGAGTCGTACAACATTGCTTAGAACCTTATTGTGGAAGGTTATTTTTACAGCATAAGCTGACATGGTGGTTTTTTGTTGTTGTTATGTGCATAGATCACTGATGGAGAGCGATTACCTTTGGCTGTAAAAGAGTTGGGGAGCTGTGATCTTTACCCTCAAGTGAGTTTGTCATCTTTGGTCCATTATAAGTATTCACAGATGTATTCGTTTGCGCTTCTCTGTGATCCATTTTGTGCAATCCCCAGTTGTTGAAGATCTGATGATTTTTTTGTTTTTGTTCTTTCTTTTGTTTTAGAGCTTAAAGCACAATCCGAATGGGAGGTTTGTCGTTGTATGTGGGGATGGCGAGTACATAATATATACCGCTTTGGCATGGAGAAATAGATCCTTTGGATCTGCATTAGAGTTTGCATGGTCAACTGATGGAGAATATGCTGTCAAAGAAAGTACTTCAAGGATTAAGATATTCAGTAAAACTTTCCAGGTCCGATTCCCTTTCTCCTTGAACCTGTGTGAGAACGATAATTTTCCTTGAAGTGATTCGAAATGTGCACATTCAATAGTGTTAGTAGTAATAGTGTTAGTAGTACGTGCATGTCCTTTGAGATCGTAGGACAGGGTAACTGCTTCTAGAAGATATGACAAATGCAAAATTCGTTCTCAAATATTTATTTCTCTTTGTTACCGCAATATGATTTCATCAGAAACTCCGCTTTCTCCTTTTTTGCTGAAATTATCTCATATAGAAACAAATTCCCTCCTGAAAAAACCTGGTTGCCTTCATCTATGTCGGGAATTTTCAATGTTATAATGCTATTAAAAAAAACAAAAAACTTCTGCTTCCTTCTTTTACTTTATACTTAATTCCCTCTGATGACAAATATTGTGTCTTCTAACAGGAATAATACCTTATAGTTGCATTTAAGTTCCTCTGCTAATGGGAACTGATTTGCCTTCTTTCAGGAAAGGAAAAGCATAAGACCAACTTTTTCTGCTGAACGCATTTTTGGGGGAACCTTACTAGCAATGTGTTCGAACGACTTTATATGTTTTTACGATTGGGCTGAGTGCAGGTTGATTCGTCGAATTGATGTCAATGTCAAAGTGAGAACTTATATACCAAAAGGCTTGCATGGTTTATAGGTGCTGCACTCTGGTTGAAGTCTCAAAAGTCTCAAATTAATTGTTTTCTTGCTTATGTTTTATATAACAGAATCTTTATTGGGCTGATAGTGGTGATTTGGTGACAATTACCAGTGACACATCATTTTACATGCTGAAGTACCATGTAAGAATCAGCATTTTACTAGCACCGTTTTAAATATTTATTTATGCCTTCATATTAGGTACCACACTAGGTTTTATCTTAATTTTTACTTGATGTACTAAAACAAATATTCAACAACGGCAGCGGGACGCTGTTGCAAATCATTTGGATACCGAAGGGAAAATTGAAGAGGAGGGTGTTGAAGATGCTTTTGAGCTTCTCAATGAAGTAAATGAGCGAGTTCGAACTGGGTTATGGGTTGGAGACTGTTTTATTTATAATAACTCTTCATGGCGACTTAACTACTGTGTTGGTGGTGAGGTAAGCTGGATAAGCTAATACTGTTTCTAACAACTTAATACGGTCCTTCCCGGATGATGCATATCTATCTGAGCGGGTGTTGCCAATTTCAGGTAACAACTATGTTTCATCTGGACCGGCCAATGTACTTGTTGGGATATCTTGCAAACCAAAGTCGTGTATATCTAATAGATAAGGAGTTCAAGTGAGTCAACTTGTTTATTGTGGTATGTTCTTATCATTATCGTTATCTATACCAATCTCAGCGGTTAACTTTTTGCCATACAGTGTTATTGGGTACACATTACTTCTAAGCTTGATTGAGTACAAGACTCTTGTGATGCGTGGAGATTTGGAGAGGGCAAGTGAAGTTTTACCCTCAATTCCTATGGAGCATCTTAATAGGTGTGCTTATTTACCTGTTTTATCAGTTGCAATATATGTGTTTTATCTGACAATAGTCGCCTAGTTCTTTTTCAAGCCTTTTTTACTTGAACTTTACTACATTAAGTTGCTGTTGGCGACGAAACATCATCATTTGTTGCCTCTTCTGAGCTCCAACAATTTGGACAGAGAGAGTGGAAGTTCTTACATATTCAGTTTTAAGTGTTCTCTTTGTATTTGCGGTTGGTCTCAGACAATGTATTCAGAGTTTCAAACCCTGACCAAGATGAATATTCAAACCGAAATAGTAAAATGTCATTCAGTAGATTTGCATTGTTTTTTGTTTGTCATGGAAAAATTGAAGTATAGTTCAAATTTACAATATAAATAGTAGCTCAAATAGAAAGTCTAGAGTAGAATTTTGCGATAGGCTGACAGAACCCTTAGAAAGATCTTATTTCAATGACTAACTTACAATAGCATGATGAAACTTGATTCTGATTTTGATGCAGTAATTGGCTAATTGCATATTGTGCACTCTGTAGAACCATAATTCAGATTTTGCAGCTTTGCTTCTGCAAATTCCTTGGTTATGATATTTTCTTCTTATGTTTGATCATATTTCCAGTGTGGCTCGTTTCTTGGAATCCCGAGAAATGTTGGAAGATGCGTTGGAAGTGGCTACAGATCCTAATTATAGATTCGATCTAGCTATACAGCTTGGAAGATTAGAGGTTGCCAAGGTAAGATACATTGTCATGTGAATAAGAGGAAATATAAACTTCAAATCGCTGCTCAATTTCGTAGTTCTTTTTAGTATAACTGTACTCTTTCATCATTTGGTTTGCTCTTCTCTCTTCGGTGTTGCTGTTGACACAAGTATCGTATCTCTCCTATTTGCCGATTTTTTTTTCCGGTGTAGGCAATAGCCGCAGAAGTAAAGGGTGAATCCAAATGGAAACAATTGGGAGAACTAGCAATGTCCAGTGGAAAGGTGTTTCCCTGTGCTCTTTTGGCATCCTACCCTTTACCCGTTTATAACATGCTTTTACTCTAAATTTGTTTTCCTCTATTTAGTCTTAAATCATGCAAATACATTGAACGTTTCTAGTGTGTTTTAGTATTCTTGACTGGAAACTTTTGTGGTACAGTTAGAAATGGCTGAAGAGTGCTTACGAAATGCGAAGGATCTGAGTGGTTTGTTGCTTATATACTCTTCACTTGGAGATGCTGAAGGAATCCAAGAACTTGCATCTCTTGCCAAAGAACAGGGAAAAAACAATGTTGCTTTTCTTTGTTTATTCATGCTGGGAAAAGTGGAAGAGTGTCTCCAACTGTTGGTGGATAGGTAATTTTCAGCCAGCCTTGGTGACGTTCTGCACTTAGAAAGCTTAAAACCCCTCCTACAATGGCTACTGTTTATGCAAATTCTCCAGATATACTTGAGAATGATCTCTGATCAAAGCTTAAAAGCTAACATAAAAGGTTAACCTGAATGATATTCCGAATGTGTCTTTTCTTGCAGCAACCGGATTCCTGAAGCTGCTTTGATGGCGCGGTCTTATCTTCCAAGCAAGGTCTCAGAGATAGTTGCACTTTGGAGAAACAACCTCAATAAGGTTTGTTATTGTCTTAGTTTTACTCTTTGTTTTGATATCTGTTTTCGTTTGAAGTGGTTAATTGTAGGTACACAAATTCTTCAGTCGCACCTTTACCTTTTGATAAAATTCAAGAACTGAAAACCTTGCTTTTGTTATCTGTTATACAATTTGGATTGACTTTCCCCTTTACATTCCATGGCTTTTCACAGGTTAACCAGAAAGCTGCGGAATCTTTAGCTGACCCTGAGGAGTATCCTAACTTATTCGAGGATTGGCAGGTTGCTCTATCTGTGGAATCTAAAATTTCGGAGATAAGGTATCCCTTTGGTTTCATTTTTCTGTATGTAACTTCTACTATTATTTGTTAATGTTACCATTTATAGTTCTTTGTAGTCATTTTTGGTCATAATCCAATAAGTGAAATATGATCTGCTCCCAGAATTCCTACGCGGGGGATCATTTTGTAACCTTCAACTGCATTATCTCAATAGGATTTTTTTGGCATTAGTGTATTATCTTAATAAGCGACGTACCAGTTTTCTGTTTTAATTATTTGTTTGCAGTTCTTACTCAAATTACATTGGCTAGTAAGGGACATTATTTTTGGACATATATGATTTGTCGTATGCACTGTGCAGTCATTGTGACATTTTTGGTTGTTTCTCTGCAGAGGAATTCATCCTCCTGCTGCAGATTATTTAAGCTACATAGAGAAATCAAATATCAACCTTATGGAGGCTTTCAAAACAATGCAACTTGATGAAGAGGAGGCACCACTTGAAAATGGTGATTTGGCACACGAGGTATCCTTGGGCTCTATCCATGTAAAATGCTACCTTTTCTTATTCTTTTCTTGCGTGATGGGAATTGGATGTTGATTCGTTTCACTTACTTGCATGTCTCAGGAGGTAGAAGAGAACGGAGAAGAACATGAAGAGCAGGGAACCCAGGAAGAAGAGGCTGTTGAGGTCGATGCTGATTCTACAGATGGCGCTGTTCTTGTAAACAGTAATGAAGCTGAAGAAGAGTGGGGTACGAATAATGAAGGAACCTCATCAGCCTAAAAGCAATTGGTTGGGCAAGTCTGAAAATGCAATTTTTGTCTCTGGTGATTAGTTAAATCTGATTTCTTAATCATCCTGTCATCACATCATACTGCTAAGGTTTTTTAAGATCTTGAAAAATCACCCTGGTCTGTATTGATGTGGGCCCCAGAGATCACAGAAAAGACCATATGTGACCAACTCATGATAGTAATCTTTTAACACGCTTCTTGGTTTACAACTGACGAGTAAAACTTAAAACTTCTTTGTTCTGTTTCTGCTCCTCCTTACATTTCAAATGGTGCCTATCTAATATGAAGAGTCAAACACGTCGAAGATGATGGTATGTTTATTAATAACTGCTATTCTTGTTGTGATGCAGTTCTGGCGCCACGTTACTAGGTCCAATCAAAGACAGCGGGTTCCAGCTGTTATACACTCTTTCTCAAGGTAAGCGAAAAGAACATTCTTTTACATGCCATCCCTTATCTTTCGTATATAGTTCTCTAATTATGAGAACAGTTCATCAGATTTTACTTACTGTACTTTTGGATCTTCTTTGTCGCACGTGCTATGTTTCTCGCCATGTTTATGAGAAATATCCTTATAGATGGGAACTTCTTTTTCATTGACTTGGTCCCGAATTTGCAATTACCTAAGGTTTTCAGATGTGCATGAGAAGTGATTCATTTGGATGAAAATAAGAATAATAACAATAAGGAAAATCATTGTAATATTAGCCTTTGCTATAATAATAAAAATAAATAACGAGAAGTGTTGGAAGTGGTTACACATACGATTTTGTTGACCCACATCTGACGCGGTGGAAAATCATAAACTGGGGTTTCGGCAAAACTAGCCAGGTGATAGGCGGTGGTTTAGCTCTTCATGTCAGAAGATGGTTGTCAGAAATGCAGTTCCAAATTATTTGAAAAGGCATAAGAGTGTCATTGCATGTCCGTTGTACCAACTATCTACTCAGTCTAGTATCTGGACATGCCAGGTGATAGGCGGTGGTTTGGCTCTTCATGTCAGAAGATGGTTGTCAGAAATGCAGTTCCAAATTATTTGAAAAGGCATAAGAGTGTCATTGCATGTCCATTGTACCAACTATCTACTCAGTCTAGTATCTGGACATGACCGCATCCCGAACTTATTAGATCATCAGCACCAAGTGGCTGCGTAAGTTGATTTTGTGGTCCATCACACACTCTAGGTTGGTCCAACTATGTGAAGACCTCCTTTTTAGACCATGTCTTTGTTTTTCTATTTTGCCCTCTTTTTTGGGGAACTATAGTTTGTTCCACTTGATTTCTAACTAATGTTCATGCAATTGGATAATTTGAAATTGGAGGACAGCTAAAAAGATAGATTCTTGATATCTTGAATCCTGTTGGTTCTTTCTAATATTGGTTTCTTGTCATGACAGGTTAGTTCTTTGAGTGAGGATTAGTTAAGGCCATCAAGGGATCAGCTGTCGAAGATGGGTTGTTTAGATGTGGACACATAATTTTTTGTCAAAATTAAAATGAGGCGTATATTAAAGAACAGTTTACCAACATAAAATTGCTAATGGTTTCTCTAATATCTTATTCTTGTAGGCTTCTCATATTCTGCCTTCGTCACTTTTTTCTTCTATTTTATATTTAGCTTTCCTTGTAGAATCTGAGAGCAATGGTGGAGATATATTATGTTAGGGGGGTTGATTGTCTGTTCAGTTTTCAATTTTGTTGTCTTTTTGGTTTCTTTATTTGTTGGAGAACATATTTTAATGATATATAGAAGTGAGTATGCTTGATTTCAATTCTTCTTTTACTAATGTAACCATATGAACAATACATCATTGTCAGGGTTCTGCAAATAGATTTTGATTCTCATTATCATGCATGTATGTTGTTAACCAGTCATTTTGCTATGGATTTCGAGATTTGGAAAAGCGCTTTTATTTAACCTCTTGAACTGGGTTGTCATCAGTGTAATGGAACCAATTGTTATGTTGAGATAACGAATTGCCGTTTAAAGCTGGGTCTGACTTGACTTGTGGCATTGGCATGTGCCCGAACCTAATACTCGTAATAATAATGATAAGGGGAATAATAGATATTATTGATGGATAATATCCTTTTGACTGTGATTGGGTTCGTTTTTGCCGTGATTAGTGTGGGCAGCTGTGGTGATAGAGTTTTGAGATATTTGTCTCAACCGAATATCTTGTCTTATGTTTTGTTTTGTTGATTCCTCAATCATAGGTATGGCAGCAAATTCACAATGTTTAGCCAAAGCAATCCCCTCTGTTTTCTGTTGGGCTATGAGATTCTTCTACCTCATCAATTGCGTGTTTCTTTTGATACCCCTCCTCTTCAATGGCAATCATTGAGATTTGTTGTTTGTACCCTCTCGCGGGCTGCTGTATTTAGGCAAGATATCACTGGCAAATGGTATACTAGTAACTGATTTTAGCTAAGGTGTCCCATACCCAATCTAAATGGTCTTCTTTAACCGAATTCGTGCATTGTGTGTACAATGCATCTGTTAGAAATTTAGAATGTAAGCATACATTTTAATCCTGAAATTAGCTGGATAGATAACAATTCAAGAAACCCATCTTACCCAAAGAGTTAACCAACTCACATGGCTTCTTTGGAAGACCTATTAGCAACTTCTTCGCTACTTTAAACCAACCTCTGCATACAATAATGCGTACTGTAACCGAGGGATAGTACTATCTTATATCGTAAACTAAAAGAGGGCTGCTCAAACAACCCTTGAACTAAAAAGAAGAAGAAAAACAACCGTTGACTAATCCGAAAAACTTGTAGCTGCAACATTGTGGCAGTCGCAGCACCCCTCTAACATTGCCCACAGTACGTCACAAGGCTAGATTTATGAAAGGGTCCGCCAACTTAACTCTAGCACGAGAAAAGAACGGAACGTCTTACTCAACATTGATAAAAAAACAAATTACAGTCGGAGAAAGAAGAAGAAACCGTTGTCTTTTCCATAAATTAGGCCATAAGATTTGGCCGGCAAGAATAACCATAAAATGTTGGAATGCTCATTTGATTAAACAAGTTCTTAGTTTCACAAAACCCTAATGGTCTCACATGCAGTGTTTTTCATTGGTTTAAATATCTGAGAATTAATTAGGAAGGACTTGCTTTTAACAAACTATGCTATGACTATGAGTTTACTTTTCAAGGTGACAAAAGGAAAAGGATAAAAACAGTTGAAAATCTATTTTCCTCCAGAGTTTCTGATTAAACAAAAGAGGAGCGTATTTAAACATTATGAGTCACCCATATACTGTATAAATTATGGAACACCACCTCACGACTGTAAATGGTTGCACCTTAATTAGCATTTTTTTTTTTCTATATAGTTTTTCATCCTCATCGACATGAACTAGGTTTTCAGTATTTGCAGCCAAGAGACGACGGAGCTATCTTGTGGCCAAAGGTGGCCCAAGCTTTTTTTTTTTTTTTCTTTTATGAAAGCTTTTGTATTATATATATCCTTTCGGAAAAAACAGAAGTGACCCCCAAAATTAACTTGAGACAAATATGTCTGTCTATATTATAATTTGGCTACCTTAGCTTCCTAACAATATGTCTCGGAAAATTTGCTCAATGCCGCATTGCTGAAGCATATTTCATCTAACAGCATTGTAACTAACGCAAGTCTCGTTACAATACCTTAAAAAGTACTGATTTTAAGCATGTAAAAAGTTGTTAGTTGTGAATTATTATATACACACCCGCTATGTTTGAAGCTGTATTGTTTGTACTTTGTACATGGTGGTGGGTTTCAAGTCGCAACAAGTCTCCTCCAAGGCTCCAATTGGGCTTGTTTTCTTCCTTTCCTTTTCGTTTTCTTCTTCTACCCTGTTTTCAAGTCCACGACTCCAATGTACTACTAGTAATCTCTTTTTCAATAAAGTTATTAATCTCTTTAATTTTTCAACAAAGCTAATTTACTGATCAAACATTTTTTCTTTCTTCCACCCTCCATTTTCCCACAAATTGATAAAAAGAAAAGTTAAAAAACAAAAGTAACAAACATATCCATTGTATTTTGTTTTTGTTACTAGTAAGTAATAAATAAACTGTCGCAATCACTTTATCTATTCAAAGTTAAAGGCTACAAGTTACACGAGTGGCCACCATGAAAACACATACTGAAACAGACACTCACCGACAATGAGTGAGAAGAAGAAGAGAGGGTAAAAAAATAGCCAGGTCCCGCGCGGGCTGCCAATTAAGAACCAGCAGCGGCAGTTGTAATGGTTACTGAAATGCGTACCCACGTATGATACATCGGATCATATCATATTAATTTTCTTATGCACCGTAACAGCAACGGACATATTAAAAGGACCTTGGTAAAGGGGCGTCATGAATCGGCAGAGGAGCGTCAAACTAATAAGACAAAAAAGGTCATTAGAAGTAAAATCAAGTGACCCTTATCAATGAAAATATGTAAATGACTAATTAGCCCTTATTGTTAATAATCAAGATTAGTAATGATAATCAAGATTAGTGTTAATTATCAAGATTAATTTTGATAATCAAGATTAGTATATTTTTAGAGTTATAAAAAAAAAAAATTTGAGGAGAAGAAAACTTATGTGATATTTGTGAAACCCTAGATTTTGATTCACTCAACCAAAATGAGTGATTCCAGTTGCAAATTTGAGGTGGGTGAATCTCTATATGATAGAGAAAACAAGTACTAATTCCATTAGCTTTTTGTTGCTTAAAATTCTCTAAAGTATGTAAAAAAATCAAAATTTCAGAAGAACATACGATTTGGTAATTAGTTGTTACCAATCGTATATGTGAGATACTGATTGGTAATTGACTATTTAAACCAACCGTGAATCTTGGTTCAATTTGGGAAAACCCGTAAATAATACGATTCGATTCACGGTTGGTAATTATGGTTACCAACCGTATATGTGAGATACTGATTGATAACTTGACTACCAAACCAACCGTAATCGTTCAATTTGGGAAAACCGAAATAATACCGATTCGGTTGGTAAAATTTATTCTATTACAAACCGTAGGTTAATTACGATTGGTAACTTTAATATCATCCTCAACCGTATGTAGATACGGTTGGTAACTAACTCGAAAATATGAGCCGATCGGAAAAAAACTAACATGCAGGACAAAATACGGTTAGTAATCTGTTTAAATTACCAACCAGATATCGACCAAAATTCTCGAGAACCAAGAACATACGGTTAGTATTTGATATTTATTTAATTGTTACGAACAAGTAAAGCATAGATACTGGTTCGTAACATAACCAATTCTAACCGTATAAAGAAAAATGCGGCATTCTAAAATTTGATTTTTAACCTAAAACTCCAATTTTTGATGGAGAATACACTTCAATTGAACACAACAAAAATACTAAATGGGTTTTCGAATATAGACTTCAATCAACAATTATTAATGTTGCGAATCACCGATTAATCACGATGAAATTTTCGATCGATTTTAATGGAGCTTATGGTTAGAATGGAAATGGAGGAGAAGAAAAGATGAAGAAGAAGATGAAAAAAAAACTGATTTGATTTTTTTTGAATCATTAGGCTTAAAAAAAATTGATTTGATTTTGGTTGATTTAAGGTGAAAAGGGTAATCTAGTCAATCTACACCCCTATAGGACACCCCTAACCAATATGAGGGTCATTGCTATCACACTTGACGCCCCTCTACCGATTCATGACGCCCCTTTACCAAGCTTGTATTAAAAATTATGTTTTGAGTTCTGCAAATTGTTATACCCATACGTTATGGGTTTGTAACCCTTCATTCATTTCTTGTAGTTTGGTTTTTCTAATGAAAAAACCCTTCAACAAAAATCAAAAACTTAATTCTCTCATTTAATAGACACACTAACCCAAGTACACACGCTTGCTATGCACTGTACTAGTATATCTTTATTCTTCCCGCCCTATTTTATTTTTTATCCAACGTCTACTTTTTTTAGACGGCCAAAGATCCTCAGTATTATGCCATGTGCAATCTGTGGCCTAGGTGATCTGGTCCAAACAGAATGTGTCTTTGGATGGTCAAGGAAGCCGGCAAGGGGTTCTGTCATGGAGAATTCTACCGCATCTTTCTTTCCAAGATGACAAACACTTCTAGTTCTTGCTTCAGTGCGGACTGCCGAGTATTGATGGTCATTTTTAGGTAGCCATCCTTATAAATATTTTCTGGCTCCACTCTTGCAGCTCCCTTAGAAAAATCGATGTACTGTCCATCAATGCGACAATCAACCGAACATTAAACGCATCCCCTACATGATACAATAATTGTGATTCTCTAGCAGATATTTGTACGAGAAATGGTAATTTGTTCACAATATTTTCACTTTTTGACTCAAATTCGAAGTTTATCACTATTATATTCTTACTGATTAATCTAAAAGATTACATTAACAGCCCATTCGGTTGGGAGAATTAGAATCCTATTTTTTTTCTTCAATTATGGGGTAATCCAATTCTTGGAATTGGATTCCAATCCAAAAATATTATGTTCAGTTGAGGTAATTCAATTACCTTTGTTTTTACCCCGGAATCCAATTCCATTGCATCATTGGACCAATGCAATGGAAATCTATCATTTTGGAGGGAATAAGATTTCTAGGAATTAAAATTCCTCAATTCGGTTCAAGGAATTGGATTCCAAGGAATACAATTCCTTAAAACGAACGGGCTGTAATTTTGCATTTGAGAAAATATGTAGTCAAGAAAAGACACCCCATTGGCATTTTCCCCTTAGCTTGCTCGTGCCATTCCAGATTCATTACTCAAAGACTGCACTTGTTAATTCCCACTTGTTATAATTGAACGAGAGACTAATCTACTAGACGCCATTCACATGTTTAGTGCTTCATCAGGACAGGTAA
This sequence comes from Papaver bracteatum, assembly GCA_023529315.1. Classification (NCBI taxonomy): domain Eukaryota; kingdom Viridiplantae; phylum Streptophyta; class Magnoliopsida; order Ranunculales; family Papaveraceae; genus Papaver; species Papaver bracteatum. The sequence goes on from JAJJWX010000641.1 coordinate 688,322, forward strand.
TAAATTTTGCAAAATCTGGACTGTTTTTTAGCGAAAAGGTTCACAACAAACACCAGGGCATAATTTGCAGATTAATGAAGATAAAAAAGATAAACATAAAGGACACACATCTAGGGGTACCTTTGTTCATAGATAGATCTAAACTTAAGGCTTTCGACAACATAATTGAAAAAATGGAACAAAAAATAAAAACTTGACTGGGAAAGATCCTGTCACAGCCAAGTAAAATAGTTTTGAACAAAGCAATTTTGTCTAGCATGCCAATCTTCAGCATGGGTTATTTTGTATTACCAAAAAAGATCACAAAACGAATCAATAACATACAGAGAGACTTTTGGTGGGGGAAACACTCGAATTCTAAAGGTATTTACATAAAATCCTTTGATTTTCTATGTAAACCAATAGATCAGGGAGGTTTAGGATTTAAGGAGGCAAACAAGGTCAACCAAGCCATGATCATCAGAATAGCTTGGAGGTTAGTAAGTAACCCAGATGATATCTGGGCTCAAATTCTAAAAGGGAAATATTTTAAGAGAACATGAGCCTTACATTCTAAGAAGAAATCGAAAGCTTCTTGGGTGTGGAAGTGCATCTTACAGGGCATAGAACACATTAAAAAATACAGTTTATGGGAAGTGGGTGATGGTAAGTCCATAAATATCTGGGAGGATAAATGACTACCAACCAGGGAAGAGACTCTGGCAAAGTCTGTTCACCAAAAAAACACGAACATAACACTTGTGTCTGAGTTAATAGACTCAAACACGAAAAAGTGGAATTTGGAACAGCTACAATCTTTGTTTGACAATTCAATAGTACAAGAAATTAATAACATAAGACTATATATGATGGCTGAAGGAAATTTGAAAAAAGATAAACTAAGATGGACCTTAACTAAGAGTGGAGAATTTTCTGTAAAATCTTTATATGCCAGACTTCTAAATCCTTTGTATTCAATTCCTAACAAAACTAAGAAGTTTTGGAAAGGATTATGGAGCATGGATACTTCTCAGAGAATCAAGTTGTTCATCTGGAAATGCTTGCAAGATGCACTGCCTACTAGACATAAATTAAGATCAGTGGATAACAAATGTGTGTTTTGTAATAATGCTGTGGAAGCTACATATCACTTGTTCTTTGATTGCGATTATGCAAAGGCTGTGTGGAATCTGCCGCCAATGGCCTTACAGGGAGCACCTCATAACTCAAACTCTGTCAATATTTCTTTCTTGCATAGATACAATGAATGGATAGCTGGAGATTTGAATTCTATATCAATGGCACTCGAAGCAACCAAGTGCTGGTTTATTTGGAAGGAAAGGTGTCTTAGAATATTTGAAAATAAATCTAGAACACCTGATCAGCTTACACTTGATATCACTAGACACTATGCTTATTGGCATCCAATTAAATTGAATACTTTGAGTGAACCACAATGCAGAACCATAAAACCAACACCACATTGGCATTTCCCACTCATTAACACTTTCAAATTGAATTGTGATGCTTCTTGGTTATCTGAGAATACTAATGCAAGGTTTGGTTTTATCCTTCGTAACTGGACATGAACCTTCAACGGAGCAGAATCATGCATCTGAAGAAGCAGACGCTCTAACTATACTGCAGGCAACTAAATAGGCCATTTCAAATAACTTGCAAAATCTAGTCATTGAAGGAGATAATCAGGCAGTAATGAGGTACTTACAAGGAAAGATTTCAACTATCCAATGGCAAAGTCTGGCCATTCTCGAAGAAGTAAAGAAGATAGCAGACAATCTAGTTTCTTTTTTGGGTTTTCACTACGTAGACAGAAAAGCTAACAGAGTAGCTGATCTTTTGGCAAAGAAGAGAAGGAAAGGCAACACTACAACTTCCTGGATAGACCAAGCACCTAGTTTTTTAATTCCAACAATAGCTTATGATACCGTAAAAGTTTGTAATTTAAACATCTCTCTTGTAACTGTTTCAGTGGAGGTTAATTTAACAAATTCGGTCATCAGAACAACTTCTCATTCTGAGATAGTAACAGAAGAGACTGAATCAATATGATTAATTTTCTCTGCTCTCTATCAATACATATCTATTTTCAAAAAAAAAACAAAAAACACGAGACTAATCACTATGATAAGTAGAAATAATCACTGGCGTAAGGCATGATGATTTTCACGGGTGGTGGTATTCAACGGAATTGTAGCCCATTCTTCGCGCAATACATCTATCTTGACTTCCACTCCTCAATCAAAAGTCAATGTTCCACCTCCTCCACCGCAGTTGGTGGTCAATTATACATCTGGCAACGCGTCGTAGCTTACATGGCAGTTGGGTACACCTCTTTTTCACACATCTGTAAGCACCGTTATTGCTTACTTCGGCCAAAAACAGAGAATTCTAGACAAAAAGTTCCAACTACTACCCCTATAAACAAAATTTTCACCTTCACCTAACGAACTCAATAACAATGGGTTGAGGACCTTGAGGTCATTTTATTAAAACAACCCGCTTTCATGATTCCAGCTTAGGGACGCGTTTTGTATTACGTAACGTTATTTTGGGTTGTTGGAAAAATATTTAAGGGTTTGGTGTGACGCTGAGGTGTACAGAAAATGATGATTCACGGGGACGCGGTGAAAACAAACCCTAAAACTCGTTTCTTTTTGGGTGAATAGCCGACGATCCAGCCGTGCAGGACGTGAAATCTGGGCCCACTCACATGGCTACGCTCCCCTATTTCTCTTCTTATGATTTGTTACATGTGGGACCCGTTTAATTTCCTTCTTTCTAATTTTATTTTATAGGCTGTTTTATTAGTGGGACCATGACATTTTCTTTTCTTAACGTCCCACCCCTATATATGCTACTAGCTATGCATGCATTTGCATGGATGTCATCGTCATGGCAAAATTTTGGATTTTAAATCTGGATTATATTAGTTAAGTATAGTTAGGCTGTCCATTTATAAAGATCATGAAATTGATTTTGACTAATTCAAATTATTATCGGCGAAGATTTTGAAGCTCCATATGGCTCACAGAGCTAGCAAAACTCGACTAGGAATGGACTGTTTGTTTCGGTCGACTTGTGAAATGAGTCGCGACAAGGGCATCTGTAGTTTGTGATTATCATCTAACGATATTACTATCACAATATTAGCAATTGCACAATCATTAGGGATAACAACATCGCTCACTGCCGAAATCTGGGCCATGCTCATAACGTCATAAACAACTATAACTCGAGAATGGCCAAAGGTGCGATTCGAAACGGACTCGGAAAATATTTTAAGGTTTTTAACCTCGACAGGAGAACCACCTTGGTACTTAAACAATATGATAGCAGAAATCAAGCTTGGGTTAGCACAAATTCCACATTGTACCATAAACCATATTTACTTGGAAGGAAATCAGGCGGGGGACGGATTAGCAAACAAGTCAGCGGATGTCAGACTTTATGGGTACTCTATACCTTCGTGTTATTTCTTCCTAATTTTAATACAATTTCATGCTTTAATAAAAAAAATCTAACGATATTACTGTCTTCTATAAGAACGCCCTAATCACTTTAAAATCACCCTGTGCATGAACATTACTGTTTTACACAGTTTTACACATATTTATTGATCAACATTCAACACTAGAAGCCTCATTGAACACCGAGAATATACGTTGTTAAAGCCAAACACCAAACCAATTTTTTTTTTAAATTAATTTCTTTAAAAAACAACGGACCGAGGGTACTATAGTCAACTAAACCGAGATACTCAAAACTAAAAATTAAATAATCAGAAACCCTAAATGTGATCCATAATACAGTGACACCTAAAGAAACAAACAGCCTCCACTAGTCATTCAAACAAACGAGAAAAAACTCACTGTTCCGAAAAAAACAAACTCAATTTCTCGCGATATTTACGTCTCTCTGAGAAAGTCTCTGACTAAGTTAATCACGGGAATTAGTTTGTCATTACTATTTTATCCAACTCCCATACCTATTTAAAATTTAACAACAACTAATTATGTACTTTTTATTGTTTAATTTAATTTAATTATTAAGTGGAGTTAGTTACATTAAAAAAATAATCATCAGCATTATAAATTTAATTAGGTACTATCAAAAGAGAGATTATTTGAAGCATCAAAGTTAAGTATATAAATGTTTTTTCGAGAGTGAAAATTACAAAAGAATCTGGGAGAGTTGTGGGTTTTGAGCTGTGATTTAGCTGTCTTTGATGTTATTATTTTCTCTTCCACTTATTTTTCTTCATATTATTTCTCTCCTCCTTCCCCTCTCTCTCCACTATCAATAGAAAGAAAGAAGAAGAAATAAACCCTCATTTCATTTCTTCTCATCTTCTCCACACTCTCTCAGCTCAAGAGAGAAAAGAAAAGAAGAAGAAAAACCCACATTTTCTCCCTCTCTCAAATATTATCTCTAATTTTTTTCTCAATTTTCAAAAATTTGAGTTTGAAGAAGAAGAAATAAAAAGAAAGAATTTTTAGCAACATTTTTTCAGGGAATTGATCGATGTTTTGAACGTGAGATGAAGAGGAAGTATATTGTGATTTTGTTAGCTACTTTGTTTCTCGCGTTTTCTGCATCAACGTCAACAGCATTTGAAGAAGAAGAATCGAGTAGAAATGGAAGAGGGGATCTAAGTGAAGCAGAAGTGAAGTATATTAAACAGAGGCAGTTGTTATACTACAGAGATGAGATTGGAAACAGAGGTGAAAAAATAGAGGTTGATCCATCGCTTGTATTTGAAAATGATAGATTAAGAGATGCATACATTGCATTACAAGCGTGGAAAGAAGGGATTATCTCAGATCCATTAAATTTAACTCTTAACTGGGTTGGATCTGATGTGTGTAATTATACGGGAGTCTTTTGTTCGCCATCTCTTGATGATCCTGATGTTGAAACAGTAGCTGGTATTGATCTTAATCATGGTGATATTGCTGGTTATTTGCCTGAAGAATTAGGCTTACTTGTTGATCTTGCATTGTTTCATATCAACAGTAATCGGTTCTGTGGTACTGTTCCAAAGAGTTTTGTTCGTTTGAAGCTGTTGTTCGAGTTAGATCTGAGTAATAACAGGCTTGCTGGTGGATTTCCTGGTGTTGTACTCAAATTACCGTCATTGAAGTTTCTAGATCTGAGGTTCAATGAATTTGAAGGTACAGTTCCTAAACAACTCTTTGATAAAGATTTAGATGCAGTTTTTATCAATCATAATCGATTCGCTTTCGAAATACCTGAGAATCTAGGTAATTCGCCTGTTTCGGTACTGGTTTTAGCCAATAACAAGTTCCATGGTTGTGTTCCTTCTAGTCTAGGAAACATGACAGGATTGAATGAAATTATATTGATGAATAATGGGTTTAGGTCATGTTTACCAGAAGAGATTGGGATGTTGGTGAATTTGACAGTTTTTGATGTGAGTTTTAATGAATTTATGGGTCCATTACCGGATACAATTGGAGGAATGAAGAGTTTGGAACAGTTGAATGTGGCTCATAATATGCTTACAGGAATGATTCCTCGGAGTATATGTGAGCTGCCAAATTTGCAGAATTTTACATATTCATACAATTTCTTCACCGGCGAGCCACCAAGCTGTTTGAATGTTGGTGAATTTGATGATAGAAGGAATTGTTTAGCTGGAAGACCTAAACAGAGGGTTGCAAGGCAGTGTAAGGCTTTCTTATCTAAACATATCCATTGTGGTGCTTTTAAATGTGGTGGTTCTTCACCAACACCAACTCCAGTTCCTGTTCCTACACCAGTACCAGTTCCAGCTGTTCCTTCACCACCAGTAACATATTCACCACCTCCAGTTACTTATTCACCACCATCACCACCTCCACCAGTCTATTCTCCACCTCCACCACCCCCATCACCTCCCCCACCTTCTCCACCACCACCACCTCCACCAGTTTATTCACCACCTCCACCGCCACCATCACCTCCCCCACCTTCTCCCCCCACCACCTCCACCAGTTTATTCACCACCTCCACCGCCACCATCACCTCCCCCACCTTCTCCCCCACCACCTCCTCCACCAGTTTACTCACCACCTCCTCCACCACCATCACCCCCACCACCTCCTCCACCATCACCTCCTCCACCTCCACCCCCCCCCACCACCTCCTCCACCAGTTTATTCACCACCTCCACCCCCTCCATCACCCCCACCACCATCTCCACCACCTCCACCCCCACCAGTTTACTCACCTCCTCCTCCACCTCCACCAAATTCACCCCCACCACCAGCACCAGTTTATTGTGTTAGACCGCCACCTCCACCAAATTCTCCTCCACCTCCTCCTCCCAGCATCATCCCCACCACCACCTCCACCTGTAATGTCTCCACCTCCACCAAGTCCATACATGTATAATTCGCCACCTCCTCCTCATCATTCCCCACCACCACCTCATCATTCACCACCTCCTCCACCACATTCACCCCCACCCCCACCACATTCTCCACCTCCCCCGCCTGCTTATCATTATTCAAGCCCACCACCACCACCTCCAGTGTATTCATCACCTCCACCACCAGTCTATTCATCTCCTCCCCCACCACCTAATTCACCTCCACCACCACCTCCATGTATAGAACCTCCTCCACCTCCACCACCATGTATTGAGTATGAACCTCCACCTCCATCACCCACACCAGCACCAGTTGTTTATTTACCACCACCTTCACCATCTCCACCTCCGTCACCAGTTCCTTCATCACCACCATATGTCTATGAGAGCCCACCACCACCTGCCCCAGTCTATGAGGGTCCATTACCACCAGTTACAGGGATTTCATATGCCTCTCCTCCACCACCTATCTATTATTAATTCTTTTGAGAATTTTCCTCCTACCCCTTCCCTCCTTTAGATAAAAGAACACACTTTAAATGTTTTCATTTTCTCTGCTACCCTTTTCTTTGTGATTCTTCTTATTCTTCTCTATCTCTCTTGAAACACCAATATTCGGTTCCAATCATCGATTCTCGTCGCTGAAGAAAGGGATAACAACACTGCATGGTACATATAGAAAGTGGAATTCAGTTGCAAATTTGCTGCTGGGTTCTAATAATGAAAGAAGAGAAGAAGATGAAAAAAAACAAGTAGGGAAGAATTTAGGCATAGGAGGGGGAGAGACATTAAGAGGAGGAAGGTCTCTCCATATTTATTGGAATTGTTATAGATAATTCAGAGTTGTGAATAAAAATGGTGGAGATCTAGAGAGATAGAAAGACAGTATTATGTAGGTTGCAGAGACAAAAAAATGTATGTATAGGGGATGAGATTCATGAAGGGAAAAAAAAAAAAGATAAAAGATTGGTTCTTCATCAGCAGTGTTCTTGCTGCTGTTACCAAGCTACTAGTACTACCTACTGCTATTTTTCTTTTGCTTTGTGAGTTTATTTTTATGATGATTATTACTTATTATTATTGTTTCTTCTTTTGGATCATACTTTGTTTCTTAATTTTTCATTTTATAGTATCATGATCTTTTAATCATTCATTTCTATTGATTTCAAATTCTTTGTTCTTCAAATTCTCTCTAGTTTTCTGAAATTGAAAGGAGGGAAAACCAATCTGTTTCTCTATACAGTTGTTTATGTGAATTGTGAATAGACATTTTGGGTTGGATCTTTCTTTCTCTCTAGATCTCATTCTTTCTTTCATTTTCAGTCCAATAATTTGATTCTTGAAAATGAGGTACATGTTCATGTTGCTGTAATTGTTTTCTTAATATTCTTGACCACCAGACCAGACAAGAGCTGCTGTAATCCAGCTCTAGTTGATTATGACTTGCAGCAATTTGTCCGACTTTTCATTCCTTTGGGAATCCAAAACTCTTACCAGAGACTGTGGGCACTACTGGATTTCCTATATCCATGTAAATATCGAATATGCAACCCCACCCATCCTCAATTTGTCTAGTTCTCAACTTCTTGATGATAACAAAGATCTTACTTGAAAATTCTCCACTAGTGCGTAGAAACTGCGAATCGGGTGCAGGTGTCTTCTTTGCAATCATCAATCTTAGGACTAAACATATTAAGTATACCCCAGCTCTTCCATCACGAGAAGAGCCGGTTGTTGAAGATTTTGAGTTCAAGTTCTTATGGATGTGCTTTAGCTCCTTGGGGCATTTGAGTCTATCACGAGAAGCTGTAGTTCTATTTGAGCTCCATCTATTCATTCAAGGCGTCCTTATTCTGCTTGACTTTTAGTTCATAACTTCATATGGTTAGTCAATTCATGCCCTGAGATTTTGAGTTCACCCCACCCCACCACCAGTCAAAAACCCGAAGATAATCCAAACCCTTAACTACAAGCTGAATTTTGGATACAAGTAGTTATATCCCAAGGCTTTCTTTTTAACGCGCACAAACTAGGAGCAGCTGATGCTTGCTTGGGTCGGCAGCTTTACACATCATCAACTATGGGTCAATGCTCGATCTCTGGTATGAAAGTTCAAAAATCTGATCCCCCCTTTAAACAATCTTCATTGTCAAGCTCTTGGTTATCATCATCACAAACTAAAGAAGCGAAGAAAAAAGACAGTAAACATTTGCACCTTTTTATGAAGTTCGCACACTGTATCCATTTTGTTAAGGTTTTTGGTGTTTACCATCATCACGCTTAAAAAGGTTGCCCCCCTCTTTTTTGTAGTCGATTGGGTTAGAAAAAAAGCCCTGATTTATGGTAATGAGGAAGTGGATCATGTGGGTAGTAGTACTGCAAAAGATTTATGATATCATGGGATATCACTGATTAATCTAAAGTCAATATCTACAGGGGGCCAATTGTGACCGTCCAGTAAGTGTATCCATGAAGTGAGTGGCAATAATGTGGAATGTGGCTTCGGAAATTTTACCACCGGTTATCTGCTCATTTGATTTGATCATCAGAAGTAAAATAAATCTGGTCCGGGTTATCCCGTGATCTGATCACTTGGCTTGTGTCGCTATTAATAGTCATTGAAAGACATTTGCATAGTGTTCGGTTGTGGGCAATAGGATTTGACAAGGCTGCTAATAGGGGTACCATTTTGCTTGGGATGTAACAATATACATATAAGATACAAAAACAATTGCCTTTGAGTTGGTACACCCCAAGGCAAAATCGCACCCCCATTAGCAGCCATGGGATTTGAGATGGACTAATAAAGAACTTTTGTCTTTTAGGAACACGGGGTCTCTAGTCTCCTCCTGTTCAGTTGATTTATCAATTGTAGGACTCGCTGCACAGGAAACTCAAGTTTCTGCTTCCACAAAAATGATGGCATCACAAACCTAATTCAGTTTCATCCAAACCATTTTCATCCAAACCTAATTCAGTTAATCTCAAACTAGTTTTTACATAGGTTAAACGTAGAAATTCAATCAATTTCACACTAGATTTTACAAAAATTAAACCTTAATGAACCCGTTTCATCCAACCGAATTCAATCAACTTCAAACTAGATTTTACAGAGCTTAAACCTAGATGCAACCAATTTCATCTAACCAAATTCAATCAATTAAAATAGGGTGAAACCAAGTTCATCCCAGTTTAAAGTTAGACGAAATCATATCCACCCCAATTGAGTGCATAATGAACCCATTTCCAATGGGTGCTCCTTTATATACCCCCTAAAAACACTAGTGATACCCCCAACAGTTAGTTATGTTAGTTAGAATTTAGTTGACATGAAAATCTTTAAATTTATTAAAAAAAATTATATCCATACCCCCTAAGAATATTTGTTATCTATCCAATATATAAAGTATGAAATAGGAAAAATTAAATGAATCCCTATATATGCGTAACAAAATCCACACAAAATCTTTGTTCCAAAATAATTATAAAATCCAATTTTGTTAATCGTTAGACAATATAGAAAAAATAAAATCTCATGGAAGAAGATACAGAAACCCTAGATAACTTGGAATCGTTAGAATCCCATTTGGAAGGTTTGGATATCAAGCAATACTGTGATGAACTCCAGGTAAATGATGCACATGGTGAATTATTACCCTATATCGAAAAGCATTCTGAATCTGTTGTTCCAGCGGATGACGATCTTGAAAAGCCTCAACCAATCTCTCCCCCATCACAAGAGAGTTATGATTTGACGGTTGAATTCTCTACTGATGAGGTATATATAATTTAAATAATTTATTGGATTTCAGATTACCATAATAAATATAATTCTTAGTTAATAAATAAGCTCAATATGATGTTGCAGGTATTTGCGAGCCGTGATGAAGTTATTAAATGGTGCCACGACAAGGCAGCCGAGACAAAAACAGTGGTGATTATCAGGAAATCCGAGACAAAACCTAAAGTACAAGGATCTTTCGTAGTAATGGCGTGCGAAAGATTTGGGCAGTATAAAAGTGTTGATAGAAATGTTCAAAAAACTGCAGTAACAAGACGTCTAAGGAAAAAACCGAGAACCACGGGAACAAAGAAATGTAACTGTCCTTTTCGGCTGAGGGCTACATGCTTTGATGGAACAAATTGGCGCTTACGGGTTTTTAATGGCGAACACAATCATCAGTCTTATGGAACACTAACCGGACATTCTTTTTCGGGTAGGTTAAATCCGGTCGAAAAAGATTTGTGCATTTCTTTGTCTGTTAATGGGGTAAAACTGCTCTAATTTTATCTACCCTAAAGAGACAAAATAAGAGAAATTTTTCAACAGCACGGACAATATACAATACCAAGTCCAAATTTAGGACGAAAGTAATGGAAGGGCGAACAAAGATGCAAAAGTTGTTGCAATTGTTAGATGAACATCATTATGTAACATACAACCAGAGAGAATCCGCCTCAGGAAGAGTGTTGCAGTTATTTTGGTCACATCCGGATGGTGCAAGACTTGCACAATGTTTCCCCACGATATTGTTACTGGATTGTACTTACAAAACAAATCGGTGGGGTATGCCATTGTTTCATGCTGTGGGTATGACATCTACCACACAGAGCTTCACCATTGCATACTGCTTTATGTCTGCGGAGAAGGCGGAAAATTATATTTGGGCTCTAGAGCGGTTAAGGCAGTTGTACTCTCCCAACCATCTTCCATCGGTGATTGTCACAGATGATGATTTACAACTAAAAAATGTTGTAAGTTTAATCTTCCCTGAAGATACACGTCTTTTATGCACATTCCACATCTCTTGTAACGTCTCAAAACATTTCAACAAGGATATACCTAGCGAGGAAACAGAGGATCTAGAAAACATAAAAAAATATTGGGAGAATGTCTGGAGGTCTGCGAACCATGCAATGTATGAGATTAATTTGTCTTACTTTCTCAAGACTTGGAGCACGCGTTATCCTACCGCAGTAAGTTATTTGCGTAAACAATGGTTGGATCATAAAGAACAATTCGTTCATGCATGGACAAATGATATTTTACACTTGGGTGTTACGACAACGAACCGTGCTGAAAGTGAACATGCAGCATTAAAAAAGTTTCTTCAATGCTCCACTGGTGATTTTCTCAAATGTTGGCAAGATATGGACAACCAATGGATAACAAGAGTTATCAATATCGAAGCTTCATTAGAGAAAAGTAAAACTAATCCAATACACGAATATTACCAAAGCCTGGTTACGAGGGGATTGGTGTATAAAGTTTCTCATGCTGCCTTGAAATTGATTACTGTGGAACTAACAAATATGGGTAAAAGTCATTTTGGGGGAAAGTGTTTGTGTATCATCCGGAAAACTCATGGGTTACCATGTGCTTGTGAAATCGTCAACAGCCACAAGAACGGTAATCATATTTCTCTCAATAATATACATGACCACTGGAAGCAGCTTTCTATGGATCCTGCACATGAAAAGGTGGCAGAAATTTTTGACTGGGAAGATTTGTTTGGGAAGATCAGAATGAAATATGAAGCTTGCACCGAGTTGCAAAAGCATTTTATGTTGGAAATGTTGATAGAGATTGCAGATACGAGTAAAACAAATATGCAAGAACCCAAAGGCAAATTTGCAAGCAAAGGTCGCCCAACCCTTGCACAAACAGAAGCACAAAAGAAGATAGATAAATCTACAAAAAGAGATCTATCGAGTTGGGAAAGACCACCTACAGGAAATAATTCTGCAACAACATCAAAGAAAGTGAAGCCAACAACATCAAAGAGAGTGCAACCAATATCAAAGAAGGGGCGTCCAAAAAAGAAGGGAGTAAAATCTCATCTAGCGGATGAGGTCAATATTATTGACTTACCGGATCTGAATGCACCACCATCTTTGAACGAAATAGAAGAAAATGATATTTTTCCCAGTAAATTAATATCGAAAAGGAAGAAAGTACAGTCTACAAACGAACCTAAACAACGAAGGAAGTACACAAAAAAGATCAAGAAAAACATTCCAGCTATGGAGGAAGACGAGGAGTACTTGCAACATATGGTTAGAGGGATAACGTTTTTATAATCCAAAGATTCTGACTGATGTTGTGGAGAGGCTGGAAAATGTTGCACCTGAGGGGCATTGTGGATTTCGAGCTTGTGCCGAAATGCTGGGGTTGAGTGCTGATGATGGATGGAAGACTGTCAAGATAGAAATGGAGAGAGAACTGACCATGTATCCAGACATGTACAACCCATTGCAACCCGTAGATACTGGATGGTTTTGCCCGGCATGGGATATATATTTTCCTCTGCATTCAAATGTATCTTTTCATCGTATTCGAATATGGGATGCACAACATAGTTACCGTTGAGGACTGCACCTCCAGAAGATTTCAAGGTTGTGACAATTTTCAATCTCGACAACGAACACTTTGTTAAGGCAATATTGAAACCGGGTGCTCCCATACCACCGATTCTCAACGGATGGAATTCTATATGTACCGAAGAGGCGCTATTGTGGACTCCACACATGGAAATGTTGCATCGAGGATGGGAAAATATCGAACAAAAACAACCTGGGCAGCGTTTGCAGGTTATAGAGGACATAGACCTCGAAGAGCCTTGAATATTGTAAGTGAACTTATGTTTTTTCTTACTTTTTGATGCTACATTTCATATTTGCGGGGTTTATATTTCTTTTAACAATGACTTCATTATATATTTATTAATGTACAGACACACGAAGCTATGAAATAAACATGAAATCTTGGTGGAGCTTTACCAGATGTAGCTAAGACAGGAGATGAATTTTCTGATGGAGTTGCAGTTGGTCTTGCGCTAAAATTTTCAGAAAACTTGTTCTTTCATGTTCGTTCATGTTGGTCTTTGTTGCATTCCTTCTACTTTTCTTCCTTATTTTTGGATTATTGGAGATGAACTGCTCTTATACTTTCTCTTTTGACTGAGATGACTACTTAAGGTTTGTTTGTATGAATCTGATCATATAGAAAGGTAACTGGTAGTAATCCCATTGAGTTTAAATTCCTTTTGTTTAACCTCACATCAACTGATTAGATATTCGATGCACAAACCAAACCACTATGAGCATCAGGATATGGTTTTCACCAAAAATCTTAGTGTAGAAGATAGAAAATACTGTGTACTGTGTATAATCAGAACTGGGGATGACTTACCTTTTTTCGAAATGGAAAAGGTTATATTAATAAGAAAGAACAGGCAAAGCCTGTGTGTTCAAGAGTTACAGAAAACTAGCCTTGAAAGCTAGAGAAGAAGAGCATCAAAATGCTTACATGTGCAATACAGCTTCCCAGTTATGAAGCACAGAGTTTATATCGACAAAATTAAAAACATATGTATCACTATTCCATAACACTAGAGTCTGCTTAATCAAAATGATAATCTCTTCCACCGATCTCTTCCTATGTCCGAACACTCTATTGTTACGTTCTTTCCATAAATTCCAAACAATGGCATAATGAATCATATCCCATAATGCTTTACATCTTCCCTTTAGGACGTTCCACTCCCACGCGATAAAAAGTTGCAGAATAGAAGATGGCAGGGGCCAAGAAATTTGAAAGGATTTAATAAAGAAATCCCAAACCTTAAAAGAGAAATCACAATGGATCAACATGTGATCTGATGTCTCGTGAACGCAGTTGCATAAAACACACAAATCAGACTCCAATTGAACACCTCGGTGAGTAAGCATAGTCCGAGTAGGAATAGAATCGTTAAAAGCTTCCCATAGTAAGAAACTTACTTTGTTAGGAATCACTTTCAACCAAAGAAGGTTCTTGAAACTACATTCTTCCTCATTACCTGCTAGAGCATCATAACAAGTTTTTGGAGAGAAGTTCTCCACAAAATTAACCTCATCATCGCCTTCCATAAGAACAGGAACAAATCCTAAGTCACGTTGGTGTAAATCCCACTCCATCTTCTCGTTCTAATTAAGATAGCATAATGGTTTTGATCGCCAATTGTTGAAAAATAGAAAAAAGTAAATACACAGAGATACGAGCAGCAGAGGAGAAGAAAGAGTAAAAGAAGACCTCATGTCTTGCTACCTTATTAGCAATAATTAGCAACGGAATGACTACTAAACTATCGTGTATATCATAATTATTCACAAACAAGTTTTTTTCCTTCTTTATAAGCTCATCAAATGACCGTGGCAATAGTTTTCTTTTTAAAAAGGTCATACTATTAATCCGTAGTATATTGGGGGTATGCAAAAAAAAAAAACTGATGGGTAGAAAGATTACCTCAGAGGGTAGGTAGATAAAGGGGTATCGCTAGTGTTTTTAGGGGGTATATAAAGGAGCACCCTTTCCAATACCAATCAAGATAAACATATAAACATTTGTTAAAACAAGTGCAAATACTTATAAGGATCCACCTATTTGCCACCTTCACTTTTCCTAATTACCACTCTAATCAGAATTTGTAAAGTAAATATATTTTAAAATTGCACTTTTCCTATTCACCACCTACAAAAGTCAAATTAAATTTGACTCTAGTTATCACCACTCTTAGTCTTATTTGTCTTCTTCTCCCCTAATCTATGGTTTCATTAAAAGGAAAACATTAAAACAACATTAATCCTAAATTACAAATCTGTTTTAAATTAGTACACCATTATATTTAAATTATTTCTTTAGTTGTTCTTTTGTTGAAACGAAATCATCCACTGAAGCATACATTAGTTCATACTTATTTTTTTTTTTCGATTTTTTTAGTTTAATCAAAAGGATTCGTGTGCATTTAAATTAAAAAGTGTGTTTGTGTGATCAAGAAAATATAGTAGTTGGCGGAGATCCAATTCATACCTTCGGTGATTGGACCCTTCACGTGCAATACCATTAAAATGGTTGCAAGGACATCTCTAGTCTGGGCATCTGAACTTTTAGTATATGGATTCAATTAGTCAATGTGAAGAACAGGGTTTGATTGTAAATTTTTACATTATTTTTTAATCTTTCATAGGATGTGCCAATTGATAACACAATCCAGTTAAAGTACATCAACTGGAAATCTGAAGCATACAGTACCAGTTGGCCATTCATTGGCGACTGATTTTTATGTTTTTTTTTTTTCGTTTCAAGAAACAAGTCTACCCAAATTGGGAGATTAGTTTTTCATCATAGTAGTGAAAATAAAATCCAATATAAACATGAATTTCCACATAAAATTATACATTCATAATTAGGTTTAATTTTATCTCATTTTTTTGAACATTACCAAATTTCTTGGAGACATTTTTGGATACACCATTTGGAAATAAGAAGCAGAAACTAAACAAACGATGAGGGAAGGTGGTGGTCGGTGGGTACAAATGTAGATGATGAAGGTGGTCGGTGGTGGAGATGGGGAAGAAAGATATTGATTTGTAATTTAGGTTTTCTTTTTCTGGTTTAGTTGGGTGGTTTCATGGGTGGGTGTAAACATAAAGTCAACAGGTAGTATTTAGGATTTATGGAAAAATATATGGGTGGAAAATAGGATTAGTGAGGGTGGCAATCAATGAAGGTGGAAAATAGGAAAAGTGTGCGTGGAAAATAGGTGGAGCCTACTTATAATTACAACATTACATTCACATCTCATATTTATAAACAAATCTGTAACATATGCACCAAATTTTCTAACCAAGATTAAACTATTTTGAATGTAATCAAAGATAGTTAGGGTTTTAAGCTTACCAATTTGAGAATATATTTCAATTAACACAAAACCCCAATTTTCACAAATTGTGAATTTGAGAAATTTGAATTAGGGCATCATAAATTTCTTTATGGACGGTGGTGGTGGCGTCGGTGACGGTGTTGGATAAACATGATGTTGTCGACGGCGTTGGTGTTTTCTGGTAGTAGAGATGGTGGTGGTGGTGTCTATGTTGGTTGTGGAGAAAGTTTATATCTGTCGATGGTGGTATTGGTGTTTCTGGTAGTGGAGATGGGATTAATGGCATTGATAACGAAGGTGGAAGAATATTATGTTGTTGATGGTGGTGCTGGTGGGATGGTAGAGGAAGATGATGTCGATAGAGAAGAAGATGATCGGTGTTTCCAAATAAAAATGAAGTTTGTGTCGTTGTGCTGGAGAAATAAGAAGCTTTGGCAAGGGGTAAAGTTATCCCTTTCATAATAACTTGCCTCCGGTCCATTTCACCCAACACAATAAGTTACCCGTCCATTTGACCCAAAAAAGTACCCTTTTGGCTAAATAACCCATTTTCTGTATGATTTTTGGGTCCACAAAATATAAAGCAGACATAGATATTTTAGTTGTAGGCCGTAAAAATTTACTTGACGAGTTTTCGTAAAGCAATTTTTTAAACCATCGCTTAACTTAAGGGTGGATTATATGTGATCCATTATTTAGCGGTGCGAAGGAATTTTGTCACATTAAAGCCAAGCGAATGACCATTGTATTTTGCTTTCGCTATAAATAAGCTATTACTATGTGAAACAACATACCATATTACTTGGCCTGAGTGTGGTTTTGATGAAACAGATTAGGATTACATATTTGATGGAACATGTGGCATGACAAATGGGCACTATAGGTAATGCTATTCTGCGTAAGATGAACCAAGCGGCCAAGGCTAGCTCCAACAACTACCTTTCAACCACAAAACGACCAATATTTTTCAAGAGGTGGGTGGTATGAGGCAAGGAAACTTTATTTATATTTATGATGAAGCTAAGCGAATTGCCAAAAAGCTTCTTGGCGCAATTTGTACTATATAATCACAAAGAAGCATAAAAACAAACTATTGTTTGTATTGGTGGAATGTTGGTGGATAATTACACATACATTTTATTATGTAAACTTCAAAATAAAATTATTATAGAATATATTTTGATTTTATTTTTTTATATATTCAATATCAATATGTTAAAGAAACTAAAAATATTAATAGGAATGATATAACTAAAATATTTTCTTGTAGTTTGGGAGATGAAGTTCCATGTGACCAAGAAATTTGGTTGAGAGATGAAAGATACAAACAAAAATTTCACGATTCTTTGATGAAGACCAAGAGAGTGATCCCAAGTACAAGAACATATAAAGTGATGGGATACCTAATACCGGTTTGATGGCATTTATGAACGTATTTTTCTATAACGAGCTACTTTTTACCAACTCCATCACCGTTGCACAAGCTAGAAGGCTCGAAGAGTTGCAAGATATGGATGCGGCTACTTAATTGGACATGGGATCTGTTTTTTTAGCCAAGTGGTATATAAGATTCGATCTCGTATCACTAAGGGGGCCAAACATCCATGGTTTTATGGGCATTGTTGAGGTAAATATGATAATACGTCTCTTTTGTAAAAAATATAAAAATAAATAAATAAATTATGCCGGTTTCGCCTAAATACCACCCACGATTCTCCTAAATTCCACCCATAATAGAAAATAAAATAATTTTATACCTAATCTAAAGTGGGTAGTAAGAACTCACGTTCTTCTCAATCAATAGCCGTCGCAACCCCCATCTCTGCCACCTTCAATTTACTACATACGACGTCGAGATCTTAATCAATATTAGAATCTAATTTTTGGTTGAATTTCCACCATTGCAGAGAGGAGATCCTTGTGTTCTTCTCACTCCTCTTCTGCGCTACTTCTTGCAGATGATAAGCACTAAATTGTCAGTGATAAGGAGGTTGAGGCAACGTCCACCGAAGGCTTTTTTCATATACTCCAAACCACTGGGGCCCTTTATAATGGGTTCCATGATCTTTATACGTGTTTTTCTGATTTCACTTAAGTTCCTGTAGAAGAAAAATTTAACACAAAAAGTTTCAAGGATACTAATATTAATTTTTAGTCCTCGTTTTAGTTCTGGAGATAAAATCAGGTTTTTACGTTGATCGATTAGGTTTTAATCTGAATAGAGACGAATTAAGTTTCAATTTTATGTAAATCATGATTTCGATTTTGAAAACTCTTATGTAAATTCCATAAAAATAAGTTTGAATCCAAATAGTAGGAACAGAGATTAAGATTTTCCAATATATAATTAATCTGGAAATTCTGTAACTGTATTATGAAGAGTGGTGGTGGTGGTGATTACGGTGGTTATTGTAATTGGTAGTGAATTACCGTGTATCATTGGAGAAGAAGACCGGTTTTCATCACCTACTCTAATTAAGGTATGCAACGATTGTGTTTTTTGACTGTGGGTGGTAATTAGGTAAAAGGTGGGTGGTATTTAGGTAAAACCATTATGCCAGTAAACTAAGTTAGTAATTACTTTCAGATTTGGTGGTATACATATTTTCAACTGAGTCTACTGAATATTTTGAATCATGACCTATTTTACCCGAGCATAATGAGGTTTGATGGTCATAATTGGGATAAGGAACATCAACCAAATGCCACAAACAATGAATATGTGTGAAGAATGCAATGCATGAAAATGTAAAAAAATGATGTTGTTTGGCAATTGTATCACAATTATCTCACCAAAATGATTCATCATAATTCAACAAATGCGAGGATGTTTTCTCTCTGTACATGTTGTTTTTCTTTTGGGTAAAAATGTGTTAGACAATTATTAAGTGATCATATCTATTTATAGAAACCCTCTAAATGTGCAACTGTTTCAGAATCAGATTGCCGAAGAATGAAGACAAAGGGTTAGAAAGATTATCATACTTGTTCCGATATTTGTGAAGACAAACATTGGTACTTGCAATGGTTCAGTAAGACCATAGTGCCAGTAATTATTCAAGACATATCTATGGGTTGGATATGGCTGCAATTGGAAGAATTAGAAATTCACTGAACATCTTACCACCACATCCTCCACCAGTGATCCTTACAATGTACACATCCTACATGGGGAGCTTATCCATTATTTGAGTCTTAATGTTTGTTTAAAACAACAGTTGTTGGAATTTGGGTAATGGTGAAACCATTCTAATTTGGAAGCATCAATGGATTCCGGAGATTCAAGGTCCTCCTCAACCTAAGAAAGGATGTATCATTCATCGAAACTATGCTCATGTGAGCCAGTTATTCTTCCAAAATACTTCTTCATGGGATATTTCTCTTCTTCATGGGATATTTCTCTTCTTCATGATCTTTTTGACGCTACCACAGTGAGCTACATCATTGGTCTCACTATCCATAGAAGTCAATATGATAATCTCATATGGTTACTTGAGAAAAATGGAAACTTCTCAGTCAAGTCATGCTATCATGATTTATGAAGAAACTTCTCAGTCAAGTCATGCTATCATGATTTATGAAGAATCGAATCCGTATCAATAAGTGGGTCCCAGGATGAAAAAAATATACAAGACTCTGTGGAAGTTACCTACATTCCCAAGAATTTGTCAATTTCTTTGGAAGATTCATCAAATCTCCTTTCTACCAGAGATGTTCTTGGTACAACTATTGTTGATTCAGATGACTGTGTCCATTCTGTGGTCAGCAACAAGAAATTGCAGCTCATGGCACTATGAACTGCATTCTTTCAAGACTTGTTTGGTTTGATTCCTTGGGTTGGACTTCTGGTAACCATAATAATATTTCAGAAAAGGTCTGCAGCTGGTTTGATAGTCTCCATAACAATCAAATCACTAAAGTAGAAGTATTCAAAAGAGCTATTGTTGCATGGAACATTTGGACTTCCAGATGTGATAAAGTATTTCAGAACAAAAATTCCCTACCAGAAAAGATTGTGGATGCCTGTAAAGTGATTTTTAAGGAACATGCCATAAGACAGAATCATAGTCATCCTAGAACTAATAGAGTGAACAGGGAGAATATTCATTGGATCCCTCCCCTTGTTGATTTTCTTACAATAAATTGTGATGGATCTTTTCAGTCTGTGAACAAACTAGGTGGTATTTGACTAATTGTTCGAAATTTTGCGGGAGTTCAACAAGCAGCAAAAGTAGCGCGGAACAGGATGAAAGCGTAGGTCTATGGAAAGTAGTAAGTTAGGCTAAAGAATTAAAGTTGAAAATGTGCTTTTTGAGCTTGACGCGAAGGTATTGGTTGTTGACTGGCGGCTGAAGAATATGATCAAAGACATTAGAGGGTTTTTAAAATCCTTTCGTTATTGGAAACTGAATTATGTTCCAAAAGAGAGAAATAAGGTTGCAGACATTCTTTCAAAATTAGCTAGAGTAGATGGTTTATCTCACATTCGGGAGTTTATTTCTCCAGATGAAATCAAACATCAGTTAAATGAAGATGCTAAGTATGTAATTGTTTAATAATTAATGAAATATAATCTTGTTTTCGCTTCAAAAATGTAATGACCCGTCCCTCCACCGATACTGTCCCCACTTAGCCACTGCGGTTATTCGGAAGTGTGGGATTTTCTATGGGCATCATTGCGCCAATCCAACAACAACTTCCCGGGAGGTCACCCATCTCTGGATTACTCCCTCCCGAACACGCTTAACTGCAGAGTTTTCTGCTAACTCTGTAGCCAAATATGCTGAAAAGGTCTCGGTATAATGTAGACGTTCCTTGCCTCTTGTGAGACCAGTATCTATCTCAACAGCGTAACACACTCTCCCATCCGAGCATAAGCGAACCGTGCCCAGTTGTATCCCGACTAACACCGATATTGTTCCTACTTACCCACTGCGGTTATCCAGAAGTGTGGGATTTTAAACGGCATTACTGCGGTCATCCAACAGGAGCTTCCCGAGGGGTCACCCAACCTGTGACTACTCTCGGCCGAGCACGCTTAGCTAAGAAGTTTTTCCCACAACTTAGTCAAGTGAACCTATTTGGGCATGGCGTTAGGAAAGCAAAAACCATTACTTATATTCCATTCGGCTAACCACTGCAAAATATCAGGGTATTACAATGCCACCACCTTAAATTGGAGCCGTTTGCGGCTCCGGAATATATTTTTAAGCCCAGATCTCCGCCGCTCCCCGCCCCTCATGATAAAAGCACCTGGACCAACCACGTACAATGTACCTTCCCACCCTCGGCAGGTGACCCTATTAGAACACTTCTCGGACGAACTCGCAAGCGTTGCTATCTCAAGCTTGCTTGTCAATGTTAGTGATCAAAACTATAAGTCTTGATTTCTAGTCTACTTATAGTGATGTCTCGGACTAGGATAGATTGTGTAGTTGAGCATTAGACTTCACGACGTTCATTAATTGAAGACAAAGAACTACTAAGGAGAGCTTGTGGAACTTCATCAACAAAAGGTATGTGGAGACTAAAACTCATCTATCACTTGGAAAGTCTATTTTTACTCTATCTCCTATATTGAGACAAAAGTTGTATTACTATATAGTATTCGATTATACATATTTGAGATTTCAAGCCGAGTTCAACTCGCTTATATATGTTGGTAAGCTTTCGCTTTATCCAAGTTCATCTTATATTCTTGACGAAAGTCAAAATATGATCATGTGATAATTTCCGAGTAACATCTTATATGGTTTGTGTCATACAATCATTTGGTGTAGACTTGAAATGTTTCGTTATGATTATTTCAATAACTTAAAAATTGCTTTAATGTTAATAGTATGTGCTATTGTCATCCTCTAAGAAAGTTTCAATGATTGAAATAGATTTTAGAATACTTAACCATCATTGGATTATGAACATAGTATGCATTCTTGCATGTATGTGATCCATGACCGGAACTATAGTATGCATAACCGTATGCTAACTTGTAGTTATGGAATTCCAGGTACCTAAGTACACATACCCATACGCATACTGGCGGAAGGTTTGGGTCCGAAAATTTCTTATGTGTTTGGAAGTATGTGTACCCGTTTTCAAACTGGCGAAACCCAAACTCAGACCAGGACTTAAGTATGCGTACCCGTTTGCATACTAGAGTGGTTAAAGTTCTAAAATCGGTTTGTTCATGAACTAATAAATTTATATATTAAGGAATACATTCTTTGCAAACCGTGGCTATAATTTTCATGAATTGATTCGAGTGAATCAAACCGATTTTTCTTTAATTGTGTTCTTGTATACTTCTATGAGAATATAACAATTGAACAACTCTTTAACTAGTTTCATTTGAGTCATTTGAACTAGTTGTGGTTAAGATGAATAAGGTTGATATGAGAGTGTTCATATAGCTAACCTCGGTTAACTACTGTTGAGCCAACATAGTGTACACGTTTAGGTACGGTTACTCAAACCTAAATGAGGGTACATTTTATTTGTGTATAACAAGCTATATTCGATCTAACGGTTAAAAGATATTAACTTGGGTCTAATCAGGTTTTCATTCAACGGTGAATATTGAATGCTTTGTTACCAAGGTAACTTAGATTACAAACCCTAATTTGAAAACTATATAAGGGAGAACTCTAGCAACTGGGTAACCTAATCCCCACACCTCCTGTGGGATACTAGTTGAGACTAGAGTTGATTCTCCTTTAACCTGACTTAAAGACTTCATTGGGATTGTGAAGCCAGACCCAACTATTTTCTTTGTAGTTACGTGTTCTGATCTTTCCCTATTCTATCGTATTGAGTATTATCTTCTCTAAGATTTGCTTGAGATTGATTCTCCGATAGGCAAGATTAAAAGTAGTCACAAACATCTTCGTCTCATCATTTGTGATTCCAAAATATCTTGTTTTGCTACCATACGATTAAGATTATTGTGAGGTGATTGATAATACTAGGTTGTTCATCGCTAATATAAGTCCAGTTTATCAATTGGTTCATGTGCACCTTAATTTATCAAAATACGGAAAAAAAATCGTAGTAATTTCTGTGGGAGACAGATTTATCTATCCTAATAGACTTTTCTGTGTGAGACAGATTTGTTTATTAAGTCTTCGACTTTGGGTCGTAGCAACTCTTGGTTGTGGGTGAGATCAACTAAGGGAATCAAGTGCGTATAATCCTGCTGGGGTTCAGAAAGGTAAGGAGAGCAATTGTACCATGATCAATGTGATATTGATTAGGGCTCAACTACATTCCAGTCCGAATTTCATCGATAGTAGGCTAGTGTTTGTAGCGGCTTAATACATTATGGTGTTCAAAGTTGGACTAAGTCCCGCAGTTTTCCTGCATTTGTTGTTTTCCTCATTAACAAAATTTTGGTATTTGTGTTATTTCTTTTCCGCATTATACTTTGTTATATAATAGAAATATCACAGGTTGTGCGTTAAGATCAATCAATTATATAATCCAACCTTTGGTTGTTGATATAAATTTAAATTGATTGACACTTGATCATTGGTCTTTGGTACCGTTCAAGTTGTTTCACATAATAATCAGGCTCGCGGATTTCTATATGTTTGATTTGTTGATTACATTATGAAACAGAGATATAACCTCTTTGATATACTTTTCTCTAGATTGAGTCTAACTGTCTAGTTGCTTCTCTTGAAAGTATATTGGAGTTTGTCTATTCAGATTGCCGAACGAATATTGGGTGTGGTTGTTAGACCCCCGCTTTTTTAGATCCGTCGTCGGCTCTGATACCATTTGTAATGACCCTCCCTCCACCTATATTGTCCCCACTTAGCCACTGCGGTTATCTGGTAGTGTGGGGTTTTCAATGGGCATCGTCGCGGTCATCCATACACTCGCATACTGAAATCATATGGATAGATAAGAAAATGGAAATAGAAAAGTGAAGTGTGCAAATGTTGACTTAAGTGAAATATGTTACCCATCATACTTTTATGAATGTCGTCAAAGGATTCTTATTTATAGTGCAATAGTTGAGAGAACCACCCATTTAACTCGACCGCATGATTAGATACTCTAAGCGCATGTTCCTTTTCAACAAGTACATGATAATAGCATTGGATCCTGCATTCCACGCTTGTTTAGGCGATGGACAACGTTTCACATATACTGCTATCCAAGTGTCAAGAACCTCATCAATAGTCTTTTTGGCTTGCTATATAATGATGATAGGTTTTTGTTTTCATCGACTACATGATTAGTCCGCAATTCCGGACCTATCATTTGTTAGTGTCGATAAATGAAGATGAGCCTTATATAATTTTTTTTTTCCGGCTTACTCTTTATGAGTGTAATACAATTGTCTATGGGGCTTTCAAATACTCAACCAATGATTACCTTGCTACAACATCCATGGCAGTATCAGGATCCCACCAAATCACTTTAAAGAAACATAAAACTGCAAAAATAAAAAGAAAGTGATTCAGTAATGATTAATTGCGAGGATGAATCTTTCAAATGACTACCATAGCTGAGTTTCACATTCAATTATGAACGTATATAATTAAGGATTTTTGAACGATAAAAGTGGAACTCAATCTATAGCCATAAGAATTGTTTCAACCTGAAAGGTTTAGAGTGTCATCCTAAATAGCTCATAAGTAACTCCAAAATATGAAGTCTCAAGTATGCAAGAAATCAAAGAGTATTTTATTTTATTTTATATGCAAACGCAAACATGCTTAACTACTCCCCCACACTTAAACTCAACATTGTCCTCAATGTTCAAAACCGAAAATTCTGATTTCTGATATAACATCCCTTAAAAAGTCAAAAACTGTACCAATGGGTAGGGAAACAAGAAAAAAATCCTAAACAAAAGTTGTACACCTACATATTTTCTATAAGGTGTCAAAATTTTACAGTGTTTCGATAAAATTTCCGACTTTTATGACCTCTGGAATAACTGACATGCAATCTGAGAAAGTTCTGGAAAAATTATGAAACTTAACAGACTCCAAATTCAGATTTTATTTTTGGAAAAGAATGGTGAGTCTGTTTTCTTTAAAAGTTGGGGTCAACCACTCAAATTGGACTTCGTATGAAGTCTTGAGATATGTTTTCATGACAACTGCGCAGTCAGAATTTTCTGACGAGAATTCGTCAAAACTTTCATTAAAGATATAGGACTTTGTAAAATCTAAGATGGGAATGAAAGATATGATATGAAAAAATAAGAAAATTAAAAACAAAAGGGATAGAGATACAAAATCGATGGGTTGCCTCCCACACAATGCTTGGTTTAACGTCGTCAGCCCGACGTTATTGTTATCATTCGTATACCAATAATCTGAAAATTTGGTAATCCTTCCAAATAACAATCTGCAATTCAAATAATAGCTTCACAAAAGCATTAGTACAAAACATAAATATTGAAGCTATCACTTTATTGAAGTTTACCCCACACTTAATCCAATCTACACTCGAAAGTAGATAGAGAACATATAATTCGAAAACTTCAAAAGGTTGCCCAGTTTGGTGAACCTGCACAATACTCGAATCAAACACATCAAGTGGTGGATACTTAGAAGAAAAATAATCCGTTAAAACTTTAGAAGAACACAACTCCAATCCTAAGTAAGGTATTTTCTTAAAAGTTGGGTTAACAACTCTTTCAGAAGCTACTTTGATTAGAGGAAAAAAATCAATAGATATAGAATTATGCAATGGATTAGACAAACCTTGTACCGGATCCTCATTAATTATCTCCAATGAATTATTTATCTCTAGTATATCGTGGTCCTCTATCGAACTATTATTATCTAGGTCAATTGGGTCTTCCACTTTGGTTTCATTCTCAATCTCCATCTCTTCAACACTCTCATCATCCGAATCAAATTCCGCTCTCATGAACTCTTCTTCAGTATAGATTTTGGGGTATTTTGTATGAGTATCCGTTGAGGGAATAATCGGGTCTACTTCTTGCAAATCAACCGGCCTAAAAACATTGTAATATGGATGTTCATTGTAACGTTGATATGAATTTGAATATGTCACACCGTTCATGACAATGGTTCGGTCATACCAAGGCTCCTCATTTTGAATAGGCGAATGATAATTATTAAGATCTGGAGCCGGGATAACTTCATCATTGTTGCGAAGACTAAAATCCAAAGGTTTATCATCTTCAAAATATTTGTTGACTTCCGTAGGAATTTCAGAATTATTTTGTTTTTGAGGCCATACTTCTTCTTCATCCCTATTTTTACCAAGTTGAGCAATTTGTTCATATAATTTCCCTGAATTCCTTTGAATTTGTCGATGTGATTCTTCCAAATATCTTGGCGTTGTATATTCTCAGCCATCATTTGGATCAGTTGGTCAAGGCGTTCTTCACAACCTACTGTTTTACTCACCACATTATTTCCAGACCATGTCTCCTCCTTTTGAATATGTGAACGATCATAAAAACGATCAGGAGTTTGGTTAGATATATGTGGGAATGTTACAAATACCCTCCATTTTTGTTGACCTTGCACAAATACCCCCGAGAGTAAAAATTAAGTTTTTTGGAGTCAACTTGATAAAGTTGCTTCCACTTTTTGGAAGCAACTTGTATAAAGTTACGTCCACTTATGGAAGCAACTTGTGCTAGTTGCGTCCACTTCTAGAAGCAACT
This sequence comes from Papaver bracteatum, assembly GCA_023529315.1. Taxonomy (NCBI): domain Eukaryota; kingdom Viridiplantae; phylum Streptophyta; class Magnoliopsida; order Ranunculales; family Papaveraceae; genus Papaver; species Papaver bracteatum. The sequence goes on from JAJJWX010000641.1 coordinate 715,056, forward strand.
TATGGTAGTTGCTTCCACTTTTCAGAAGGTATGGGTATTTTTAAAAATTGAACAAGGATATGTTTCAAGAGGTAGATTTTAATGGGTATTTAAATTATGTTCCCTAGATATATTGTAGTAGGATCCAGTTGATGTGTTACTGTCCACGCTTAGTTGTTCATTAAGGGGTTCCGGAGCGGACAATTTGGCCTTTAACTGAATAATCAACCAATCAAGCTTCTGCTCACTTTCATAAGATAAACGATTAGAAGCATAGCTATCCTCCCATCCTTGTGGTTGCTCACTTACATACCCACCATAAGGAGGTTGATATGTATGAGGATATTCATTAGGTTTCGTGGGATATTGATAATAACCAAAGGATTGGTTTTCATAGTTGTCATATGAATGAGATTGAAAACCATATTGATTACCACTATTGTATGATTGATCTTGTGCTCCGTACATGTTATTTCCGTAAGGAAATATGACGATTCACAAGAAACAGAAAATCCAAACAAAAATCTGAAAATAAAAAATAAAAACAGGCTAAACAAATAATAAATAACAAATCAATTAACGATTGCTCCCCGACAACGGCGCCAAAATTTGTATGGGCTGTCGTAGGCTCAACAAATTAATAAATATATTTACCACTAATTAACTGTTAATATAGCGGGAGTAAGAGATCGTTCCCACAGAGAGCTATGTAATTGATAGGTTATTTGATCAGCAAGATAAAGTAAATAACAAAGGGGGGTTTTTGTTTTTAAGATATAATTAAAAATACAATAAAGAAGAAAAGGATGATTAAGAAATCTTTCGCCGTTACCAAGCGATAAAAGGATTAATATACTTATCTATTGTTCGTAAGAACCATTCATCACCAACCGTAGAATAACATCTTGAGCAGTGTTATCCCCAATGCTCCTTGTGTAACTTGATACCGAAGCGCTCGCATATCATGTTCTATCCAACTGAACCACCAAGTAGTAGCGCACTCAAGATGTAACCCAATCGGAAGATTTAAGTTATGTGAACTTAGGTTGATCCTAGTAGTTAAACTCTTAGCGCAAGGTCCACTTACTAGTGTTGTCTTCACACACGATTGCTCCACAGAATCCCTCTGCGAGGTCTCATGTTCTCTACTTGTGTAATGATTATTCAACAATTACACGTATATCATAACTCTTTACTAACAATAGAATGATCAATATATTAATCTATCATGCACTCCAAACAATCTAATCAATCAATCATAAACCCTAAAAATAGTGAAAACACACGATGATGATAAAAACTCCCAATATATTTGTATTATAAATAAAGCTTCACGCTTAGAACATTGAATTCATCCTTAATCAACAAAGGATTTAGCTACTCATATTACAAAGAATATGAAGAATGGTGGTTTCCCCCTAAAGGGGAAAACCCTAGGTTTTTGATGTATAACTTATGATATGAGATTATATTGATATGATATATCTCTTTACATAACCTAATACTTTTTATAGGTTTACATTGCTTGGTCTCCAAGTATTTAGCTCGGTTCAAGAACCCGACCTGAAAACACGAAGTAACGACCCCAAACATCCCCTTAGGCTTTCCAAGGTGTAAATACACGTTTCCTACTACCTAAGTTTGCGAACCCAGTCCGCAAACTTCAAATTCCAGTAGATATTTTTGGAATTAAGTCTGCGAATGCGGTATGCAAACCCAGTTCGCGGACTTCACTGTCTTCAGTATTCAATAGAAACTGTTTTGGCACAACTTCTTCATCCGAACTCGGAATGACCTCATTCTTTTTGCATTATTTTTATCTTTCAATTATCTTCAAGATGATGATGAGAAATCCTTGATTTGAATGAGTTAAGATCGGTCTTTGTCCCTTCTCTTGATTTTGAGCGTTTTGCTCATTTTCGTCGCTTTTCTTCCACTTCTCTTGGACTTGGGCACTTGGAATACTTCTCTTCCTAGATATTTTCATCACTTTGTAGCTCCTTTTTGGATGATTCACCTATTAGAGGCAAATAAGAGAAAACAAGAATAATAATACAAAAATATGCAAGAATAATAGCTAAAACAAGTATGGAACGGACATTAAAATCATACGAATTATGCACTTATCAATGAACTACAATAATCAATAAGAACAAGATCCGGGTATCAAGAAATATCAGGTAAAATATAGTATGACCGGGTTTCATGAATCCCTTAGTGGAGACTTTAAAAGTCGTAACCTGATATAGTTTCACGAGGAAACCTAGGTATTTAAATGATGACTCTAGCTGCAATTAGGACACAAAAATACTAGGATTGATGTTCGTGAATTTTTTCCATGTTTACGAATTACTTTTTTACCAAGCAAGCTTAACTATTCTATATAGATTGATCATGTAAGCATGTGAGGAGTTTTCCTTAAATCACACTGAAGAATGTGCAACTGCATATTAGTCCAAATAATGGTTATGAACCAAGTGGTTAGCCAAAAACAATGGTTAGTTATTCGGGAACCGACACACATAATATGGAGTATAATAAATCAAATGACCAAAACATTTCGTGTATTTTTGTCATTTCGGAGTTCAGGATCATTTTGTATTGTTAAGTTCGCAAATTGTCCAAATCAGTCTGTGAACTCAATTACAAAAAGTCTACAATTTTTTTTGCAGACTAGTTCGCGAACTGAGTAAATAAATTATTGTACTAGAGAAACAAAAAGTATCCATTAGTATCTCAAAATCAACCATCTCGCGAATTGAGCAAGTTAGTTCGTGAATGCGATTTGAATGAGAATAATTCATCAAGTATTATTGTTTATGAGTTCCAAAGTTAGTGAAATGAGCAAATTAGTTTGTGAACATAAAAAATAACCAACTTGACAACTTTTTATCAACTTAATAACGCAATTGTAATATGTTGAACAATGAATTGCTCCCTACCAATTATGCAATGAGTTCTATATTGCTAGAATTCTTCTTTGCAATGATCATCATAATCCTAAAGTTATACGACATGACTCAGTAGATAAAATGGTAGATAATTTGAGTAATTAGAATAGCCAATTTTCACATACCTTTGTTTATGGATATACTAGCCCTTAACCCGTGCCGTAACGGCACGGGCCATGATGTTGGTTCATTTTTAATATATCGTATAATTTGTGTCCCGAATACTTATCAACTCCTTATGATTTAATATGTGTTTGTCATAAAAATAGTTGGGATTTTCCTTTTTTTTTTTTCTTTGTTTTTTCCTTTAATATTTTACCGTCGGAGATTTGCTCAGATGAAAGAAATATAATCTTAACTTCCAGACACTTTTTTATTTACGTTCATTGCTTATAATGAGATAATGCTCTACATGAACATGGAAGTTTAAATATTTTTTGGAAATATGTTGTTAGCAACGCTCATCTTAGTGAAATCAACTAATCAATATCGTCCATAAAAGTTTCCAATGCTCCTATTTCGTTCCAGCTGACTCATCTATCATGGTCATGTTGTCGATCCTCCAAATAGGCAGAGAATAGTATTTTTTTGCATCGAACGATTGATACAAACTATCCAATGTGACATGATTTTCCTGTAATTTTTCAACACCCATTAGATGACAATGTTTAAAATGTGTACCCATTACCTTTTTGAAGGGATTGTATATATGCGAACCTCTGCCATTAAATCTTCAACAAAGTATTGTGCCCAACAATTCGTCTTAACGAAATCTTTGGTAACTTCAAAAATCTTGGACATTTTGTCACTTCCATATGTTCCTACCTTCACTTGGAATACAATCTGGCGACACATTACCTCATAAAGAACCTTGAACACATATTGTACTCCCTGATCCTATTTCAAATTAATAGGTTGTCAATAGATCCTTTACCAAAAGTTGACATATTCTACGTTGAATATTTATATTAAAAAAAATTATGGTGTTGTGGATCGTTGATTTCTAAGATTGTAGTTTTCAAAATTGGCCTCTTCAAGTCCCACGACTATATAAGTTTATATATCTTGTTTGTTTTTAACATTTTAGTCAGCCATATTATGTTGTGACTAACTTTAAACTTGATGTCATCTTCTACTGTGAACTTTATGTGATTTCAAAATCGAAATAGTTACACCTCTTTCATTCGTATAAAGTAATCCGTTGTATATCCCAACAATTATTCTACAACAATTCCTTTCTTTTGCCGTTTTCGGACCATCAGTAGCCATTATTGTCAAACACAGTTTGTCTAATTTTTGTTGATGTTATGTATTTGCAATGTTCATTTTTCTTAAATAAATAGATTGTGGAAAAACTAAAAAAAAAAAAAAACATAAGTATTACACCGGGTCTAAGTTACTATATCCAAAATACTCCGGACACTGCTTCTGGTGCCTTTTTCCTAAAATTTCTCGTTGCATTATAGATAGTACATGCAACACCAATCATTTGCGAAGTGAGTTATTTGCGCAAGTGCGGTCAATGTATCCATTGCCTGTAATAATAATAACAACACGTCAATTTTTTTCAAGGCATCCAGTTGTAAATGGTATGAATCTAATAAATTTGAATTATACCTTAATCTTAGATATCACCTTCTTCTCACATAACATAGCAATTGAGGAAGGACAAATCTTGACCACTCTTTACAAAGGCAGGGTTAGCCAAACTACGTTTTGCAATTGTCTTACGTGAAAATTATTATTAATCCATATTTTAGTTAGCTCTATCGAAGCCGATCTAATTAGTCTTATGAAAGTTAATCTTAAATTTTTGACCTTATCTCTTGACCAAATTATTGAAGTATTCGCAGTCATGTTCTGCTTTATGTGATCTACCCATCTGTGTTTACTTTACCTTCTAGCCAAGTGAATGAAACATATACATATTGATCTGTAATTTGATATTGTTGATTTGTCATCAAGAGGTCGCATGATTTGAGAATGTAAAATATAAAAAATATTCTATAAACATCGAAGGAGAGATTTAGATTTATGATTTAGAGTATTTTATGATGATTTTGATGAACAAACATAATTTTCAAACAAATATTTTAGAATGCAAATACATTTTCCCGGTCAATAAGGTTTTATATCGGGAATTAAGTGAAAGTTGTTGTCTTTGTAGGTAGTTGTCGCGAAACAACTCGACATTGATGGTCTTTCAGGAAAAAGAATGTAATAGTACTTGAGAGAGCGATAATGTTCTCTTATGCGGGTACACCAATTTCCTTTATATAATATGGGTGATCGAACAATCATGATCATATTGTCTTATACATTCCGGTATCATCCTCAAAATATTTGGTTTTTGTCCTTATCAATCGTGCTAAAAACAACCAATTACATCTTTCACAATACAATGTCGCGTGTTTTGTGACGATTATTTTTTTACTTGGTCAATAAAACTCACTAAAAAGCAAAAACTATTATTATACACTACTATTACCAACACCCACCACCATAAAAACCATCCACCGCCACTATTTCTTCCACCAATAGTAATGTTACCGCCTTCACCATTCACAAACACTCGTCACCGCTTATACTAACCCTATTTCCACTACCACCATTAGAATTAATATAGTTTTTAGTAAAATTATTTATTAATAAAATTATGTATTTATGTTAGATTATTAAAGGGGCATTTATAATAGAAATTTAATTAATCATTATGAACAATCAATGAGACACTAATGAATAAAATATTTAAAAATGGTTAAGTTGAACAAACCTCAGCAGTAAATTTATCTTTTCCAAGGACAAATCCTGACCAATCCTTACATAAACAAACCGATAATAAATAATTTCATATGTTCTGATCTTGATTTGTTTCGTTCGTTTAGTTATTACATAACATGGCAATTGATTGCACCAATTTTTTAAAATGGACATGTGATTTATCTAGTTTATTTTAACATTAGAATGATCAACCACGTTTTATACTTTATAATATAACGTTACACATTTTATGGCATTACGAAATTAGCATAATATGTTTTTTTTCACCAATACCCACCACCATCATAAAAACATATGAATCCACTTTTTTTATCCGCCACCACCTAGTGGCGGAACCAAGAGTTGACTAACCTGGCTCTAACCCCTTAAATTTTTAATAACTACATAATTTTTTTAGTTTATTTTATAAATAGTACTTTGTCCATATATATTTATGGTTTAGTCCACCAAAGTTTACATGTTTTTTTTTTTTTAAAAGGCCTCCTCAATGTCAATTTTTGACTCCACCACTGCCACCATCACTGTCGCCCATCCCATGTAGGTTGTTGGACGCAATTCTAATTTTCAATCACAAATGCCATGTATGAGGTTTAGATTGAACAAAATTTCGTCAATTGATTAGTTTCATTATTATTTTTCCGTGCATATATTCTTTTTTTTATTGCAATCAATTTTATTTTAACATTAAAAAATCATGATTTATACGATATAGTACCAAAGATAACACGGGTAGCATTTAGGTGATCCAACTACGATCATGAAAATATTGTCTTGTATGATATTATCCCTGAAATAATGGTACCTTCCTTTATCAAAAGTGTTAAAAACAACCAACCACATCTTCCACACTACGATGTTATCGATGTTGCAACGACAACATAAAATTAATATTGTCCATCACTACTCACCAGCATTCACCGTCACTACTTCTTCCACCACAAACCAGGGGCGGAGCCAGGATTTTGAGGAGAGAGGGAGAAAAAATTCTTGCCAAGTTGGATACATGTGAAAAATGGACTTTGTATCCCATTTTACGATAAAAGAACAAAAATAAATATAATTGTGCTTGGCTCCGCCCTTAACCACCACTAATATTTCGGCCTCCACCTCTTCTACTAATCATTATCGCAGAAAATGTCTATTGATATTATTTATCAAAATTACTTATTAATAGAAATAAATATTATAATTAATTAAGAAAACATTTATAATTGAAAAATGATTAGTCATTTATTATGAGCAATTAGTGAAACACTAATTAATAAAACACTTTATAATGAATAGATTATTTATTATGTGCAATTAGTGAAATACTAATTAATAAATCAATTATGGTATTTAAGTTGAACAACCCACCATTGTTGATTTATCTTTTCTATCAATTCCAACCAAGGTGGAACACTGGTTAGAGGCCACTCTTATGACATAATAGGTCATGAGTTCGAACCTCCCATTTTAATTTTTGAAATTCCATATCTTGACTTGAGTATTCATTTTTCATTCACAATATTGGAATTAATGCCACGCGTGCGAGTTGTAGGGGTGGTCAGGAGAACCGCGGCCCTTGATTTATCTTCTCTCTAGACAAATCTTGACCACCACTTACATAGGCAAACTTAGCCAAGCTTTGTTTTGTATCTTAGAAACACCAAACTAGTGGTAGCTCTATTAGAAGTGATTTTTGAAATTCCATATCTTGACTTGAGTATTCATTTTTCATTCACAATATTGGAATTAATGCCACGCGTGCGAGTTGTAGGGGTGGTCAGGAGAACCACAACCCTTGATTTATCTTCTCTCTAGACAAATCCTAACCACCACTTACATAGGCAAACTTAGCCAAGCTTTGTTTTGTATCTTAGAAACACCAAACTAGTGGCAGCTCTATTAGAAGTGGCCTTTACTTGGTTTTAATTTGCTAATCTTAGAATGAGGAAATTTGTTGATCCATTTTCCTTTTTGTTTCTTTGTATTATTGAATTTTCCCTTCAAAAGGTTTTCATTCATGGTGATCAGAAGCAAGAAATTTTTTATGAATCTTCTCCGAATTCAATTTTTGTGTCAAGCTTGGCTTGCCATTTGAAAGCTTTTTCATCTCCTAGACACCAAAGTTCAACTAGATTTTGGGTGTTTGTATAAACTCATCTCGCTCCTCCGCAGTTCTTGCACAATAATAGAGAATTAGACCAATACTAAAATTACTATTGTTACATTTTCTGTTCAGGACTAGTTTTTTTTTTTTCTTGTTTATAGGGTTTCGAATTCTAAGGACTTTGTTAGGGTTTAATATGGTTTTGAAATCTATTTTGATGAAATTTTTGTAGACAAACAGTCAAGTTCTCTCCAAGAAAAAATAAATCGTGACATCAAAAACAACTTCAAAGAGATCACATACTCCACCAACAACATCAACAAAACTCCAACGACTCCAGCAGCAAAAAGACACAGAAGAAACTAACAGAAGATAGAAATAGAAGTTCGATTCTGAAGAAAACTCAGATCAATTACGCCCAAGAATAACCAATTGGTTATTTTTGAAAAGATAGTGACAAATGGTTGGATCTTCGGACCCTTTTACAACTTACTTTGTTATTTTACTATGACGTGATGTTTCCTATAAGTCTATGTAGCTTTTTTTTTTTTTTGATTGGTAAAGAAGTTGGTGCTGACGAGTTTCGAACTCAAGTCACTGATATCATCACCGAGTTTCGAAGAAGTTGGTGCTGACGAGTTTTTCGAGTCAGCTGTAAACTCCATGATGCTTATTGTAATTTTACTTGTTGACGAGTTTTTTGAGTCAGCTGAAAACTCAATGATGTTTATTGTAACTTTAACGACTTTAAAGTCATGGTATTATAAATGTTAATGAATGTGGCTTATTTCTTTTTCGAAAATAAAATAAAAATTGAACCATATTGTCGTGAAAACTAGGTAAACTCGCAGCTATATTGATTTTCATAGCTAGAAATGCTGGTGGTTGCCATTGTTGCATGTCTCTTTGAATTCAGACTTGTTGTGGATTTGAATGTAATCATGACAATTCTTATTGACTTTCTGGCATATACAACATTACTAAGGTCTATGAATTTGGTAATTTTTGTAGCAACATTTGGTGGAGTAATGATTTTACCTTGAAAACTCCATGGGCATTTTGCCTCCATGTGTGCCAACTGCCAAGTGACCACTGCAAATAGATCTTTCCATCTTATGCCATATATTGCACTTTCTCAGATTGCACTGTGTGTCTGTCTCATTCGATATCAAATCAGTTATTGTTAAATGAGCTGTTTCGAATTTGGCCAACTAAATAGACTAGTTTTTATGTCATCAAAATGGTCCCTAATTACCTAAAACTCACATGGGTTGTTAGGGATTTTCTCTTCATTATATTGGGTTGACTTGGTTTTCATATCATATCATACAATACTTTTAATGTAGAATCAAACTATCATCAATACAATGCCAAAATGACAGCCTTATAAAAATGCCAACCTCCTAAAGAATTTTCAATCTTCATAATCCAAACCTCTAAAAGACATAATTGGCACAGCAGAACTATACCTAATAGATCCATTTTCAACAATTTCTTCCATTTTGTCTTAAACTTTATCCTTCTACAATCATCCTTAATCCTACTCCCTCCGTTCCAATTTACTTGTTATTTTAGTGTTTTTTGTGTGTTCCAAATTAGATGATAGTTTTAGTATTTTCCTCCAATTCTCACTAATCTACCCCTGCTTGGAATCACACCAGAGAATTAATACTCATCGTAATCAACACAAAATAATTATTCTAATTTTTAAATATATCCCATGTAGGATATATACTCAATCTTAGAATATTTGGTAGTACATCCCAAGTAAATTGTTACAGAATTGATAACCTTCCTAGAATCTAAAAATACAAAACTAGGCCATTTAAATATTTAAGTAGGAATTAATATGGGTATTATTGGAAAAAATTTACTCTCTCTGACATTTCTTAATATCCGTGAAAAACTCTACAACGTCAAATAAATCGGAACGGAGGGAGTATAATTAATCAGTTGTATGTCGACATGAAAATGAATGTAGAAAGAGAAGTACAAACAAAAAAAGCTCAAAGTGAAATTATAGTATTAGTAATGATCCTTGATCCTATAACTAATGTACAAAGTTTAGTAAAACAAATTATTTTTTTAAGAAAGACATCATGGATTAACCTAACCGGTTAAGTTAATCGATAAGTTTGTTAAGTCACACGATGATGTTAATCAACTCATGTTTAGCACGCGAAGCGACTAAAACCTCTGATAATTCGTCATCAGGGATTAAGAAATGAAAACAGGTAATTATCTTTACAACAAATTGTCGGTACTAAAATAATACCCGGACATTTTGGTTAATTGTACTGCAGAAGACAAGAACATTGTAACTCTTTCTTTCCAACTTCAACTAGTACAGCACTTTTGATTTACAAGGATACTAACAATGTTACCAGTACCACAACTACAAAATCTGTAATCCTTCACGGTGGAAAACATGACTAAAGAAAAAGGCCGAGTAAAAGGATTACCTTGTACAAACTTTTACCTGTCAGATTCATTGAAGACCTGGTGAAGGCAAGAGATTATCTAAAACAACATGACCATTCGTCTCAAGTGTAGTTAACGGTTGGAGAAGCCCACTATTAGATAAGTCTTCCAGACCCTTAATGTCCTGTTGGATACGGTTAACTTGTAAAATGGCATGATTAAGAACAATTGGATCATCTGGAGGGTTATTCAAAAGACTAAGTAATGCCTGCCGATAAGTTTGTGCAGCAGTTGATGGTCTTGCAACCTGACGGTTCCTAAATAATATGCAGATCTTGATTACGTGCTTACAGAGATTTCCCAATCTTGACCATGGGCAATCACAATAAGAGAATTCTGAACCAGGGTTCCAAATTGTATAAGCCATGCTTCTGTTAGATTGCGAAATGACCCGAATTATCCGCAGTTCTTCATCATCAAATAAGACGTCAATGTCGGGAATCTGTAATGCTCGATACCAAGAGTTTGTTGAGAAAGTGCGATCTTTCAGGTTTCTAAAGTAGCCGGTTTCTTCAGTGTATTGAGCGAACCAATACATGGAGTGGAATTCAGTGGTTAATGTATGGACAAGCCAATCAACTCTCGTCCAAGAACCAGAACGTTGTTCACCAAAAAGTTTGGATTTCAAATTTAAGTGATAAGACTCGATAGCGCCATTAAGTTCTTGATTTGCTACAGGGAGAAGCCTCATTGCATTCACCCACATATCTGCAAGACAAGATAGGACGCTGTGAATTAAATATGAATAGCCGGGTACTAGAAGAGACAATTAAAGCTGTGAAACAAGAAAATGTGCACTGGATAGCATAGGATGAATACCTATCCTCGGTAACCATTGGTCCCTAAAGTATTCCATGAAGGAGAACTGATCAACAAATATCTGCATAAACTCTTCGATTGCATCTATGGCACTTGGCCCATCCCTAACACTATATAAAATACGGCCAAGGTACTTGAACATTTCTTGCTGCAGGATCAAGCTGCAGCATTTCTTCAGCAAGCTTTTCATCCAAGAGCGTCGAACATGCCAGAGGCATAAAATGACCCGGCACTGGAAAGCATCTCTGAATGTCAGGAGCATGATATCAAGTTTTTATACAATAATTCTAGAAAAATATAAAGATACGAAGTAAAGTAGTCATTTAAGAGGAACCTGAGGATAGAGATCTCAAAAGACGGATCATCAATTAAAAAGGCATTGGGTTTCCACCTAGGATCCCTCGTTCGGATTCTTTCAACAAGTGGTACCATCCAACAGGGAATATCTTGGCCATTAAAGCAAGAAGTAATGATCCAAGCAACAGGAATTGCATTTTGGCACGAGTCGAAAACTAGTAATGTACATAACGGATGCTGTGATCAGAAAATGCAAAACAAAATGATTAGGTGATAGCAATCAATAAGGATGTATAACAGAGAGCCTGAGACGGTAGGATAATCCAGTTTCTACCCTAGAGTAGCGTTCATTCTTTCACAAGCATTTTCCTTGAAATTGTTTAAACTAGATACTAGCTCATTTAGATCATAGATTGTATAACCCATGTAACTAGGAAACTCCACTATTTCATTTATAGTGACAACATAACCACACACTGATGCTTGTGGCTAACTCTAACAGGGTGCTTGCACATGATTTTAGATGAGTGTACTCTGTAGACATTGTGCGTACTTGCACATAATAATGTTTGGACATAATATGTGTAGTTCAAGTTAGCGTTGTCGGTATGTAACAATTCAAGATCCAGAAGTACAGCATATTACAAATAATGACAAGAAGTAATGCACAAAATTACCGAGACAAGTAGATATGTACATTTACAGACGTTGGCGTTATGGATACTGTCCAACTCATTGTGTCAGATACCTCAGACCAGTGGGACACTCAGACCAACATACTGTATCCTTGTTAATTAGACCTTAGCTGGGTTGCATGCATACTGGTATGGGTGTTCGATACTGATACACTTCAGAGAGTCCGATACGACATTTTTGAAAAAAGCTTTACCTTTTGACAACAAATAGGTATCTGACACGGGTACGGACATGCCCTACAAGTATCTGCGCAACCCCGCACCTTAGCCTTGGCAGTTTAGTTTACACATGGGTGACCTATGGGTTCTACACAAGTGAGAACCATCATTAAAGTAATCCACATACCTTGAACTTCTTCAAACCAAAAGTTGAATGGAAGGCAATAGAACTATTATTCCCGTAATGGAGCATCTGTTGCAACTGCCATTCAGTCTGTAAACCTAAAACAAATGATTCTGTAACAGATGCATCACGGAAGAAGAAAACATGCTTTTGATGACGGTGAACCCACGTTGGTATGCTATCCACATCATTTTCATGTACTTCACGTGTGGAATGTTTGACCACCCTTTCCATGTTCCTAACATCATTCCGGGTGAGAAAGTCATCACGATTACTGGGACCACCATGCCTCTCTACTACATCAGTGTGGTGCTGAATAATATCATCCCAAGATATTCCAACGTAAAGCATAGACATCACCTTCTGACGTAGTTCATCTGAGATTCGAGGAGCATACATAGCTCTAGTTCCGACAGCATCCCTGTCAAGTATTCCATGGCATGGGGACCCTGATTTATCTACATGACTTCGCTGACTGTATATAATGAGTGCAAGATGAGGACGTGTGTATAAGCGCTTTACAGTGAAGTGACATAGGCACCCTCTCATCATATGCCGCCTTCCAGGCCTGCTGCCTTTCCCTGATTGGGGTTTAGAATTTAAGTTATCCCCCACACTTGAATCACTATGTCGGTAGTCTTCAGGGCCATAAGAACACCAATATCTACAGAATCACGATACAAACAAAATAAATGAGCTAGTTTAAAGCAAGTAGAAGAGCAATTTCGCCACTCACTTGGTAAGCTGGGGTAGCAAACCACCAATTACTGAACAGTGGGATGTCATGCTACTAAAAATGATGGGTTTGACCACATAATAGTCCCACTTCCTAGTGATGGTTGGTTTTGCTCACTTAGCTTAGTGTGTGGGTGAGCAAAGTCACACCCACCAAATAGTGAACTGGAATAGCATGGGTAATAAGTTGTTGGTGAAGGCATACAGTGTGTATTCGAGGTAGCCATCAACCCTAGGCTTGCTTACACTTCCTTCAGTTCTCTTCCTTCTTGACTCAACGCGAAAACTGGCAGGGCATTCTACGTTTGCAGACTCACCTTTAACAAAATCATCCACTCTAGAGAACGGGATTAGGGCAACATCATCACCACCTTGGCGTCCACCTTCAACTTTTACCCAGTTTATAAGAGCTGCAGAGAACTCTGCACATGGGGGATCTTGCACTGGAAGGTTAAGAATATCCTCCATCCTTGGCATCTGCAAGAAGAAACAACATCATCATCAAAACCTTTGAAACATATATAAGTACCAGAAGTTGATAATAAAAATGACTCATGCAATTCAAGATCGAGATATTCAATTTGACGGTTATGCCTTTCATGAAAACGATAACAACACTGTATGAGGTCATGCATGAAGAGACAGATAGTCTCCCAAGTTTAAAATGAAAAACCAAGAGTTGTTGGAATATGATCTCCATAACTAGGAAGTGCATAGTTTGAATTACAGCCATCATACACATCCATAGTATCTAGTGGAGGATTCCTTCTTGCTAAGATCAATCTAACGTGGAGGGTATAGACATCGCATACTGAAAATAAAAAGTGAAAAGCAACCCTTTATACATAAACATGTCAAGAAAGTGATTTAATGCAAATGCATACACCGATGTAATGCTCTAACTTGCACGTTTAAAGACTTCGGAATAGCCAAGACTACTAACCCAATGTACTTGTCATTCCAGAAAAATCGTAGTGAAAGAATCGTAACTAATTTTTCAATAAAATCTTAACCTTTTCCTAACTAAGTTCAAAATTTATCATATATTCATAGCAATTGGAACAATGTAGCCCTCCAATGATAAAACGTAAACGAAATTTGAAGCAGGTTTGAAATGTGAAAAAACACAAATGTAGACACCTGATGTACATCAAGGCCTTACTCTAGAACAGTGTTTGAGCAAGGTCACATATTTCAAAACTGTCTTTTCCAGATTTTATTTAAACAGACATCCAAACCCTAAATTGTTTATTCAGACTAAAGCAAATGAAAAGCTGATATAGCTTATCTAAGGCGGTAAGCGGGCCCTTTTCAATTTTGATATAAAACCCTCTGCAAATCTTTCAATAACGTCTCTAAATTGATGAAACCATCCTAAGATTATATAACCATTTTACTAAAAATCAAACCTGTATTTATAACAACAATCGATAAAACATAATCTTTCGTTCAAAAACCTTGAGAATTCAACAAGAGACTGCTGCTAACTGAAGAAATAAAATGGATTATTAGAAGAAAAAGTTTATACCTTGTGTTCATTTCCCTTCTTCATATTTCTTCTTCTTGTTTTTCTTGGAACTAGATAACTTTTACATTGAACCTGCAACAAAAAACAGTAAATGAAAAATTATTATCTAGATTCTTGACCTAAACGAGCTCTATAGAGTAATTATTGAAACCCTAACATTACCTCTGACAGTCGAAGTGTCTTTTAATTGGCAGCCATGAGAGGCCGAGCAAAGGCTATTTTTTTGGTTTTGTTGGTGTCAGTCTCTCATCACTCGTCAGAGAGAATTTTTACAGCTACACCTTATAATATGTCCTAATTACTCGTATCAGCAGATTACTTTGATCTCATTGACATTTTCTCTGCTGGCTGACCAGGTCAATGCGGAGAGTGGAACACTTTTTTACCTTGGTTAAACTTGAGGTGGTATAAATCACCAAGGTGACCATACTTTCATATACACCTGGCAAATCAAATTTAAGTTACGGTGTCAATATTTATTTTTATTTTTTTTCATAAAAGAGGAAAAAGACCTCAAACTTACATAGATGACAAACGTCTCAAACATCTTCTGATAAAGTCGTTTGTGTTCATAGCGGTTACATTCCAATTTTGGATATCTGGATAGTTCATAATGCCTAAGAGACTTTCATCTTTCCAATTGTTTTGGATTGTGAATCTATTATAGAAAACTAACAGGTTAGCTGCCCACATGATGTTGTATCTACTTGTTAGAACAAAAGCCATAGCTTTGAAATTTACATCAAAGTGAGAATTGTTTCTAAAATCTGAGCTTTGTTTAAATCTTCTTTCTCTAGTTTTAGCATACATTCCCATTAGCAGCTTGAGAGTGGGTTGCGAGTCACTTTGGAAAATGATATGATAGCCACTCATTTCAACTGCCCATTGAAAAGTCGCCTCAGCTCCTGCTACTTCTAGTTGTTCTCTGGTAGTACAGTTTCTCCAACTACCCCTAGCTTCAATGGCTCTTCTTGCAAAATCAATAATAGTTAGTCCAACCCCCGAGCTAGATAGAGGTTCGTGCATGGATAAAGCTACATCTATTGTTATTGCCATGAATCCCGAACTATCATGAGGTTGACTACTAGTAATAATCAAAGAGTCATCACTCAGTGGATTGTAATATAAAGTTTGCATAATATTGTAGTCTTTTCTGTTCACCCACATAAAACTATTTATGAATTTTACTATCCTCCTTGTTGTTAAAGCACTATTTTGAATTTCTTTTTGGAACACCCTATTACATCTTGCCTTCCAAACATGCCATGTTATAATACTACAAAAAACCTTCCATTCCATTGCATTGTTTTCTCTATCTCTATGAGTAAACCAACCATTTAACCAATCATGAAAAGTGTTAGCACTTCGCATTATATTATCAATATCAAAATTAAGATGCATCCAAACCTGTTTTGTGAAATTACATTTCATAGATAAATGAGTGAGGGATTCTTCCTCTACATTGCATAGTTTGCAGCGAACATCTATTTCTGGTATTATTGCAGCAACTCTCACACTATTAGGAAGTATAGAGTGTGCTGCCTTCCAGATAATTTTTTTGATTGAAGGAGTTATTTTCATTTCCCATATTTTGTTCCACTGCATGTTAGTTCCTCATGTACAATTAATATTTTTGTATAAAGAATTAACAGTAAAGATACATGTGTTTTTTAAAGTCCAGTGAGGAATATCTGCTAAACCATTGTTAGGAATTTGTATGTTCCTTATCTTATCTACAGTAATTCTGTCGAAACAACCTGCTAGTTTTGTTAAATTTCAAGTTTTATTTGTTGTAATCAAATGACAAACTTTAGTGACACCTGCACTCCCTGTCATAGTAATGTTTTCGGTTGGTTTGACATCTGGGATCCAGTAATCGTCTCATATATCTATATTTTCTCCATTTCCCAACTCCCAAAAGCAATGTTTCTTTAAGTAATCTATTCCTAGAAGTATACCTTTCCATATCCAACTATCACTTTGGTTTGGAACAATATTTATATCAAGAATATCACACATAGGGTAGTACTTAGCTTTAAGACTTTTAGCCATTAGAGAATCAAGATTTTTGTACAGTCCCCATCCTGTCTTAGCCAACATAGGTATATTTAAAAAAATCATGTTTTGGAAGCCTAAACCTCCTTCCTCCAAAGATTTACACAAGTTACTCCAACCCATAAGACAAATACCTTTTTTACCTTTCTCATTTAAGCCATTTTCATCTCTCCCCCATCAAAAGTTTCTTTGCAATTTGGTTATGTCATTACAAGTCTCAACAGGTATTCTAAAACAATTCATTTGGTAAACACAGATAGATGAAGAAACATTTCTAATCATTGCAGCCCTTCCTTCAGGGTTTAAAAGCTCACCTTTCCATCCGATCAATCTATTTTCATTATTTCTACTAGGGGTTTAAAACATTTTATCTTAGAAGTGTAAGTAAACAAAGGAGATCCTAGGTATTTTATTTACTCCTAGTATTTGCTTCACACTTGTAACGATCCTCAAGCTCGTCAACGCTATTAGACTAGTCAAGAGACGTCTTAACCTATAATAACTCGATTATTTTAACACGAACGCTAATTATTAGGAATTAATCTAACAACGATCTAGATACGAAACTAGTATCACTAGATGGATCTCGAAAAGTTATGCGGAATGGACTACTCGAACGTGTCAATCGAATACCGGGCGAAGAAGATATCATCAGATGTGCATGAAAGGAAGATTAGTCATTTTGTAGACAAACCGCGTTGGCTGCCCGTATCAAATTGTTGAGTGCCTTTGTAAGTTTTCGTCGGCCTTATCCTCTTACGGATCGAAGAGAAACTCATTCTCTTATATTCTTTCTCTTTCTTCCTCTTCATTCTTCTTCTCTGTTCTTCTTCTTTTTCTCTGCAAATTCTTCTTCCACTCGTATCAGTCAATGAAGCACAAACTTGAAGTTATCAATTGGATCAGTGAAGTTCAGAAGATAAGGAATTGTTGTTGAAGAGCGTTATGTAGTTGATTTAGGTTCAACATAGAAGGTTTCAGAGATTTGAGATTAGGGTTACAGATTTGGTTAACGTTTTGAAGGTTATGAGATATGAATCGAGTTACTGATAGATGAATAAGAAGAGGGTTGTTGATGTATTGTTATGGTTGTGTTATTCCGGTGATTGAATCGAGAGTTAGGGTTTCTACATGGATTTTGATTTCGTAAGGAACATCAGAGGTTTACTGAGTTGTTAGTAAATCAAGACAGAAGGGTTGTTGTTCGATTGGAGTTGTGAGATTGCTTTGAAGTTGAATTAAGAAATTAGGGTTTCTTGTGAATAAGAATTAAAGTTTCGAATTGGTGATGATTAAGATGAAGTTGATCTAAAGGGGATTGAATTAATTAAGGGGTTATTATTTAATTGATGATATGAATTGATTTTATTGATGATTCAAGAATTTAGAGGTTGAAGGATAACTCGAATTTGAGAGTAAGGGTATTGAAGGTTGTTGGATGTTGGTTGTGGTGAACTGACTGATAAGGAAGGAGATTGTAATGGCTTGTTGGAGTGGACTTTTCTTGAGGTAATTTACTTCTTAGTATCTTATAAAGCTTTTTGAGTTCATTTAAATGAATTATGAACTATGGATGTTGATGAAGTTATATTGAAACTGAGATTGAGATAACTATAGAATGAATTGATGTTTTTAAGCTATTTTGGTGATGAATTGAAGAACTGGGGTTGGGTCTGTTCTTGAGAATTTTGATGATTAGATGCAGAGAATGAGATAAATGTTGTTGATGTTAGAAGAATTGAGTTGATGTTATAGTTAGTTGAATTTGGTGGGTATGCTGTTGAATTGCCTGAAGTGATAACAGTGCTGTCTATTGAAGTTTAATTGTGAATCTCAAATGGAGTCTGGTGAAATAGTTTTTGCTGTGACAGTTAGATAATGATGTTGGTTTATGAATGAGATGAGTTTTAGATGCTTGCTAGGTTGATGGAAAATGGAGCTAAGGATGGTGGTATTCCCTGTGTGTTGTAACTGCAAGATTGGGAGATAATGTATTTGGTGAACTGTAGTAACACAGATGATGTTAGAATAGTCAGTTGGTGCTTGTGGTATTGAATGTGAAGTTAGAGGTGTTGTTAGTGTTCTCAGGTAACGGTTTTTTACAGAGTCTGAAATTGAGTTTATGGATGCAAACTTGGAACTGTCAGGAGTATTAATGATGTTGCACTGAACTGAATTGGATGTTAATGCAAAATGTTGTGGTTGTGGTGATGATGTACAACTGGTTGTATTGGAGTGATCTGATTTGAGACAGATCATAGGTTGGTCTCAATTGTGGAGTTGAAGGTGAATTTAGGGCTATGAACTGTGCAGGTGAGATGCAAATAATAATGGTTTGAAGTTCTGGTGGTGGGTTTAAGTGTAAGGGTAGTGTTATAGGAGTGTTTCTAGAGATGAAGTTGCAGATGAATACTAAGATCTGATGTTGGTTGTATTTAGAAATGGAGTTAGAATTGGATTGGTTGTGTAGTAACTGAAATCAAATGTTTGTATGATTTTATTGTAAAAGTGAAGGGTTAGATGAACCTTGGGAGTTGAATATATGCATTGAGAGGCTTGTAGCTACTGCAGTTGCAGGTAATAAGAGTTCTTATTTGTATTTGAAATTCAAAGTTTGTTGGAATGAATGAATTGAAGTTTAAATGATAAAGAAGAAAGATATGTTGTAGGAATTGAAGTGCAATATAATTAGACATGTTAGTCATCCCAGTCAGATGTCTGAATAACTTGCTTAGCTGACTCAGTTAATCTGATTGAGTCGAATCGGGTTGAACCGGATTTGACCCATTGAGTCACTAGTCTTGACTCGTTGACCATTGACCCTAGACTTGACCTGGACCTTGACTCTGTTGACTGACGTTTACTGTTAGTTGACCCTTGACCGTTAGTTGACACTGTTGGACCGAGCTTTAGATTAATGGTCCGGTTTAGTAGACTTGGGTTTAGAACCATTAGTTAGAGTTAGAGTTGTATGAGCCATTCTTGCTAGTTTCTTAGAGTGCTTGTGTGATTAACAGTTCCTTATTAACAACGACCGATTCAAAGGACGAACCCGTGGATCGTGGATCTCGAGGTAGGCGTGGCCTGTCTTCAAAAAGGTGTGGGAATGCATTTGACTCTTTGTATTCATTATTGTTGCTTTATAAAAGTTTTTGCTTAACAAACTCATGCATTGTCTGTCCGTGCATTCCATGCTTTGTTTAAGTTGCATTACGATTATTCTGTTAATTCTGTGAATATTTCCATGATTTTGGAAGGACTTGTAATGTGTTGTCAATATGAATTGTTATGGGAAATGAGAATTTCCACTTGTGGTATATAGGATACGCTCCTTCACATTTATACCTACTTTAATTCATCTTATATTGTTTAGAGTACTGGTCACCATGGTCTTGGTGGCGTCCATAGCTATTAGGTGTGAATTGCCGGGTAGGGATTCACAACCATATTATACATTGTTTGACGAAGGAGTTTGTTCCATATACATGTATGATTATTTCAGTGACTTAGTCACTGTTTAATGTTTCGGAAAAACATGTATTTTTTTTCCAAATCTTGCCTGTGATTACTTAGAAGTTAAATGTTAATTATTCCCACTTCAGTTTCTGTGACAGATCAGAGTTATGCAGCGAAAGCTTCAAGGGTTGACTTCGCTAGTTGATTAACTTCTGTTATATTTATTATGTTGTATATTTTATTTAAAAACCAAATGACTATTATATATATATATATCATTTGAGAGAAGATTTTGTATATATATTTCTGAGCGGGGTTAGCTTTGGGTTAAGTTCTGTATCGCATTTCTTAATTGAATGCTTAAGTGCATGTTTTAGATTTTTAGTACCTCTTTATTTAGTTAATTTATTGGATTAATCAGCTGCTAGCTTAGGGGGCGCTACAAATTTGGTATCAGAGCTCACTATTAGATCCTTTATGGGAAAAGTTAGAAGTAGCCAGTGCCAGTTAGAGAACTAGATTAGTTTAGAACTGGGTTGGGTTGTGAGATAAAACTTAATCACTAAAAGCTATCAAGAAGAAAAATAACTATTTGATTGATTGATTTGTTTGTTTGGTTGTTTGTTTAATGAAGTAAAAATTGTAGGGTACAACAAAAACTTTAGCTATTAGAGATTAGAAAATAATTAATCTAAAAAAAAAATATGAACACGTAAACAATCTAATACTATAAAAATAGTGAGATTAGTATTATTGACAGAACTTGTAAATCACATGGAAATTTACTGAACACATTGACTTATGAAGAGTAAATGAACTATAATTACATTAATGTTAATAATATTTTTGGACTTAATAATATTTGTAAGAGTAGTTAGAATAATATTTCAACCATCGATGTTAACAATAAAATATTATTATAACAATAACTATAAATGATAATAAAAGTAAAGAAAAATTTTAATAAAAGTAAAGAAAATTTTTAATAAAATTTTATTAGCATTTATCAATTAGTGTCACGTTGCACTTAACTTAATTAAAATTCATTAAAGATATATATAACGATAAAAAATAATAATTATGATTAATTAAATAGTTATGGAAAATTTAATAACACTTGTGTATGGTTAAGTTTTGTAATTTAAACTAATTACAAATTATAAATATATGTTTTGCGTTTAAACTAGATAATTAATATATTACTTACTAGGTGTTAAACTTAAGAAGGTGAGGATATAATATATAAAATAAAAAGAATTAACTTGTTAATAATCATGTACTGTAATTATCTTAGTCTAACAAATGATTCAGTAAATCCTTAAAAAAAATGAAACAAACATACATGAAATAGTAATAATAGCAATCAGATATTTAGTGTAATATTATAATTAAAAAGAAAATAAATTCGTATATTGTTAGGATCCTTCTTCGTAAATAGATTTAATCATCTTTTGAAATGGAAAATTAGTATGATGAAATTAAATTGTTAGAATTTAAATTAATATTATATTAAGCATAACTTAAATTAAAATCTCATTAGCAAATATATAGCGATAAAATAATGATGAGAATTAAATAGCAATGGAAAATTATTAGTACTTATCTATGATTAAATTTTGCAAAGTTAACTAATAGCAAATTAGAATTATGCATTTTTCGTTCAAACCAGATAATTAATATAAGACTTATTAGGTAGGATTAAAAACGTGAGGTCATATAGTGCATAAAATAAAGACTTAACATGTAAACAATCTTATACACACATTATCTTTTGTTCAATAAATGATTTATTAAATCACTAAATTATTCACATGAAGTGAGAATTATAATACTTGAATGCTTAGTACAAAATTAGACTTAAAGGAGAGTAAATTTGTCTATGAATAAGATACTCATTATTAATATCAAAATCTAAAGACTATTAAGACATATTTAAAAAAAAAAAAAAATTATACAGACTCAAATTTAAATCATATTAAATTACTAACGCCAATATGTAACAAGATATACTATATTACCGATTCAATCTGAATAAATAAAATCTGCTATATCAATCTTTTCGTGAAAGTAAAATTATATTTACAAGATTAGGGCTTAATAAAATTAAACTAAGTATCATTACTAAATAATTATTTTGATTGTATGTTAGTTACGCTAGTAATCAAATAAGAAAATTTGATAAAACAATAATGAAAATGATAGTATAATTAAGACAATAATTTTCGATTAAATAAGCAAATTATAATACTGTCTAATACTAATTATTGTAAAAATTTAGAGTTATTGTAAATATTATTTGGATAATAATTTTATGTTAGTACTGTATTAGAAAAATGTAAATTTTATTAATAGTACAACTTAAGGATACTTAGCGATAATATAAAATTTAAAGAAATAAAAATTAGATCAAATCAAATCTATTGATAATAAAATTTAAACTTGGTGTTATGATTCATTACGATTAACTATTATTAGTCTAAGAAATAAGAAATAAATGTAACAATAAAATATTAATATCGAGCAACTATGAAAAATTGTTAGTGGTTATTTATTTATATAAAGTCACATAATGAAATAAACAAATAGATACAGTGAAAATAATATTTTAAAAGATAATAATAGTAACATTTGGATAATGGTTATAACATTAAGTTATTCGTAAATAGTTCATGAATCTAAAAACCAATTATATATGATATCACAGCAAAGTTAAAAATATCAGATATTATAAATTAACGTAAAATCGAAATTGGATTGCTATATAGATAAAATAAATAAATCAAATCAAATGAATGTTGATGATTAAATTGCTAAAAATGATGTAACCTATTTATATAATTTATGAAGTAGAAATTTTAAGCTAAATTAGTTACAATGAATTTAGAGATTGATTAGTCATAATAAGTTAGTATTTAATTAATCAAATTTTGATGAATAAATTACTTAAAATGATGTAAATTGTTTATATATATTTTATGAAGTAAATTTATCAGAGTTACACAAGTTAAGATAAAAATTAAGGATTAATTAGAATTAATACATAGTTAATCCAGCACTGGGGAATAGTGAGGTTGGTAATTCTGATGTGTTCGGGTGATACTTGTTACGTAGGTAGGCATTGTCAGGCGTCGCGAACCTAGACAGGGAAACTGCATTCTTGTATCACTAGGCATTGAAGGGAGACTTGCTTCTATTAGTGAACTAATAGATCCCAAATTTTAATGAGAAACTTTATTATTGAATATAGAAAATTTTCATGTAAGAAACTTAAACTTCCCTATTTGATAGAACTTAAATCAACATAGTTGAACCTAGAGCTACAAATTACAAATTTTAGTTGTAGAGCCATATAGGTTTGTGTTATGTTTTATGTTGTTGTGCGCTTAGACAAGAAATGGGATTATTCTATAAGGTGGGGAGTTTATGAAGACCAGAAGGATGGATCAATTTTCGAGGACGAAAATGATATAAGGTGAGGAGAATGTAACGATCCTCAAGCTCGTCAACGCTATTAGACTAGTCAAGAGACGTCTTAGATAATAACTCGATTAGTTTAACACGAAAGCTAATTATTAGGAATTAATCTAACAACGATCTAGATACGAAACTAGTATCACTAGATGGATCTCGAAAAGTTATGCGGAATGTACTACTCGAACGTGCCAATCGGATACCGGGCGAAGAAGATATCATCAGATGTGCATGAAAGAAAGATTAGTCATTTTGTAGACAAACCGCCTTGGCTGCACGTATCAAATTGTTGAGTGCCTTTGTAAGTTTTCGTCGGCCTTATCCTCTTACAGATCGAAGAGAAACTCATTCTCTTATATTCTTTCTCTTTCTTCCACTTCGTTCTTCTTCTCTGTTCTTCTTCTTTTTCTCGGCAAATTCTTCTTCCACTCGTATCAGTCGATGGAACAGAAATTTGAAGTTATCAATTGAATTAGTGAAGTTCATAAGATAAGGAATTGTTGGTGAAGAGCGTTATGTAGTTGATTTAGGTTCAACATAGAAGGTTTCAGAGATTTGATATTAGGGTTACAGATTTGGTTAACATTTTGAAGGTTATGAGATATGAATCGAGTTACTGATAGATGAATAAGAAGAGGGTTGTTGCTGTATTGTTATGGTTGTGTTGTTCCGGTGATTGAATCGAGAGTTAGGGTTTCTACATGGATTTTGATTTCGTAAGGAACATCAGAGGTTTACTGAGTTGTTAGTAAATCAAGACAAAAGGGTTGTTGTTCGATTGGAGTTGTGAGATTGCTTTGAAGTTGAATTAAGAAATTAGGGTTTCTTGTGAATAAGAATTAAAGTTTCGAATTGGTGATGATTAAGATGAAGTTGATCTAAAGGGGATTGAATTAATGAAGGGGTTATTGTTTAATTGATGATATGAATTGGATTTATTGATGATTCAAGAATTTAGAGGTTGAAGGATAACTCGAATTTGAGAGTAAGGGTATTGATGGTTGTTGGATGTTGGATGTGGTGAATTGACTGATAAGGAAGGAGATTGTAATGGCTTGTTGGAGTGGACTTTTCTTGAGGTAATTTACTTTTTAGTATCTTATAAAGCCTTTTGAGTTCATTTAAATGAATTATGAACTATGGATGTTGATGAAGTTATATTGAAACTAAGATTGAGATAATTATAGAATGAATTGATGTTTTGAAGTTATTTTGGTGATGAATTGAAGAACTGGGGTTGGGTCTGTTCTTGAGAATTTTGATGATTAGATGCAGAGAATGAGATAAATGTTGTTGATGTTAGAAGAGTTGAGTTGATGTTATAGTTAGTTGAATTTGGTGGGTATGCTGTTGAATTTCCTGAAGTGATAACAGTGCTGTCTATTGAAGTTTAATTGTGAATCTCAAATGGAGTCTGGTGAAATAGTTTTTGCTGTGACAGTTAGATAATGATGTTGGTTTCTGAATGAGATGAGTTTTAGATGCATGCTAGGTTGATGGAAAGTGAAGCTAAGGATGGTGGTATTCCCTGTGTGTTATAACTGCAAGTTTGGGAGATAATGTATTTGGTGAACTGTAGTAACACAGATGAAGTTATAATAGTCAATTGGTGCTGGTGGTATTGAATGTGAAGTTAGAGGTGTTGTTGGTGTTCTCAGGTAACGATTTTGTACAGAGTCTGGAATTGAGTTTATGGATGCAAACTTGGAACTGTCAAGAGTATTAATGATGTTGCACTGAACTGAATTGGATGTTAATGCAAAATATTGTGGTTGTGGTGATGCTGCAAAACTGGTGGTGTTGGAGTGATCTGATTTGAGACAGATCATAGGTTGGTCTCAGTTGTGGAGTTGAAGGTGAATTTAGGGCTATGAACTGTGCAGGTGAGATGCAAATGATAATGGTTTAAAGTTCTGGTGGTGGGTTTGAGTGTAAGGGTAGTGTTATAGGAGTGTATCTTGAGATGAAGTTATAGATGAATACTAAGATCAGATGTTGGTTGTATTTAGAAATGGAGTTAGAATTGGATTGGTTGTGTAGTAACTGAAATCAAATGTTAGTATGATTGTATTGTAACAGTGAAGGGTTAGATGAACCTTGGGAGTTGAATCTATGCATTGAGAGGCTTGTAGCTACTGCAGTTGCAGGTAATAAGAGTTCTTATTTGTATTTGAAATTCAAAGTTTGTTGGAATGAATGAATTGAAGTTTAAATGATAAAGAAGAAAGATATGTTGTAGGAATTGAAGTGCAATAGAATTAGACCTCTTAGTCATCCCAGTCAGATGTCTGACTAACTTGCTTAGCTGACTCAGTTAATCTGACTGAGTCGAATCGGGTTGAACCGGATTTGACCCACTGAGTCACTATTCTTGAATCGTTGACCATTGACCCTAGACTTGACCTGGACATTGACTCTGTTGACTGACGTTTACTGTTAGTTGACCCTTGACCGTCACTTTGACTGTTAGTTGACACTGTTGGACCGGGCTTTAGATTAATGGGCCGGTTTGGTAGACTTGGGTTTAGAACCATTAGTTAGAGTTAGAGTTGTATGAGCCATTCTTGCTAGTTTCTTAGAGGGCTTGTGTGATTAACAGTTCCTTATTCACAACAACCGATTCAAAGGACGAACTAGTGGATCGTGGATCTCGAGGTAGATATGGCCTGTCTTCAAAAAGGTGTGGGAATGCATTTGACTCTTTGTATTCATTATTGTTGCTTTTATAAAAGTTTTTGCTTAACAAACTCATGCATTGTCTGTCCGTGCATTCCATGCTTTGTTTAAATTGCATTACGATTATTCTGTTAATTCTGTGAATCTTTCCATGATTTGGAAAGGACTTGTAATGTGTTGTAAATATGAATTGTTATGGGAAATGAGAATTTCCACTTGTGGTATATAGGATATGCTCCTTCACATTTATACCTACTTTAATTCAGCTTTTATTGTTTATAGTACTGGTCACCATGGTCTTGGTGGCGTCCATAGCTATTAGGTGTGAATTGTCGGGTAGGGATTCACAACCATATTATATATTATTTGACGAAGGAGTTTGTTCCATATACATGTATGATTATTTCAGTGACTTAGTCACTGTTTAATGTTTCGGAAAAACATGTATTGTTTTACAAATCTTGCTTGTGATTACTTAGAAGTTAAATGTTAATTATTCCCACTTGGTTGTGATGGATCAAAGTTGTGCAACGAAAGCTTCAAGGGTTGACTTCGCTAGTTGATTAACTTCTGTTATATTTATTATGTTGTATATTTTATTAAAAACCAAATGACTATTATATATGTATCATTTGAGAGAAGATTTTGTATATATATTTCTGAACGGGGTTAGCTTTGGGTTAAGTTCTGTATCACATTTCTTAATTGAATGCTTAAGTGCATGTTTTAGATTTTTAGTGCCTCTTTATTTAGTTAATTTATTGGATTAGTCAGCTGCTAGCTTAGGGGGCGCTACAACACTATCCCTAAGAGTAGGATCAGTTTTAGAGCTAAAGAAAACCCCTGATTTGGGTAAATTGATCAACTGACCAGAGGTCTCTCCATAATCCTTAAAAAGTTTAACAAGATTGTTACTACAGAGATTATTAGCTTCACAAAATATAATACAATCATCTGCAAACATTAAATGACTAATTGAAGGAGCATTTTTAGTAATTTTTATTCCTTTTATCGAGCCTTGGTCTTCGGCATGTATTAGAGTTCTAGAAAAGGCCTCCATGCATAACAAAAATAAATATGGAGATATAGGATCTCCCTATCTCAATCCCCTAGTTGGTTTAAAGAAATTTGTTGGCGATCCATTTATGAGAATTGCTAGCGTAGTGGTAGAGATACATTGGTAAACAAGATTACACCATTTTTCATTAAAACCCATTCTCTTCATTATACGGATTAGGAAATCCCATTCCACTCTATCAAAAGCTTTCGACATGTCAATTTTCAGTCCCATAAACCATTTCTTACTTTTGTTGTTTTTCATTTTATGAATTAATTCATGGGCTAAAGTGATATTTTCAGATATTTGCCTTCCAGGGATGAAGGCGACTGGAAAGGGGATATGATTTTGCTAAGGAGACCTTTCATTCTATCAGCCATAAGTTTAGAGATAATTTTATAAGTTGTGTTAGCTAAAGCTATAGGTCTAAACTCAGCTGGGGTGATTGGGTTTAAAGTTTTAGGGATAAGAGAAATAAATGAGGCATTCATCTCTTTAGATATATAACCCGTTTCAAAAAAATCCTGGATCATTTTAGTTAAGTCAGGGCATATGATTTCCCAATTCTGCTGGAAGAATATTGGAGGGAATCCATCAGGCCCCGGACTTTTGTCCGGCTCCATGGAGAAGAGGGTTTGTTTTATTTCAGATACCAAAGGGATAGTACAAAGCATATCATTTTCAACCAAATCAATGCTAACATGAATCATATCAATCATATTTTGATCCAAACAAGGATTTACTGTAGTTGTTATTTCATGAAAATAACTAGTTATACAAGACACGATTTCAGGTCTACTATTTATCCATACATCATTTTTATCTTTTAAAGTTTCTATCATGTTTCTTCTAAACCTCTGTTTATCCCTAG
Organism: Papaver bracteatum; assembly: GCA_023529315.1. NCBI lineage: Eukaryota > Viridiplantae > Streptophyta > Magnoliopsida > Ranunculales > Papaveraceae > Papaver > Papaver bracteatum. The sequence goes on from JAJJWX010000641.1 coordinate 743,343, forward strand.
TATGAAAATATCTAGTGTTTCTATCACCTAACATAATATTTTGATCCCTACTTTTAACTTTCCAAAAAATTTCATGAATAGTATACCAGTCAGCAAGGTTTTTTCTAAGAAGAGCAATGTCCTTGTTTTTATTAGGAAAACTATTTCTACTATTAACTTTCTTGAGATCATCCTTAGTTTTTTCTATATTAGTTTTTATGTTACCAAAAGAATATTTGTTCCAGTCCCTAAGGATATGTTTCACAGAAGTAAGTTTCTTATTCATTGTATGAGCATGGGAACCCCTAATTTCATTTTCCCAACAAACCTGTATTAAGCACTATAGGGACATGGTCAGAAGCAAGAGGCCCAAGATGTTTGACACTAGAATTTGGAAAACTAGTAATCCACAAGGGATTACATAAAGCCATGTCCAATCTCTGTTCAATAACGTCATTATATTTTTTGTGGTTATTCCAAGTAAAAGTGTAACCAGAGAAACGAGGTCCATGAGACCACATAAGTTGATAAGGTCATTGAAAACAACAGCTTCACTATCATTAAAATAAAATCTACTCTTTTTCTCTTCAGCATGAAAAACCACATTCAAATCACCTATGATTACCCAAGGTTTGTTCATATTACTAGCTAGATGTTTAATAATATTCCATGAATCTAGTTTTAAGTGAGAGTAAGGGCTCCCATAAAAACATGTGAGGATCCATTCAACATTGTTATTATTAGGAAGAACAACAACATTTTTATAGTTATTCTCATAATCAGAAATTGTTAGTTTTACATTGTTTTTCCAAATCAAGGAGAAACCAACCAATATTATAGACCTCAAGCATTACCCCTAGGAGAAACCAACCAATATTATAGACATCCAAACTCCTCATAATATTGTGCATTGCTTTATTTTGTTGTTTATTTTCAGAAATGAACAAAATATCAGGGTTCTTTCCATTTAGAGTATCAAGCAAACTATTCCTAATTTCAATACACCCTAATCCTTGTCAATTCCATGATAAGACACTAATAAATTCCCAAAAGTATGAGACAATAGGATATTCAACAACACGTAAGATTGGGTTGCAAGAAGTGTACTTTTTCAAGCAAGTAGTGGCCATAAATTTGCTATCAATAAATTTTTTCATAACAAACTAAACGAGGTTTACTAGAAGTACAAATTATCAAACATGTTATGAGCATACATTTAAGGGAATCAAAATGGGATAGAAAGATTGAGTTATAGAATTCAGGAGAATGAAGAGTTTGGGTTATAAATACCTCCAATTTTTTAAGACTGAAATTAAATTTAATCCCGTCAGTAATTCTTAAGAATTTGCATCTATAGGGGAAAAATTGTACCTCCACTTCATAATTGTAGTTAAAATAATTTTCTGGCACAATCAGATTTTTAGCCACCGAGTGATTTACCTCATTCGTCTTGGCAAAGGTCAGCATAGTGGTTTGAATATTTTGTTGAATCCCTGGTTTTCTCAGTTGTTTCGTTTTTTTCCAATTGTAGCAAACGGTACCTGGGATCAGACGAATCTGTATTAGGCTTGATGGAGATTTTAATTTACCTTTGCAGCATTTAATAATCTTCATAGATCTAAAAAGGATACACAAAGACAGAGCACTGAAAGTTCAATAAACAGAGAGATCAATTTAGATAATTAACAACAAAATATTGAAATTAGATTTTAGATGAGTACAAAACCAGAGTTAAAAGATTTAAAAAGAGACGATGTAATACCCTGTATTTTTTAGCTACTGTTTCGGGTTGGGTTATACCTGGATTGGTTAACCTTATGATTAAATTGTTGTTACTTAGCCTTAACCTTAGCCTTAGACTTAGCCTTAGCCTTAACCTTAGCCTTAGCCTTAGATGGGTGGATTGAATAAGAAAGGCTCCAAGTTAGGGTGGAAATAGAGCCACCCAAATTCATTGTTTTTCCTTAGTAATGTTATTAAGGTTTGATAACTAAAACTTTAGAAATTTTAGAGAGAGAAACTAAAAACTAGGGAGAAGAAGGAGATGAAACTAGAGTTTATTTTAGAGGGGGAAAACCATGGAAAATCAGTGGAGAATTAAGAGGAGTTTTTTTTTAAGCAATTGAGGTAGTATGCTAGATCCCCCTTCTCTTTATGTTTTTGTTATACTTGATTTTGAATTTGTATGATTAGATCTCAGTGATTCATTGATTAAAAACTATGAATCTAATTGATGATCGGACTTTTAATATTGATAGATAACATGCTTAGGTATCTCTAGTTAAAATTTGAGAATATTTCATCACATATTCACCGTTAAATGTTTGTTTGTACTTGGATATTGATTTCTAAACTTTTTTGTACATTTTCGCTTTGTATGTTCTTGACTGTATTTATGACATATTTATGATATCAACACGATTTTTGATCTTGATAAAAGTTGTAGATATATGTCTTATCTTTAATTATGCATTGAGTTTGCTAAATTTAGAATTATTATGAATTTATGGTGAATTGTTTGGTAAAATGATGCAATCTATCCAAATGTTTAAAATGATCTTATAAAATCAATAACTCTCATTTGAACCATTGGGTTTTCGTAAAAATTGGATATGACATAGATCCATATGTTAGAAATGTTTCCCTGAAATTTGAAGACGATCGGATTAAGTAATCATTATGAAACATGTAATATAAAATTCTAGTTGTTATTGAAAATAGATGAATTGAGCCAAGAACAAAAGAATTCTTTTGATTGATGAAAATAGTTGTTGTTAATTCTTTTTTCTTTTGATTGATGAAAATAGTTGTTGTTAATTCCTTTTTTCTTTTGATTGATGAAAATAGTTGTTGTTAAAATTTTTTTAGATTAAAGAATTCTTAGTGGAACAAAGAATCTTTTGATTTTTGAAATTAGTTTTTATTAATGCTTTTTCTTAGTGGAACAAAGAATCTTTTGATTTTTGAAATTAGTTTTTATTAATGCTTTTCTTTTTCTTTTGATTAAAGAATTTTTAGTGTGACAAAGAATCTTTTGTTTTTTTTTAAATTAGTTATTATTAATGATGAAAGTTAAGAAATAATATGTATTAATAACTTATTATATTCAAATTTGAATTCTTTTTGTTTTTATTGGTGGAATCCTATGGAAAACTTTTCTTTATAATACTGTTTGCTTTAATAAAGAATAAAAGTGAAGAATTATGTTGGAGAGAGAAATAAATTAAAAGAAGGCGGTAGTGGTAGACATAAATAATTAACATCACTTTGAAGGACATAATTATTAGATTCTTATCTTGACCAAAACTTTTAAAAACATGGGGTTAGGTGGAACTTGTTTTAGGTTGTGAGTGTATCTATATATATCTTATACTAAGAAGAAAGAGTAATCATACTAAGAAGAAAAGAGTAACCTAGCCACAACCTTTTCTTATGTTTTCCATTATTATTTTGTAGTCGTGAATCATATAATGGAAACAAAAATCTAAATTAATAGAAATAGCGAGAGATTCTTTTAGTTTATATCAAAGACAATTTCTTCGGTGATAAATCTCTTCCTTGTATTATTGATAGTTTTTGGATTGCGATTCGAGGTAGGCGCAACACAATCTAAAACTCTTCTTTTATTTAAGTTTCTTTTAATTAAATTTATGTTTGCAAGTTTCCATTAATATATGAATGATAATCGATGTTGTGAGCATGATTATGAAGGTTGGGCTGCGGTCCATAGAATGTGATTCTTAAAGATTATTTATGACGGGATACGAGATATCCTTGGAAACGGTATTTGTTTCCTAAACCCACGTGGGGGCTCCCTTGGGCGAGCGGATTGATTGAATTTATTGTTGTATTATATTGGGATACGAGATATCCTTGGGGACGATTTTGTTTCCTAAACCCACGTGGGGCTCCCTTGGGTGAGAGGATTGATTGAATTTATTAATGTATATGGATGTGGTGTTTCCATATGTTTGTGGTGGTGTTAACCATGCAACTTGTTTTGAAAAGAAATTGAAAAATATTGCATAAAATGTTTTGTTGCTTCTTTTCCTACTGAGTGTCACAACTCACTTCGTATTATGACAAAAAATTCCAGATTTTATGACACCTCAAGGAGCTAATGGCGGAAGAGTATAGAGATCGGTTTTGGTGTTTTAATTAGAAGTTGCATATTATGAGTGAAAATTTGTAATAAAATATCATCAAACTATCTTTTGGATGATTTATTGAGTATTTAGTGATTATTAATACCTTGAAGATTATTGGGTTAATGTATAATTAATGGAACAATGTGTTATTAAGACAATTTTATTTGGTTAGATAAATAAAAATTTCTAAGTCATGCCGGTTTGACTGTTAATGATAATTATTTTACAAGATATTTATGACTCAATATTTTATGGTATGCATAAAACTCACGGTTTATGAAGTTGTTAAAATATTAGAATTTTCTGAGTCCCGGAAGTATTTTTAAAACAATTGTTTATTACTATAAGAAATTCAGATATTTTCTGACAGATTCAACTATGTTGAAGTTTTCCTGTTTTTAAACTATTCTATGGCATGTTTTAGTCTTTGGTGTCTCTGTAAACTTGAAGAGATTTCTTTTTACTTTTCAAAATGGTAAACTAAACCTGATTTGGAGTTGTGAGTGATTTTATATGATTTTATAAAATAAACTATCTCTGTTTTTCTTTTCTGCAGTTCTGGTCATGTTTGACTGTGGTCAAAAGGTCCTTAAGATAATCTAAAAATTATATAAAATATATGAATGGAACTATACTCAGTTAGAATTCATAATGTATAATCATAATAATTTTTGTACTTGAAATGGGTTCATTAAAATTCTTGGAGTTAATTGATGTCTATTTTTGTTTTATGATTCTTCCTTAAACATGCAATTCCTTTGGATTAAATCTGGAAAGTTTACGGTGAAATAAATTTTTTATGGAAACTAAAATTCTTTAGTGTTCATGTGGGTGAAAAATCACGACAATTTACGGTTAGATGTTCCTAAAGGAATTTTTACGTATCCGCTGCGACCGAATTTCTAAATTGAACGTAACAAAATTTTAGACAAAGAATTAGTTGTTTAAACTTGGGCCAAGTGTGGAAGTCTAGGCTTGTTATTAAATGTAGCATTTCGGATTTTGGGTTTGGATTTGGGTCGAAATCCAGGCCCGGAATTCAGGGTGTCACAGACGCAGTGGGGATTGATAGTGATTCAAAAGTAGTTTAATAGATACACTCAACCAAATCAAACGAAAAATGTTGATGAAATATAGGGTCAAATTAGGGGAAATCACAACACTACTTAGACAAAGAGAAATAAAGATATAAAGAGAGCCCCTTAAAGCAATCGAATTTTCCCAGCCGGTAGAGGTGTAGATGTAGCTTATCCTTTGAATTTCTCAACAATCAGTAAAAAAAATGGCCTTATAATCTTCTATGACTTTAGAAATCTCGAGAATGATTCTGTCAATCTCAATCTAAATATCAAAGTATTTTATGTCAAGTTATTGTGTCTTGGTTCGACTGATTGTGTCTTGGTGATCAGGTGTCTTGGTATCTTGGTGTTTAGGAGTCTTAGTAACTAGAAATCAGGGAATCTAGTTTTCTGAAGAGCTTGTAAAAGGTGTTTTAGAGCCTAGTAATAGAAGATCTGTAGTGGGTTTGATTCAATAAATATAAAAGAAGGATTAATGGTAGTTGTACTTGGTCGTCACCGCCATATACGGTGGTTACTGGCTAGTTTGCGGTTGATTTAGAGGTGAGGGAAAAATCGCTAGAGAGAGGAAAGAGAGGGAGGAAAAAGGATATATAATGATTACGGTGTCAATATGAAACCGGCTAAATGGGATATTGGTTCATGACAAAACTACCGAATATCAAGATATATAATAATTAATAGAATTAAAATTGGAAATTGTCAGTTATTTTGCTTACCTAATATAATTAATTAGAAATTTGTATGATATTATGGTATATGAGACTATTGGTTAAATTATTATAGTGCTTATGTGATTATCATCTAAATAATTTTTATTAACAGTGATTGATTCGGAAGATGAATCTATGGATTGCATATTTCGAGTTAGGTATGAATTGTCATCAAAAGATGTAAGAACTCTTTTTTTTTCTTGTATTTATTAAGTATTTTTCTATTTTCTTATATGTATATATGGTGTCTGCTTTGAACATGTGTGTAATATGCATTATATGTTTTCTCTGCGATGAGTGTTTGTGATTTCTCCATAGATCCGTGTTAAGTTGAGTAGGGAGACTTTTACCTTTTTTGAATATTACAAGGGCGGCTATTTTCGCCGTCTCAATATTATTGATAATGAGGTTACTTTCCCCAACTCAATATTATTATATGCACTGTTATTTAGTAAGGTGTCTGCATTCCCCGTCTCGATATTATTTATATCTACTTTATTAATGTAGTAGGTGAAAAAGCGGGGGTCTAACAACCATACTCAATATTCCGATTAGCAATCTGTATGGACAACTCTGAGTTACTTTCTAGAGAATCAACTAGACTCAATCAATAGAAAATATCTCAAGGAGTTATTATCTCAATCTATCAATTTGATCTATACTCAAGCAAATAGAATTCTGCGAGTCTTTATCAAAGAGAGATAACTTGGATGATGCCAAAGACCAATATCCAAGTGTCAATCAATTAAAATCAACAACCAAGAAGGTCGGATATTCTAATTGATTGAACAACGCACAACCTATATTATTTCAATTATATAACAAACTATAATGCGGAAAAGAAATAATACAGACACCAGAATTTTGTTAACGAGGAAACCGCAAATGCAGAAAACCCCCAGGACCTAGTCCAGATTAAACATATACTGTATTAAGCCGCTACAAACACTAGACTACTCTAAGCTAACTTCGGTCTGGACTGTAGTTGAACCCCAACCAATCTCAAACTGATCCAAGGTACAGTTATGCTCCTACTTCTCTGATCCCAGCAGGATACTACGTACTTGATTCCCTTAGATGATCTCACCCACAACCAAGAGTTGCTACGACCCAAAGTCGAAGACTTTAATAAAAAAATATGTATCACACGGAAAAGTCTACAATAATAGATAAATTCGTCTCCCACGAATAGACCTAAAACCAAGAGTTCCGTCTTTTGATAAATCAAGGTGAACATGAACCAATTGATAAAAACAAACTTATATTCCCGAAGAACAACTCAGTTTTATCAATCACCTCACAATAGTCTTAATCGACGCAGCGAAAAAATATATTTTGGAATCACAAACGATGAGACGAAGTGTTTGTGACTACTTTTATATCTTGCCTATCGGAGATACAAATCTCAATCCAATTATTACAATTGTACTCATACGATAGAAACAGCAAGATCGGATCACATAACTACGATAAAAGTGGTATCGGTCTGGCTTCACAATCCCAATGAAGTCTTTAAGTCGTTAACCTGGTTTTAGAAGAAGAAAACCAAAGGTTAAAGGAGAATCGACTCTAGCTTAGCACAACTAGTATCACACAAAATGTGTGGGGACTAGGTTTCCCAGTTTCTAGAGTTCTCCCTTATATAGTCTTCAAATCAGGTTTTGCAATCAATGTTGGCTTACTAACAAAGCATTCAATATTCACCGTTAGATGAAAACCTGATTAGATTCAAGCTAATATTTATCAACCGTTAGATCGAGAACATAGCTTGTTACACACACATGTAATGCACGTTTCTAGGATTGTGTAACCGTACCCAAACTTGTACATTAATTGGTTCAACAATAGTTAACCAAATGGTTAGCCATATGATAACTTTCATATCAACCATATTATTCTTCACCATAACTAGTCCAAATGACTCAAATGAACTAGTTAGAGAGTTGTTCAATTGTAAGGAAATCTTATGCACTACACAAAACACAATCGAAGCAAAAACGATGTGATTCACTCGAATCGTTTCATGAACTGTAAAGCCACAGTTTGCAATAACATTCCTTAGTTTATTAAGATAAGTTCACAAACATCGTTTTTAGACATAACCTACTCAAGTTCCCGGATTGGGTTCGTGGACTTAAGTTCCCGGACGGAGTTCACAAACTTCAGCAGAAATTCTCGGGGTTCGAGAACTACGCCAGTTCGCGGACTGATGTTCACGTACTACTCCGGTTTCACTTGATCAACAAAGTTCGCAAACTTCGGTTCAAGCAATAAGGACTTATACATATATGTGTTTCCACAACAATGCTTATATCCTCCAATGTGGTTATATTGTCTAAACTCTCATTTCAATCATTGAAACATTCTCAGAGGGCGTTATATAGTTGTTATTTACAAACTATTTTTCGCCTGAGCGATTTCTAAAATGATTGAAACATAACATTATTTTCGTCACTAGGTAAAGATGAACTTGGCTAAAGCGAAAGCTTTACCAAAACATATTTCGAGAAATAGATAAGCGAGATATACTCAGCTCGAAATACCACATGTGTATAATCTTAGTCTATATAGTAAAACGACTTTTGGCTCAAGATAATAGATAGAGTAGATAGACTTTTGAGTGATATATAAGTTCAAGTCTCCACATACATTTTAGTCGATGAAAATCCACTGGTTCCTTGAGTACTCCTTCGTCTTGTATGATGATCGCCATGGAGTTAGTAGACTAGAAATTAAGACTTTATAGTTTTGATCACTAACATTGACAAACATGCTTGAGATAGAAACGCATGCGAGTTCGACCGAGCAATGCTCTAACAATATCCCCCTTTGTCAATTTTAGTGGCAAAATTATTAATACATATGGAATACAAAAAATATATAAATAAACTTTGTAGCTCCCATTCCACCTGTCTAATCTTCAACATTACTTGAAATCTTCGTCAGTTCCAACTAGTCCAATGATCCCAAAGGTTGTAAGTTTAGCATCATCGTTGTTGAAAATCCATAGCTATAACAACGAGAAAACAAGAGTTCTCAATCATTTTTATACAGTGTCATAGTATCATTACACATCGTCAAAGTCCAATTACATCACAACTTTAACAACAATACTATGGTGATACGTAACCCCCCCTTAGTCAATAGTCCATCTCTCATGGAAACCACTCCCCCTTACATAATGATCCGAAAACCATATGTATTTGTAGTATGAACTACATATTAATTCTCCCCCTTTTTGTAAATAAAATTTTCAAAGGTACAAGAACGAAATCCTAACGAAATTTCCGTAAGAGACATTTAATGACCAAAGGTAAATGTATATCATCTTGTTTAGATGCAATCATAAAGGCAAAGCTAAATGCATTCATCAAGGAGTTCATAAAGATACAAGATAACCCCTATAATATTCCACAACCGCACTCCCCACAAATATTTGGCAATTAAGCACAAGTTCAAAAGAACTCCCCCCCATAAAATGTCATTCCCAAGGGAACAATAAGAGCGACCTTAATTTCAAAAGAAAAGAAGGATTTATTTGGACTCAACATAAATCATACAAGTATGAATTTGGAATCCAAAAAGAATATTTAATCAAATTAACCGTAAGTGAACCATGATTAATTTGACTAAATATGCTTAACACAAGTAAACTTATGGAGACTTACTAACTCGGTTAGATTAATCACAAGAGAACCCATAATTAACCTAACTGGAATACACAATTAAACTAATCACAAAAGTAATCAAGTTAATCGTTTATACTCACATAAGAAAATCTATGGAGTGATGACTAAGTTAATCATAAAAACAACCAACCCAGCTGAAAATGCTTAAACATAAGACAAACTTACGGATTCATAACTAAATAATCACACAAGATGATTAATTTAGTTCAATATGCTCGTCATAAAGCATCTTACGTGACAACAACTAAGCTAATCATGAAAATAATCAACTTTGGTTGTCTAGTGCTCAACATAAGACACGTTACGGAGCCTCACAGTAATACACAAAATATGGATCAGGGAAGATCAATTACTGCGGAATACACAAGGATTCATTCTATGTTCCATCACTATTTGCATAATGACATACAATAGACATAATCCTTGATAACAAAAGATTTTAACCTATCTTCCATCAAAAATTGACATAATAGGCTTAATTTTTGTGTTTGTCAAAAGTCCATTCGTTATTTTATCAATACTCACATATCAACTCAGGAACGACTTTACTTCTAACAACATATGGGAAAATCAAGTTCACGGACGCAAACACACATATGCCATAAATTTTTTGCAATATATAAAACCATAAAGATTAATACTGCAATAATCATTTTCCAAACAGTTTTACAATTTAAACAAATAAATCTAAAAAAATGAAGATGAAAACATTGGACATAGATATGTGTAATCACAATAATGGTTATTCCAAACTCTAGTAATCCTTCTCAAAGACAAGGTAAATTCTCATAAGAAGTTTCCTAGGCATCAAGATAAACTCGTAATGCACATATAAGATGATTTGTCCTTAGAGGGTAGAATCAATCTTTTTCGCCTGGATTTATACCAAGAAAAGCTACCAAAGGCGTATACAAATATTTTCTTAACAAAGAATAACATACAAAGTCATTAACGACCATGCACCATAGTTCACATAAAATGATTGTGAACATTCAAGAGTCCCATAGTAATGCGCACTACTGCCCATTTTTGAACTTCCTTCTTTGTGATTCACCAACAACATTCTTGTAAAATCTACAAATGATCTTAGAAGATCATTACTTTATGAATTTAAGTGTTCAAGTCCAAGAGAAGTGGAACAAGTGTGACAAAATGGAGCAAAACACTCAAAAAAAAAAAGAGACAGGACAAATCCCAATCTTAACTCATCCAAATTCAGGAATTCTCATCTTCAATTTGAAGATAATTTAAATATAAAGAGAGTGAAAACATAATAAGGTCATTCTGAGTTCGGACGAAGAAGTTACGGCCAAAATAAGTTTACCGAGTATCGACATCAAGTATGCATACGGGTTTGCAAGAGAATTTTCGTATCCTGGAGCAGTATGTAGACGGTGTTTGCGAACTTAAACCCCAAGAATTTGGTTTTAAATGATTTTATGCATACTTGGTATGTGTACCATGAAGTCCAAACATCCCGAAATAATGTTTTCAAACCTAAACATTTAAGAACCTTAAACACAGATCAAGTTAGGTAGAAATGAATGATAATCAAGGTACATGGATCATTATAAGTACTCAAACAAGTAATAAAAACATAAAACTTGCTCAAGTTTATTGACATACCTTTTTAGAAAAGCCCAATTGAATTCTACAGCCTTACCGAATATAATCTGTGCGGCCCAGTTGTTGTGCTTCCCTCACCGTATACATAGCAGGGCATTTCTTAGTGAGGATGCACTTTCAACACATACAAGTTGTGTTGAGGTGAACAATGTCTTACTCACCATAGCACCAAAAAAGAGTTTCTTTCCAATAATTCTTAAATCTTGTAGTGTTTAGAAACACCCAAGGAACTGTTTTTATAAGTCTATCAAAGAACTTCAAGAGAACCCAAAAAGATTTGTGTTTCTGATTTCTTGTTTTCCAACTTATAAAAAATAGTTTCTGCAAATAGTTTTTAGTACTGCGAAGGGAAACTCTTTTGACAAAAAGAGACGTTCTAGATTCTTAATAAAAGAAGACAATACTACTATCTTGATAGGAAGTATCAGGAATTGAGCAACGAATCAATTCATGCTTTGAGGTGATACACTCAGATGACTGAGATTTAAACTCCTTTTGTAATTAGTTTAGTTTATCACAACTAATTGGATTACGTATAGGAGGAGCATTGCTCTCACTTATTAGTAAATCAAATATCAACCTCATGAATATTATTTATCATAACTTGATTTAGCCTGTCAATATATTCTTGCTCTTTCTGGAGCTATAACTCAACATCAAGAGATAAGCTCTCAAGCTTCTTTTCAAGCCTTGAAAACACTTCAAGGGATTTTAAACCTGGTGGAGGTTTAGATATAATTTCTTCTACATATTTTATTAAATCAGTCATGGAAGAGAATTCTGAAATCCCTGGATCTGGTGGTGCATTTATTGAGATAACACTACTGTTTACAGAGTCAAATCGCTACAAACACAGACTTATAAGGTCTTGAACGTGTTTGCCTGCTCTGATACCAATTGAAAAATCGGGGGTCTAACAACCACACCCAATATTTCGATTATCAATCTGTATGGACAAACTCCGAGTTAATTTCTAGAGAATCAACTAGACTCAATCAATAGAAAATATCTCAAGGAGTTATTATCTCAATCTCTCAATTTAATCTATACTCAAGCAAATTAAAATCTGCGAGTCTTTATGAAAGAGAGATAACTTGGATGGTTCCAAAGACCAATATCCAAGTGTCAATCAATTAAATCAATAACCAAGAAGGTCGGATATTCTAATTGATTGAACAACGCACAACCTGTATTATTTCAATTATATAACAAAATATAATGCGGAAAAAAAATAACACAGACACCAGAATTTTGTTAACGAGGAAACCACAAATACAGAAAAACCCCAGTACCTAGTCTAGATTAAACATATATTGTATTAAGCCGCTACAGACACTAGCCAACTCCAAGCTAACTTCGGTCTGGACTGTAGTTGAACCCCAACCAATCTCACACTGATCCAAGGTATAGTTATGCTCCTACTTCTATGATCCCAGCAGGATACTACGTACATGATTCCCTTAGATGATCTCACCTACAACCAAGAGTTGTTACGACCCAAAGTCGAAGACTTTAATAAACAAATCCGTATCACACAGAAAAGTCTACAGTAATAGATAAATTCATCTCCCATGAATAAACCTACAACCAAGAGTTCCGTCTTTTGATAAATCAAGGTGAACAAGAACCAATTGATAAAAACAGACTTATATTCCCGAAGAACAGCTCAGTTTTATCAATCACCTCCCAATAGTCTTAATCGACGCAGCGAAAAAAGATATTGTGGAATCACAAACGATGAGAAGAAGTGTTTGTGACTAATTTTATATCTTGCCTATCGGAGATAGAAATCTCAAGCCAATTATTACAATTTTACTCGTACGATAGAAACAGCAAGATCAGATCACACAACTACGATAAAAGTAGTATCGGTCTGGCTTCACAATCCCAATGAAGTCTTTAAGTCGTTAACCTGGTTTTAGAAGAAGAAAACCAAAAGTTAAAGGAGAATCGACTCTAGCTTAGCACAACTAGTATCACACAAAATGTGTGGGGATTAGGTTTCCCAGTTGCTAGAGTTCTCCCTTATATAGTCTTCAAATCAGGTTTTGCAATCAATGTTAGCTTACTAACAAAGCATTCAATATTCACCGTTAGATGAAAACCTGATTAGATTCAAGCTAATATTTATCAACCGTTAGATCGAAAACATAGTTTGTTACACACACATGTAATGCACGTTTATAGGCTTGTGTAACCGTACCCAAACTTGTACATTAGTTGGTTCAACAATAGTTAACCAAATGGTTAGCCATATGATAACTTTCATATCAACCATATTCTTATTCACCATAACTAGTCCAAATGACTCAAACGACCTAGTTAGAGAGTTGTTCAATTGCAAGGAAATCTCATGTACTACACAAGACACAATCGAAAAAAAAACGATGTGATTCACTCGAATCGTTTAATGAACTATAAAGCCACGGTTTGCAATAACATTCCTTATTTATTAAGATATGTTCACAAACATCGTTTTTAGATATAGCCTACTCAAGTTCGCGGACCAGGTTCGCGGACTTAAGTTCCCGGATGGAGTTCACAAACTCTAGCAGAAATTATCTTCTTCGAGAACTACACCAGTCCGTGGACTGGGTTCGCGGACTGAAGTTCACGTACTACTCCAGTTTTACTTGATCAACAAAGTTCGCAAAATTCGGTTCAAGCAATAAGGACTTATACATATATGTGTATCCATAGTAATGCTTATATACTCTAATGGTTATATTGTCTAAACTCTCATTCCAATCATTGAAATATTCTCAGAGGGCGTTATATAGTTGTTATTCACAAACTATTTTTCGTCAGAGCGATTTCCAAAATGATTGAAACATAACATGAATTTCGTCACTAGGTAAAGATGAACTTGGCTAAAGAGAAAGCTTTACCAACACATATTTCGAGAAATAGATAAGCGAGATATACTCAGCTCAAAATACCACATGTGTATAATCTTAGTCTATATAGTAAAACGACTTTTGTCTCAAGATAGGAGGAGATAGAGTAGATAGACTTTTGAGTGATAGATAATTTCAAGTCTCCACATAACTTTTAGTCGATGAAGATCCACTGGTTCCTTGAGTAGTCCTTCGTCTTGTATGATGATCGCCATGGAATTCTTGATCTCAACTACACTTTCTATCCTAGTCCGAGACCTTAGCTATAGTAGACTATAAATCAAGACTTTATAGTTTTGATCACTAACATTGACAAACATGCTTGAGATAGAAACGCATGCGATTTCGACCTAGAAATTCTCTAACAATAGGGTAGCTTGTTTTCCCGCTTAAATATACTCCTGTAATGACTTGAACCTCCCCCGATATTGTCTCCACTTATCCATTGTAGTTATACGATGGTGTGGGATTTTTAACGGGCATTGGGTGAGGTCATCCAGCAGCAGCTTCCCGAGAGGTCACCCATCCCTCAATTGCTCATGCCCGAACACGCTTAACTACGGAGTTTTCTACAAAGTCTGGATCCAATTGTGCTAAAAAAAGTCTTGGTGTTAGGAAAAGACTAACCATTACATATACTTCATTCGACGAACCCTATATGTCGAGTCAGAGTATTACAATACCTTCACTTAAATTGGAGCCGTCCTAGGTTCCAGAGTATATTCAAGACCAGATCTTCGACGTTCCCTTCCCCTCATGAGACAAGCACCTGGATCAACCCCATTCAACGTACCTTCTCACCCTCGAAATGTGACCCATCGTCAGCTCTGATACCATTTGTAATGACCCGACCCCACTTAGACACTACAGTTATCTGGCAGTGTGAGATTTTCAGTGGCTATCATTGGTAGTCATCCATCAGCAACTTCCCATGAGGTCACTCATCCTTGTATTACTCCCGCCCGAGCACACTTAACTATAGAGTTTTCCACCACCTCTGGATACAATCGTGCCGGAAAGGCCTCGGTGTTATGGAATGACTAACCATCACCTATACTCCATTTGGCAAACCTATTTGCCAAATCGGGGTATTACAACTCCCTTTGTCCAAGTTATATCGGCGGATATGAGATTTTTACTTGTCTAGATAGCCGAAGTTCATACTCCAAAGTTACTTTTGACATATATTTGTATTAATGTTGCATGCATATCATCAAAAGCAGTTTAATGAGTCTAGTTATTAGTAATAAAAAAAGGATAAATTAGGAAAAGTTATAGAAATTTATGATACCTAATTTTTTTTTCTTTATGATATTTGAATCTTTCGCATGTATAACTTGGACATAGGGAACACTTAAAAGGGATGCTACTTTCCCCTCCTCGATATTATATATACTATTTTAATTTTTGGAATTACCATGTGCATATATATTATTTTTGATTTTCTAACTATCTGATCTTAATGATAATATCCAGAATCATGGTTTGTATGGGCACATTACGTGAAATATGTTATTAGTATTGATTGGGATTGTTCTAGCGTCGTCTTCTATAATGATTAAGGCGAGGTTAGGGAAAAATTGTGCTTCTTAATGCTTAAATTGTTGAGTGTTTTAATTCTTTATTGTCTCCTTAAGTTGTTATTTTAGAAATGTAAAGCATGTTGGTGATTACTTTAAAGTTGTATATTTTCACTGAGAAACCCTTTGGGATGATGTGCTTGTTTGTCTCATTAATCAACTTGGTAACAATCTCATAGTTAGTTTGTTCCAAACTCTGACTGTTACCAAGTACATCTTATTGAAATAATCTTTTGTACGTTATTTTTTAGGTAAGTTTATATAAGGTGTGTATGCATAGGTTTATATTGAAAAGATTGTAGTGCACTCGGTACCCTCGTCATTTCGCCTGTCATCTAAAATTGACACAAACACATGTTGGGGTCAATTGGAAAGTGTTATAACACTCATGACCTCATTGTATGTTGTGTTTAACCATTTCTTTCTCAGTCTTAATCTGTGATTATCTCGAAGTTTTTTTTAACAAGGTTATCCCTACTCCCCCTAGCGTATTCGTTGTTCGAGTGTAAATAATCTTATAAATTAATGAAGAACTATGGGATTTATGTTATCTACATAGAAAAGATGAGCACCATCTATGACTTACCTTATATTTTCATATGATTTCATGCTTTTTGTTGTCACATATGATAGTAATGTTTATGTTGTAGCTACGATCCTCCAGACTTATTCAAGTCGGTCTAAACAACAAATCAGTTATTATGTTTAGCAAGGTCTTATTTATAAAGGAAACAAAAAGTTAGCTCCCCGTGTTAATTAAGAAGATGATAATTGAAGATTAGTATCCAAGTGTGCAGATTTTGAAATATGGAAGCAACTATAACTCACATGAACTTATCGTTGATAAAGAACTTTTTGTCAAATGCAAGGAGAACAACTTTGATTAGATCATCCTTGGCTTTCACTCCCTTTTTCTACTTAGTTGCCTCTATTGAACCGAAACACATTCTTGTCAAGAACAATCAAACCATTAAGAACTTATGGTAAGGACATGCTAGGGACCATAGGAAACTTCATTATATCAAGTGGAAATGGTTTATTTCTAATAAAGATAAATGGTTTTAGATCTTTGGAAAGTTTGAATAATTCCCTGATTGTAAAGCTCAAATGGAGGCTTCTTATTAATATATATTTTTAATGCATTGGCCGGGTTCATTACTTAGAGATAAGTATCTTAATAACTTGAATTTTTGTAGCATTAAAGAGCCACAAATCTGCTTAAGAACTTGACATGCAATATTTAGTTCAAGATATTATATTTCAGGATTTTTTCTGTAGTATGTTGGAAATTGTGTTGTTGTAGATATATTGTCAGATCATTAGAATCCTATAGCATGGGCCTGGTAGGTTACAAGCGATCTCAGCCATATTATTCTAGCTGGTGTGTCTAAAGTGAGTTTTAGTCTTCGGCTTGAAGGTAGATGGGAATGAACAGTTAGTCTATCAAATATTTGACTCTTTTGAAGCTAACAAGATTTTGAGAATTATCATATATAAAATCCCATTTGACAACAAACTTATTTGGCTTTAGACTAATCATGGTGAATACACTATAAAGTCATATTATAAGCTTTTCTCTGTTACTACGGGTGAATCATTAACGTTTAATGATACTTATTTTTCATAAACCTAAATCTAATATAAGAAAAAACTTGATTCAAAGAGTCACACCTTCTTATGGAGGTTATTACATGAAGGTGAATTTTTTCCTCAACATAGGTGGGTTCATTATTGGTGTCTCTATAGAGTGTCAATATTTTCATTATGTGGATGGAATATCTTTCTTAAATGTTTATTTTCACATACATTTTTTTTTTCCTTTAATCTAGGGAATCCACGAATCAGATTACATCTTTGCATCCAGGGAATTCTCAGTGATGGCCTTTACTGGTTCAACATTTTCTACGATTTTAGGGTGAGGCTTATGAAGATAGTGATTCATTATCTCCTTTTACTCATGTATTGTATTTTGTTTCTCCTGGTGGTCTCATATTCCTCCTGATAAGGTTAAAATCAATATTAATGATACATACAAAAAATGATTTAGCTTGTTGTCCTGTATTTTCTAGAGTTTGGAAAGTTTTCTACATATGCAGTAAATTCATTAAGATCATCCATTTATAACCATGGCTAACGGTTCTTATCTTGCTGCAAATTTAGAGAAAGGAATAGAGTTCTATCTAAGTCATTATCGAAGGAGATTATCAAGTGGTTCTAGAGGCTTTGACTGAAGACTCTTACCGTTTCCTGTGGAAAATTATCCAAATCTTTAAAGAAGTCTACTCAATAATCTTCAACTTTATTATCAGAAATGCCAACTCGTGTGCAGATGCTCTTGCAGATAATACTTTTTAGCATCATATCCCAAACCAGTGGATATCTCCCCAAGTTCCTCATTGCATCAATTCTTTTCATGATGCAAACTCTATGTGGTTGTTCTATTTCTTTTGTGCGGTTTGGTTCTTCTTTAATTTTTATTTTTCTATGTCACCTTTTGTGTATCACGTTAAAGAGAAGAAAAAGAAAAATGAAAAACTCCGAAACTTGATTAAAACGCTTACTTGTTCTTAAAAGTTTACTTGTTTTTGTATTTGGCGACAATATCTATTAGGTTGCTTAGATAAAGAGTTAACTGAAAAAAGACAATGAGATCATATGTCAAAGCAGCTTTCCCCTCTAGCCAATGTATTAATTTGATATGAATATTCATTTCCTTATAGTTACATGTCTTGAGTTTTAAAAATTGGATAATCTCACGTAAGCAATGCTAAGACTTTTCTCACTCAGTGAGTTTTTCATTTAAATCTTTAATTAAAAAGCCGATTATAATATAATAATTTAAATAAAGCAAGGTATAACGCAAGATAAGAGTTTCATTTAGTTTTCTCCAATATTTTAGCTATTTTCTGTTTAGTTTAATTAACTTTGAGGTTTCTTCCGATTTTGATTATCTTTGCTGATTCACCACCAACTAAACTTACAATTGCAGAAGAATAACTTTATATAATGTCTTAGAAAGATGTCGAAAACAATAAGTATATGGATGAACCAATCAATCAATCATGGAAACTGAAAGTGTTACTTGAATAATGGTGAAGCTTTTGTGACTAAACATATGATATGGGTTGTTGAGTACGGGTAGTTAGTGAACTTATCGTGAAATTTTGGTGCAAAATATAATGACAAGTGATTGTTACCATTACGAAGACCCGTCAATATCATATTAACCGTTGCAAAAACTACTTAAAACAAAATTTTAGCATTAGTGTACATGAGTCAATTCAATTGGGATTTGACTATTTAGCTATTTACAGTTCGGGATATTTAAAGGAATCGAATCTAAAATCGATATTGCTGATATTTAAAGAGAAAAATCAATTGCACTAGTTGCCGAAAACCTATAAAGATTTCAAATATTAAAAATTAAAAAATATATGCATGTCATCCTTTTAAAAAAATAACTTTTTCAAATCAAATAATATAAAAATTGGATAAAGAGTATTACATTAACTAGTTGGAAGCCTAACAAGCTAAGCTCCAACAACATACTATTACATTTATTGAACAGGTTGCTGTGTTAACCTAACAAATGAGCCTCATGGGTAACCTATCCAAGGGAGCCGAAACGGATGGGGGCTGAGATTGTGTCACAAGGGGGGCAAACTAACACTACCTTCCATGTTAATTCCTGCAATATTACGTCATTGGGGGCTTGAACTTGGGACCTCCTGGAACGCATGAAACTTTGGGGAACGGGGATGACCAGTTAAGTTAGGACCCATTCTTTAAAATATAAGGATTATATACAGAAGTAGGCCTGTTCTGGACCCTCATTTTCATTTTTATGCCTTTTTTTTGTATTTCTTACGAATATAAGCCTCTCAAACGGATTCCATCCACTTTTGTTATCTCGTGTTGACTGGTCAATATCTCGCCAAAATCTCATGTAGAGATATCTCATGAACTGGATAAGATTACTAAAATGCCCTCTTTGTAGTGTGTCAGTATCATAATTATTGTCGCCCACGAGCTTCGATCTGAACCCCTAATATTAGATCAGGAAATCTAAAAAAAATTTGAACGACAATGATATCCAATATACATCATTACCCTAAAATCCCTTCATTCAGGTCCTCTCTTCCATCTCTGCTCTTCTTACCCCATCTTTGTTCTTCACCAGCCGAAACAAAAGAGATTAGAACCAGTAAGCAAACTATGGTGGTTCCTATTACCCAAAAGCGCAAAAACAAGATCGATGCTGATTTTGATTTCTATTTGATGAAATAGAAGATGAGTTTGGTTCAGTGGAGATGAAGAAGAACAAAGGATTGAAGATGGAGAAATTCATGGGAATAAGCAGGAATTGAACTTGAGATAGAATTCGAATTATAGAAGAATAAATGAATTTTGTTGTTGTTAGTTGTGATGAATAATAGAATAAATTAGGGTTTGGTGGTATTGATCTAAAACAGATTGAGAAGAATTTGAGGGTTTAAAAGAATGGATTCGACTCAGATTTGAGTTTGGATAGATTTTAGTGAGATAGATTGGAGAAATTAATTCAAGGAAGAACACCTGCTGTTATTTTCGTTGGTGCTTGATAATGGAGAAAGAACAAATGGAAGCAACTAGGGTTGTGAGAAAAACAAGTAAAAGAATGGGTTCGAGTCAAATTGATTTAGTTCGAAATTGAAAGAAGGAAGAGAAATTGGTAATGATGTTGTTGAATTCAGAGAAGATTGAATCATATTGATGCTCGTTGTTGCTACTGAAGATATAGGAGAAATCAAGAGAGGAACTAAGATATTGTGAAGAACAGATTGAGAAGATTACAAGCTGATTTTTGAGTTTGGGTTGAGATTTCGAATTTAGCAGAAGTTTTGCAGCCACTGCTACAACAACTTATTCGGATCCGAGTTTCAGGGAAAAACTGATTCTGGTGGAGTAGCAAGGTGGAATGGAAGGTGCTGGTTCTGATTTGTAGGCGCAGTTGGAGCTGAAATGGGTCAGAAAACTGAATTTCTATAGAAGAAGGTTAAGTTTGGTTTGTAATTAATTGCATATGGTGGAATTTGTGCTGGATGTGGAATTTAGAAGCTGGTGGTTGATGTGGGTGTTGCTGCTGAGAATGGGTTAAAGCAGGCAGTGATATTGCAGCTGCAAAATGGTGGTGCAGAACAAGGGTGCAGTGTTAGAGTTGCAGATGAGTAAATGGATAAGCTGTATTGTGATGGCAGAGATCAATTGAGCTGGTTGTCATCGAGTTTGCATGTTGAGATATTGCAGGTGGTTAGGTGATGTTGCTGCTGCTATGACAGATGAGAACTGATGCAAATAAGAAGAGGAGCTGGGTTCAGTTTCAGGCATCGGTTGAGAATGAGGTATGGGTTCTGGTGGCTTTGAATGGGAAAAGCTTTGTTGCTGGTGATGAATGGTTGTGTAGATGAATGTTAGGTTGGTACTGTTGAATTTGGTGGTTTGAGATGAGCTGGAAGTTGCTAGAAGCTGAGAAGAGATGGAGGATTAATTGGTAGTGAAGCTACAACACTGGTTTGTTTCTATGGAGTGGCAGGCAGTGGTGTTTGGTTTCAAATTGTGAACATGTGGAGAATGGCTCTAGGAAAAGATTGCAGGTTTTGCTGCAATGAAGTGGAGATACAGAAGCTATTGTCGTGACAGAATTGCAGTGACATTTGGATGGTCTATTTGGGATGTGTTTGAATATGGATTAACTGATATTTCGGAAGTTTACAAAGGCTCAGATGGTGTAGCAATGGAATGGATTAAGCAACTTCAAGGGTATACGCATGCAATCTTTCTTTTTTGTTTTTAATTATCAATTTGAGAACCAATTCTCACAAACTTTTCATTTGCAACTGTATAGCGCAAATAAGCAATTTAAAGAGTTTAAAACTCCTTGGTGGTGGTACCAACCTTCTAGCTTCTTGTAGTCATTTTCGTCAACCTATACCTACTGCGCCTTATAGCTGTCACCTTACCCATAAAATGGAGTTCATTTCTCAGCTTTTGCGGAGCTATTGGTAGCTGTAAGCTGGGTCTGAGAGTACATTGTTTATAACAAGTGCATAAGTGAATCATAAACATATTCTTGACAGTGTTTTATTACTACTTCCAAGCAACACCCAAAAAAAAAAAAAAGTAAAAGTAAAACAAATATTTCATATGCATGGAGACACTGAAATTAAACAGTAAAATTTGATCACAAGATATCATACTAAACGCTAAGTATGTCACTTGAGTCCTATCTTTTTATGGATTCCCACGGAAACAATTTCCCGGGAATGCATTTTCACTCTTGCTCAAATTCCTTAGCTTAAGAAGCAAATAAAGGATGATCCCACCAACGAACCCCACTGCTGCATTATAACCAATTGACACTGCTGTGCAAACAAGCATTACAAATGCATCCTCCTTTGAATTCATATCTTTTGAAGTCATGGACAATTCAATTCCTGCAAACAAAAGCAGAACTCCCAACAATCCCACGGGAAATTCAGTTAGGATTTTCACTAGTGAACTTCCTATAACCAAACCCAGCACAAGTTTAGCTGCACCAAGAATTGCAACACAACCACCGCTCCTTCCTCCGAATTTATACTGTCCAGCTAACCCTCCTGCGCCATGACAACATGGCATGGCACCAAGCCAGCACCCAGCCAAGTTCATTACCCCAACACTGACGGATACTGATGTTGCCGAGAAATCCTTACCAGGGAAAAGATCTGACGATAACTTACACACTGCAATAACAGAATTCAATACTGATAACGGTAGTTGTGGAATTGTACCTTTAATGAACCCTTGTTTCCACGCATGCCGAGAAATCTTCACAATACTGACATTAGATGGTCCAAACCTTATCTGCTTTGCAATTCCAGACTGTCTAATGAAAGCTAGTATTATTCCCAATAAGAACACAATCACAGCTGAAGGTAATGAGAATAGAATCTTCCATAGTTTACTCCTTAATCTCCTATCAGAATTCTCACTATGAAATTCGCTATCAACTTGATCGCCTTCTCTATTATGACTGTCATTTTCTGTCTCTTCACCTGCACCATTAACAATAATAATAAAACCAGCACAGACAAGAGCTAAAACCAATCCATCCAACCCTAACCATTGTCTATCAGCACCGGCCTTCCCTTTCAAAAAGTCCTGATTCTTCCGAATGTATTTAACCGATGTCAATGCGAAAGATAAACCTTGGGAGAGTTGAATTCCTCTAACAACTGGCAATGGAATTATCTTATAAACAAGACCCATCAATCCAGTAATGCCAAGAAAGAATAATATCCCTCCTGTACATATTCCGGCAGCCATTATCTCTGGAATACCAAATTCCTCACTGCTCGACGATATAGCAACAGCTGCAATCGACTTCATAGGTTGAACAGGCATCGGCACACCGTAAATCAAACCAGTAATAATGTTATAAAAACCGGTAAATATCAGTGTTACACCAAGATTAAGATCCTTAGCTAATGTTAATGCAATGACTATAGGTATATAAGTACCTAAATCACCCATTGCACCATTCAATTCTGCCCATTTCGACCGAAACCTCAAATTATCCATTCCCTTGCTGAAAAGATTAGCCGGGAAATGGGAAGTTGGCTTCGCGGGTTGAGCCGAATTTTGGAGGGTTTCAACATGTTGTTGGTGAGGCAATTGGTGTTCTTGGTGAGACATTTTTTTTTTGGTTATCTAAGAACGGTAGAATTGAGTAAAATTGAAGTTGAGTAATAAGGTGATTTATATAGAAGTAGAACCCTATATAAAAAAAAATGAAAGTCAAAAAGGGAATTGAGTGTCTTTTAGCAACTTGGGAGGTCACTAAAGACTTGATACTATCTGCCTCTGTTTGTGGAAGTATCAAAGTATCAAATCCTTAAAATAATTACTTCTAAAAACTGAAAAGTGTATAATAATAAAATTCTTATTCATAAAGATAAAACAAAAGGAAAAGAAGAAAAAAAGGGAGATTGACCTTATGATAGAGATTGGATGATTGATATAAGCCTCTCTGCAATATTCTTGTGTTTTCTCCCTCTTTGTGACAATTTGGTGCATGAACCGAATTAGGGTTTAAACTAAAGTAGAAAACATCCGCTTGGTCTTTGCAGGGAGGGGAGCAGTGAATTGGAGAATACGAGGTTTTTTTTTTTCCTGATAGGAGGTTGAAGTTTAAGTAGTGTAGGTTTCTACTGTATACCGGTTTGTGCCTTGTGCGACATCTACTGCTTGCTAAAAGGATCAGACCTAGTGAGGGGGTAACTAAGGCCGGGTCAGCCCCTCATGTCCATTGCCTAAATTTTTAGCCCCGTGGCTTTTATAAAGAACCCGCAGTTGGGATATGAAAATGGAAAATTTGTTGGTTGCTCGTAGGCCCATATAGTTATTTATAGCAGGGTCCAACTGAAATTTTCTTTTATCTGGAGGTCTAAAATTAATTGAAAACATTGAAATGACCATGATACTCCCTACTGACAAACGTGCGTGCCTATATCCTCACTATATCGAGTACATATCTGCAACACTGCTTACAAATTTGAGTACATATCTTTTATCCTACACTGCTTACAAATTCGAGTACATATCTGCTGCACTGCTTACAAATTTGAGTACATATCTTATATACTACACTGTTGTTGATGGTTGTTTTTAACTTAGGGTTAAAATCGTAAAACCCTAGTCAGACAGTGACGTCATAGGATTCGAGTAATAATGTCTCCAATGAATGCATTTATTGAACCACCAGGGTACCTTTTTTAAATGCTAATTAGGGTTTCGGTAGACCAAACCCTAATTCTCACGCCACATGTGCCAATGGCATGCCGTGCCAGCCACATCTACCGCGCCAAGGCATGCCAACCATGCCAGCCACATCTACCGCGCCAAGGCATGCCAACCATGCTAGTCGCACCACTGTGTCAATGGCAAACCATGTCAGCCACATCTATCGCGCCAAAGCATGCCAACCATGCTAGCCGCACCACTGTGCTAATGGAAAACCATGCCAGCCACATCTACCGCGCCAAGGCATGCCAACCATGCTAGATGCACCAATGTGCCAATGGCAAACCATGCCAGCCACATCTACCATGCAAAGCCCTTGGCCTCACCATGCCAAGCCAAACGCACATTGCCTTGGCCCTTGCCATGCTAGCCGCACCATGTGCCAACGACATGTCAAACCCTTGGCCCCACCATGCCAATCCAAACGCACCAAGCCCTTGGCCCCACCGTGCCATGCCAAACTCACCTTGCCATGGCCCCATGCTAGCCTAGCCGCGCCACCATGCTGGCCTTCCCTATGCGGCTACCAAAACGAAGGCGTGCGACAATCAACGGTCGCCCTTCAATCCCAGGAGCAAATCCTAGCCGTCCAAGGTTACCAGACAACGCATGGTAACTTTGGCCCAAAACCCTAGTTTGTCCACGCCAAACCGCGCCAAGGCATGCCAACCTAGCCGTGCCACCATGATGGCCTTCCCTATGCGGCTACCAAAACGAAGGCGTGCGACAATCAACGGTCGCCCTACAATCCCAGGAGCAAATCCTAGCCGTCCAAAGTTACCAGACAATGCATGGTAACCTTTGTCCCAAAACCCTAGTTTGGCCACACCAAGGCATGCCATGCCAATGGCATGCCAACCTTGCCGCGCCACCATGTTGGCCTTCCCTATGCGGCCACCAAAAAATGAAAGTGTGCGACAATCAACAATTACCTTTCCTCTTAAGATGTAAAATCTCGACCGTCAAAGGTCACCAAGCCAGCAAGTCTCTCAAGCTCGACTTTCCAGGCACCAACAATATGCTATATGTTTCCCACAAAACATTCGAGACATCAACACATATCACAAACTGGGGGATCCTCTTTGGGTATTGGTTTGGGGGTTTACAGCGTGCGGCGTACACTACGCCCGTAATAAGGAAGTATAATAAGGATGAGGCGGTTAGTAAATACAGGGAGTTAATGGTGAAATGCTCTTTTTTATGGAACATCAATTCCATGGGTTAACGGTTACCACCTCCTCCCATTTACTCACCCATTTTTCCATTCCTTAATGAGACCAGAGTATGTTTCACTTCGACTTGTATAAATAGGTCTTACCTATTTCCATTGAGCAACAAGTTCGATGAGGAGCATACAACACTCAGAAAACATTTGCTAGCTTTATATTTGTTAGCTTCCCACTTTCTGATACAAGTCGTAGAAAACAACTACTCTTCCAGAAATCAACTATTCTGGTCTCATCACTTTCCTTGCTTTTCTCCCCAAAACCAACCCATTCTCCTTCACTTTGTGACCGAAACAAGTCTGGAACGACCATTTCTTGGTTTATGCCGGACTTGTATAGATTGATCTCTCGAATCTAAAGTACTCCCTTGTAGTACATTGTTTAGGGTTTAAATTCGTTTCTCATCCATACACCCGAAATTACCGAAATCATCAGAAACCATTTTCACCTTCAAAAAATTGGCGACCACAGTGGGAGATTGATCTTTCGGTTACAATGTCAATTTTTGACCATTGATCTCATGCTTCGACCTAGACATCAAGACGGTAGAATCTTACGATTCGCTTAGGGATCAACGACTCAGTTACCAGACGACCCGATTATGAGTCTTGACATAGCAAGGGACGACTGGGGACTTCCCAGAGGTTAAAAGCAAAAGATCCTCTCAGGGATCGACGACTCTTATCAAGTGACTCAGGGACGACTGGGGACTTTCCACAATCAGCGGTGTTTACAACGAAAGTCGGGCTTGCACCTGACTCGTTTTTCGTTAGCAGATCCAAAAATCCGAGTAAGTCTTGCCTAGAAAAAATACATTGGTTTACTACTTCAAGTTTTCACGGGAATGATAAAACCGATAGCCATGTTATGTTTCATCCCATGTCATCTACCAACACGCAACGTTCATAACCAATCATAACCAAAAACGGAATCATCCTAAAATAGTTCATCCAGAAAAATAATCCAAAACCCTCATAGGTAACACTTGTCTATCAACCCAAAAAAATCCAGAAAATCAAAACCATAAACTAGGCGTTTCATTTGCCTTTCAAAAAAAAAACCCTAAAAAAATAAGAAGTTCAGAAGACAGAAATGCATTCAGGGAAAGTTTTCCAACAATAGCTTGCTCTTCTTAGCAAGAGCCTCCTTCGTGATTTGGAGAGCCGCCTTCTTCAACTTTAGCTTACTGGAAAACTTTTCAACTTCCGCTTCCTGTTTCTTCACCGTATCCGCAGAAGAACCTTCGACTGTTTGGGCCAGCAACTTTTCAACCTCGAGAAACTGTTAGAGCATTGCTCGGTCGAACTCGCATGCGTTGCTATCTCAAGCATGTTTGTCAATGTTAGTGATCAAAACTATAAAGTCTTGATTTCTAGTCTACTATAGCTAAGGTCTCGGACTAGGATAGAAAGTGTAGTTGAGCTCAAGAACTCCATGGAAATTATCATAGAAGACGAAGGACTACTCAAGGAACCAGCGGATCTTCATCGACTAAAATGTATGTAGAGACTTGAACTTATCTATCACTCAAAAGTCTATCTACTCTATATCCTATCTTGAGATAAAAGTCGTATTACTATATAGACTAAGAATTTACACATGTGATATTTAGAGATGAGTTATCTCGCTTATCTATTTCTCGAAATATGTGTTGGTAAAGCTTCGCTTTAGCCAAGTTCATCTTTACCTAGTGACGAAAGTCATGTTGTGTTTCAATCATTTTGGAAATCGCTTTGACGAAAAATAGTTTGTGAACAACAACTATATAATGCCCCCTGAGAATGTTTCAATGATTGAAATAAGAGTTTAGACAATATAACCATTGGGGGATATAAACATTGTTGTGGTAACACATATATGTATAAGTCCTTAGCACTTGAACTGAAGTTTGCGAACTTTATTGATCAAGTGAAACTGGAACTTGAGCAGTCAACCCAGTCCGCGAACGTGCATAGTTCTCGAACCTGAGAATTTATGCTAGAGTTGTAGATCGGTTTCAGTCCGTGAACTGACGGAAGTTCTCGAACCCAAAAATTTCTGCTGGAGATTGTGAACTCAATCCGGTTAACTTGAGTCCGTGAACCCAGTCCGCGAACTTGAGTGGTTATGTCTAAAAATGATGTTCGTGAACTTATCTAAATTATCTAAGGAATGCTATTGCAAACCGTGGCTTTATAGTTCATGAATCAATTCGAGTGAATCACATCATTTTTGATTCAATTGTGTCTTGTGTAGTACATGAGATCTCATAGCAATTGAACAACTCTCTAACTAGTTCATTTGAGTCATCTGGACTAGTTATGGTGAAGAAGAATACGGTTGATATGAAATTTATCATTTGGATAACCATTTGGTTGACTAATATTGAACCAACTATTGTACACGTTTGGGTACGGTTACACAAACCCAAAATCGTCAAGTACATGTGTGTATGGCAAGCTAAGTTTTTGATCTAACGGTTGAGAGATATTATCTTGTATCGAATCAGGTTTTCATCTAACGGTGAATATTGAATGCTTTGTTACTAAGCTAACATTGATTGCAAACCCTGATTTGAAAGACTATATAAGGGAAAACTCTAGCAACTGGGAAACCTAATCCCCATACATTCTGTGTGATACTAGTTTCCTAAGCTAGATTTGATTCTCCTTTAACCTTTGGTTTTCTTCTTCTAAAACCAGGTTAACGACTTAAAGACTTCATTGGGATTGTGAAGCCAGACCGATAATACTTTTCTTATAGTTGTGTGATCTGATCTTGATGTTTCTATCGTACGAGTACAATTGTAATAATTCGCTTGAGATTTCTATCTCCGATAGGCAAGATATAAAATTAATCACAAACATCTTCGTCTCATCATTTGTGATTCCTCAATAATCTTCTTCGCTGCGTCGATTAATTTTTTTGTGAGGTGATCGATAAAACTGAGTTGTTCTTCAGGAATATAAGTCTGGTTTTATTGATTGGTTCATGTTCACCTTGATTTATCAAAAGACGGAACAAAACTCATAGGTTTATTCGTGGGATATGGATTTATCTATCTTGTAGACTTTTATGTGTGAGACATATTTGTTTATTAAAGTCTTCGACTTTGGGTCGTAGCAACTCTTGGTTGTGGGTGAGATCATCTAAGGAAATCAAGTGCGCAGTATCCTGCTGGGATCAGAAGCGTAGGAGCATAAATGTACCTTGGATCAGTGTGAGATTGATTGGGGTTCAACTACAGTCCAGACCGAAGTTAATTTGGATTAGGCTAGTGTCTGTAGCGGCTTAATACAGTGTATGTTTAATATGTACTAGGTCTCGGGGGTTTTCTGCATTTGCGGTTTCCTCGTTAACAAAATTCTGGTATCTGTGTTATTTCTTTTCCGCATTATATTTTGTTATATAATTGAAATAATACAGGTTGTGCGTTGTTCAATCAATTAGAATATCCGACCTTATTGGTTATTGATTTTAATTGATTGACACTTGGATATTGGTCTTTGGTACCCTCCAAGTTATCTCGCTTTGATTAAGACTCATGAATTGTATTTGCTTGAGTAAATCAAATTGAGAGATTGAGATAATAATTCCTTGAGATATTTTCTATTGATTTAGTTTAGTTGATTCTCTTGAAAACAACTCGGAGTTGTCCATACAAATTTCTAATCGAAATATTGGGTGAGGTTGTTAGACCCCCGCTTTTTCAATTGGTATCAGAGTAGGAAAACACGTTCAAGACCTTACAAGTCTGTGTTTGTGGCAATCTGAGTCTGAGGACAAGAACTCTGTTGCGTATACTAAAATGTTTCCTAAAGCTTTTGATGATGTCAAGTGTCTTAAAAACACCTCAAAGGATTATTCCTTAGAAGATTTTTCTGAATCCCGAGGTAGAAAAAATGTTCAATTTGATAATGACATTTCTTCCTCTCATGAGGCATGTGACACTCTGGCAAAAGCTGAATAGGAGATCACCATAATTTAAAAAAATACAGTTGAGACTATTGATTTTAATGATCATGATCAGCTTATTGATGAATTTGAAAAGCCTCTTGATCGAGAACGTGATCTCTATAACATCATTAAGTCCTTCTATAAGAATATTTGGAAACTTCTTCGTGAAACTACTCTTCAATATGAAAAGATTAGTACTCTTGAGGATATTATTGAAGAGGACTCAATTAGAGAACAACGTTTGCTCGAGACTCATTCATCAGATCTCAACAGACTTCGTGCTGAAAAAGAGAAACTATGTGCATCTCTTACTCTAGCCCATGAACAATGTAAATCCTTGGAAAATGAAAACTCTGTCTTAAGGAGAAAATCCTCTGTACAAACTAACTCTCGTGATGTTCTGTACAAGACAAAGCATTCTCCAGAAGAAGATTGTGTCAAGAAAAGTTTACATAACTTGCAATCTTCTTATATGGCTATGGAGTTTAAACAGGTTCCTGTCATTGCTTCTCCTTCCCGAACCTGTATTTTTTGTGGGAAAAAGAATCACTATGCTATCCATTGTTTTGCAAGAAGGAAACAAATTTCTATGCTTCATAATTTGCTTATCTTTACTGTCAATGGAACAAATAGTCAGTCGACTAACGCAGTGAATCGTATTCCCACAAGAAATCAGAAACCTTATAAGAATGATCTCTACTCTAGAAATCATCACAGGGCTCAAGTGCATTCTGGCATAAATTCTTGGGTTGCTAACAAATGCATTCCTTGTACTTATAAGGATGTTTCTTATAAATCTAAATCTATAAAATGGATTCCCATCCACTCTGATCCTCTTAATCCAATTCCAAGAGGTCCCAGATTTAGTCCTTCTGATAAGTATGCTAATCAAGCAGTGTCTCATCTCTAGAAAGAGCACATATCAAGGACAGAAGGATAAAAAGGAACAATATTCATTTGATGAGCTAAATGCTCATACTTGTGTAAAGTAATCAAAAGGTTGAATATCTCACATACAAAAAACCTAGTTGTGAGAGACTTAAATAGGTATACTCCATAACTAAGTGTCTCTAATTATCTAGCTAATCTCTTATCGTTTTTAGAGGGATAATTGGTCAAACACTGGTTCGTGAGTATTTTTCTTTTTTGATGTTCCTTGTATAAATTTACCTTTGAAAATCTAAAGTGTTTTTAATTTAGTCTGTTTGGTTCAGCATACCTAGTAAATCTTCTATTTTTTTCTCTTTTGTTAGAAGAGTAACTAGTGTTTTGGAATAGCCATTATTGTGATTACATATAGATATATCCAATGTTTTTCATCTTCCTTTTTTTAGATTTTTTGGTTTAAAATTCTAAGTTTGTTTGGAAGATGATGGTTGCAGTATTAATCTTTTGATTTCATATATTGTAATATTTTGATGGGATATGTGTGTTTACGTCCGTGAACTTGATTGTCCCATATTTTGTCAAAAGTAAAGTCGTTCGTGAATTGATATGCAAATATTGATAAAAGGATGAATGAACTTTTGACAAACACAAAAGTTAAGCCTATATTGTCAATTATTGATGTAAGATAGGATAATTCAAGGATTATGTCTATTGTGTGTCATTGTGCAAATGGTGATGGAAACATAGAATGAATCCTTGTGAATTCTGCAGTAATTGAGATTCCCTGATCTATCTTGTATGTATTACTGTAAGACTCCGTATTGTGACTTATGTTGAGCATTAGACAACCAAAGTTGATTATTTTGTGACTAGCTTAGTTGTGCTCCATAAGATACTTTACATCGAGTATTTTGGACTAAATCAATCATCTCGTGTGATTATTTAGTTATGACTCCGTAAGTTTTTCTCATGTTGAGCATGATTGACTAGGATGGTTATTTTTATGATCAACTTAGTCATCGCTCCATAGATTTTCTTATGAGAGTATAAACGATTGAATTGATTAATTTTGTGATTAGTTTAATTGTGTAGTCCGGTTAGAATAATTATGAGCTCTCTTGTGAATAATCTAATCGAGTTATTAAGTCTCCATAAGTTTACTTGTGTTGAGCATATTTAGTCAAATTAATCTTGGTTCGCTTGGGTTATTATGATTGAATATTTCTTGTTGGATTCCAATTTCATACTTGTATGAAATTTGTTGAGTCTAAAGAAAAATCCTTATTTTCTCTTGAAATTAAGGTCGCTCTTGTTGTTCCCTTGGGAATGACATTTTATGGGGGAGAGTTCTTTTGAACTTGTGCTTAATTGCCAAATCTTTGTGGGGAGTGCGGTTGTGGAATATTAGAGGGGTTATCTTGCGTCTTTAAAAACTCCTTGATGAATGCATTTAGCTTCGGCTATATGATTGCATCTAAATAAGATGATATACATTTACCTTTGGTCATGAAATGTGTCTTACGGAAATTTCATTAGGATCTTGTTATTGTACCTTTGCCAATTTTATTGACAAAAAGGGGGAGAATTTATATGTAGTTCACACTACAAATACATATGGTTTTCGGATCATTATGTAAGGGGGAGTAGTTTCCATGTGAGATGGAGTATTGACTAAGGAGGAGTGAAATATCACCATAGTATTGTTGTTGAAGTTGTGATGCAATTGGACTTTGACGTTGTGTAATAACACTATGACACTGTATAACAATGATTGAGAACCGATGCTTTCTCATTGTTATAGCTATGGATTTTCAACAACGATGATGCTAAACTTGCAACCTTTGGGATCATTGGACTACTTGGAAGTGACGAAGATTTCGAGTGTTGTTGAAGATTAGACATGTGGAAAAAGAGATACAAAGTTTATTTATATATTTTTTGTATTCCATATGTATTAATAGTTTTGCCACTAAAATTGACAAAGGTGGAGATTGTTAGAGCATTGCTCGGTCGAACTCGCATGCATTGCTATCTCAAGCATGTTTGTCAATGTTAGTGATCAAAACTATATAGTCTTGATTTCTAGTCTACTATAGCTAAGGTCTCGGACTAGGATAGAAAGTATAGTTGAGCTCAAGAACTCCATGGCAATCATCATAGAAGACGAAGGACTACTCAAGGAACCAGCGGATCTTCATCGACTAAAAGGTATGTAGAGACTTGAACTTATCTATCACTCAAAAGTCTATCTACTCTATCTCCTATCTTGAGAAAAAAGTCGTATTACTATATAGACTAAGAATATACACATGTGATATTTCGAGCTAAGTTATCTCGCTTATCTATTTCTCGAAATATGTGTTGGTAAAGCTTCGCTTTATCCAAGTTCATCTTTACCTAGTGACGAAAGTCATGTTGTGTTTCAATCATTTTGTAAATCGCTTTGACGAAAAATAGTTTGTGAACAACAACTATATAATGCCCCATGAGAATGTTTTAATGATTGAAATAAGAGTTTAGACAATATAACCATTGGGGATATAAACATTGTTGTGGTAACACATATATGTATAAGTCCTTAGCACTTGAACCGAAGTTTGCGTACTTTGTTGATCAAGTGAAACTGGAACTTGAGCAGTCAACCCAGTCTGCGAACTCAGTCCGCGATTGTGCGTAGTTCTCGAACCCGAGAATTTTTGCTGGAGTTGTAGCTCGGTTTCAGTCCGCGAACTGACGGAAGTTCTCGAACCCGAGAATTTCTGCTGGAGTTTGTGAACTCCAACCGGTTAACTTGAGTCTGCGAACCCAGTCCGCGAACTTGAGTGGTTATGTCTAAAAACAATGTTCGTGAACTTATCTAAATTATCTAAGTAATGCTATTGCAAACCGTGGATTTATATAGTTCATGAATCGATTCGAGTGAATCACATCGTTTTTGATTCAATTGTGTCTTATGTAGTACATGAGATCTCATAGCAATTGAAAAACTCTCTAACTAGTTCATTTGAGTCATTTGGACTAGTTATGGTGAAGAAGAATATGGTTGATATGAAAGTTATCATCTGGCTAACCATTTGGTTGACTAATATTAAACCAACTATTGTACACGTTTGGGTACGGTTACACACACCCAAAATCATCAAGTACATGTGTGTATGGTAAGCTAAGTTTTTGATCTAACGGTTGAGAGATATTAGCTTGTATATAATCTGGTTTTCATCTAACGGTGAATATTGAATGCTTTGTTACTAAGATAACATTGATTGCAAACCCTGATTTGAAAGACTATATAAGGGAGAACTATAGCAACTGGGAAACCTAATCCCCATATATTCTGTGTGATACTAGTTTGCTAAGCTAGAGTCGATTCTCCTTTAACCTTTGGTTTTCTTCTTCTAAAACCAGGTTAACGACTTAAAGACTTCATTGGGAATGTAAAGCCAGACCGATATTACTTTTCTTGTAGTTGTGTGATCTGATATTGTTGTTTCTATCGTACGAGTACAATTGTAATAATTGGCTAGAGATTTCTATCTCTTATAGGCAAGATATAAAACTAATCACAAACATCTTTGTCTCAACGTTTGTAATTCCTCAATAATCTTCTTCGCTGCGTCGATTAAGTTTAT
The DNA here is from genome assembly GCA_023529315.1 of Papaver bracteatum. Taxonomy (NCBI): domain Eukaryota; kingdom Viridiplantae; phylum Streptophyta; class Magnoliopsida; order Ranunculales; family Papaveraceae; genus Papaver; species Papaver bracteatum. Next base: position 777,553 of record JAJJWX010000641.1, read on the forward strand.
TGTGAGGTGATCGATAAAACTGAGCTGTTTTTTGGGAATATAAGTTTGGTTTTATTGATTGGTTCGTGTTCACCTTAATTTGTCAAAAGACGGAACAAAACTCATAGGTTTATTCGTGGGAGACGAATTTATCTATCTTGTAGACTTTTCTGTGTGAGACAGATTTGTTTATTAAAGTCTTCGACTTTGGGTCGTAGCAACGCTTGGTTGTGGGTGAGATCAACTAAGGGAATCAAGTGCGCAGTATCCTACTGGGATCATAGGCGTAGGAGCATAGCTGTACCTTGTATCAGTGTGAGATTGATTAGGGTTCAACTGCAGTCCAAACTGAAGTTAATTTGGAGTAAGCTAGTGTCTGTAGCGGCTTAATACAGTGTATGTTTAATCTGGACTAGGTCCCGGGGTTTTTCAGCATTTGCGGTTTCCTCGTTAACAAAATTCTGGTGTCTGTGTTATTTCTTTTCCGCATTCTATTTTGTTATATAATTGAAATAATACAGGTTGTACGTTGTTCAATCAATTAGAATATCCGACCTTATTGGTTGTTGATTTAAATTGATTGACACTGTGATATTGGTCTTTGGTACCATCCAAGTTATCTCTCTTTGATAAAGATTCGCGAATTGTATTTTCTTAAGTAAATCAAATTGAGAGATTAAGATAATAACTCCTTGTGATATTTTCTATTGATTGAGTCTAGTTGATTCTCTAGAAAACAACTCAGAGTTGTCCATACAAATTGCTAATCGAAATATTGGGTGAGGTTGTTAGACCCCCGCTTTTTTTCAGAAACCTTCGACGAACCAAGGAGCATTGAACTCGAACTTTATGCACATATCGCGATGGAATCCCCAGCTTGAGATTACATCCCCAGAAACCGTGTGACCAGTCACGTTGCGCATGTCGTCAATCGAAGACAAGGCTTCCTCGATACGCTTGACCAGCGCGTATCGACTAGTAATTTTCTTGGTCATGGAAATATGACCGTAGATTTCCCATATCTTGGTGTATAACGCTGCATGTTTAGATGGCACGCTAAATCCCCCAATCAACACGTGATCCGGATATGGAACCAGGTATGGAGGAACGAAGGTGGCGCCTGCGACTGCATCAGTAACTGGCAAAGGATTCCTAACAACAGTTGCGCCAACAATTACATGATAAATCTCCATTGTTTGAGTCACAACAATGCTTCCATCTTGATCGACCTCTATTTCAAAGCCACCAGGCTTGGCTGACACGACTGGAGACGAAGTCGTGTCTTCACCAGTTTTCGTCTCAAGTTCATCTTCAGAACCGGCTTCGCTCTCACGGCTTAGACGAAGAAGAACATGGAGAAGACTCACTGATTCGCTTCCAAACCGACTAGAGGAAAATTCAGCACTGCTATCGGAAGAACTACTCTCGCCATCTCTGGACTCTGAGCTTTCATCCTTCTCGGGTTCCCCATCATCATGGATAGGCTCAACACCGCCACCCTCCGTCTCGGGAAGTGACGTTTTCCGATTACTTGCAAGCTTGGTAAAGGCATTCACACTGCCGAGACCCTAGACGAGATGCAAAGGCTGATACTCAGAAAGGAAACAAGGATATACACGATCTAACTAGAGTCAAGAGGAAAACCATACGTACCCGCATATTGGATGAACTAAAAGTGGGTAGAACTGTTGAAACCGTTTGGGCACCATCTGCGCGGATTTTGGATCTCCGCTCCTTCACTTGGGGACTATCTACACTCGGGCTAGCAGATTTTCGCTTGGGCGAAGAAGGATCTCTCAGCAGTGGATGCTCCACTGAAACCGCGGAAGAAGGATTACCGTGACGGTTTTCTACCACATCATTCACGAACCCATGGAAAACAAAAAACTCATCCTGCCATAATATGTTATATTTATAGGTTGTTGATGGATTTCGTTCCGCAAGCAGGAAAGGGAGACTTTTTTCCGACTCAAGAACAGTAGCATTTAGAACAGTTAGCAACGAAACTTCTGGAATATCCGGCTGACGAACAAGTGAGACCCCTTGGTCAAAACCCATATGCCGAGCCGCCTTATTAATATTGTAAGAGACCGTTCTGCAAGATCCTTGGAAGAAAGATGGCACGTGACCAGGAGTGCAGCTTCGCATGAACACCATCTCTCAAACACTCATATCCTCTTTATCAGAGGACAAAGACATGCTCAGAGCAGGAGCAAAGGTACTTATATGAGTTATGGACTCATGTGCGAATTGTCAAGGAATCTAACCAGGTTCGGGGAATCAACCCTTAGACGCATATTCGACCAACGCAGTATCCTAGAGCCACCCCAAGATTTGGGGAGTACTGCCAACGGTTTTGGAGCATACTTTTCGAAGTGCTACCACATCCACGCTTGGAGAAAGGCGGCATGAACATACAAATCCACTTTCATGTAACCATTTGAATCAAGCATGTCCGCAACCAGCTGATCCAAATGTGTGTACAGAGAACCAAGAAACAGGACGCCAACAAAGAGAACGACACCTTTTGCCAATTTTATTGAAAATTTAATAAGTTCCCGTCTTATCTCCTTCTTACCCGAGCCGTCATCGAAAATGTCCCTGTATAACCAAAGAACCAAAAATGTTGCAACATGGATCAGACTGTTCTTCTGATTCAGCTCTAACTCATCCGGAAACCACTAAGACACCCACCAACCATAGAAGCACCTCGTCTCATTTTATCTCCGAATGAATCCTTTTGATTTCGCAACCAGAGCGGCGCGCATTTCCTCTTCATCCGCAAACAACTTGACATCGAGGCTACCTAATACGGGAAGGTTCAGCAAGACGGCCATGCTCTCCAAGGAAATAGTCATTTCACCCCACCTGCATATGGTCGTGTGAATGTCTGGACACCATCTGAAAATAAAAGCAACCAATCCTGGAATATCTTTCCGAATTTGAAGAACTACGGAAGCCGCGACAACATCAATGATCTGCGCCTTGGTCAAACTGGCTTTTACATATTCATGGCTCATCATGAATCGCATCCATTTCTCAAAGGGACGCAATGGGCTCACACTGATCTTAAAGTCAATATGAGAAGCATGGTACTCTTTCCTATGAATACAAAACCTTATTACACCTCCCGGTCGAATTGACCGGGCCTCTCCTTCACTTTCCGAACCTGTCAGAAGGATCGACACATATTTGGGATGATTTTTCTAATCGTAGCAGATGTTGTGAAGAACTCGTCATCTATGCTCGGCTTGGAATTTCCAACATCTTTCGGTACGGCAGAAATTATTGACATCCTAACGAAAATCCTCTCACGCTGCTTTCACCTCTGAAGTAAGGAAAAGATGCAACCGGTCCCGCGAAGACAAAGTTACCACGCCAAGACCATCCACGCCATTTCCCTGTCCCCACATGCCAAACCGTCCTCCATGCTTTGCCTCTCCAAGACTGCGCCATGCCTTGGCCCCACATGCCAAGTCGTCCGCGCATGCTTTGCCTCTCCAAGTCCGCGCCATTGCCCTGGCCCCATATGCCAAACCGTCCGCCATGCTTTGCCTCTCCAAGACCGCGCATGCTTTGCCTCTCCAAACCGTCCACGCATGCTTTGCCTCTCCAAGTCGTCGGCGCCGTGACTTGCTAATACCAACAAATTCGCCAAGTCAGCGTCATGATGTTCCCTATCCCAATCAAGGTGATGTATGTACAGACCAAGCCAGCAATTTTCGTCTCACCACTCCACGGTTTGCATTCCCAGTACAATTTATGCAAGGCCGCCAACACGGGAAGCACAAACTCTCTTTACCTCTAGAAAAAGGTTAGTCGGACTTTCCTGACCATCTTATCACGGCTTATTGTTTCGATTTCTTATCCTAGCCTGTCACCATATTATACTTACCTCGCAACGATGCTCCCTTTCCGAGCTAAGCATGGGACTAAATGTTGATGGTGGTTTTTAGCTTAGGGTTAAAATCGTAAAACCCTAGCCAGACAATGACGTCATAGGATTCGAGTAATAATGTCTCCAATGAATGCATTTATTGAACCCTTTAATATGTCTGCGAGGAAATTACCAAGGTACCTTTTTTAAATGCTAATTAGGGTTTCGGTAGACCAAACCCTAATTCCCACACCACATGTGCCAATTGCATGTCGTGCCAGCCACATCTACCGCGCCAAGGTATGCCAACCATGCTAACCGCACCACTGTGCCAATCGCAAACCATGCCAGCCACATCTACCGTGCCAAGGCATGCCAACCATCCTAGCCGCACCACCGTGCCAATGGAAAACCATGCTATCCAAATCTACCACGCCAAGGCATGCCAACCATGCTAGCCACACCACTGTGCTAATGGAAAACCATGCCAAACACATCTACCGCGCCAAGGCATGCCAACCATGCTAGACGCACCAATGTGCCAATGGCAAACCATGCCAGCCACATCTACCATGCAAAGCCCTTGGCCCCACCATTCCAAGCCAAACACACCTTGCCTTGGCCCTAGCCATGCTAGCCGCACCATGTGCCAACGGCATGCCAAACCCTTGGCCCCACCATGCCAAGCCAAACGCACCAAGCCCTTCGCCCCACCGTGCCATGCCAAACACACCTTTCCATGGCCCCATGCCAATGTAACCACGCCACCATGCTGGCCTTCCCTATGCAGCTACCAAAACGAAGGCGTGCGACAATCAACGGTCGCCCTTCAATCCCATGAGCAAATCCTAGCCGTCCAAGGTTACAAGACAACGCATGGTAACCTTTGGCCCAAAACCCTAGTTTGGCCACGCCAAACGTGCCAATGCATGCCAACCTAGCCGCGCCATCATGCTGGCCTTCCCTATGCGGCTACAAAAACGAAGGCGTGCGATAATCAACGGTCGCCCTTCAATCCCAGGAGCAAATCCTAGCCGTCCAAGGTTACCATAAAACGCATGGTAACCTTTGGCCCGAAACCCTAGTTTGGCCACGCCAAATCGTGTCAATGGCATGCCAACTTAGCCGATCCACCTTGCTGACCTTCCCTATGTGGCTACCAAAACGAAGGCGTGCGATAATCAACGGTCGCCCTTCAATCCCAGGATCAAATCTTAGTTCTCCAAGGTTACCAGACAACGCATGGTAACCTTTGGCCCGAAACCCTAGTTTGGCCATGCCAAACTTTGCCAATGGCATGCCATCCTAGCCGCGCCACCATGCTGGCCTTCCCTATGCGGCTACCAAAATGAATGCGTACGACAATCAACGGTCGCCCTTCAATCCCAGGAGCAAATCCTAGCCGTCCAAGGTTACCAAACAACGCATGGTAACCTTTGGCCCAAAACACTAGTTTGGTCACGCCAAGGCATGCCATGCCAATGGCATGCCAACCTTACCACGCCACCATGTTGGCCTTCCCTATACGGCCACCAAAAACGAAAGTGTGTGACGATCAACGGCTAACTTTCCTCTTAAGATGCAAAATCTCGACCGTCGAAGGTCACCAAGCCAGCAAGTCTCCCAAGCTCGACTTTCCAGGAAACAACAATATGCTACATGTTTTACACAAAAAATTCGAGACATCAACACATATCACAAACTGGGGGATCCTCTTTAGGTATTGGTTTGACGGTTTACAGCGTGCGGCGTACACTACGCCCGTCATAAGGATGAGGTGGTTAGTAAATACAGGGAGTTAATGGTGAAACACTCTTTTTTATGGAACATCAATTCCATGCGTTAACGGTTACCACCTCCTCCCATTTACTCAACCATTTTTCCATTCCTTAATGAGACCAGAGTACATTTCACTTCGACTTGTATAAATAAGTCTTACCTATTTCCATTGAACAACAAGTTCGGTCAGGAGCATACAACACTCAGAAAACATTTGCTAGCTTTCTATTTGTTGGCTTCCCACTTTCTGATATAAGTCGTAAAAAACAACTACTCTTTTTCAGAAATCAACTATTCTGGTCTCATCACTTTCCCTGCTTTCCTCCCCAAAACCAGCCCATTCTCCTTCACTTTGTAACGGAGACAAGTCTGGAACGACCATTTCTTGGTTTAGGCCGGACTTGTACAGATTGATCTCTCGAATCTAAAGTATTCCCTTGCAGTACATTGTTTAGGGTTTAAATTTGTTTCTCACCCATATACCCGAATTACTGAAATTAGCAGAAACCATTTTTACCCTCAAACAACTGCTTACAAATTCGAGTACATATCTGCCGCACTGCTTACAAATTTGAGTATATATCTTCTATACTAATCTGCTTAAAAATTCAAGTATATATCTGATGCACTGCTTACACCCTCATTATATCAAGTACATATCTGCTACACTACTTACAAATTCGAGTATATATCTGCCGCACTGTTTACATGTAGAGTATATGTCTGTTAGAATCAATGAAAATATTATAGGATCATACCAGTTAAACTCTAAAAAAAATTCAATATAATATTAAATAATAGAAAAAATAAAGGAAAACCTATCTTACAGGTAGAGTATATGTCTGTTAGAATCAATGAAAATATTATAGGATCATACCAGTTAAACTCTAAAAAAAATTCAATACAGTATTAAATCATAGAAAAAATAAAGGAAAACCTATGTATACACAGTAAACACATAATAAGCTTGTAAATGGTGGATTTTCGACAAAGGATAAAATCGTAAACCCATAATTATACGAACCTCTGATCCAGCAATTAGACATGAGTATTGAGACATGGGTCTCTCATTGAATCCTATGACTGATAATACCTTCTCTTAGAGTACATGTAGATATGTAGTCTCGCGGATAGACAACATCATATCTCATGAATACTGAACACTTCGGTAATTATTTCTATATAGTATCACAAGATGGGCGGCTTCTAGACGGCTTGCTCTACTAGTATAGAGCGATAGCGTCTTCAGGATACAAACAACGAGTTTACCCTGACTATATAAAGGATATGAAGCTCCAACAAGCTCATATCGGAATAATTAATGCTCCTAGATAGCTTTCTCTGCTAGTATAGAGCCATAAGTTAATTATTCTTAAATTCTTGGATTCATCCACAGAATTTCCGAAAATATTCAAATATTTTCTCAGATATTTCATTACTGCAAACCATGGTTTTTCCCAGCAGAAATCCATGGGTTAGTAATAAATATTCAACGCACGGGCATCGGAGCTACCTCTAAGTAAGCCTTGTCTCAAAAGGTGCAAGTGTATTCAACGATGATGCATTAACAATCACCGCACGAACGAGTATTTCAAAATACGACGAAACGATGAACTTATGCAAAATAGGAAAAAAATAAAAAATAATCAAAATATTGACCAAGGCGCTGGGAGCATAGGCCCATTGACCGGCCGACCGTGCCATGGCCAATCCCACGCCAGTTTTTTATTTTTTTATTTTTTTCCTTGATCTGAGGAAAATCCTTTCATTTGAACAAATGTCCTTCGTTTTGAGGAAATTCCTCAATTTCATGGTGCTTCCCTCGCACGAAGGAAATAATATAAAATTAGGGAAAAACATTGGGGGGCCGTGATCATTGGTCAACCGGCCATGCCTTGATCCCGGCCGTCCCCACACCTTGTGGTTCCTCATTATTTTATTATTATTTCCTTAGTTTCATGAAAATTCATTCATCTCATGGTATTTTTCAAAAAATACATGAAAAATAATATAAAATTAGGGAAACCCGTGGGACCGGGCCCCAGCCGGCCGGCCATGCCCTAGGCGGTCTCACACGTCCCTTTATTTTATTGTTATTATTATTAAGGTTTCCTTCATCCCATGAAACTCCTTGATTTCATGGTATTTCTCTCAAATTAGGAAAATTCCTTCAAATCATGGAAATATATATAAAATACATAAAATTTAGGGAAACTCGTGGGACCGGGCCCAAGTCGGCCGGCCATGACCTAGCCGATCCCACACGTCCATGTTTTTATTATTTTAATAATATTTGCTTCCTTGATCCAATGGAAACTCCCTCACTTCAAGGAAAACTCTTTAATTTCAACAAATTCCTTCATTTCATGATATTTTCATAAATTCATAAAAAATAAGGAAAAAGCACCACGGGACTGTGGTCACTGGCCGGCCGACCATGCCTTGGCCTCATCGGTCCCATGCTTTATCATTCATTTATTTCATAATTATTTTCCTTCATGTCATGAAGTTTTCCTAGTTTCAACAAAACCCTAATTTTGTCATATTTTCTCAAATGGTCGCTCAAACGCGCACCAGAAAATATCAAAATTCTCAGGACTGAGAAACGGACGTCTCAATGACGAAAGCATGTTACCTTGACCGACCAGGGTTGTCCTTTTAGCTCGCAATACGCCGGTCCCAAGTATTTTCATGATTTGACCTAATTTCCGCAATTGCACGTATTGGGTCCAAAACTCTTCGAATAATTTCAGAATTTGATGGAGTGATTGTCATTCGATACCGTGACCACCCAGGGCCGGTTTCATGACCCCTTGGTTGGTCCCTTACCTCTTCATAATTAATTAGGTTTCATCACCTAAGGCTCAGACGAGCATTATTTTAATGATTAAACCAGGATTTTATCATCTCTTCACCAACTCTTCAAGAGGTCTTGGTATTTGATCACGCGAGCATATGGACACTGCATAGTTGATCCACGGTCCCATATAGTCGGTCCTTCCATCATCCCATGGTCAATTTTACAATTAACCATCAACTGATCATCAATTGATCAAATTAGGGTTTCTGAGTCCAAGGATCATAATTCCAGACTCGAATACTAATAACTTTACGACGGTCTCATGATCAGTATTTTATTAATTATGCTTGGTTTAACAACCAATATTCTAATTAATACTTATTTTGGTCACGCTACCAGCAATTCATCAGACGAGCAACATTTTCTCGAGCAATACTTGCTCAAATCATGGAATATTGGTCCTATTAATATTCAACAATCCATCGAATGAGCAATACTTGCTCATCTCAACGTAAGAATTATACATATGTCTCAATAGACACGTTCAATTTATGAGTCTCAGAATATTTCATGTTCAACTCAACAAATACATGGACTCATCGTCCCATGAAGTCAGCAACTGACTAACCAAATACACGTCTGCCCTGAAGACTCCACGATCACACGAGACATCAATTGTGTCACTTGGGGGGGGGGATATCAACTAGGGCTGTCAATGGGTACCCGTTACCCGCTACCCGGAACCGGACCCGCCTAATTGGGTCCGGTTCTGGGTCCTAAAGTTGGACCCATTAGCAACTTAGGACCCGACGGGTAATTACCCGATTGGACTCGAATGTTAACGGGTCCAAACGGTTAATACCCGTCGGGTACCCGCGGGTAATGGGTACCCGTTTATTTAACCTTTTAATCATCTTTTTAGCAAAACTATAGGTATTTTGCAAGTTTCGGCTTTGAATTTTTTTGATTTTTGATTTTTTTTCTTACATTTAATCTTTATTTAGTATATTAATAAATAAATAATAATAAATTTTTATAAAAATAATTTATATTCAAGTTAAAAAAGAGAAAGAAATTAAGATTTTAAGATTTTTTTAATACCCAACGAGTACCCGGGACTTTAAACGGGTCCGGTTCTGGGCCAACACATTATGGAACCGGCCCCAGAACCGTTAGGACCCGGAACCGATGCTGATATGCCGGGTCCGGTGCTGGGCCATGTACTACCCGGGAGGACTCGAACCCGTTGACAGCCCTAATATCAACTAGGGTTTTGGTCTGGCGGTCTACGGAATGTGTGTTCAAACACACGATGGAATATGATCAAGTCATGCAATCAGTTGAAGGAGTTAACAAAGTAGTGGATGGAAAATCAACCAAGTCTCTGCATGATGAGCAACTGGTTTCAAACACGATTTCAAGTTACCCACTTTTTGATTCCATAAACTGTCACACTTCATGGGATCATGGTTTCTATAATTCCAGCAATATAAATAAGTCTCTGAGTCATGATTGATATAACAACGTCAAGAATAACAAGAATCTCACGTCTCACTGAAAATACGAGATCAACAACTCATTAATTGAGCAATTACTCTCAACTGAGCAATTTCAATCATTCATAACTTATCATATTCATAATTCACAACACACCTACAATCTTTGATTACCATTGATTCCACACATTTCTCAGCTTCCCTCCTACAGATGGATCCATCCTCTCTTGTGACCGAATTTACTCTGGAACAACCATTGTCTTAGTTTAGGCCGGAGTACTACAGATTGATCTCTCTAATTCAAAGGACTCCCTTCTTGCAGTGCATCTGTGTGAGGTTGAATATTTTGCTCGGTTCAAGGAGTCTCCTCCGTACAGTCGTCTCCTCAATTCCGTAAAAACCAGCAAATCGTTTTTCCCCATCTACAGATTGGCGACCACAGTGGGAGATTAATCTCTCGGTTGCAATTTCAAATTCATCAAAATGGTTGGTCTTAGGTCAGGATCAGTTACAAATCCTAACGCAAACATTACTTGCACTAGCAACAATGAAGACATCCCGGAAACTGTTCCGGACACTAACACTGACGGCGGTGACAATACTCCTCCTCAAACTAATGCGGAAGGTCATCCTCTATTCGTCTGATATCCCGAAGAAGTCATAGGAGATCCACCACCTACCATTGTTGATTTCATCAAAGCGCAAGAAACTCTTGAAAAGAATCAGACGGATATGGCCACAACACAACTGAAGCTATTTGATCATCTGAAGACTCTTACTAACAAATTGTCAGAGAAAACTCAAGAAAAAGGGAAATAGAAGGATAAGGATAAGTCCTCAGACAATGCTGACCCTGTGGTAATTCCAATTCACACAGTGAATGACAATAAAACCAACAAAGTTGTGGACAATTCGTCAACAAAAGAATCATCAAACTTCATCACTCTGGAGGACTTGGAGCGTCTTCTGGAGAATCATGAAAAAGACAAGACATCACATGTCCATCGTCACCAACCCCCTTATCCTGCTGCAACGCAGAGGATTCCTCTTCCTAAAGGTTATGTTTCTCCAACTTTCACTCTGTATGATGAAACTGGCAATGCTCGAGAACACGTATCTCGTTTCCTTGAATCCTTGGGAAAACATGAGCATAACCATGTTGTTCGACTCAAGGAATTTTCAAAATCTTTGAAAGGTAGGGCATACACCTGGTACAATAATATTGCACCTGGAACTATCAACAATTGGGGAGAAATGATTAACGCCTTCTATAGGAAGTACTTCTTTGTGTCAGAGCAAGTCACTCTCTCTGATCTTGGAAGGATGTTTCAGAAAGTCAGTGAAAATCCCAATGACTATGTGAAAAGATTCAGAATCCAAGCCTTGGATTGTCATGATCCAAACGTCACGGAACAACAACTGGTAAATTTGTGCATTAATGGCATGCTCCCGGTCTACAAATCCCTAATGGAGAATCTCCGATTCCAGACTTTCTCAGAGCTCCACGAATCCGCGAAGAGGTCGGAAACCACTGCACCTGCTCTGTTAGAAAGAGCAAAACCTACAAAGATTGAAGAAGCACGAGACACTCGAGGGAGCAGACGTCTGATTAACAAGCAGTATAACCTGTAACCTTCCTTAAATGTTATCACGGAAGGGAGCAAACGGAAAGCTGATCCATAGCGCAAGCATACTTCTTCCACCCCTTCAAAGGCACAAAAGAAGGATAACATGCAAACCTCTCCTCAGCATACAGAGGACCCAAAAGCACCTGACTTTCCTTGCTCCATTGAAGAATTCATCGAATTACTAGAGGCCTGGATTCAAGAAGGTGCGATCAAATTGCCATATGTCAAGAAGGAACCAACCGAAGAGGCCATGGAAAATCCTCGGTACTGTCGCTTCCATAGGTTTGTCAGCCACCCCACAAGTGATTGCAAGACTTTGTAACACATATTCAGAGAAAAGGTTGAGTCAAGAGAACTTAATCTTGGATCCGAAGGAGTGCATAAAGATCCTATCCCTATTAGGACTTTCTCTATTTCTGAAGCGCCAGTCAAGGAAGCAGTTCAGTCATTGATAGAGCATGTCTGTAAATTGCTCTATCTGTCGAAAGCGCAAAGGGGATACATGTTTACGGCTTTGAATCATATAGTATCAGGGAAACGCCTATTGATTCCAGATGTACCTCCTAAACCTTTAGCCACTGACAAAGAAATGTATGGATGGGGACTGCTCACCACCTGGACTCAATTGCACCTGATACAAGATATGGCTTCATTGCACCTGTGGATCCATCTCTACTGCAACTCATTCCTCGAGTACAAACCAACAACACCAATATCTACCAAGTCAACTCCAAACCGCACCACCGTCAATACCAGCTCAGGATATCCACTCCAGTACCTGAATTCATCAATTGCAGCAACAACAATATCATCTCATACTGCCTGTGACTGCTTTCCCAGCTGCAATATCATGCCCTAATTGCAGTTCACAACACCACAAAAGCAGCTAGTTTCATTTCAGATTTACCTGCAATTCTACCAGTAAATATTAATCTAACAAAGAACCAACATCTCCACCTTATTGTAGCTACTTGACCTAACATTCTTCTAACCATTGCAGCTTAAGTCACACTCTCATTTCACCATCCATATTCTTTCACACCCATTCATTCATTCACCATCATACATATTTCATACTTTCTTGTAATTTCAGTGGCATAAAACCCTTGCATTTCACCTTTACCATCCTACAATTCTTCACAAATTCATCTTGAACTCAGACTACCCTGCATAAATTGCCATCTATTCCATTCAACCACTGATCTCCCTGTAAATCTAAGATCACCAGTACCCATTAGCTTCATTCTTTGCTGCAACTATACCTCCATATTTAAGCACATACTTGTAGATGGGGAAAAACGATTTGCTTGTTTTTACGGGAAAAACGATTTGCTTGTTTTTACGGAATTGAAGAGCCGACCATGTGGAGACTCCTTGAACCGAGCGAAATGTTGAACCTCACACAGATGCACTGCAAGAAGGGAGTGCTTTTAGTTCGAGAGATCAATATGTAAGACCCCGGCCTAAACCAAGAACAATGGTCGTTCCAGAGTCAATTCGGTCATAAGAGAGGATGGGTTGATCTGTAGGAGGGAAGCTGAGAAATGTGTGAGATCAATGGTGATCTGAGGTAGTAGGAGTGTTGTGAATTCAACATAAGAATGCTCTAATGATTGAATTTTTCCTGATTGAGAGTGATTTTTGTGATTTCGTGTAGACGAAAGATTATCTGTATGAACTTTGATGAGAAATTTCTCGTCTAGGCGAAAGTTGCTTGAACCTTCGAATTGTTCGAATCTTGTTCAATTTTGTTGTTTCAATCAGGATTCAGAGACATTTTATAATGCCGGAGTTGAAAACACCATGATCCCATGAAGTGTGACAGTTGCTGGAATCAGAGAGTGGGAAAGTGGGAAATCATGTTAAACCAATTACTCATCGTGCAGAGACTTGGTTAATTTTCCACCCACTACTTTGCTGACTCTTCCAACTGATTTCACGACTTGCTCACATTCTCATCGTGGGTGAACACACGTTCGTAGACCGCCATACAAAAACCCTAGTTAATATCCCCCATTATAACACGATTGAAATCTCGTGATTGTGGAGTCAGATGCTGACTTTGTGGGACGATGAGTCCATGTAGTGCTGAGTTGAACACGTTGTATCAAATGTTCCGAAACTCATGAATTGAATGTATGTCTGCTGAGACGAGGTACCATTATGACCTAAAATGAGCAAACTGTGTTGCTGAATTGTCGAATATTGATAGTTGAACCAATATTCTTTGATCTGAGCAAATATTGCTAGTTTAAGTGAATATTGCCGGTTCGAGCAAATATTGCCAGTTTGAGCAAATATTGCTCGTTTGATGAATTTATTGGTAGCAAGACCGAATAAAATAATAATTTAATTTACTGACTGCTGATTCGAGCAAAATAAATAAGAATGTTGATCATGGAATCAACATAAAATTATTAGAGTGTTTGATTCTGCTCAGAATCATGTTTCTGTGGAGCTCTGGATTCAAAACCCTAATTTTACCGAGATGATGATTTATTACAAATCAACATGGGACCGGATACATGGGATGACGGGTTCACCATATAACGCCCAGATGCTCGAATGAGCAAAAATACCAAAGTCTCTTGAGGACAGTTGGTGAAAGAATAATTAAATGCTGGTTTCATCATTTACTGAATTACTGCAAGGTTCAATATTAGATGATAAAACCAAGATATGAGAGATAGGGACTGACCAAAGAGAGCTTGGGGACCGGATCTTGGTGGTCACGGGACCAATTGTTGGTCGTTTGAGCAAACTCCCAATAGTTTGGGAAGAGTTTGAACCTAATATGAGCAGTTGAGCAAATTAGGTTAAAATCAATAAAACATGCGGGACCAGATGTTTGAAAGCCTCAGGGTCACCCTTGGTCGGTCAAGGGGATGTGCCCGTGTCACCACAACATCCGTGTTTCAGTCATGAGAATTTCGATATTTTCGGGTACACGTTTGAGCAACATTTGGAGAAAATATGCAAAATCCATGGTTTTGCTGAAACTGGAAAAATACATGAGATGAGGGAAAATAAATAAAACAAGGAATTACAAGGTGTGGGACCGGCCACGACTAGGGCATGGCCCGCTGGATGACATGCGGTCCCACATGCTTTTCCTAGTTTTATGTGATTTTATGTATTTTTCTATGATTTAAGGGAAATTCCATAAAACTAGAGAGCTTGGAGAAATTAGGGAATTCTCATAAGATGAGAGACATAAATAAATATAAAATATTGAATGGGAGTGTGGGACCGGAAATGGCCACGGCATGGCCGTCCGGCCGGCCAATGGGCGCGGGTCCCAAGCCACTCTTCCCAATTTTACCAAATTTTGATGATTTTAGATAATTTTCATAAAATCAAGGAGATTTGTTGAAAACCAAGGAGTTTTGTTGAAATCATGGAGTTTTCATGAAATCATGAAACAAAATACCAAATAATAATAAAATAATGGATACGTGGGACCGGCTAGGTTGAAACACTAATTAGCGTCCTTTAGTAGAATCGATGTAGAATTCTCATACGGACTCGGATTTTGATGGTTCGTCCCTCCATTATGTACGTAAAAGAATTTCCTATCTCCCAACGCGGGAATATTTAGGTTTTAAGCTCGTTCGGGAGGTGAAAACAGCCCTAGAGTAAAATTCAGGAAGAATTCAAGGGGTCGGTCCCACGGTATTTTTTCCTAATTTTATCATGTTTGATAAAATCATGTGATAAAAATACATGAAATTAGGTAATTTTAGAGAAAATACATGAAATCAAGGAATTTTGATAATTTAAGAGAAATAACCAAAATAATGGGGACATGAGGTGTGGGACCGTCCACGGCTAGGGTATGACCGGCTGGCGGTCCCATGTCACCTTTCCCTAATTTTATTATTTTTTGATAAAATCATGTGATTTAGATAAAAATACATGAAATTAGATAATTTTCATGATTTTAGAGAAAATTAATAAGAAACCAAGGAATTTTCATACCTTGAGAGAAATAATAAAATAATGAGGACGTGAGGTGTGGACCGGCCTGCCGGCGGTCCCATGTCACCTTTCCCTAATTTTATTATTTTTGATAAAATCATGTGATTTAGGTAATTTCTTTGAAATAAAGAAAATTGCTCGAACGAGAGGATTTTCATGAGATCAGGAAAATAGCAAAAATATGATAAAATATAAAATTGGGCACGGGTGATAGGTGTCTAAAACACCTTTATATTTATCTATTGTTTATGTTTTCTCTGCTAGTTTTCTTGTAAATTATGTATCTTATGCTTTGTTTTTGAGTATTTAGGTACTTTGGAGTCATCTGGATCAAAAGAAGAGGAAACATAGCAAAAGCGTTGGAGGCGGATTGTGTCTCATTATTTGCTTTTAATTCTTCATCTCTGTCTGAAAAGTATGCCAGCTTTAGTGATGCAAATTATGTCTGAAAAGCATGGCGGCTTTAATGATGTTAAGACATTGAAGAGAAGAAGTGGACTTGAGATGCAAGAGGCGGCTGCAGCTGGTGGAAGAGCATTCATTTGGAGCATAAAAGGGCAAAGCCATCATTTTACAAGAAAGCGCACTATCTGGAGCCCAGACAAGATTAAGGGGTGACTCTATTTGCAGGAGCGTTAATTACAGACCAATCAAGGTTAAGGGGGTTGCCACCTGGGTGCACCTTGTCTAGGTGCTGGGGTGTCTGAATCCTGGCCAAATCATTACCTAACCTAAATCAAAAAACTGGTTCTCTCATTCATTCATTTCTGAATTTGAGAAACAGAAAAGCTGTGCAACAATATTAGCTGAATCCATTAATGGAAGCTCGAGTTGATTTCCGTCAAATCGAGAAACTAAGAGATGAAATTGAAGAGGGTTTAAGCTGGTTGATAAACTTAAACATAGATGAAGAAGAGATTGGTTCTTGTTGCTGTTTGAGATCGAGAACAAATCGAAGCTGGGTTTGGTTGTTTTGATGATACATAAGTACTACTGTTGTCACAAGGGATGATTGGCTATGGAAGAATGGGTTTGATTCTGTGCTTGAAGGGTTTGGATCGAGATGGAGAGTGCGGTTTTTGGTGATGGTCACTGAAATGATGAACTAGAGAAGGGATTAGTTACTACTGTCGATCTCAGAGTTGGAGATTGTTTAAGGGTTTGTAGAGGTCATGGTGTTGCTATTTACGTGTTTGTGTTAAAATTCAGAGATGATAGAAGAGAAATTGAATTAAAATGGGTTTGGCAGTGGTGTTGACCGAAGCTGTGAATATATGGGGTATTGAATCTGAGACTTCCATTGAAGTCCAACAGAGAAGAGAATTGAAGTGGCAGTGAAAGACGCTACTTTGCTAGAATGGGTTTGTCATGAGCAAGATAACAGAGATTAAGTGGATGTTGCAGCTGTTACATGAAGCATCAGGGAGAAGATGGTGGATATGCAATGTGTTGTGAAAAATTCATGATTGGCTGTGTTGGTAATGCAGCACATCTCAAGAACTGAGATTCAGATGGGTGTGTGACTGTGTTGTGACAGGAGTGATTGGGTTGAATCTGTTTGAAGAAGTGAGATGGATGTTGGTGATTAAATGGGTTTGTTGAGTTGTTGTTGGTTCAAGAGACTTTAGATGGAATTGGAAGTGGCAGCTGAAATGGCCTGAGTGATGGTGGATTCGATAACAGGGAAATGAAGATGATGGTGGTATCTTGGTGCATCACCAGAGTGGTTTGGTAGATGAATGTTAGGTTGCAATTACAGGTGAAATGGGCATAACAGGTGCAACTGAAGTTGTCCACTGAGATGAGGAAACTACATATTCTATTCTATGGGAGTTAAGTGATGTTGCAGTTCATGCCATGAGGATGATATTGCAGTGGTGAAATGGGCTATACAGGGAATGAGATGTTGCTGTAGGAGTTATGAAGTTGGTGCCACTGGATTTTGCACAAGGGGTTTGAGAAGAAGAACTGGAGTTGTTGGTTGGTTCTGTTGGAGATGTTTCATAGCAGGGAGATGACTTAAGTTGAGAAAGCTGGAGGTTCTTGGCTCAAGTTGTTGTAGTTGAGAGATGTGGTGATACTGAAATTGATTGAGAAGACAGAGTAGTTGGTTTGGTGCCATTATGGCTTGATCTGTACAGGGAAATGAGTGATTATGAAGCTGTGCTGGAGTTTGAATTGTTGGCACATGGAGCTGGTGTTGAAATTGCAGGGCAAAGAGATGTGCAGTGCAGCTGAGTTTTACAATGTCTTGATCTTGAATTATGATATGGTTGTTATCAGTTTTTGTTGCAGCTATTGGTTCAGAGAATGGTTGAATTGGTGATTGTCATGGAAGAGTAGGTGTTATGGTTGCAGGGAATGGCTTGAGTTTTTAGTGGGTTGGTTTGAAGCTGCAATAGTATGGCATTGTTGGTATTGTATGATGTGTGAAGTTGCAGTGAAACCGAGGATGAGATTGAAGTGGATTTGGCAATACAGGGCCATCATGGCTGAGCGCAATGATTGCAACAACTCTGGCCAAAGTAACTCAGCCCACTCAGATCTGACTCGGTTCCAACTCAACTTCTGACTCGGTTAACACCGTTAGTATTGACCGTTATACTTAACGGTGACTGTTAGTTGACTCCAGTAGCCGGTGACCGGGTGGACTTTGCCGGTCACCTGAGCTACTTTACGGTGCCGGATTCCGGCCAAAAACCCAATTTTTCGGCGACTACTTTTTGGTAAGAGTTTTATTGGGTTATTTTCACACATGGATTTAGTGGTCTTGGTGGACTTTTTGGTGTTGGGTTTTGAAGACTATACCTATTTTTGGAAAGTAAAGGATTATAAAAGGAGGCTTCTACAACTTTGGGTATCACGTATTATACTTGGAGCTCTGGAGGATAGCAGCAACTAGGGTTTGCTTTCGTATTTATTTTTCATCTTCTTTATTTGATTATTGATTATGATGAACTCCATAGCTATGAGTAACTAAATCTTATATTATTGGTTAAGGATGTAGTCCTATTTCTAAAATTTGTGCTTGATTAATGCATTAGTTTTCTCTCTTGATTATCGTTCATATCTCTACTGTTTTTAATATCACATGATTGATGTATTGTGATAGGATTTTGGTTTTTGTTTAGTTAAGTGGACAATTAATTGAACTTGCATCTTGTCCGTAGATATTTTAGGGTTTTTCATCAAGCAATAACCCAAATACAAGTAGCATGATATGGTTATAGTTTATAGTGATACACTCTTATAATCATATGTAGAGTTTGACCATTGTCCGAATTGTCATGCGCAATGTATGACAATTGCATTGATTAGCCTATTTCCCAAACTTAATGCTCATAGGAATTTAACTTAATTAGCGCAAGGCGTTAGGTTATTCTTTAGGTAGAATTTTCATATGCATCTCTAATGTGTGTTGATGAGTGCCAAAAAGTGCATATTTCTACACCTTTTTATTGGCATTTAAACTCATCTTTTGCTCTTTTAAAATCATATATTATCCCAGATTCTGTATTTTCTTTGTTTTCAAGAATAAATATTTGTTCTAATTAATTTTGTGTTTTTAGGTACTAAATAAAGCTTAGATGAATTGCGGAGCCAAAAGAGCAGAGAATTGGAGACTAGCGACTGTGGAAGAGAAGTTGAATCCCGCGCGCGCGTCGGTTATAACCTGTTTACAACTATATGGGCTTGAGATACCCATATCCGAATCCAAACCCGCCTCCGTCCTGAGCCGTTGGATCGAATCAAGAAGATGCATCCAATGGCACCTCCACCCGAGACATCAATATTTGAAGAGTTCGCCTCACACCACAGTTCATCTACCCTTTTTCCTTCACACACTCGACCAGTTGTAGAACCCATACTCTCACCATCATCACCCCGATAACCTCCACCACTACCGATACCTCCACCACTTCACCCACTAAATCTCTTCTTCCTCATCACCCATACCCTTGTCTACTTTCTCCCTTATTCAATTCAGATAAAACCTAGGTGTTAGCTCCTTCAACTGCAGGCGTGGGAAAATCTAGGCGTGATTTCTCGATCTCTCAACAACTCGACGTCATCTAGTAGATGAAGGAAAGAGCAGCAGCAGCGTGGGAATAAAAGTCATCAGAGGCGTGGGTGAAGAATGATCAACAACGTGGTGAGTTCTCAAAAGCAACAAAAATCCCTAATTTTCTATTTGTAATTGATTGAAATTAGGGTTGAGAATTTGGGAAGAATTTGGTATAAATTGAGAAGCAATTGTAATTGAAAGCTAAGCCCGGAGTAGCCGGTGCAATTCATTGCTAGTTTTAGGTTTTAATTTCTGTAATTTTGTCACTTGAATTTAACTCATGTTCTAAAACTCTCTGCTAGGGCAGAGATGAAACCCTTAATTCTTTGTTAAGTTAATCAATTCCATGTTATCTTGCTTGCTGTGCTTAATGGATATAGGGATGATTGTTAGTTAATAAACCAAAACAACCTGTGATAGGTTGTACTGTCAGAAGACAATCTATACTAGGGGTGAGTTAGGGAGATTGGTTGATAAATCATCCACTAGAGACTTGTGCTTCAATTGATTTAGAATTGGTGATTAGTTAATGAACCAAATGAGCCTGTGATAGGTTGTACCTTAATCAGACAACTTATACTAGGGGTGAATTAGGGAGATTAATTGATAAACCATTCATTGTAGTTTTCTCTGGAAAGAAGTAAGAAAATAACTTGAATTTGCATTGCCTTAGTACAGGATTAGGAGGTGGATTCAACTGCCCTAGTACTCTTTAATTACTTGTTACAACCTGTTATTGCATATCTACTTGTTCAACAGCTATATCTTGTCGTTTCTACACCAAAACCAAACCTTTGTGTTACATTATAATAGAAATCACTTAGTCTTCCTTTAGCTTCAACTATCACTACCCAAGTTTCTGTGGTTCGACCTGTGCTTTCCTTGTGTTGCTTGTCGACACTGTGCACTTGCAGTTTATAGTTTGTAGGTTTTTTTCTAAGCCTACCATGTGTGTTGGTGAACTTAGGAAATTATTAGATTATCTTGCTCTCTTGATATTCTAGGCTTTTGATAATAAAAGAGATTAAATCGTAATTCTAATCATGTATGCAAGCACATGTTTAATATTGAAGATGAATTCCTTGACCAATATCTTTCTCTCATTGATTACTTCCAATTATTTACTTTGCTTTTAATATATTTTTATTACTTGCATAAAAATCAGAAATCCCCCCAACTTGGTTACTTAGGAAATTGAAAACATAATAACAACAATTGCCTCTCTGTGGATACGAACTCTTTCTTACCACGTACTTCATTCATATTTAGTAGAGTGAGAAAGTGAATTATTTTTGACGCATACGACTGCGATCAAATTTTGGCGCCGTTGCCGGGGAGGCAGACATCTTGTTACTTAGTTTTAGTCTCTTGTTTATTTTTGTTTTTGTTTTTGTTTTTGTTTCTCGTCTCTTATTTCTGATTTGCTGTTATGAGAATTTTTCTTTTTCAGGTACTTGATAATTGGCATATACACGTCAAGAGTACCTAATCAAGTATTTGTTCCCTATGTATGGTGGACAAGAACATGCACACAATAATTTGTTTGGTTTTCAATCTAAATCTCATGACAACTACCAACCATACGGGGGGTATAACCAAAACAATTCTTTTGGTTATGGTCAATATTCCGCGTATCCTTTTGGTTATTCTCGTACATACCAACCTTCTTATGGTAGGTATGTAAGTGAACAATCACTAGGAGGGGAGGATAGTCATGCTTCTAATCATATTTATCCTAGTGTTGCAGATATTTGTGATAAGATAAAGGAGCTGACACAACAAGTTGAACAAGATACACACAATATGGAGAAACGCCTTGATCCGTCATCTTCTAGTCATGAGCGGACAATTGAGAGTTTCACACCAATTAAGGCTTGTGATGGTGTATCTAAACCTATTCGTGATCTCCTTGGTGCAAGGCAACCTAGTTTGAGAGAACTTGAAAGAAGGTTCTATCAATTGATCGATGACGTCCAAGCATCCGATGAAGAAGTTATTGAAGCTAAAAGAGATTTAAGAAAGGAGCGTGATAGACGTTATTATATGGGTTACGATGATGATTTTGAACCTTTTGAAAATCCTTGTAACAAGAATTAAGTTATTCCAACTCCGGATCATAATAACGATCGTTCGCCTATTCAAAAGGTGGAGTCTTGGAGTAACAAAAACATGGTTTTAGATAGTATAACGTACGAGGGTGTTGAAGTATTGATTAAGAATGAAACCGAAATGAGTAATATTGTGGAAGACCCAATTGAACCTATAAAAGATTATAATGATGATGTTGATGTCGAGGCTTTAGTTGAGGCAAAGACGAATGAAGATTTGTTGCAAGGTTTGATAGAGGACTACGATATACAAGAGGTAAGTTCACTTGAGTTTTATAAGGACGAAGAGGATTCCGCAATACAAGAGTTTCCACAAGGTTTGACTAATCCTTTGCTTATTGATTCTTCTCCCTTACATTTTTTTGGATTAAATGTATGTGCTTCAGAAATATTGTTGAATGACTTTGTTTCTCGATATCCTCCATTGGAGACATTTGTTTCTCATACTATGCAGATTTGCGGACAATAAGATGTAGAAGTTCCCGATACCTATGTTCTTTATCCACTTCCAAGTGTGGACAGGAATAAGTGTGGGGGAGACTTTTACGGATATATAGCTTCACTTATGTTTTATTGTACTAATGCTTGTGTGAAGCTACTATTTCCAAAACAGGTTACATGGAAGGATCCCCAACTTTTCATATTGTTGGTATATGGGAAGTGAATCAAACAAGGAGAACGTCGGGCTGACGACTTTAAACCAAGCGCTAAGTGGGAGGAAACCCACCGGTTTTGTATCTTTACCTTTATCTTTTTATTCTTTAAGCATTTTATCTTGATTTTCTTGTTTTTGCATATCATTTGCGGAATTTCCCACCTTGAGCTTTATTTTGAATGATTCAATTTTACATTGAGGACAATGTAAAGTTTAAGTGTGGGGGAGCATTTATATGTTTTGTATAGTTTGTTTTATGCCTTAAAAAAATCAGAAAAATAGAAAAACCAAGAAAAAAAATTGCGCTTTTTGAACTCCGAAATCTAGAAACTTGTGCCTTTAGGATGACACTATAAGTGGATGGAACCATCTTGATTGCAGGAGTTGAGGAACCAATTAACTAAAAGGATGGACATAGCTCAGAAATTATAAATAACATGATAGTTGTTACCATATCTCGGAATATCACCATATCACGTTCTATTTTTATTTTTCCATATTTATCTATTGTTCTCTAAGTGCTTTGGTGGGTCACTAAACATCGACTTGTTATTACTGCTAGGATGAAATAGAGTGATTGAGTTGCTAAAAAAAAAAAACCGACCAATTAGACCAATCGGAAAAAAAATGACACTTGGATAGCAATATGTGTGTGTTCTCCCTGTCTCCGTCTCCTAAACAAGCGTGGAATGCAGGATCTAAGGGAACTATCATGTAATCTGCTGACAAGAAGCATGCGCTTGGATCCAAAAGATCTAATCATGCTGTCTAAAAAAAAAGTGAAAGAAAAAGAAAAGAAAAGATTATATTATATTTGTTGAATAAAGTCACTCCTGGTTCCCTTGTATATGCCAGTTGAGTTGATGTAGAAATAAGATTGTTCACCACTGGTTCCCTTGTATATGCCAGTGTGTTGACACTAGAATTCAGACCAGTATCTCAATCCAATAGGATGCATATGTTCATCTTGGCGGTGTCCTTCAGACAGATATGGGAAACACCAATCACTTGTCAACATTCGCAAACATCTACCTCTATATCCATTTTATTAATCTTTTCATTGTGATTGTGGTTTGTTAGTTTCCGAGTATTGTGGTTTGTTCGACTATCTAATTAGAGTTTTATTAACTTATATATGAATTGAATTTGCTTAAGGTACCTCCTCCTGTAGTCATTGTGGATTCGTTCATTTATTTGTCACAAATAGACGGAGTTGGAAATATAGGTTTTGTAGGTAGACCTCTTGTAAACCTTCACGAGACTATAAATCGTCCACTAGGGACACCTAGGGGTTCAAAGGCTTGTTATTTATGCTTAGAGTAACCGTAGCCTCGACGATACGGAGTTGTATGTATGTTTTATAATTATTTTGTTTGATTTTCTCGAGGACTAGCAAAGTCTAAGTGTGGGGGAATTTGATATGTGTCTAAAACACCTTTATATTTATCTATTTTTTATGCTTTCTCTGCTAGTTTTCTTGTAAATTATGTATCTTATGCTTTGTTTTTGAGTATTTAGGTACTTTGGAGTCATCTGGATCAAAAGAAGAGGAAACATGGAAAAAGCGTTGGAGGCGGATTGTGTCTTATTATTTTCTTTTATTTCTTCATCTCTGTCTGAAAAGTATGCCAGCTTTAGTGATGCAAATTATGTCTGAAAAGCATGGCGTCTTTAATGATGTTAAGACATTGAAGAGAAGAAGTGGACTTGAGATGCAAGAGGCGGTTGCAGCTGGTGGAAGAGCATTCATTTGGAGCATAAAAGGGCAAATCCGTCATTTTATAGGCAAGCGCACTATCTGGAGCCCATACAAGATTAAGGGGCGACTCTATTTGTAGGAGCGTTAATTACAGACCAATCAAGGTTAAGGGGGTTGCCACCTGGGTGCACCTTGTCTAGGTGCCGAGGTGTCTAAATCCTGGCCAAATCATTACCTAAACCTAAATCAAGAAACTGTTCTCTCATTCATTCATTTTTGAATTTGATAAACAGAAAAGCTGTGCACCAATATTGGCTGAATCCATTAATGGAAGCTCGAGATGATTTCTGTCAAATCGAGAAACTAAGAGACGAAATTGAAGAGGGTTTAAGCTGGTTGATAAACTTAAACATAGATGAAGAAGAGATTGGTTCTTGTTGCTATTTGAGATCGAGAACAAATCGAAGCTGGGTTTGGTTGTTTTGATGATACAGAAGTACTACTGCTGTCACAATGGATGATTGGCTATGGAAGAATGGGTTTGATTCTGTGCTTGAAGGGTTTAGATCGAGATGGAGAGTGTTTTTTTTGGTGATGGTCACTAAAATGATGAACCAGAGAAGGGATTAGTTACTGTTGTCGATCTCAGAGTTGGAGATTTTTTTAAGGGTTTGTAGAGGTCATGGTGTCGCTATTTACGGGTTTGTGTTAAAATTCAGAGATGATAGAAGAGAAATTGAATCAAAATAGGTTTGGCAGTGATGTTGACTGAAGCTGTGAATATATGGGGTATTGAATCTGAGACTGCCATTGAAGTCCAACAGAGAAGAGAATTGAAGTAGCAATGAAAGACGCTGCTTTGATAGAATGGGTTTGTCATGAGCAAGATAAAAGAGAATAAGGGGATGTTGCAGCTGTTACATGAAGCATCAGGGAGAAGATGGTGGATATGCAATATGTTGTGACAAATTCATGATTGGTTGTGTTGGTAATGCAGCACATCTCAAGAACTGAGATTCAGATGGGTGTGTGACTGTGTTGTGACAGGAGTGATTGGGTTGAATCTGTTTGAAGAAGTGAGATGGATGTTGGTGCTTAAATGGGTTTGTTGAATTGTTGTTGGTTCAAGAGACTTTAGATGAAATTGGCAGTGGAAGCTGAAATGGCCTGAGTGATGGTGGATTTGATAACAGGGAAATGAAGATGATGGTGGTAGCTTGGTGCATCACCGGAGTGGTTTTGTAGATGAATGTTAGGTTGCAATTACAGGTGAAATGGGCATAGCAGGTGCAACTGAAGTTGGCCACTGAGATGAGGAAACTACATATTCTATTCTATGGGAGTTAAGTGATGTTGCATTTCATGCCATGAGGATGATATTGCAGTGGTGGAATGGGATATACAGGGAATGAGATGTTGCTGTAGGAGTTATGAAGTTGGTGCCACTGGATTTTGCACAAGGGGTTTGAGAAGAAGAACTGGAGTTGTTGGTTGGTTCTGTTGGAGATGTTTCATAGCAGGGAGATGATTTAAGTTGAGAAAGCTGGAGGTTCTTAGCTCAAGTTGTTGTAGTTGAGAGATGTGGTGATACTGAAATTGATTGAGAAGACAGGATAGTTGCTTTGGTGTCATTATGGCTTGATCTGTACAGGGAAATGAGTGATTATGAAGCTGTGTTGGAGTTTGAATTGTTGGCACATGGAGCTGGTGTTGAAATTGCAGGGCAAAGAGATGTGCAGTGCATCTGAGTTTTACAGTGGCTTGAGCTTGAATTATGATATGGTTGTTATCAGTTTCTGTTGCAGCTGTTGGTTCAGAGAATGGTTGAATTGGTGATTGTCATGGAAGAGTAGGTGTTATTGTTGCAGTGAATGGATTGAGTTTTTAGTGGGTTGGTTTGAAGCTGCAATAGTATGGCATTGTTGGTATTGTATGATGTGTGAAGTTGCAGTGAAACCAAGGATGAGATTGAAGTGGATTTGGAAATGCAGGTCCATCATGGCTGAGCGCAATGATTGCAACAGCTCTGGCCATACCAACTCAACCCACTCAAATCTGACTCGGTTAACGCCGTTAGTATTGAACGTTATACTTAACGGTGACTGTCAGTTGACTCCAGTATCCGGTGACCGGGTGGACTTTTCCGGTCAACTGAGCTACTTTCCGGTGCCGGATTCCGGCCAAAAACCCAATTTTTCGGCGACTACTTTTTTGTAAGAGTTTTATTGGGTTATTTTCACACATGGATTTAGTGGGCTTGGTGGACTTTTTGGTGTTGGGTTTTGAAGACTATACCTATTTTTGGAAAGTAAAGGATTATAAAAGGAGGCTTCTACAACTTTGGGTATCACGTATTATACTTGGAGCTCTGGAGGATAGCAGCAACTAGGGTTTTCTTTCGTATTTATTTTTCATCTTCTTTATTTGATTATTGATTATGATGAACTCCATAGATATGAGTAACTAAATTTTATATTATTGGTTAAGGATGTAGTCCTATTTCTAAAACTTGTGCTTGATTAATGCATTAGTTTTCTCTCTTGATTATCGTTCATATCTCTACTGTTTTTAATATCGCATGATTGATGTATTGTGATAGGATTTTGGTGTTTGTTTAGTTAAGTGGCCAATTAATTGAACTTGCACCTTGTCCATAGCTATTTTAGGGTTTTTCATCAAGCGATAACTAAAATACAGGTAGCATGATATGATTATAGTTTGTAGTAATGCACTCTTATAATCATATATAGAGTTTGACCATTGTCCGAATTGTCATGCGCAATGTATGAAAATTGCATTGATTAGCCTATTTCCCAAACTTAATTCTCCTAGGAATTTAATTAGCGTAAGGCGTTAGGTTATTATTTAGGTAGAATTTGCATATGCATCTCTAATGTGTGTGTTGGTGAACTTAGGAAATTATTAGATTATCTTGCTCTCTTGATATTCTAGGCTTTTGATAATAAAAGAGATTAAATCGTAATTCTAATCATGTATGCAAGCACATATTTAAGATTGAAGATGAATTCCTTGACCAATATCTTTCTCTCATTGATTACTTCTAATTATTTACTTTGCTTTTAATATATTTTTATTACTTGCATAAAAATCAGAAATCCCCCCAACTTGGTTACTTAGGAAATTGAAAACATAATAACAACAATTGCCTCTCTATGGATACGAACTCTTTCTTACCACGTACTTCATTCATATTCAATAGAGTGAGAAAGTGAATTATTTTTGACGCATACGACTACGATCAACAGGACTGGCCACGGCATGACTGGCCGGCTGGTGAACCCAGTCCCCTGACGCTTTTGCTAATATTTTATTACTATTATTTTTCCTTCCTATTTTGCATAGGTTCCTCGTTCGTTCATATTTTTTTTGAAATGCTCGTTCGTGCATTTAAGATGCTGGTATGTGCATTATCTTCTAATTACACTTGCACCATTTTTGTCAGGGCTTATTCGATGATCAGATGCCTGTTTCATTGGCTATTTATCACTAACCCGTGGCATTTTGCTGGGAAGAACCACGAATTGAAGTGACGAAATATAACGGAGAATCGTAGAATATTGCTAGATATTCAGACGATTAAATATGGCTCGTAGAATATTGCTGGATATTCTGACGATGGTTCGTAAAATCTTGCTGGATATTAAGACGATTTCAGACAATCAATTGATGGCTCTAGAAAGGCTTCCTTCCTAGGAGCATTAATCATCTGAGGGTTTGAGCAATATGAACTTGCTGGAGTGTCATATTCCTATTGCATAGTCGGGGAACACCGGTCGCATCCCGAAGACGTTGTCGCCCAATCTTTCGATTCTATACAGTATGAGATGTGTCGTGGTCTCAGTTGGGAGACTGCACATATGCATCTTCTCTGAGAGACTTTCTCCATCAAAGGTATATGAGATGTGCCGTGGTCTCAGCTGGGAGACTGCACATCTGCATCTTCTCTGATAGACTTTCTCTATTAGAGGTATATGAGATGTGACGTGGTCTCAGCTGGGAGACTGCATATCTGCATATTGTCTGAGAGACTTTCTCCATCAGAGGGTTATGAGATGTGCTGTGGTCTCAGCTGGGAGACTGCACATCTGCATCTTCACTGAGAGACTTTCTCCATCAGAGGTGGCATGATCTTTCATGCATAGAGACATGAGTCTCGATACTCATCTGATTGTCGGATCCAGAGTAATTACTAAAATTGCTCAGTATTCATGAGATGTGCCGTGGTTTCATCTAGGAGACTACACATCTGCATGTACTCTAAGAGACAGCCTTCTCAGTCAGAGATTTGTGGCATGAGCTTTCATGCTTTGATCGAGGGACATGATCCTCCATACTCATCTGATTGTCGAATCTGGAGTATAGTTTTACAATTCTACCCTTTGTTGAAAATTCACCATCTACATTAAGTCCCCTACTTAGTGAGGAACAGTCATGTTCCTCAGTCATCATTGAATGGTGATTTTCCAGGTATAAATAGAAATAAGTAATTGAACTTAGTTATAAGGTAAGATGTTACCGGATTCTGACTGAATGAGCAAACCATGGTTTGAGCGGATACCCCAATGGAATAACAGGGCGTCATCCAGTGAACATAAATTCATGTAGAACCGTTGATTCGATGGTGGAACCATGGTTGGTTTAGGATTTACGGGTCGGGCCCAAAAAGGAAATCCTTAAGGAATTAGGTTTTGGAAATAAAATTAGGTATAAAAGGAATTAATCCCCTTTTCTTTCTTTTTTCTCCCACATGTTCGACCACCATCATCACCTCCTTCCTCACATAGTAGCAGCAGCAGAAATCAGGAGAATCTTCGCCGTAGCATCACCAGCTGTCGACCGGAGATAGCATCGTCCGACCAACTTCCGGCCAGCGCCGACCATAGTGTGTAAGTTTTTTTTGTTTTTTTCAAAGTTTCTGATTTCATGAGTTGCTCATGCTTTCATTATGTTGAAATCTTATACATGTGTATATGTTAACGTGAGTTTTGTAGAAAAACCCTTAGTTATTAAACGTATGTTCGTTCCGTCGTTAGTTTTGAAACTAATAATAAATCCCTGATTTATGAGAGATTTTTCTTTGAAAATAGACTTGTGTCCAGTAATAAAATTTTGTTTATGAGATTTCATGGGAAATAAAACCTTATGTTAAGAGTTGTGAGCTTTCACAAAACCGAAGTAAACCTCGTTATACAAAATAGGGTTCATTTGAGGAAAAATAGATTTTTTTTAATATACATAAACTTATGTTCAGTGATAAAACTTTATGTATGTGCTTTCATGAGAATTAATATTTTATCACAAGGTGTGTGAGCTTTCACAAAACTAGCATAAACCTTCGTTTTTAAAAGAAAATGCTAATACGAAGGAAATAGATTTTTTTTACAAATATGTAGCCGTGACATATTATGTGCATGTAACTTGTGTTCAGTGATAAAACCTTATGTATGAGATTTCATGAGAATTAATATTTTATCACAAGAAGTGCGAGCTTTCACAAAACTAGCATAAACCTTCGCTTTTAAAATAAAATGATAATACGAAGGAAAATAGATTTTTTTTTTTTAAAACATATATGCAACCATGACATATAATGTGGGAAATGATGACATATGTCATTCACATGGATTTGTTCCTATTAAATAAATTCCTGAAAATTTACGTGATTAAGTTGCATGAATTATTGCTTTGCAAAATCAAGACATGGGTTTTGAGCAACCTTCGAAACTAGACAATTTATTTATGATGAAATAATGTCTTGTTGTAAACTTCGAAGTTCAGTTGTGTGAATGTTCAAATTATGGAAATTATATCTATGATTTTATGAGAAAATTATTTTTATGAACTAATGAAGTTTCGTTCGTTACTGCAGGTTTCAAGAAACGAACTAATTTCGCGTGGTAATTCCTACGTCGCAATCACTGCTGTTAGTGAAATTGAAAGAGGTGAGAGTTAAGAATTACCTTTTTTATATGTTGGAATTCCCATTTGCATGAATCCATCATCTCGCCAAATTTGCATTCAGGCGACTGAAAATAATTATTGTTGTGGATTTCACAGCTGCTTTGCAAGGATGTCTGATTCCCCGGACCATAATGCTTTCAGAGATGAAATGTGTGTATATGATGACATCTCCAGAGAAGAAACATGCATGGATGTGACTTCTATTGGCGAAGAAGAAGAAACATCTGGAGTCAAGAATGTTCCAAACATAGATTATGCATTCTTCGAGGTTCAGGAAACTGAAAATCGTCTCAAGTCCCCAGTGTATCGTCTTTTGATTAATCCCCGAACAGTTACTCATAAGAAATTGGTGACTCCTCGAGCTGCTATCCGGTTTTGTCTTGAACGAGGTCTCTTCCAAGCTTCAATGATCGAATTCAAGTTATCTCGACGACCCTTAGAGAAGTTTTCTGGATGGTCAAGGCACATGCTGGGTTTCCTCGTGTTAGAGATATGTTGGATAGAGTGCAAGTTACCAAGGCCATTCAGACAGCTGGAGACTTATATATATCTTTCATGACACACGAGGTATTATAGCTCTTCTTGCTCGCTGGTGCATCCCAACTCACACGTTCATATGCAGCTGGGGAGAGTTTACCATCACCTTGGAGGATGTAGTTGCTTTATTGCATCTTCCAATTACAGGTAACTTTCCTGAAGAACTTTGGACGGCAGAGGAGAAAGTAGTTTCCAAAAACTTAACAACTGAGATAGAGAGGATCAACAAGGTCTTTGGTAAAGGTTGTTATGCTCATTGGCTAACACACTGGTGGCCACGAGACGTCCCTCTTGACGAACCCGACAGTATGTTGTCCATTGCCGCTTTCTTGTGCTTATGGCTGTCCAGGGACGTGTTTGAAGATGTTGGGACCTTGTTGAAGCCGTTTGTAATTCCTTTTGATATTAATATAGCTCAAGGTGAACAACTCCCGTTAGGTAGCTTATTCCTTGTCTCTTTGTATTCTAACCTGGATTCTTTGGTTATAGACTCCAGCATTTCGAACGGATTTATGAAGATTGAATGCTACACCAATACGATGTTTCTCCAAGCTCTGATGTGGGAATGTTTCGAAAATTATGCTCCCATTCCCCGTAGTATCTTGCAAGGTCTAAACTCTGCTGATGCTCGACGTATTTTCTATGAGAAGGACAACACTAGGATCATGCGCTGGTCTACAAAGCAAATTCAGTCGAAGAGGCGCCTTATTAATGTGTTAGATAACGAGTCTGAGTTCAATTTCCGTCCTTGGGTGGTGATTCCTCCTTACATTTCTCAATTGACGACTTTCAATACTGGATAAAGTAAGTATTTGAAATCCGGTGCTGATTTGAGCGATGGTGAAAGATCTTTCATGCTAAGTTGCACTCCCGGTCATCTATTATCAGCTACATATGGAGATTTTTCGGTGGAGGAGTATAACATTGATAGAACTGCCCGTCAGATGAGTATGGACCAATGCGTTCCAACTTTCCGGAGGAGAAAACCATCGGTTGAATAGCTTAAGACCTGTTTAGATCATACACATGCAGAAGGAAGCTCTTATTGGTTCCCTTGTGCTGATCGAACCACATATGTGACTCCGGGTTACATAGAATTCTGGGACCAGCAGCTTAAGCATCTAAATGATTATGTGACGGCAGCCCAACCTTTAGTGAAGGAACCTCCTTCTTCTGAGATGAGTGCTTCTCGTCCAATATTGAGAAATATTTCTGGTGGTGAGAAGCGAAAGACATCTCCAGTAAGTTTACCGGTATGTATTTTTCGTGTATTCTTCATATAGCTTGTATAATTGCCTTTAATCATCACATCAATGTCTTATTGCAGGATGGTCGTGCTGTGAAATCCCGAATTGAAGTGAATTTCTCAGAAGCAGGAGCAATTATTCACGGTGGAGAAGGTAGGAGTAAGAATTGCAAGTTGGTTCCCAACACCATAAAGTCCCCAGTTGTCTTTCTGGTGAGTTGTTGATACTTTTCCGCTGTGACTTCTTCTACCCGCTTTACCAGGACCAACATTTATCATTTGGTTGTAAAATTTTGCTCCGTCCGTTATTGATGGTCTTTATTTCACTCATGGTCAAACAACCCAGGGACATAATACTGATGAGGAAGTTGATGTAAGTATCCTTTTTCAAATTAAACCACCATAATATGCCTCGGGATGATTTGATGGTGACCATTGTTGATGTATTCAGGAGGAAATTATCGTGGATGAGGAGGATGTTGATGCACCTCCTTCCTCATCGAGTGATAAGGATGTGGAAAGCTTCCTAAATTCTGAACCGAATGAAAATATGGAGAGTTCTCAAATTTACGAACCGAATGGAGATAACGGAGTTGTCGATGATGATTCTATCACTGCCGAACTTCTACGTGGTTTGGAGACTCCCCTAGTAAGTATTTCTCCTGTGTCTTCTACATATAAGTATAAGATTGCTGATTTGTGCATGAATGAATGAAAACCCATGCGACTATGCACATAATTTCGGCGAAATACGTCGTCAGAAAATTTCAGGCTTCAGCTTTTTAATGAAAATATCGTAAATCCTTCGTCTGGAACCGGAATTTCAATGTCTGCATATGCATTTTCAAGCCCAGGAAATTTCCAAGCTTTATCAAAGAATATTTTTAAGTTCTGAGCGCGTTTAGGCCCTGAAAAAGGAGAAATAGTAAACTTCCAGGAGACTTTCAGAACTTTTCCAGATTGCGCATTGCTTAATGTTTTGGCCACACCCCCTTGCTCTTTTATCCAATCATCATGAAATTTTTATATGTTGTATAAAACTTCCATATGAATATAATGGTATATAACTCAACCCTTGATTATTCAACAATTGCTCCCAGTTCATCACGTTGTACAGGGAAGCGTAAAATCTTCTCAGGCGAGCTTGTTGTAAAACGTGATTTTATGACTTTCACATCATTTTGCTGACATCTAGCATGTATAACGAAATACTTTGATGATGTTGGACCATTTGTATGTTGTAGTTCATGATTTGTTTTGGTTTCATGATTAGATGATCCTAATCTCATGTAATCTTCGTATTAGGTGCAAAATACCGAAGTTGAGAATGGAGGAACCCAAAATATCTTCTATTCAAGGCCGTGAAAGTGTTGTTGATGGATTCGTCGAAACCCAGATTGTTGCTGCTTCAGTAATAGAAGAATCCAGGACACCAGCAGAAAACACCAAAGAAACTGTTGCTTTGATTGTAGAGGCCGCTCCAGTAATTGAGAACTGTATAGTTGTACATGAATATCCAAGTGCAGGAGTTGCATTTGATCCTCCGTTCGATGCCTCACTCCCGTATCATGAGTTAGTTGGTGGATTTAGCGTTACCATTGGATATGTGGGTTTGTATAAGAAAATATGGGAGAAATTTGGCCACATAATTATCGACAGGAATCCTGGGCGTGCTTATGCTTTAACAATGCAGGTAAGTGTACTCTTGCGTGTTGTAAGCGATATATGCACTAGAGCCAGAAATGTCGTAACTCCAGATGTACTCTTTGATTATGAGTTCAACTTGGATAATTCTGAGAGACTTGGTTTCAATGTGAAATGGCTTCGTAAGAAAATGAATGCTATTAAGGATTCATGTGAAAATAACATACCCTTTCCCAATGATGCTGTGATGGAGAAGGAAGACAAGATTGCCAGACTGACTGAAGAGCTGAACAAGGAGAAGGCGACTTTACAGGCTTTGAAGGATGCAGAGGCGCAAAAATCTTTCTTCGCTGATTTTCTTTGATTCATTCTCCATATTCTCTTGAACTTATGAATTTCTGAGAGATGTGAGGTTTTATTTGGGTTTTGATATCATGGTTTTGAATTGGTAGATGGTTAAGGATTTTCTTTTGGATTTGATAGAGATTTTCTTTTAAGAATTATGAATTGAATTTTTGATAAATTGCTGAATTCAAATACTGATTGCAAGTATTGCAAACGTTTTGGAGGAATTGAAATACAATGAAAGAAAATCCTAAAATGCCAAATCCAGACGTCATGAATGCTTAGACTCCCAGTACCTCAAATGCCCAATAGTCTCAGATAAATTCCTTAAGCCAACTCTCGTGAATTATTGGTAAGGTTCGTCTATCCATGTTGATCAGTTTGTAGTATCCTCCAGTGATGGACTTAGCGATCATGAATGGTCCTTCCCAATTAGAGATCCTTGCAGAATGGAGATCCCGTTTAGTTGCTTTGAGAACCAAATCCCCTTCCTTGAATTTGTTCGGATTTGCAGCTCGTGTCTTGAATATTTTGCGATGATTCCATGGTTGTGGTACATATGGACATTCGTGCAGAGAAGAGTATCCAGCATATTGTCTGTCATGCTTAGCCAAGTCTTCAGTAATAAATATTTTGACGGAATGATCAGCATGGAGATGCCCTGAACCCAACCACTGGGTATAATATTTCCGAGGTGAAGTTATCCATTCATAACTCCTAATTACTGCTAAATTGTTCAGGGGGAGGAGCCCCTGGATCAATGTAGCATATTTGAACATTGGTAATATTGGAGCGTGAGGAGGGATAAGACTTGCCTGAGCTTGAAACCTTCTGACAAAGGTGTGTGGACTTTCTCCAGGTTGCATAAGTCCTACTAGAGTTTTAATTTCCTCCAGACGCTCACATGGTGGAGCATCTTCTGCTTCCTCTTCTGACTCATAGTCTTTTTCGGTGGTGGATTGTGCTAAAGGCATCAGAGTTATCCTTCCAGCATGGATCCAAGTCCTTCCAAGGATCATGTCATATCCAGGGTCTTCTCGGATTATGTAGAACTTGGTCTCAGTGCAGACCAGATTCTCTGTAACTTTGAGAGTGATGAAGCCATATGCGTCTCTGGAAATCCCTTCATGGTCTCTGATTGCTATGGGAGCATGAGTATCTTCTTGTCGAGTAATGCCAGCAGCCCTGAGAATTTTCAAAGGGATGATGTTGACAGTAGTACCAATATCAACAAATTCCCTTTTGAATTCATTTTCTTTAATGTGCACTGTGGTGAGCAGTCCCCAGTCATATATTTCTTTGTCAGTGGCTGAAGGTTCAGAAGGTACATCTGGAATCAGCAGGTGTTTCCCGGAAACTATGTGATTTAAAGCCATGAACATGTCCCTTCTTTGCGCTTTCGACAGATAGAGCAATTCGCAGACATGCTCTATCAATGACTGAACTGCCTCTTTGACCGGTGATTCGGAGATAGAGAAAGTCTTGACAGGGAGCGGATCCATGTGCACCCCTTCGGATCCAAGGTTAAGTTCTCCTGACTCAACCTTTTCTCTGAATATGTGTTTCAAAACTTTGCAGCTACTTGTCGGATGATTCACGAATCGGCAGAATCGGCAATAACGAGGATTTTCCATATCTTCCGAAGTTGGGTCTCTCCTGACGTATGGAAATTTGATTGCACCATCTTGGATCCAGGCATCTAGTAGTTCGAGCACTTTTCCAATGGGCAGAGGAAAGTTAGGTGCATCGTCGTCAGGAGGTTTTGTGCGTTGGCCAGGAGTACGTGCTTGTGCCTCTGATTTGTCCTTCTTTTATGTCTTCAGAGGAGCGGCAGCATACTTGTCCGTGGATTCGTCTTTGCTCTTGCTCCCTTCTGCAACATCGTTTGTAGAGGGTTGCAGGTTATACTGTTTGTTGATCAGACGTCTGCTACCTCAAGTGTCATGTGCTTCCTCAGTCTTCATGGGTTTTGCTCTTTCCAACAGAGCATGTGCGGTGGTTGCTGATCTCTTGGACGCTTCATGAAGTTCTGAGAAAGTATGGAATCAGATATTCTCCAGAAGAGCTCTGTATACCGGGAGCATGCCATTGATGCACAAATATACTAGCTGTTGTTCCGTGACATTTGGGTCATGACAATCTAGGGCTTGGACTCGGAATATTTTCACGTAGTCATTAGGATTTTCACTAACTCTCTAAGACATCCTTCCAAGGCCAGATAGAGTAAATTGTTCTGACACGAAGAAGTATTTCCTGTAGAAAGCGCTGATCATTTCTCCCCAATTGTTGATAGTCCCTGGTGCAATGTTGTTATACCAGGTGTATGTAGGACCAGAATATCGCTGCAACGCTATTCCTACGATATTAACAACGTTTCTGCGAGTATCATTGCCAATTCTTTAACAACGTCTCGCGAGCATCACAGAATACTCAAAAGAAATTGACGATGGAATAAGTAAAAGAAGAATACGTTGATCTTGCGATGGTCATCGTTCTTGCGATAGAGAATATTGTAGTAATTGCGATGAGATCGCAGAATAGATCCGAAATAGGAGGAAAACTTAGCTGTCATCCATTATGTAAATCCCTATATAAAGGGTTCGATAGATCCAGAAAAGGATGATGTATTTTTGAGAGTTGAAAGAGTCTTGAGGAGAGAGAAACTTCGAGAGAATATTTGTAATATTGATTTCTTCCAATTCTGTAAACATTTCTGAGATTTGAATAGTAAATCGTCATTTAAATCTTTGAAGTTTAATTGATTTCTAATAGATTTCTATAGAATCTTAACAAGGGTGTAGTGTAGGAATTCCTGCAACTACATTTTGGCGCCCGAAACAGGGATTGAATTAACGAAAATTGAAGAAAAAACGAAGAAGAAGATAAAAATTGTTCAAGATTAAAAAAATCATTAAGTAAATCGATGAGACAATTGAAGGAAGAATGATCAGAATCAAAAAGGATTGTAGAAAATTGGAATGTGATATGGTAACAAGAGCAATGGTTGATAGATTTCATGAAAACATTAAGGGGAAGATACATAAACGGGATTTTGAAGGAAGGAAGATTATGACAGTGGAGAAGATATCATTATTAAAAGATTGGGAAAAGCAGGAGATCACATTCACAACAGCAGAAATACCAGAAGAAAATCTAAGTCATATATCCTCTTTGGTAATTACGATATCCGCTATACCGGTGAGAAAGGGAGAATCAATAAAATCTGAAGAAGAATGGGCTATGAATAGAACTTTGGTAGATGCAGGAAGTTATGTGGATATAATGTTCTATCATACTTTTAAGAAAATGGGATACAAGGATGAAGAAATGTTTAATTCTACATATCATATTCATGGCTTTGGAAAATCGTTAACAAAACCTAAAGGCGAGATAATGGTACGAATTCCATTAGGGGAGATTGAAACAAAAGTAACGTTATGTGTGGTAGACGTAGAATCACCGTATAACATGATATTAGGAAGACCATGGATACACGCAATCAAGGTTGTAGCATCAACGTTGCATCAATGCATCAAATTTCCTATACCCAGTGGAATTGGAGAAATTAGAGGAGACACAGATTTTGCGAAATTGTGTTACCAAATTGAAGGAAGAAATTGCGAAGAACGTCCAAAACTGCGAAAATCTCGCAGAAAATTGGCGAGAAAAACAAAGAAGGAAGAAGAATTTAAAGTTTACATGATAAGAGCAAAAAAAGGAAAAGGAATACCCAGTGAAATTCGACAAGAAGGAGATGAATTTGCGAGAATTATGAAAGCACCAACACCAATGGGAGAACCTGAAGCTAGTTATGTCACAGCAGAACCAACAAAGGAAATAAATATTGGGAGTAAAGAAGATCCTAAAATGCTGAAAATAGGGACTAGAATGGAGGCAGATGAGGAAGAAAGAACTATAAATATTTTGTGAGAGTATGCAGATATCTTCGCGTGGAGCATGAATGAGATGTCAGGGATAGACCCGTCAATAGCATGTCATAAATTAGAAATCAACAAAAACATAAGACCATTTAAGCAAAGAATAAGGAAGATCGCAACAACATATCATTCTCAAATAGAAGAAGAATTGCAGAAGATGCTCGACGTAGGAATAATAAGGAAAGCAAAATATCCAGAGTGGATTGCAAATATGGTAGTGGTCCCAAAGAAGAATAAGGGGATAAGAATTTGTATAGATTTCACTGATTTAAATAAGGCTTGTCCAAAAGATAGTTTTCCATTACCAGATATTCCACAGATGGTTGAATCAAGACAAGAAATGCTAGAATATCATCGTTGGATGGGTATAAAGGATATAATCAAATCCTCTCGCTGAAGAAGATCAAGAACATACCGCATTTTTTGCTCCAAGAGGATTATTTGTTATACAAAGATGCCATTTGGCTTACGAAATCTTTGGTGCAACGTATCAAAGAATGGTGGAGAAGGTGTTTGCAAAGTGGATCCACAAAACATTAGAAGTTTATGTAGATGATATGCTGATCAAAAGCAAAGAAGCTGAGAATCATGTGCAAGATTTGAAAGAGATTTTCAATCAAATGCGGCAATTCAATATTAAAGTGAATCCTGATAAGTGTACCTTTGGAGTGACTTCAGGGAAATTTTTTGGGTATATTGTATCAAAAGAAGGAATACAAGTTGATCCATAAAAGGTACAAGCAATTCGCGATATGCCAACACCTGCGACGGTAAAAGATGTGCAAAAATTAAATGGACTCTTAGCCTCGCTGAGAAGGTTCATGTCGCGATATTCAGACAAATGCAAACATTTTTTCGATATACTCAAGAAGGGAGCAAAATTCAAGTGGACAGATGAATGCGAAAAAGCTTTTCAAGGAATAAAAGAACATTTAACGAACATAACTATTTTACAGAAAGCAGAACCGGGAGAAAAATTATTGATTTATCTTGCAACAACCACATATGCGTTAAGTGCTGTGTTGCTGCGAGTAGATGCAGGGGTAGAAAAACCAATTTATTACATTAGTAAAACATTCAATTCTGCGGAGAGAAATTATTCAAAGATTGAGAAACTAATTCTAGCATTGGTACATGCAACTTTCAAACTTCGCATCTATTTTCAAGCACATAAGGTCAAAGTGTTAACGAAAGTGCCAATTGAGTCAGTAATGAAAAATTCAAAGAGATCAGGCAGAGTTGAGAGATGGAATGCACAAGTAGGACACTTTGATATATAGTATGAAATTTTATCCTCGCCAAAATCACACGTCATCGCGGAGTTCTTAGCTGAATTTCCTTTAGAAGATGATGAAGCTTTGGAGGAGATGATGGATGTAGAAGAGGAATGCGGAGATCCAAAAGAGATATTAACAGAACCCATCAGATGGGAAATATTAGTGGATGGATCATCCAACGGAGAAGGAAATGGAATTGGAGTTGTTTTCATATCGCCAGAAGGAGAAAAAACAGCTTTTTCATTTAGATTAGAATTTGCATCCACTAATAATGAGACAGAGTATGAGGCTGTGATCCATGCTTTAAAATTTGCGATAGAAATGAATTTGGAAAATGTCAGAATCACCAGCGATTCACAATTGGTTATTCGCCAGATAAAAGGAGAGTACACAACAAATGAACCATCCCTGAGAAAATACAAAAGACTCGTTGAAGAATTATCTGCGAAAATTCCAAAAATAAAATGGAGACACGTATCAAGGAAAGATAATAGGCTCGCAGATGCTTTCGCTTTCATATCTAGTATGATGACAAATTCATTGGCGAGGTGCATAAAAATTCAAACACTCTCATTTCCATCCATAAACAAAGAAGAAGAAGAGACATATGTAATGATGGTAGAATTTGGCGAGGGAGAACCCACGAGCAATATCACGGATTGGCGAGCAGGTCTTCATGCATACTTGACAAGAGGAGAGATTCCAAGAAATAGATTAGAAGAACACAAGTTGAAAAGTAGGGAAACCAATTATGAGCTAAGAGATGGAGTGTTATATCGCAGATCTTTTAATGGACCATCGCTAAGATGTTTGACGAGAGAAGAAGGAGAAAAAGTATTAAAGATGTTACATAGTGGTGACGCTGGTAATCACAGTGGAGGAAGATCTTTAGCATATAGAACAAAAATGCAGGGTTATTACTGGCCGTATATGCATGAGGATGTAAAGCAACTCTCAAGGCGTTGCGAAGATTGCCAGCGATACGGAAAAAAGATACATGCACCAGGAGCACCATTATCATCTTCAACAAGTGTATGGCCTTTTGGGAAATGGGGGTTAGATATTGTGGGACCATTTGTACCTGGTTCTGGACAGAGAAGATATATGATTGTCGCAACATATTATTTCACAAAATGGGGAGAAGTAAAGGCAGTACAACATATTCGCGATAAAGATATTTTTACATTCATCTTTGAAAATATAATCTGCAGATTTGGGATTCCATCACAATTAGTATCTGATAATGGAAAGCAATTTGAGGGATAGAATATAGAATTGTTACTCAATGCATTTAAGATAAAATGTGGAAAGTCTACTCCTTTATACCCACAAGCAAATGGTCAAGCTGAGGCAACTAATAATACAATCGCAGACATCTTGAAAAAGAAGTTAGAAGGATACCACAGAGCATGGTGCGAGCAAGTACATAATGCAATATGGGATTAAAACACAACTAGACGAGAAGCAACTGGAATGTCACCATTTTGTTTGACATATGGGGTAGAAGCTGTATTACCAATAGAAGTTGTTATTCCTACAACAAAAAGAGAAGCATGGGAAAGAAATTTAAGTGCTAGTATGATACTGAATAAGTTGGATGAATTAGAAGAAAAAATAAAACAAACTCTACAACATATGGAGAATTATCAACGCAGATTAGATCGCGAGTACAACAAATGTGTTAAGAAGCGTGAATTTTAACCTGGCGATCTAGTGCTGCGAGAAACACCAAGTTATCAGCGAGAGAGTGGTGGAAAGTTGGCGAGAAAATGGGATGGACCATATATCATCAAAGAGATAATTGGAACTGGAGCATACAAACTAATGGATCCTGAAGGAAGAGACGTTGGTCAAAGACTCGATAGACCATGGAATAGATTATTTCTAAAAAGGTATTATCAATGACATCTTCTACAAGATAAAAGATACTGGTATGTTATATGATGAAACAGGTAATAAATTCTTCTATCTCTATTTACGACTTAAAAATTCTTCTGATAACAAAGCACAACAAAACAACGAGCATTATTGCAAGAAAAGTGAATAAAATTTCGCAGAGATTAAAGAATGGGACGAACCTTTATGGCGTGCACCCTAGTTCGCGAATAAAATTTTGTAAGAGGAAAATGTAAGACCTAAAAGCGCGTCATAGGATTGGGTATCTCTTGACATGATTCAGGGGTAAGGTTATACCGCTACTGGATCCTGAGTCATGCAGATGTTGGGGTTAAAGAAAACCTATCCGGGAGAGAGATCTTGGATTTCCAACTATATATGGTTATACCCTGGTTGGACGACCGAGAATTTCTTCCAAGAAGTGCAAAGTATGACCAAGGCGCCGAGGTACACAGTTGAGCCAAGGGTGCCAAGGGCGTACGAAACTCCCTTGCCATTCTTGGTAAGTCTTGGCTATGATGAACTTGGCCTGAAGAAAACCCCACTTAGGGTGCAGTCTTGTAACTATAAGCCATATAGGCATAAAGGACAATAGGCTGCGAAAACATATGGATGGGAGGAGCTAGTCTTGTATGGCCGATGTTCCCTCCTTGAAGGGGCAATCAGGGGGAATATAAGGGCGGCACCCTCCATTAGGGAGCTGATAAGTGTCTTAAGACGGCAATGTCATGGGGCTTTATGATCGCAAGAACATTTAGGCCTGTCATATTGTCGCGTGACGTAAATTATACAGAGGCAACAAGCCAAAAGTTAAAATGAGATCATTGGGTTTTTACATGAAAGTGTAAAGACGTCCTGCGATTTCATCGCAAGACGACAATGTCATAAGGCTAAATTCTTGACAGAGAGTTTATACTTATCATATTGTCGCAAAGATTTTGAAAGAACATGGATAAGACAAGATCAAAGGGTCTTTACATGCAAATGTTAAGAAATCCTGCGATTTTTGTCGACGAAAAAAGTTTGGCAAAATAAGACCTTTAAATATGAAGGCAAAATAAGACCAAAAGAATAATCTTACCAATTAACTATTCTATTTTAAGATTGCAGGAAATATTCATTCATCGCAGAGCAATGTATAAGAAGGCAAATATTCATTGTAGATTCCTTCAGAATTTTTCAGAACATCGCAACAATATTCATCGCATCGCAGATACAAATAAAGGGAAAATTCACCATTTCAAGAAAGATAATAAAGGGCAGATAGGGGAATGGAGAAGTAACATTTCATTATCTTCCTTGAAAAGATACCAAGTAAACTAAGTTGAAAGTTAAATTCTAAATGTCTCAAAAGTAACATCTCTCGCAAGAAAGAAGAAAAAAAAGAAAGCAAAGATAAAATTCAAGTTTTAGCAATGGCTTCGCCAGATTCATTCTTCTTGCTCGCCAGAATTATCAACTTCATCAGCATCCTTCTCATTGCGAGTCTCTCATTCTTTTGATTCTTTATCAACGATTACTTCGCCACTTGCAGTTACTTCTCTGGGAGGACTTCTTTCTTCTTCTTCACCATCTCCTTGGGAGATATTTTCTTCATCATTAGTAAACTCTAAATCTTCATCCATGGGAAGAGGAATTTTATCATTATCAACCTTTAGAGGAGGAACAGATACAGGAGGGAGATAATTGGAGAGAAGAATCTCGTTCACAAGAACTTCAGCACTGAGGTGGACCTTGCGAAGGAAACCTCTATCACGATTTCTAATCTCTATGTTTTTAAAGTACTCAAGATAATCAAGTATTCTTTCTGCTTTGTCGCAGACATCAAGATAATTGGAAAGAAGAGACTTATTTTCTTTGCGAACTTCATCCAATTTAGCGGTCAGATCAGCAATGGTAGAATGAAGATTTCTTTCGGATTCTGTGAGCAACAAGATCAGTTAGACAAAAATCTCACAAGGAATATAACACAAAATTTTATGAGAAGATCAACAAGAGAGTCAGTCAATTGACTACCTTCTTTTTGTGAGGTTAAGTTTTGGATTAATGCAAATAAACAGTTCTCCCATTGATTCATGGCATCATCGAATTTATCTCCAACCATACCCTTCAGACGAGATTTCATGCTTTCTTCTTTGTTGCGAAGATATGAGTTTTCCTTTGCTAATAAAGAATGAGATTCCTTTAATTGAGAGTATTGATCTTGAAGTTCACTGGCCCTTAAACTAAGAGTTAATCTACCCTTGATAAGTTTATCCTTCTCGGCAGCAGATGATTCAGTTAATCCCTTGAGCTCATTCTTGAGAGAACGAATAGATTGCTCTTGATTATTACATGTGCTTTGAAGATTACTTAATTGCTGCGAGGAAATCGCCATCAAGATTGAAAATCTATGTTTTTCTTGGGACAAAGTTTTATTCTCATCTGATAAAGATTCCATCGCCAAATTAGCCTTAAAAAACAAATATGAGAGGCGATCGATCTCGCCACTTAATAAATTCTGCCTTTGCAATAATTGATTATTCTCCTTAGTAAGATTATTTATGTGATCAATTGAATAAGTGTAAAGATTGTCTAGTCTAGTCTAGTATGTTGATCCATCCAAGAATCTCTTTCAACGCGAGCATCTTCAGCGATAGATTCAAATTTGAGTCTTTCTATGAAACGAGTCCGATTTGAAACTAATATATGAATCAAGAATTTAAGAAGGAAGCCTGAGTACAGAAAATATGTAAAT
Source organism: Papaver bracteatum (assembly GCA_023529315.1). Classification (NCBI taxonomy): domain Eukaryota; kingdom Viridiplantae; phylum Streptophyta; class Magnoliopsida; order Ranunculales; family Papaveraceae; genus Papaver; species Papaver bracteatum. The sequence continues at coordinate 821,220 of JAJJWX010000641.1, forward strand.
AAAATGGAAAAACAAAAGAGCAGAGGCAAGAAAAATGTACCTTTTAGCTCATCATTTTTTCTGCGAAGATTCTCGCAGTCTAGAGAAGAGTTACGAAGCATATGATTCAAAGTATCACATTCAGCAGTTTTAACTTGAAGGCTTTTCCTCAGAGCTTCGATCTCATTTTCCAAAGACGCCCGCGAAGCATTACCATCAGAGCCAAAATACTTGAGCAGAGTCTCGCAAGCTTCATGCTGGAGAGGGTCAGTGGAAGATTTTCTAGCGTTGTCTAAAATGTTAGACAAGATTTTAAAAGCAACATCAACACCTGCAAAAGTTTCGTTTGATGAAGGAAGGGGTGTAGAAGATGAAGTAGTAATGAGATAAAGTTGAAGATAATTTGTCATGGTTGAGTTGTCAGGAGGAGTATGTGGAAAAACAACAGTTGAAGGCCGTAAAGGACTATAAGTAGTCTCAGTCACAGCAGTTTTAGAAGCTTGATTCGTCAAACAAGTAGAAGTATGGGTAGAGATATTCTCGCAAATAGAAGTAGAAAGATTTGGTTGCGATGGTGTAGGAGTAATCCTCACGGATGTTAATGTGGGAATAATGAGATCTTCCCCAAGTGTCTTAAAGTGGCGAGATCTTTTGGGAGGCTTAACAGGGTTCTCGTCATTCTGCGAACAATAACTCAGATAAGAAACAGAGGCAACAATATTGTTATTAGGAAATAGAATATGTTTCTTACTACCTTATCATTCGCAGAACTCCTCTTCTTCTTCTCTACTAGTCTTTTGCGAGTATTAGGGTTTTGAATCGTGGATTGTGTAGTTCCGCGTTATGAGGAATCAAATAAGAAAGACTAGAGAATGAAAGTAAAAATTGGCTTAAATAAATGTCATAAGTCAAGAAACATACCTTGATGACTCCATTAGAACAGTAGCAGAAGAATATGAAGAAGAAGAAAAGTTTCATACAGAAGACGAAGTAGACAAAGAAAGAAGATGAAGAAACGGAAGAATAAAATTAGTTTTGAAACTTAATTCTACATTTTATAGGCAAAAGGGGGTGGGCCTATTGAGCATAGACGTGTCAATAAATGAAGGAATTCACAACACGTGCAAGAAAGGCTAGATTAACGGAATCTTGTCGAGAAAGAAGTTGCGAGGGTAATAAAGAATACTGGTTCTCATGATCTTCTCTTCTTCGCAGAAAAGACATGAGAAGAGGCAAGATGTAGGACCAGAATATCACTACAACGTTATTCCTACGATATTAACAACATTTATGCGAGTGTCACTGCCAATTATTTAACAACGTCTCACGAGCGTCACAAAATACTCAAAAGAAATTGACGATGGAAGAAGTAAAAGAAGAATACGTTGATCTTGCGATGGTCATCGTTATTGCGATAGAGAATATTGTAGTAATTGCGATGAGATCGCAGAATAGATCCGAAATAGGAGGAAAACTTAGCTGTCATCCATTATGTAAATCCCTATATAAAGGGTTCGATAGATCCAGAAAAGGATGATGTATTTTTGAGAGTTGAAAGAGTCTTGAGGAGAGAGAAACTTCGAGAGAATATTTGTAATCTTGATTTCTTCCAATTCTGTAAACATTTCTGAGATTTGAATAGTAAAGTGTCATTTAAATATTTGAAGTTTAATTGATTTCTAATAGATTTCTATAGAATCTTAACAAGGGTGTAGTGTAGGAATTCCTGCAATTACAGTGTATGCTCTGCCTTTCAATGATTTTGAGAACTCCTTGAGCCGAACAACATGGTTATGTTCATGTTCTCCCAAGGCTTCGAGGAAACGGGAAACATGTTCTCGAGCATTACTGGTTCCATCATACAGAGTAAAAGTTAGAGAAATGTAACCTTTAGGAAGAGGGATCCTCTGTTTAGCGACGGGATAAGGAGGTTGGTGATGATGGACGTGTGATGTGTTTCCCTTTCCACGGTTCTCTAGAATATGCTCCAGGTCTTCACGAGTAATGAAGTTTGATGACTCCTTTGTTGATGGATCGCCTGCAGCTTTGCCGGCTTCGTCATTATCCACTGTATGAATTGGAATTACCTCAGGATCAGTGGCGTCTGATGACTTATCCTTTTATTTCCCTTTTTCTTGAGCCTTCTCTGACAGCTTATCTGTGAGAGTATTCAGATGGTCCAATAATTTCTGCTGTGTTGCAGCCATATCCGTCTGATTCTTTGCAAGAGTCTCTTGCGTTTTGATGATATCATCCATGGTAGGTGGTGGATTTCCTATGATTTCTTCGGGACGTCGACCGAACAAAGGATGACCTTCCGCGTTGGTCTAGGGAGGAGTGATGTCACCACCATTAATGTTAGTGTCTGGAACAGTTTCCGGGATGTCTTCATTGTTGCTAGTGCTAGCGATATTTGCATTAGGATTTGTAATCGATCCTGACCTAAGACCAACCATCTTCTGAAAATGAAGGATTGCAACCGAGAGATTAACCTCCCACTGTGGTCGCCAATCTGTAGATGGGGAAAAACTATTTGCTGGTTTTTACGGAATTGAAGAGCCGACCGTGTGGAGACTCCTTGAACCGAGCGAAATGTTGAACCTCACACAGATGCACTGCAAGAAGGGAGTGTTTTTAGTTCGAGAGATCAATCTGTAATACCCCGGCCTAAACCAAGAACAATGGTCATTCCAGAGTCAATTCGGTCACAAGAGAGGATGGGTTGATCTGTAGGAGGGAAGCTGAGAAATGTGTGAGATCAATGGTGATCTGAGGTAGTAGGTGTGTTGTGAATTCAGCGTGAGAATGCTCTGAATGATTGAATTTTTCCTAATTGAGAGTGATTTCTGTGAGTTCGTGTTGACGAAAGATTATCTGTATGAACTTTGATGAGAAATTGCTCGTTTAGGCGAAAGTTGCTTGAATCTTTGAATCTTGTTCAATGTTGTTGTTTCAATCAGGATTCAGAAACATTTTATAATGCCGAAGTTGAAAACACCATGATCCCATGAAGTGTGACAGTTGCTGGAATCAGAGAGTGAGAAAGTGGGAAATCATGCTAAACCAATTACTCATCGTGCGGAGACTTGGTTAATTTTCCACCCACTACTTTGCTGACTCTTCCAACTGATTGCACGACTTGCTCATATTCTCATCGTGGGTGAACACATGTGTCGTATACCGCCAGACCAAAACCCTAGTTAATATCCTCCATTGTGACACGATTGAAATCTCGTGATTGTGGAGTCAGTTGCTGACTTTGTGGGACGATGAGTCCATGTAGTGCTTAGTTGAACACGTTGTAGCAAATGTTCTGAAACTTATGAATTGAATGTATGTCTGCTCAGACGAGGTACCATTATGACCTAAAACGAGCAAACTGTGTTGCTGAATTATCGAATATTGATAGTTGAACCAATATTCTTTGATCTGAGCAAATATTGCTAGTTTAAGTGAATATTGCCGGTTCAAGCAAATATTGCCATTTCGAACAAATATTGCCAGTTTGAGCAAATATAGCTCGTTTGATGAATTTATTGGTAGCAGGACCGAATAAAATAATAATTTAATTTACTGACTGCTGAGTCGAGCAAAATAAATAAGAATGTTGATCATGGAATCAACATAAAATTATTAGAGTGTTTGATTCTGCTCAGAATCATGTTTCTGTGGAGCTCTGGATTCAAAACCCTAATTTTACCGAGATGATGATTTATTGCAAATCAACATGGGACCGGCTACATGGGATGACGGGTTCACCATATAATGCCCAGATGCTCGAATGAGCAAAAATACCAGAGTCTCTTGAGGACCAGTTGGTGAAAGAATAATTAAATGTTGGTTTCATCATTTACTGAATTACTGTTGGGTTCAGTATTAGATGATAAAACCTAGATATGAGAGATAGGGACCGACCAAAGAGAGCTTTGGGACCGGCTCTTGGTGGTCACGGGACCAATTGTTGGTCGTTTGAGAAAACTCCCAATAGTTTGGGAAGAGTTTGAACCTAATATGAGCAGTTGAGCAAATTAGGTTAAAATCAGTAAAACATGCGGGACCAGCTATTTGCAAGCCTCAGGGTCACCCTTTTTCGGTCAAGGGGATGTGCCCGTGTCACCACAACGTCCGTGTTTCAGTCCTGAGAATTTTGATATTTTCTGGTGCACGTTTGAGCAATATTTGGAGAAAATATGCAAAATCCATGGTTTTGCTGAAACTGGAAAAATACATGAGATGAGAGAAAATAAATAAAACAAGGAATTACAGGGTGTGGGACCGGCCAAGGCTAGGGCATGGCCGGCCGGCTGACACGCGGTCCCACATGCTTTTCCCAGTTTTATGTGATTTTATGTATTTTTCTATGATTTAAGGGAAATTCCATAAAACTAGAGAGCTCGGTGAGATTAGGGAATTCTCATAAGATTAGAGACATAAATAAATATAAAATAGGGAATGGGAGTGTGGGACCGGCAATGGCCACTGCATGGCCGGCCGGCCAATGGGCGCGGGTCCCAAGCCACTCTTCCCAATTTTATCAAATTTTGATGATTTTAGATAATTTTCATAAAATCAAAGAGATTTGTTGAAAACCAATGAGTTTTGTTGAAATCAGGGAGTTTTCATGAAATCATGAAACAAAATACCAAATAATAATAAAACAATGGACACGTGGGACCGGCTAGGGTGAAACACTAATTAGCGTCCTTTAGTAGAATCGATGTAGAATTCTCATACGGACTCGGATTTTGATGGTCCGTCCCTGCATTATGTACGGAAAAGAATTTCCTATCTCCCATCGCGGGAATATTTAGGTTTTAAGCTCGTTCGGGAGGTGAAAACAGCCCGAGAGTAAAATTCAGGAAAAATTCAAGGGGTCGGTCCCACGGTATTTTTTCCTAATTTGATCATGTTTGATAAAATCATGTGATAAAAATACATGAAATTAGGTAATTTTAGAGAAAATACATGAAATCAAGGAATTTTGATAATTTAAGAGAAATAACCAAAATAATGGGGACATGAGGTGTGGGACCGGACATGGCTAGGGTATGACCGGCCGGCTGGCGGTCCCATGTCACCTTTCCCTAATTTTATTATTTTTTGATAAAATCATGTGATTTAGATAAAAATACATGAAATTAGATAATTTTCATGATTTTAGAGAAAATTCATAAGAAACCAAGGAATTTTCATAACTTGAGAGAAATAATAAAATAATAAGGACGTGAGGTGTGGACTGGCCACGGCCAGGGCATGACCGGCCTGTCGGCGGTCCCATGTCACCTTTCCCTAATTTTATTATTTTTGATAAAATCATGTGATTTAGGTAATTTCTTTGAAATAAATAAAATTGCTCGAACGAGAGGATTTTCATGAGATCAGGAAAATAACAAAAATATGATAAAATATAAAATTGGGCACGGGACTGGTCACGTCATGACTGGCCGGCTGGTGAACCCAGTCCCCTGACGCTTTTGCTAATATTTTATTACTATTACTTTTCCTTCCTATTTTGCATAGGTTCCTCGTTCGTTCATATTTTTTTGAAATGCTCGTTCGTGCATTTAAGATGCTGGTTTATGCATTATCTGCTAATTACACTTGCACCATTTTTGTCAGGGCTTATTCGATGCTCAGATGCCTGTTTCGTTGGCTATTTATCACTAACCCATGGCATTCCGCTGGGAAGAACCACGAATTGAAGTGACGAAATATAACGGAGAATCGTAGAATATTGCTAGATATTTAGACGATTAAAGATGGCTCGTAGAATATTGTTGGATATTCAGACGATGGTTCGTAGAATATTGCTGGATATTCAGACGATCGTTCGTAGAATATTGCTGGATAACGCCGTTAGTATTGACCGTTATACTTAACGGTGACTGTCAATTGACTCCAGTAGCCGGTGACTGGGTGGACTTTGCCGGTCAACTGAGCTACTTTTCGGTGCAGGATTCCGTCCAAATTCCAACCAAAAACCCAATTTTTCGGCGACTACTTTTTTGTAAGAGTTTTATTGGGTTATTTTCACACATGGATTTAATGGGCTTGGTGGACTTTTTGGTGTTGGGTTTTGAAGACTAGACCTATTTTTGGAAAGTAAAGGATTATAAAAGGAGGCTTCTACAACTTTGGGTATCACGTATTATACTTGGAGCTCTGGAGGATAGCAGCAACTAGGGTTTTCTTTCGTATTTATTTTTCATCTTCTTTATTTGATTATTGATTATGATGAACTCCATAGCTATGAGTAACTAAATCTTATATTATTGGTTAAGGATGTAGTCCTATTTCTAAAACTTGTGCTTGATTAATGCATTAGTTTTCTCTCTTGATTATCGTTCATATCTCTACTGTTTTTAATATCACATGATTGATGTATTGTGATAGGATTTTGGTGTTTGTTTAGTTAAGTGGCCAATTAATTGAACTTGCACCTTGTCCATAGCTATTTTAGGGTTTTTCATCAAGCGATAACCCAAATACAGGTAGCATGATATGATTATAGTTTGTAGTAATACACTCTTATAATCATATATAGAGTTTGACCATTGTCCGAATTGTCATGCGCAATGTATGACAATTGCATTGATTAGCCTATTTCCCAAACTTAATGCTCCTAGGAATTTAACTTAATTAGCGCAAGGCGTTAGGTTATTCTTTAGGTAGAATTTGCATATGCAGCTCTAATATGTGTGTTGGTGAACTTAGGAAATTATTAGATTATCTTGCTCTCTTGATATTCTAGGCTTTTGATAATAAAAGAGATTAAATCATAATTTTAATCATGTATGCAAGCACATGTTTAAGATTGAAGATGAATTCCTTGACCAATATGTTTCTCTCATTGATTACTTCCAATTATTTACTTTGCTTTTAATATATTTTTATTACTTGCATAAAAATCAGAAATCCCCCCCAACTTGGTTACTTAGGAAATTGAAAACATAATAACAACAATTGCCTCTCTTTGGATACGAACTCTTTCTTACCACGTACTTCATTCATATTCAGTAGAGTGAGAAAGTGAATTATTTTTGACGCATACGACTGCGATCAACGGGACTGGCCACGGCATGAATGGCCGGCTGGTGAACCCAGTCCCCTGACGCTTTTGCTTATATTTTATTACTATTATTTTTCCTTCCTATTTGGCATAGGTTCCTCGTTCGTTCATATTTTTTTTGAAATGCTCGTTCGTGCATTCAAGATGCTGGTATGTGCATTATCTGCTAATTACACTTGCACCATTTTTGTCAGGGCTTATTCGATGATCAGATGCCTGTTTCGTTGGCTATTTATCACTAACCCATGGCATTTTGCTGGGAAGAACCACGAATTGAAGTGACGAAATATAACGGAGAATCGTAGAATATTGCTAGATATTCAGACGATTATATATGGCTCGTAGAATATTGCTGGATATTCAGACGATGGTTCGTAGAATATTGCTGGATATTCAGACGATGGTTCGTAAAATATTACTGGATATTCAGACGATTCAGACAATAAATTGATGGCTCTAGAAGGGCTTCCTTCCTAGGAGCATTAATCATCTGAGGGTTTGAGCAATATGAACTTGCTGGAGTGTCATATTCCTATTGCATAGTCGGGGAAAACCGGTCGCATCCCGAAGACGTTTTCGCCCAATCTTTCAATTCTATACAGTATGAGATGTGTCATGGTCTCAGATGGGAGACTGCACATCTGCATCTTCTCTGAGAGACTTTCTCCATCAGAGGTATATGAGATGTGCCGTGGTCTCAGCTGAGAGACTACACATCTGCATCTTCTCTGATAGACTTTCTCTATCAGAGGTATATGAGATGTGTCGTGGTCTCAGCTTGGAGACTGCACATCTGCATCTTCTCTGAGAGACTTTCTCCATCAGAGGGTTATGAGATGTGTCGTGGTCTCAGCTGGGAGACTGCACATCTGCATCTTCTCTGAGAGACTTTCTCCATCAGAGGTGGCATGATCTTTCATGCATAGAGACATAAGTCTCGATACTCATCTGATTGTCGGATCCAGAGTAATTACTAAAATTGCTCAGTATTCATGAGATGTGCCATGGTTTCAGCTAGGAGACTACACATCTGCATGTACTCTGAGAGACAGCCTTCTCAGTCAGAGATTTGTGGCATGAGCTTTCATGCTTTGATCGAGGGACATGAGCCTCCATACTCATCTGATTTCCGAATCTGGAGTATAGTTTTATAATTCTACCCTTTGTCGAAAATCCACCATCTACAATACTGAATTCCACCATGCTCAAGCCACTGTCACCTACAACTCAATTCGATCAAAACCCAAATCTCCAATTCTTGTAAACCTTGAATTTCAGTTTCCATTTGTGTAATTTCTTTTTCCCATTTCAAATTCAATTTCTCCTCCGTTAGAAATCAACAGCAACAACTAGACAAATTCAACAAAATACCCTAGTTTCACCATGTCATATTTAATTCAGTCTTCTTCTCAATCTCTGGATCTTGTCTTCTTACTTCTCAACTGTAATCTACCCTAATTTTTATTAGTATCCACCAATTCCTCTCGATCTTATTTACAGATTATACTTCATCCTTTATCAACCGCAACTCATCATCACCATCAGCAACCCTTCACTTCTCATGAACCTATCTCACTGATTTACAGACAATTTCTTCTCTCAATTTCTGAATCTCACTTCCCCTCTCTGCTGGAGCTGTCATCACTCATTTACAAGTAGAGGAGAATAATAATTCTTCTTCACTGAAATTTAGGTTTTGTGCAGGAGTGGGAATGGCTACACCCATTCAGATGAAATAGATAAAGGGTTACCCAGAAATGACTCTAGGCACCCAGAAATAAGATAAAGGCCAACCAAATGGTAGCCCTTTTGCAACTTGTATTGGTGATGTCGATTGTCCTGTATCCTCCATTGTGCTCCCAATAATGCTTGCTTGCAATGAAATGCTGCTTTTGTTCTCCTTCGAATTCTTCCACCAACAATAGCCATCTCTTATTTCTTAAGTCCACTTCTTCCCTTCAATGTCTATTTATCACTAAAGCCTTCATGCTTTTCAGACAAAATTGCATCACTAAACCCAACATACTTTTCAGACAGAAATGAAGAAATAAAAGCAAATAATGAGAAATAGTCCGCCTCCATCACTTTTTGCCCTGTTTCATCTTCTTTTGTTCCAAATGACTCCAAAGTACCTAAACACTCAAAAGCAAACATAAGATACATATTTTACAAGAAAACTCAGCAAAGAAAGCATAAACAATAGAAAAATATTTAGGTGTTTTAGACACCTATCATTAGAGCACTGCTCGGTTGAACTCGCATGCGTTTTTATCTAAAGCATGTTTGTCAATGTTAGTGATCAAAATTATAAAGTCTTGATTTCTAGTCTGTTATAGCTAAAGACTCGGACTAGGATAAAAATTGTAGTTGAGCTCAAGAACTCCATGGAAATCATCATACAAGACGAATGACTACTCAAGGAACCAGTAAATCTTCATCGACTAAAAGGTATGTGGAGACTTGAACTTATCTATCACTCAAAAGTCTATCTACTCTATCTCATATCTTGATACAAAAGTCATATTACTATATAGACTAAGATTATACACATGTGGATATTTCGAGCTGAGTATATATCGCTTATCTATTTCTTGAAATATGTGCTGGTAAAGCTTTCGCTTTAGCCAAGTTCATCTTTACCTAGTGACGAAAGTCATGTTATGTTTCAATCATTTTGGAAATCGCTCTGACGAAAAATAGTTTGTGAATAACAACTATATAACGCCCTCTGAGAATGTTTCAATGATTAAAATGAGAGTTTAGACAATATAACCATTGGAGGATATAAGCATTGTTTCGTTAACACATATATGTATAAGTCCTTATTGCTTGAACCAAAGTTTGCGAACTTTGTTGATCAAGTGAAACCGGAGTAGTGCGTGAGCTCAGTCCACGAATTGGCGTAGTTCTCGAATCCGAGAATTTCCGCTGGAGTTTGTGAACTCCGTCCAGGAATTTAAGTCTGCGAACCCAGTCCGCGAACTTGAGTAGGTTATGTCTAAAAACGTTGTTTGTGAACTTATCTTAATAAGCTAAGGAATGCTATTGCAAACCGTGGATTTATAGTTCATGAATTGATTCGAGTGAATCACATCGTTTTTGCTTCGATTGTGTCTTGTGTAGTACATAAAGATTTAAGCAATTGAACAACTCTCTAACTACTTCATTTGAGTCATTTGTACTAGTTATGGTGAAGACGAATATGGTTGATATGAAAGTTATCATATGGCTAACCAATTGGTTAACTATTGTTGAACCAACTAATGTACAAGTTTGGGTACGGTTACACTAGCCTAAAAACGTGCACTACATGTGTGTGTAACAAGCTATGTTTTCGATCTAACGGTTGATAAATATTAGCTTGAATCTAATCAGGTTTTCATCCAACGGTGAATATTGAATGCTTTGTTACTAAGCTAACATTGACTGCAAACCCTGATTTGAAAGACTATATAAGGGAGAACTCTAGCAAATTTGAAACCTAATCCCTACACATTTTGTGTGATACTAGTTTGCTAAGCTAGAGTTGATTCTCCTTTAACCTTTGGTTTTCTTCTTCTAAAACCAGGTTAACGACTTAAAGACTTCATTGGGATTGTGAAGCCATACCGATACTACTTTTCTTGTAGTTGTGTGATCTGATCTTGCATATTCTATTGTACGAGTACAATTGTAATAATTGGCTTGAGATTTCTATCTCCGATAGGAAAGATATAAAAGTAGCCACAAGCACTTCGTCTCATCGTTTGTGATTCCTCAATAATCTTCTTCGCTGCGTCGATTAATTTTATTGTGAGGTGATTGATAAAACTGGGCTGTTTTTCGGGAATATAAGTCTGGTTTTATCAATTGGTTCTTGTTCACCTTTATTTATCATAAGACGGAACAAAACTCATAGGTTTATTCGTGGGAGACGAATTTATATATCCTTGTAGACTTTTCTGTGTGATACAGATTTGTTTATTAAAGTCTTTGACTTTGGGTCGTAGAAACTCTTGGTTGTGGGTGAGATCATCTAAGGGAATCAAGTGCGCAGTATCGTGCTGGGATCAGAGGCGTAGGAGCATAACTGTACCTTGGATTAGTGTGAGATTGATTGGGGTTCAACTACAATCCAGACCGAAGTTAGCTTGGAGTAGGTTTGTGTCTGTAGCGTCTTAATACAGTGTATGTTTAATCTGGACTAGGTCCCGGGGTTTTTCTACATTTGCGGTTTCCTCGTTAACACAATTATGGTGTCTGTGTTATTTGTTTCCGCATTATATTTTGTTATATAATTGAAGTAATACAGGTTGTGTGTTGTTCAATCAATTAGAATATCCGACCATCTTGGTTGTTGATTTAAATTGATTGACACTTGGATATCAGTATGAGTGTTTGCATCCGTGAACAATGATTTTCCCATATGTATCAAAATTAAGCCTATTATGTCATTATGCAAATATTGATGGAAGATAGGATGAAATTTTGATTGCAAAGATTAAGTCTATTATATATGCAAATATTGATGAAAAATAGAATGAATCTTTGAATATTCTGTAGTATTGGTCTTTCCCTGATCCACTTCATTGTGAAAATACAGTGCGGCTCCGTAAGTTATCTTATGCTGAGCATTTCACATTAAATTATTCATGGGTTCTATTGTGGTTAATTTAATTGAGTTTCCTGGATACAAATTCATTTCTCATGTAATTTGTTAATGTCCAAAGTATTCCTTCTTTTCTTGTAAAAGTAAGGTCGCTCTTGTTGTTCTTTCGGGAATGACATTATATGGGGGAGAGTTCTTAATTGAAGTTGTGCTTAATTGCCAAATATTTGTAGGGAGTGTGGCTGTGGAATATTATAGGATTTTTCTTGTATCTTTATTAACTCCTTGATGAATGCATTTAGTTTCGACTATATGATTGCATCTAAACAAAGTTGATATGTTTTCTTTTAGTCATGAAGTATCTCTATGAGAATTTCATTATAATCCCACTAGTTTTCGTACCTTTGCCAATTTATATTGACAAAAAGGGGGAGAATTAATGTTTAGTTCACACTATAAATACATATGGTTTACGGATTATTATGCAAGGGGGAGTGGTTTTCATGTGATATGAAGTATTGACTAAGGGGGAGTAATACATATCACCATAGCATTATTGTCAAAGTTGTGATACAATTGGACTTTGATGCTGAAAAACTGGGGGTACAACAACCTCACCCAATAATTCGCTTAACAATCTGTATGGACTAACTCCAATATACTTTTAAGAAAATCAGTTAGACAGTCAGACTCAATCTTAATAAAAAGTATATCAAAGAGTTATATCTCAATTTCTCGATTTAATCCTTACTCAAGCAAATATAAATCTGCGAGTCTAATTGAATACAAGAGAAATTAAATAGAACACACACTGTATTAAGCCGCTACAGACACTAGCCTACTACAAACTAACTTCGGTCTAAACTGTAGTTGAACCCTAAACAATCCCATACTGATCCAGGGTACATTTGTACTCCTTACGTCCCTGATCCCAGCAGGATACTACGCACTTGATTCCCTTAGATGATCTCACCCACAACTAAGAGTTGCTACGACCCAAAGTCGAATACTTTAATAAAAAAATCTGTATCACACAGAAAAGTCTACAAGAATAGATAAATCTGTCTCACACAGAAATACCTACGAGTTTTGTTCTGTCTTTTGATAAATCAAGGTGAACAAGAACCATTTGATAACCCGGACTTATATTCCCGAAGAAAAGCCTGGAATTATCAATCACCTCACAATAATATTGATCGACTAGCGAAACAAGATATTGTGAAATCACAAATGATGAGACGAAGATGTTTGTGATTACTTTTCTATATTTCCTATCGGAGAAATTAATATTAATCCAATCTTTCGATTGTACTCAATCACGATAGAAATAAAAAGATCATATCACACAACTACAGATAAAATAGTTGGGTCTGGCTTCACAATCCCAATGAAGTCTTCAAGTCGTTAACCTACAGGGTCTCGATAGAAACCTAAGGTTAAAGGAGAATCGACTCTATCTTATACAACTAGTATCACACAGGAGGTGTGGGGATTACCTTTCCTAGTTTCTAGAGTTCTCCTTTATATAGTCTCCAAATCATGGTTTGAAATCTAAGTTACCTTGGTAACAAAGCATTCAATATTCATCGTTAGATGAAAAACTGATTAGATTCAAGCTAATATCTTCCAACCGTTAGATCGAACTTAGCTTGTTATACACAAATGAAATATACGTCATTTAGGTTTGAGTAACCATACCTAAACGTGTACAAGTCGTTGTTTCAACAGTAGTTAACCAAATGGTTAGCCATATGAGCACTTTCATATCAACCATATTCATATTAACCATAACTAGTTCAAGAGTTGTTCAATTTCTTAGATCTTATAGAAGTATACAAGACACGATCGAAGCAAAATTGGTTTTGATAAACTCGAATCGATTCATGAAATTTATAGCCACGGTTTGCAAATATGCATTCCTTAGTTTATATATATTTAAGTTCATGAATAAACTAATTTTAGAAAGTAACACACTTAAGTATGCATACGGTATGCGTACTTAAGTAACCGGATTTGAGTTTGTTTTGGTTTCCAAACTTAGCAGAAATTCATTGACGTGAACTTTCCGCCCGTATGCGTACGGGTATGCATACTTAGGTCATCGGATTGAGTTGGTTTTGATTTCGAAACTCAGCAGAAATACACGGGCGTGAACTTCCGCCAATATGCATACGGGTACGCATACTTACCCAGTCTCCATCAACCATTAAGTACACACACAAGTATGCATACATTTGGTTCCCGGTTTTGGACTTATACATTAATGCGTGAACACATTATATGCTTACATCCAAGGATGGTTACATGTTCTAAACTCTTTATTTCAATCATTGAAACATTCTTAGAGGATGCTAAATAAAGGTTATTCCCACACTGTTTTTCATCAAAGAAATTTTTAAGATATTGAAATAATCAACATGACTTTCGGCACTTGTAAAGATGAACTTGGCCAAAGCGAAAGCTTTCCAACACATATTTCTAGAAAAAGATAAGCGAGATAAACTCGGCTCGAAATAGCAAATGTTTATAATCGAAGTCTGCATAGAAATACGACTTTTGTCTCAAGATATGAGATAGAGTAGCTAGACTTTTTGAGTGATAGATAAGTTCAAGTCTCCATATATCTTTTAGTCGATGAAGTTCCACCAGTTCCTTGAGTAGTTCTCCTTCTTTGTATGATGAACGCCGTGGAATCTAGAGCTAAACTACACTTTCTATCCTAGTCCGAGGCTTAGCTATAAGTAGACTAGAAATTAAGACTTATAGTTTTGGTAACTAAACTTGACAACAAGCTTGAGATAGCAATGCTTGCGAGTTCTACCGAGCAGTGCTGTAACAGATGATGTGTAATGATACTATGACATTGTAAAACAATGATTGAGAGCTATTGTTTTCTTATTATTATAGCTACGAATCTTCAACAACTATGATGTTGAGTTGAACACGTTCAGAATCACTGGAGTACTTGGAAGTGACGAAGATTTCGAGTAATGTTGAAGAACCAAGGAAATCAAGAATTTGGATGAGAAGCTAAAAAGTTTATTTATTTTGTAATCCATATGTATTGATAGTTTTGTCACTAAAATTGATAAAGGGGGAGATTTTTAGAGCATTTCTCGGTCGAACTCGCAAGCGTTGCTATCTCAAGCTTGTTGTCAAGTTTAGTTGCCAAAACTATAAGTCTTGATTTCTAGTCTACTTATAGCTAAGTCTCGGATTAGGATAGAAAGTGTAGTTGAGCATTAGACTTCACGGCGTTCATCGATTAAAGAAGAAGAACTACTAAGGAGAGCTTTTGGAACTTCATCAACAAAAGGTATGTGAAGACTTGAACTCATCTATCACTCAAAAGTCTATCTACTCTATCTCCTATTTGAGACAAAAGTCGTATAGCTATATAGATTTCGATTATACACATTTGATATTTCGAGCTTAGTTTAACTCGCTTAAATATTTCTCGAAATATGTGTTGGTAAGCTTTCGCTTTAACCAAGTTCATCTAATCTTCTTGATGAAAGTCAAAAGATGTTCATGTGAAAATCTCCTAGTAACATCTTACATGATTTGTGTGAGACAGTCATTTGATGTAGACTCGGATCATTTCGCATTGATCATTCGATCACTTGACAATTGCTTTGAAGCTAATTGTTTGTGTGAGACAGCTATTTTCGTTTTCCAAGAATATTTCAATGATTGAAATGGGAGTTTAGAACAAATAACCATGATTGGATATAACATAGTATGGGTAGTATTATGCTAATTTGTGCAAAATATTTCAAGTCCGGGAACCATGGTATGCATACCCGTATGCATACTAGTTGGTTATTGAAAGTCCAAGAACTAAGTATGCGTACTGGCGTGAGTTTCTAGTTTCGAAAATTCAATTGAGTTTTGTTAAGTATGCGTACCCGTTCGCATACTGGCAAACCCAAACTTGGCCCGGCTACTTAGGTATGCGTACCCGTTTGCATACTTGAGTAGGTTATGTTCCAAAATCGGTTTGTTCATGAACTAATACATTTATATAATAAGGAATGCAATCTTTTGCAAACCGTGGCTATAATGTTCACGAATTGATTCCAGTGAATCAAAATCAATTTTGCTTCAATTGTGTCTTATATACTTCTATGAGGATATAAACAATTGAACAACTCTAGAACTAGTTTCATTTGAGTCATTTGAACTAGTTATGGTCAAGATGAATAAAGTTTATATGAAAGTGTTCGTATGGCTAACTTCGGTTAACTATTGTTGAGCCAACAAGGTGTACATTGTTAGAGTACTGCTCGGTCGAACTCGCAATCATTCCTATCTCAAGCTTGTTTGTCAAGTTTAGTTGCCAAAACTATAAGTCTTGATTTCGAGTCTACTTATAGCTAAGTATCGGATTAGGATAGTAAATGTAGTTGAGCCTTCGACTCCACGGTGTTCATCGAATTAAGAAGAAGAACTACTCAAGGGAACTTATGGAATTTCATCAACAAAAGGTATGTGGAGACTTGAACTTATCTATCTCTCAAAATTCTATCTATTCTATCTCCTATTTTGAGACTAAAGTTGTATTGCTATATAGACTTCAATTATACACGTTTGCTATTTCGAGCCGAGTTTATCTCGCTTATCTATTTCTCGAAATATGTGTTGGTAAGCTTTCGATTTAGCCAAGTTCATCTTTACTCGTGACGAAAGTTATGTTGATTATTTCAATAACTTGAAAATCGCTTTGATGAAAATAGTTTGTGAATAACGACTATTTTAACATCCTCTTCAATGATTGAAATGAGAGTTTAGAACATGTAACCATCTTTATATATAAACATAGTGTGTTCTCACATTTATGTAAAAGTCCAAAACCGGGAACCCAAAGCATGCGTACCCGTACGCGTACTGGCGGTTGTTGGAAATCCAGGTAAGTATGTGTACCCATACGCATACTAGAGGAAAGTTCACGTCCGTGAATTTCTGCAGGAGTTTGAAAGTGAAAAACAAACTCAATCCGGTTACTTAAGTACGCGTACCCGTTTGCATACTTAAGTAGGTTACTTTCTAAAATCGGTTTGTTCATGAACTAAAACAATTATATAATAAGGAATGCAATCTTTTCAATCCGTGACTATAATGTTCATGAATCGATTCAAGTGAATCAAAACCGATTTTACTTTGATTGTGTCTTGTATACTTCTATAAAATCTAAGCAATTGAACAACTCTCTAACTAGTTCATTTGAGTCATTTGAACTAGTTATGGTAGAGATGAATAAGGTTGATATGAAAGTGCTCATATGGCTAACCATTGGTTAACTATTGTTGAACCAACTAAGTGTACACGTTTAGGTACGGTTACTCAAACCTAAATGAAGTTACATTTCATTTGTGTATAACAAGCTAAGTTCGATCTAACGGTTGAAAGATATTAGATTAAATCTAATCAGGTTTTCATATAACAGTGAATAATGATTTGTTACCAAGGTAACTTAAATTGCAAACCCTGATTTGAAGACTATATAAAGGAGAACTCTAGCAACTGAGAAACCTAATCCCCATGCCTCTTGTGTGATACTAGTTGTATAAGCTAGAGTCGATTCTCCTTTAACCTTAGGTTTTTCACGAAACCATGTAGGTTAACGACTTAAAGACTTCATTGGGATTGTGAAGCCAGACCCAACTATTTTCTCTGTAGTTACGTGATCTGATCTTGTTATTTCTATCGTGATTGAGTGCAATCGTAAGATTGGCTTGAGATTTATATCTCCGATAGGCAAGATAGAAAAGTAGTCACAAACACCTTCGTCTCATCGTTTGTGATTCCACAATATCTTGTTTCGTTAATCGATTAAGATTATTGTGAGGTGATTGATAATTCTAGGTTGTTCTTCATGAATATAAGTTCGGGTTATCAATTGGTTCATGTTCACCTTGATTTATCAAAAGACAGAAAAAAAACTCGTAGGTATATCTGTGGGAGACAGATTTATCTATTCAATATAGACTTTTCTGTGTGAGACAGATTTGTTTATCAAGTCTTCGAATTTGGCTATCATACATGCCATTATCCCAGATCTTCAGCATCATGTGACTACTTGCACGAAGTCTAAAGAAGCCTAGGTGTGACGGATCAGAGAATTTTTGCTTCCTGCGGGTCGGGTAAGGACCCGCTTGGAAAGCTCCAACTCTCGGATACGCCACTCAAGCAAAATTTTCGTTCACTAATAATCTTGCACACCATAGAAATCTCATTAGTCTCAAACTCATAATTCTATGAGCATATGTCTCATACCATAATAACTTATACGGCTAGTTGCCGATTCTAACAATTTATACGGCCAGTTGCCAAATTAACACGGGCTAATTGCCCAAAAATAACAGACGGCCAGTTGCCAAATTTAACACGGGCCAATTGCCCAAACATAACATACGGCCAATTGCCAAAATTAACACGGGCCAGTTGCCCAAAATAACAGACGGCTAGTTGCCAAAATTAACACGGGCCAATTGGCCAAAAATAAAAGACAGACAGTTGCCAAACTTAACACGGGCCAATTGGCCAAAAATAACAGACGGCCAGTTGCCAAAATTAACACGGGCCAGTTGCCCAAAAATAACAAACGGCAAGTTGTCAAAATTAAGGTAGTTCTGGTTACCAGCCATCATTGGCCAGTTGCCCATGATATATACTTGCCAAGGTTGCAATCATCTCTGAATAGATGGTATGGACCGCAAAGCAGTAACCAAGACTTTCAGATGATATGAACAACCTTGTAGAGTTGTGCTGAACCGCATAGCAGCTGACTACATACCCTCTCCATTGCTCGAAGGTATCAAGCACGACCGTAGTTCGTCGTTTAGTTTAGATAGCTAGTATGAACTGCCTAAGTTAGCAGCAACTATCCCTAACAATGAGTAGTACATGGCGCAGCAACAATTATCCCTAACTTCCACACTTCTAACAATGTTCTTTTGTCACATTTCCAACAGTATAATAATTGCTATTACGGAACATATAATTATCACTAGCAGAAATATGTAGAATGGCTCAAAACTAACAGAATATGTATATACATAAGGGCACACATCTGCAATTTAATCAGTTCCACTTATATTATACAGACTAATTGCTCAAAATCATTAAACTAGTTTCTACAAAGCCTTCTCAAAACGGAACCTTAATTGATATAATCTTTAAGTCATTAGAATCCTGGTTCCACATTAAAAACGAAATTAGGTTATAAATTTAGTTACGCCAACTAAAGATTAAACAACAAGAACAAAAACTAGAGTTCTCATCAAATGAAACAATTAGGTGCGGAACATCACCATTTTTGTAAAGGAATTATTAGGCAGCTGTTCCAATAATTTTCGCACAAAGTGAAACATAGTAAGATGTTTAAATCAACTACTAAGGTTAAGATGATATGCACCGATCAGCTAATGAACCGAACAAATCCAACCCAAAATGCAGGGAAGTAATAAAGGAGTCCAAAACAAAGATAATTGAAGTACCACACTACTAATGTTGCATTTTAGATCTTCAATACCCATTAATTTAGATGGCATTATCAGCTCCAAATACAATGAACAGTACATATTTCATTTAAGTAGAAACGAGTACTACTCGGACACTACCAGCATAATACTATTATTTTTGATCAGCCGAAAACTTAGTCTAAGTACGAAGAAGGTTAAACATGCTAATATTTGTCATTTCTTTACTGCCACAAACAGAAATCATTTCACAAGACTATAAGCCAACTGTAATAGCTTTTCTAGAAATCTCATAGTAGATGCTAAACGGCAGACGTCTTTACATTTCTACCACAACATCTCATCTCAAATATGTTCGGTATGAACCTAGCACCTCAAATCAAATAGGAAGTGTTAATAATGAGAGTGAGAGTACACAACAACAATTTCTAGTAGCGCAAGAATTTCTGCAGCCAATTAGATTTTTAGAAATCAAAACTCAACCAAACATTTTAGTTTCAAATCACACTCTAACCCAAAGGAGCCAGCTACGTGATAAGGAATGGACTTAATTTACTTGAGGCCAGCACATTAACTTGTAGCAAATCAGATGGAAGGATACATAATAATATAAACCTTCAATATATTATTTAACATGCTATATGCGTAAATGGAAGTGTTTGCCTATCTAAAAGCATAGCAAAATGATTTTGCAACCATGCCTAACTAAGAAGTATAGAAGGACTACAGCTCCAGCTAGATATTTTCTAAAGAAACTTGGGTCAAAGCCGGGAAGAAAAGTGCAATAACCAGAAAGATTACAACCACCTGAAAATGCACAGCAAAGATGCCAAACCAAACTTGAACAAAGCTGCTATCATTGACCAATCCATAAGTATTAATAGCGAATACGGACAAAGAAACTCCATATTAAAAGTAACGACTACTATGGTCATGTCTTTATTATGAGATTGGTAGGTATGCCAAGCATACGTATACGTATACAAAGACATGAAAATGAATCGAAATTAGTGGACTACGTTATAACCTTGGGAGCATACTGGCATCAAACAAATTCATCAAGTGGATATTTAATTAATTACACCAGTTAATGGACTATACTACCACCTGACATAGCTTTATATAGAAAAGCATATCCCCCCATAATAGTTAGACAGTACCTCAGTCATAATATTAACTAAATCTTTTTTATAAGCTCAAATATTAACATAGTTAATACAAATTAAAGAGATCATTATGAATACCCAATCTAAGCTAAGAAATACTTCTTACCCCCACCATATGACTTGATGTAGAGAAACTTTCATCACCGCTTCTTCCTTCAGTTGCTCTCCCATTTTCTGTTGGGATTTTTGACAAACACAATGTGAGTGTCTTGCTGTTGGCAGATAGGTTAGCTTATTGTGGTATTTTTAACCTCCGCAACTCTCATTCCCTACAAATCCATATTAATGAACAATCCAAGTCTTAATAGTTAACAAATACTACAAACCCTTTACATGCATAGCCATTGTCGTTCCTTGTATTTTGGCGTATCTCAAGCCTTATCACAAAATGGAAGATATCCCATGGTAGTAACCAACAGTAGACTAAAAACAACAATGAATTAGGGAATCAAATAAATAAGTATACACTGAAAATGAACACTAATACTGCTACCACTATTGCAACAGAAACCAAAGTTACGTCAAAATTTCCCATTTATTATATATTGTTCAAATCAATTTCAAACCATAAAAAGAGTAAGGTTCACCATTGATTAATGGTAACATATATTTGATAAAGTTCATGGATCTCAATGAAAAACTTCTTGGCAAAACTTCCATGGATTGTCCAAACTTTATTTCTACATTTATAACTATCATCAAAAATGACATATTCAAATATTCAAGCAGAATTCATGGATAAATCTTCTAGCCTCAAATCAAGGTTCATTTAGACATTTTACCGAACACAATATCAACTTCAAATATGAATCTAAAACCCAAGTTCATCAATCAAATGACAGATGAGATCAAAATAAATCAATTTACAGGAAATCAGTTTGTAATAGATGAAAAAGCAAACCCCTTCTTTGTAAGTAGCACCACCACCGTCGGCTGCTACAACAGATGCACAAACAGTCTTGAGCTTCCCTAATCATCTTCTTAAATTTAACCCTAACATTTGCAAAATCTGGTGATGTTGCTGATGACGAAGGGTCATAAACTTCTCAATTTCTACATACAATTTAATAAGTACTCGTGATGTTTAAGGTTAGGGGTCTCAGTAATGGAAATCAGTTCTCCCATTTCATGAGGAAGGAGCCGGATCTCTCTTCTCAGACTCTCTGTCTAAACTCTAAAATAGGCCAACTTCGTTTTCTCCGACCAAGGGTTTTTAACAAAGGCAGACTCTATACTTAGGCCCTAATGTTTATTATTGAGGCAGCCTAAAAATGTGAGAGACATTGTGTACTGGAGTTTTAGTATGAGAGGCACTCTACATGTAGAATCAGATTAATGCATTCCGTTAAACCCGAGAATTAAACTTTAGGGTCTTACACCGGGATATCTTAGAAACTGTATTTGAAGGGAATACCTCTGAAAAGGAAGCTAGGTTTCAAAACCTATGTTCTGATTGGGAAAACCTTCATATGGCAGATGAAGAGTCTTTTGATGAGTTTAATCACAAGTGTCTGGAATTATTAATGCATCGTTTGCATTGGGTAAGACTAATCCTGAAAAGAACATTGTGATGAAAATTCTCAGATCACTGCCATCTAGATACGATTCTAAGAAGCATGCCATCGTTGAAAGAAATAATCTCGCAACTCTTTTCCAGAAATACTCTGGTTGGGAAGTTAAAGATCTTTGATCATGAGCATACATCCAAATCCGGAAAGGATGTTGCTTTCAAAGCACAAAAGAACACTGAATTACTTGACAAAAGTAAAAGTGTTTGCATCTCTGAAGATGATTTTTCTGAGGCTGATTCATCAGATGAAGATCTTGAAAAGTCAGTCTCCTTGATCACAAGACAGTTAAGGGATCTTCTTTTGAAGAGAAGTAAACAGTTCTCCAGAGATAAACCCAGGTCCTCAGTTAAACCTCATAATCGTCTTCCTCCTAAAAATAGGGATAATGATGAAACTGATGATGAGGATATGCCTCAGTGCTTAAAGTGCAAAGGTTTTGGTCATTTTGCTAATGAGTGTCCAAATCATAAAAATACACTAGGAACAAAGGTCTAGCTGCAACTTTTGATGAAATGTCTGACAATTATAATTCTAATGAAGACGAAAAGTAAGTGTTGCACTTCTTTGTGAAAATATTGATTTTGATAATTGTAGCAATACATACATCAATCTTGATATTCTTTCAGAAGAAATCTCAACCGATCTGGAAGAAAAAATTGATCTACCTGTTTCTACTGGAAACTCTTTTTATGATTTTTCAGGTTCCACTATGTATCTAGCCGCGTACACATCTTGGGCGTCTGAATCATTTTCAAGGTTGACATGCTCTTATTTTTCTCTCAAAGGTCATGAACTTTCAAAGTGTTTCAAGTACAAACAAAAATTGAGATACGTCAACAAACTTCAACGGAGAACGAATCGATTAGAAAACATGCTAAAACTTGTTCAAAAATCATCAGAGGTATGTAAACGCATCTCTTATTCAAAGAAGTTAGTTTCTAAAGAAAAGAATAGATAATTAGAAAGAAATTTATGGTCTAAACACTATGAGAAACAGGGCTCGATGAATTCCTTTCGAAAAGGATATGGTGGACAAATTATTTTTCACCCCAACACAATTTAAATTGTATTGGTTAGTGCATCTTGTCTCATGTACCTGATCAAAAGTGACAAGATTTTGCATACCTCAGGCTTTAGGAAAAGAAAATTCTTTTAGATTTTTATTTTATTTTCTTTTTTCTTGTTTTTGCTCTGTGAGTATTGTAAAGTCTGGAATTTGTGCCTCTTTTCATATCTAATTGATGTTGGAAAGGACTTTCCAGTTTAATCAATAAAAGAGGGTTAAAATAGACAATTTTGCCTTTTTTAAGGTAAGAGTTGTGCATACGTGAATCCTTTAAGTGTATAAAGGTTTCGTAACACTACATTCATTTTTCCTTCTCTAAGAAACTCTTTTATCACAAGTTTGCTTGCAGAGCTTGTTCTGAGAAATTCCTCTCACAAACCCATATTGTTATGGAGACTCCAAGCATCATAACTTCTGATGGAAAAGATTTTAATATGATTATTAAGCCATCAATCATGAATGAAAAGTGAAAAGGAGAGGGTACCCAAAATATACCTCAAGTAATTATTTTTCCTTCATATAAATCCTTTCCCCGAAAGTGATTTTCTATGGACTGAGTCGAGACAATACAACAAATTGGTTCACACTTTGTGTGATCGTCTATGGATACGAGATCGAGACAATACAACAACAAAGTGAGTTTACTTGATACAAAGGTTCGGACTTAACCAAACTCAATAGGATTCACGTATCAAGTAAATAAGAATTAACGTTTGTGCAATTTACTTTAATTATAATAAAACAATTATAATACGGAAATATAAAGTAAATGACACAGCAAGATTTTGTTAACGAGGAAACCGCAAATGCAGAAAAACCCAGGATCCTAGTCCAGAATTGAATACTCTCAGGATTAATCCGTTATACAAAATAAACCAACTTCGTATATGATGTGTGTCGTAACCACAACAAATTAATTAATAATTTACTACCTAATTAACAAGTAATATAGGGCAATCAAGATCGATCCCACGAGGAGCAAGAGATTATTAGTTGTAAAATTGTCACAAAAGGGGGGTATTGGTTCAAGATTTTAAAAGAAAAGGAAAGTAAATAAAGCAATCAAAAGTGTAAGTTGAAATCAATAAGAGAAAATAGATCAAGGAATCCTTATTCGTTGCAAAACAATGATTAAAGTTATGTTCTTTTCCACTTTTTATTAGTCATAGATTATCACCAACCTTAGGTATGACAGCTAGATCAGTGCTAACCCCTAAATCCCTTGTGTCACCGGACACGGAAGTTCTCGACTACCGGATTCTATTTACCAAACCACCTAGTAGTAGATCACTCAAGATGTAATTTAGTTAAACGCATTAAGAATTATGAATTTATTAGGTTGATATTAGTAGTTAAACTCTTAGATCAAGGTCCACTTGCTAACGTTGTTTTCACACACAATTGCTCCCCGGAATCCCTCCGCAAGGTATTGTGTTTTCTACTTATGTAAATAGTCAAGAAACGATTACTTATCCCCTAACTTTCACTAGCTTTCGATCAATTAACAAATCAATTTAGTTGGCCACCCAAACGATCTATCAATCAAGCATAAACATTAATATTAGTAAAAACAATCGATAATCATATGAAAAACTTCAAGATATAATTGAAACAAAACTCAAATCATATATTAAGAACTAGGAATTCATCCTCAATCAATAAGAAAATTAGCTACTCATAGTTTGAAGTTCACACAATAATAATAATAATTAAGGAAGAAAGAAAAACTTATTGAAAAGATAATGGTTGCTCCTTCCTCCAATCCTTGTGCACTTTAACTCCTTCTCCAAAGTAGATGTATGTATAAAAGTTGTAGAGAACTCCTTTATTTATAGGCTTCAATACTCTCCATATCTTTATAGGAAAAGATTCCACATTCCATAAGAACACCACTTTCCCAATTTGAGCCATATTCCAATTTCTAGTCCAATTCTCCAAAACTTCCAAGTTTTCATCCAATTCCCAATTCTAAGTCTTCACACACATGAGAGAAGTCCACCCCAAAATTCTGCATTTTTGGTCACTGGAAAATTGGTTTTTTGGCCGGAAATAGGCCGGAATTCGTCACCGCCGGCAACATGAAAATTATGTCCCGTCGCCGGAATATTCCGTCAGTCCACCGTTAGGACTAACGGTCAAACAGGTCAAACTGTCAGTCTTCTGTTAGTTGACTAGGTCAAGGAGGGGAGAGTCAGCTAACCCAAGTCAGCTTCTTCGTCAGGGCTGAGTGGTCTTAATCGGCTGAGTCACTGAGCTGGATCGGGTTGAATCACCGGCTTCCGAGTTGACTCGCCAGAATCAAAATTCGGCCGACATCTGTTCAATTATAGGACTTTCCAGGCCAATTTCAGGCCATTATCTTCACCTGCGACACAATCCTAACATACATCTACATTCATTCAGACATACAACTCAACCCACTCTGCAGCAGGGTTCCAATTATTTCCCTGCAATGCCATTACTGATCTTCACCTGCAATTCCATTGCAAATTCAGTACCATCTTTTGCTCTTGAATCAGCTGCAGAAGCATTACTTCCTCCTTGATTCCCATCTCTTCATTCTTACTTAGAGAGCAGAAGCATCAGATCCTTAATAGCAACAACCATAAACTCATTTCAATTTCAGACCATAAACAACTTCTCTGTCTCTGAACCAAAAACCCATCTCAAATTGCAACTCGATCTTCACACCGGCAAAAGCAACACCACAACTCATTAACACCTTCTCATTCAAACTCAGAGAACACATCAAACCCATTCTTAGAATTTTATCAATTCCTTCAATCAGTACTACCAATTCAAGCAACAACAACTCCAATCTTCGAAACTATTTCTCGCTGCTACCTCTTACAGATTCAAATCACAACAGCTTCATCATCTTCCGATTTCGCCAAACCTTTAACTTCAATTTTCAGATCCCCTAATTCATCTTCATGAATTTCTGATTCAAACCCATTTTGTGATTCAACATCAACATCCATTCTCTCCCTGTTTCAATCCATCAAAACCCTCAGCTGCAACATCTTGTACCCATTCTCAATACCGATCTGGTCTGTCAGATTTAATAGCAGCGGCTGCTGCTTTATTTTCTCTTTCTACATCTCTTTCAGGTGCGAATAATTGAAGCGAATGAGAGGCTCTCGAGATGTAGGGTTAGGGCATAGTAGGTACTAACGGCCCACGCATCTATAAGGGCTACCCGATGATACTTACGCCCACTGATAACTGATAAGGGACACCCTAGATGGTAACCCCTTAACCATAGCTGGATGCTCTTTATAATTCTTCCAAAAGCAAGTTGTCCCGTAACATGTAGCTGGGCTCCAGATAGTGTTCTCCCCTGAAATGACAGATTTTCCCTTTTTGCTCAAATTTGGTGATTTCTTCTTCTTTTTCTCCGTGCGACTTCAGAGTACCTAATAACTCAAAAACATACGTAAAATACATAATTTACAAGAAAAATAGCAAAGAAAGCATAACTACTAGATAGTAAATTAGGTGTA
Organism: Papaver bracteatum; assembly: GCA_023529315.1. NCBI lineage: Eukaryota > Viridiplantae > Streptophyta > Magnoliopsida > Ranunculales > Papaveraceae > Papaver > Papaver bracteatum. The sequence goes on from JAJJWX010000641.1 coordinate 847,643, forward strand.
TTCTACACCTATCAGTATAGTTGAGACCAAACAACTAAACCTAATGTTCACCTAGTTTCGTCTGTATTCCCACACCTCCAACCTGTAAACAAGTCACGTACTTGGACCAATTCCTTTGGATCGTATTCCAAACATTAAAGGAACAACAAATCTGATTGGTATCAACTCTTTTCAACCAAGTGATATAAGTTGCGCAAAGGTTCTATTGTTTATCTTAACATAAACCCCTTTGCCAGGTTCCAAGATCTATCTTATGTTCAATCACCCAAAGGCAATCGTTAATATTAAGCCAATCAATACCTTTAATCACAAGGAAACGTATTGATGCCGATCTTCCTCAATTAATCAATCCAATCTACCACAAGGATAAACCGATTATTAATTGGATCCTCTTTTTCCAAAACAAGTATTGTGCACACCAAAGATTATAAAAACCAAGTCAGAAATCTTCAATATCTTCTTAGATCTTCAATAAACACCTGCACACAACTACTTGAATATCTTGTGATCAATCACACACATAACGGAGTATGTTAATAATGGATTATTACAAGATCGTCTTTAGATCTAACAACAATATAAAGATCCCTGTCGAAACCTTGAACTAGTTTGAGTGAATCTTATATCAGAAGAGAAGATTCTCAAGCATAAACAAACTAGGTGCAATCAAAGTTCAACCACCATTAGTCAATCAAATCAATACGAAAACTAAAGATAAACCACAATATCTAGTTTCCCACCAACGGGTCACGCTAGAGCTTCTAAATCCCAAAGAAGACTTTAAATTGAGCGGCCGTAATAGATTTCACATAATTATATCACTTTCCTCTCCGATAAGCGGCTTCACCAGTAACAAAGACAAAATAGGAAGTCTATGTTACGCAGGATTAGTTTTCTAGAAATGCAAACTCAAAGTATTTATAGACAGGGAAGTTTGGACACCAAGGAATTTCCAAAACCGAAAATATTCTCAAGATATTTTTCATTACTTCACCAAATTTGGTTTTCATAATTGCTGTGAATGCACTGTCCAAAAATACATGATCGAAATCTCCTTAGAAAATCTTTAATTAGCAAATGCACATTACTAATTCTTATTTTTCATATATAATTAAAAACCCTTAATTAAAAAGATTCTTAACTTATTTAAATTCGATCTTGGGATTTACTTCTTTCTTAGCCGTTAAGGAATATCTTTGAACAATATAGAATAAGCATTAATGCACCGTGTTCAAAGTGTGACAACATCTTACTCTTGCAAGTCCTTTTTCATACTTGCTCACTTGAAACCGATTTACCACGCTTCCAAACAAGTTTAGAATTGGTTCATCTGACTTTCAAGAACTATGTGATTGATTAAGTAACACTCAATCACAACTCATGGGTTTACGGTTCTACTAAAATAAGTTTCGGTTTTACCTCCATGTGACTACTGTGCATAGTTACACTAGCTTTCCAAAGATACGGCTGACTAGGTATTAGGATCGGTTCCCCACATATATTTGGTATCTAACTTGTATGCACTGCACATGTCCATAGGATCGGTTACCCCTTCCTAAAACGTGTTGCACATGTTCATAAGATCGGTTCCCCTTTCTTCCATAAACCTTGCTGCACCTCATACAAGAATCGGTTCCCCTTGTGATGCACTGTACCTCTTACTAGGATCGGTTACCCTTCTACCAGTAATAAGTTCAGATACTCACAACCCGATCATACCCCAAGTGATTACTTAAGATCGGTTTCACTAATAAAAGTCATACCAATATATAAGTCAGGCCTCATGTGAATAGTTTTACCAAGAACACAAACAAGTCATGAGTGGTTATACCAATCACACATATTGGTCGTTCATAAGATATGCAATAAAGAATAACCCCAATAACGCCTGGCGATTTCCTTTTCGGTTTACAACACATATCATGAACTTACTTCCTTAGAACACATGTAAACATTATTCCCTAGGATAAAATCCTCACCTCATACCCATACATAATCACAATAACATTCATACGATTATGTAGATGTCTTATGTACAAAGTTTAATGGTTAAGCAAGAAACTTCATATTGTATTCCTTAATATTATGTCTATATAGAGTGTTCATGCTTCGCAGTTTATGATTTCAATATGCACGACTTGAAAGATACGTTAGGTAACGAAACAGTTCAAGTCAAATATCATTAACCTCAAGTGGAAGGATGATGTTGTGGTTATAGCTCCGCTCATCTTCACTTCTTCAAGTCTTCGCAATACTTGTAATGTCTCACCCTAATACTTTGAATCTAACATATACGAAGTTGACTCTAGTACATTTAAATCAAGCGACTCTTAAATGAGTTTTGGTTCACTAAAATATGACAACCAAACTTGACATACCAACGCTTGGTGGGTTCAACCGAGCAATGCTCTAACAATCTCCCCCTTTGTCAATTTTAGTGAAAAAACTCTTACAATCATATGGATAAACAACTTACAAGAATTCATCACACATACGCTTGATTCCCGAATCCAGCATCACATAACCTGCATTCATTCAATCCATAAAATTCAGTAGCTGCATTATAATAACAAGGCTTATACTCCCCCTAAAGGTGAGATATGTAGATTTTCAATCCGCATGCCTTTGTTATCCCAATCATATGATATGTTACTCCCCCTTAGTCTGTGATTTTCCTCATTGGTTAGATAAACGTTTAAGCACTATTGTCCTCTTCCCTAGTGACACCAATCAACCATAAAATTGATACCAGCATCACTTGTTTACTCCATATATTTCTCTCCCTTTTTGTCACAAAAATGACAAAGAAACGAAAAAATAATGAACAACACGAAAAGGATCTTACAAATCTCAAGATAGACTTGCAACCGTTTAAGTCAAGCACGAGGGTTCCACATACCATTTTTGTTAACCAATATCAAAACCGAAACTACAAGTAATTACGTTTTGATATGTTATCATGGAAATAATTTCACGAAGCAATTTTCCCAACTAGTTTAGCAAACCAAAAATCAACTAAGCAAGTTAGTTCCTTTGCTAAACCGATTGTATAAATACAACCGCTTTATTCGATAAGACCAAAACAAAGATAAACTCCACTTTTCTCATCATGTCCTAATTATCCATATAACTTAGACCTTTAGATTTTAAACAAGCCAAATACTAGGTTAGTTAACTAGCATTTCCTTGTTTAGGATTTCGGCTAGACTTGAATAACCGAATCCTCCACTTTCATAAGTCTAACTAAGATCATAATTAACTTAGTTTATCTTATCCGGCATCGACACAATAAGAAGGAGGCAATCCACAAACCTGGATAAAATTCTGAAGAGCCAACTGATAAGAAGAACCTTTGATCGTTGAGAATAAACTGCCAATAATTGCTTTTTGCACCGAAGTTGTTTGACTCTGAGAAGCATGGAAGCAATAGGTGCGGGTGTCAGCCATGGTGTAGACGCCAAGGACAACATCCTTGATAGGCATGGTATCTAATCGCTGCTGTAAAGGACCAAAACCAGCACCATCTCCAGTAATTAGTATCCTCAAGTACTTAAGGAGATGGTCATCAAAAAGATCAGCGGCTGGTTGCAGAGCTGTAAGATTGGTAGTTCGCATTGCAAAATATAGTCGTGACACCCCAGTACAATTACGAAGTAATAACATCTCACTTTGAGGGTCCTTGAGTTTTTTGATTGCAGACATTAATTGAACAGTCTTATTCACCCTATTTAACATCATATCACTAATAAAGTTCAAATCCAAACTCACAAGACCACCCAAGAGTTTAACGCCATTAGAGGGTCTACCAATATCAGGGGGAAAAACACCATAGACTGTGCTTCTGGGATCAGGAGAAGGCCAAAAGACTTCCCTTTTCTTAACATTCAGGTGTAAACCCCTACCTGGACCTTCAGTTTTAATTATGCTCAAGGCCTTGGCTATCTCCAATGTATCACCAATAATAGTACCATCATCAAGGTACCAAGCGTGTAAATCGAGTTTGCATTGAGAAGCGATAGACTTCACTAGAGGGTGAAGTGTCAACGCAAACAACAAGGGGCCAAGGGGGTCACCTTGCTGAACTCTAAGTGCAGAAGACAAAATATACTGGTTATAATAGAGTTTAGCAGGTCTCGAGTAACAAAATTCTACCCAGCGAGAAATACCTGGACAATGAAGACGAACTTCCTTGATGAGTTAAGATCTACTCACCATGTTGAAAGCATTAGAAAATTCAATGAGCATCATTGACATTTCGTCTGAGTGACCTTTCATCTTAGTAAGTAGTTTACAGCATGTAAAATACTCTCCCCTCCAGAAGGCACACCAACTCCGAATTGATAATCTCCCAAATACGAAGTCATGTCCTTTCCAACAGAGAAAGCATCCACTTTAGAGACCAATCTTCGCCAAACCGTTCTAACAGCAACGGGCCTAATACCACCTCCAGGTTTAAGTAGCGGAGTTAGGGGTGCACTGTCAATGAAATCGCCTAAACTCCGGGACATTTTCCAGCCAACCAAAGATTGACAACCCCTGTGATCGAAGCAAGTAAATTATCCGCAACTGCAGCTGCATCCCCAATCATCACATCAACCAAATGTTGTGCACGAAGTTCATCCCAGCCAAACGATGTCCCTTTTGGGAAGCTCTTGATAGCACCCAATACAGCCTGAGATTCCACTGTTACCGAGTCATCCAAAATATCATCACTTGGAAAATCCAGAAGGGGCGCATGTGGGTGTTTATCCAACAAATCTTGGTACGTAGACTCATTACATGGAGCCACTCCAGATGAAGAAAGTACCCTGATTGCGGCAGCAAAGTGACCACAACTAATCTTCTTCTAGAAAGCCAACAGATTGGCAGCTCCCTGCTTCTTAGAATCTGACTTCTTAACCCCAGTATGCACGGGTTGCTGAAGTAATTTGTTCGCCAATATAAAACACCCATTCGGCTCTTTCCAAACTGAAAGTGCATTGATGATAGTCGCGACTTGTAACCTCTTCTGATTCCCTGATTTTTCTTCTGATGAGCTTTTCGGTTTAAACAGGGTCAGCGTACAAATGGAAAGGAGGATAAGTTACAGCCAAGATGAAAGTTTATTTGGGCTAACAATTACTCTGTCTAGATAGATTTTCAATTCCCTTGAGAATGCTAGCCTGCACTTATGCGGAATACTAGTAACAGTTGTAAACTGTCTTTGAAATATGGCGTTAAGCATGTCAGTCGAAAGAACCCCTAAAACATCAGCAGCATTGTCCGTAGAACATCATTGTTGTTAGAACCCAAGTTATCAGTACTAACCTCAGCTGGTTTTGGAAAACCGTGTAGGAGAAAAGCAGCACATGTGCCTGGTCCAGAAATGACCTCCCTATGCACAGTACCTTCCCGTACCTTGCAAGGCTTCTATGAAGCATGCAATTGCATGCAACTACAACACATCCACATTCGAAGATGATTAAGAGCTTTCTCCCATGCATGATGAATGTGCAAGTTATTAGCGATCAGATCTCTGCAAAAAACTTTGCCGTCTTCAGAAAATAAGTGCATGTCCATTAAATGTTTCAAGAATGAGCCCTTGGCATAACCTCTGCCGTTTACACCATCACGACAGCTCTGAAAAGAATTCAGAGGGCAATGGCACAAGCCATCATCTGGAACTAAGTCCGTGGATGAGGAAGATCTCAAAGGCTCCATGGAAGAAGGAGTTGCAGGAAGCAGGGGGTTGGAAGACGCCCTAGTGATTCTAACCATGGAAACCAAAGATAAACCCTAAAAGAAGCGATTGAAACCCTAAAAGAAAACCCAAAAAATAGTGACCAAAGGAAAGGGAAAAAGCTATAAAATAAAGGAAAAAAATCCCAAAACTAAGAAACCGTGGTAGAAAAATCAAAAAGACATAAAAATTGCAAGGAAATCTCGAAGAACTCATGGTATATACGGCAATTGAAACTGGCTTTCAGTCACTAGGAAAAGTCGCCAGAGAGAACCATGAGAGAGAGAAAATTCAAATCGATTTTGTTACCTCAATTTCGCATCCAACTTCTCCAAATATGATCGCATCGTTTTCTTCTTCCGGGAGAATCGATATCGAAATACCATTATGTTGTCATTCTCATGCCAAAAACAAAAAAATAACAATAACCAAACTTTACCATAGAAAGGTTGAAAATCGTGAAAAAGCGGGGGTCTAACAACCTCACCCAATATTTCGATTAGAAATCTGTATGGACAACTCCGAGTTGTTTTCTAGAGAATCAACTAGACTCAATCAATAGAAAATACTCAAGGAGTTATTATCTCAACCGATATCCAAGTTTCTAGCGGGAGAATCAACTAGACTCAATCAATAGACCAATATCCAAGTGTCAATCGATTTAAATCAACAACCAATAAGGTCGGATATTCTAATCGACTGAACAACGCACAACCTGTATTATTTCAATTATATAACAAAATATAATGCAGAAAAGAAATAACAAAGACACCAGAATTTTGTTAACGAGGAAACCGCAAATGCAGAAAAACCCCGGGACCTAGTCCATATTAAACATATACTATATTAAGCCACTACAGACACTAGCCTACTCCAAATTAACTTCCGTCTGGACTGTAGTTGAACCCCAATCAATCTCACACTGATCCAAGATACAGTTATGCTCCTACGCCTATGATCCCATTAGGATACTGCGCACTTGATTCCCTTAGTTGATCTCACCCACAACCAAGAGTTGCTACGACCCAAAGTCGAAGACTTAAGCAAACAAATCTGTCTCACACAGAAAAGTCTACAAGATAGATAAATTCGTCTCCCACGAATAAACCTATGAGTTTTGTTCAGTCTTTTGATAAATCAAGGTGAACAGGAACCAATCAATAAAACTAGACTTATATTCCCGAAGATCAACTTAGTTTTATCAATCACCTCACAATTGTCTTAATTGACATAGCGAAAAAATATATTGTGGAATCACAAACGATGAGATGAAGATGTTTGTGATTACTTTTATATCTTGCCTATCGGAGATAGAAATCTCAAGCCAATTATTACAATTGTACTTGTACGATAGAAACAACAAGATCAGATCACACAATTATAAGAAAAGTAGTATCGGTCTGGCTTCACAATCCCAATGAAGTCTTTAAGTCGTTAACCTGGTTTTAGAAGAAGAAAACCAAAGGTTAAAGGAGAATCGACTCTAGATTAGCAAACTAGTATCACACAGAATGTGTGGGAATTAGGTTTCCCAGTTGCTAGAGTTTTCCCTTATATAGTCTTTCAAATCAGGGTTTGCAATCAATGTTAGCTTAGTAACAAAGAATTTAATATTCACCGTTAGATGAAAACCTGATTAGATACAAGCTAATATCTCTCAATTGTTAGGTCAAAAACTTAGATTGCCATACACACATGTACTTGATGATTTTGGGTTTGTGTAACCGTACCCAAACGTGTACAATAGTTGGTTCAATATTAGTCAACCAAATGGTTAGCCAAATGATAACTTTCATATCAACCATATTCTTCTTCACCATAACTAGTCCAAATGACTCAAATGAACTAGTTAGAGAGTTGTTCAATTGCTATGAGACCTTATGTACTACACAAGACACAATTGAAGCAAAAACGATGTGATTCACTTGAATCAATTCATGAACTATAAATCCACGGTTTGCAATAACATACCTTAGATAATTTAAATAAGTTCACGAACATCATTTTTAGACATAACCACTCAAGTTCGCGGACTGGGTTCGCGGACTTAAGTAACCGGTTGGAGTTCACAAACCAGCACAAAATCTCGGGTTCGAGAACTTCCGTCAGTTTGAGGATTGAGTTCACGGACTGAACCCGATCTACAACTCCAGCTGAAATTCTCGGGTTCGAGAACTACGCACGTTCGCGGACTGCGTTCGCGGACTGGGTTGACTGCTCAAGTTCCGGTTTTCACTTGATCAATAAAGTTCGCAAACTTCGGTTCAAGTGCTAAGGACTTATATATATATGTGTGTTGCCACAACAATATTTATATCCCCCAGTGGTTATATTGTCTAAACTCTCATTTCAATCATTGAAACATTCTCAGAGGACGTCATATAGTTGTTATTCACAAACTAGTTTTCGTCAGAGCAATTTCCAAAGTAATTGAAACATAACATGACTTTCGTCACTAGGCAAAGATGAACTTGGATAAAGCGAAAGCTTTACCAACACACATTTAAAGAAATAGATAAGCGAGATATACTCAGCTCGAAATGTCACATGTGTATATCTTTAGTCTATATAGTAAAATGACTTTTGTCTCAAGATAGGAGATAGAGTAGATAAAGTTTTGAGTGATAGATAAGTTCAAGTCTCCACATACCTTTTGTTCGATGAAGATGCACTGGTTCCTTGAGTAGTCCTTCGTCTTGTATAATGATTTCCATGGAGTTCTTGAGCTCAACTACACTTTCTATCCTAGTCAGAGACCTTAGCTATAGTAGACTATAAATCAAGACTATATAGTTTTGATCATTAACATTGACAAACATGCTTGATATAGAAACGCATTCGAGTTCGACCGAGCAATGCTCTAACAAATAGGTTTTAACAATTGCAAGCAAAAGTTGAAAACCGTCGAAACACATATGCTTTTATGCTAAACCAAAACCAATTCAACATATTGTGACTTTTTCACATATTGTTTCTACAGGAACCCCTCATGATCCTTTGATAAAGCCTACCAACATGGGCTAGAACTTAATCATGTTAAGTCAAAAAGTCACCCAAACCATAAGGGTTCACAACATATTATGAGATCGAATATCAAGGTAGTAAAACCAAAATCAAACATCTCATACACATACATAGCAAATAAATAAGGCATTAAAGTACCGTCTATGTAAATAAAAAACTATCACAAGAAAAATTATAAATCAAATAACTTTATTCAATAGACTTAAACAATCAATGAAAGCAATCAAAAAATGATGTCTATTTTTCTAATACAACTCTGTCCTTCATATCAACACCACATGAAGGTAGGTTTCTATTTTCATTTTTCAGCTTGTGAATTTCATCAAGTATAAAACCTTGTTGCTTAACCAGAACCTCTTGCAGGTGAGAAGTTTTCGTGAAGGATTCTGCAAGAGCATGTAGTTCTGTCTTTGATTGAACACAAAGGAGTGACAATGCTTCAATACACTGATCTTTCTTTAGCGTATTCTCTCTTTCCTTCTTGCTAAGCCAATCTCCCTTTTTGATTTTACCCCTAATCTCAAGAGAATCCCCTGACTTATTCTTAGGATGATCATTATGATCTATCATCTTTTCATACAAAGATGTTTGATCCTGACTCATGGTTCGGACAAGGAAATATCACAAAACAAAAGGATCTCTTTATATTTCTCATATTTCCGAAAATATAATATATCTACATATACGAATATATCAAATATTTTCAATTACTAGATTTTATTTCCATAATCTACGCAAAAGGTGCCTTGATTTCTTCTTCCCCACTTGAATATGGCACACATGGTGAGGAAAGAATTATAATACCGATTAGGTGGTATTAGTATGAGATTTTCTCTCATTATGGAAATTTGAACAACCCGAGTGTTCTTGATCTAGAATCATATGAGAAATTCTCCTTTTATTACCTCAAACTATCGAAGTATCTTGACTTTGGTTGTCTACGCAACTCTTAGCAGTTTTGTTCTTGAGACAATTTTTGAATCTTATCATATCCTGTCACAATCCGTTTTTTTGAAATATGCTTCCGCTAGAAACCGACTTTTTCAGAAATGAGTACAATCATTTTCGGGATGTATTTCTTTTAGTAAATTTAAAGTTTAAGTAAAATAATAAGCTTTCGAATCGTAAACGGACTAAATTAACCGAGTGCCAATAGCTAGATATATATTGGGTGCCACTAACTGTCTCTCTTGCCAAAACAAAATGTAGGCTATGCGACAAATACGTTTCTAGTTTTAAGAATAAAAAGGGTGTCTTGGTCAAACCAACCTTGTTAGTGCTTATATTTTGACATTTAGGGTTTATTATAAGAAACTCACGTTTTGTATATGTAACCAAAAGAAAGGGTATCTCTTTAAGGTTTCTCGTTCTCCCTTTCTATAACAACAGCCGATGACTCTTTTCCTTCCGTTTAGTCATCGTTCTCTTTTGAACACTAAACCTAATGCAGCTGTAAACAATCATCTTTCTTCGTCGCTACCTAAACCGCTCAAAAATCAAGATGTTTGGTTTCTAGCCAATGATGTATATGTGGAGCTTAATCAGGATTTCGTTTATGTCTTTGCAAATCAACGCCGTTGTTCTGGATTTAAACGATTGAGGTAGGGATTTCTACGTAATACTAAAAAACCAAACTATTTTGGCATAATTTTTGTTTGCATCATCCTCATCTTTTGATGTGTAGGATTTCGGATTTCCACTTAATACAAAGGAAAAATCTATTATTTGCATTAGATTGATATGTGTTTGAGATGTATGATATGATATGAATTATTATTATGTTGTGTTCTTATGGGAGCGAGTTTTGAAACGTCTATTGTGATGCTGCTTACAAGCAAAGGTTTTGATTTAACTCCATACTGCAAGGTCTTGAGTTTAAAAGAATGAAGTTTGGTTTGGAAGATGGTTTTCTTATGTACGTAAGTTAGTGCATGGTCTTGTTTCTACTTAACCTATCTACGTGTTTGTTCTCTGGTTGCATAACAGTCGAATATTTGTAAAATATTGACTAATTTTGTAATGACCAATTGTCTCTTCTAACTAATTAACTAAGTTACATCAAATTTTAAAAAGTAGTTTCTAAAACACTAAAGAAATGTCATTGCTAATGTTGTCACCTAGTTAATGCTTGATGGGTCTGTTCCCATGCGTAAAATCAAATAAATAAATTATTAATTTAAGTAAAGATGGAAATTACTAAGTTACAGATTGGAAAACTCGTATATAACCTATAAATACATTTTTGGTTAACATTAACGATGCAGTTAATAATTGATCTTTGAGAAAGGTAAAGCCTTGAAAATATTACTGTCAAAACTTGTACACTTTGTTGGTAAGTAAAATATTTAAATAAGAAAAATTAATGATAGTCTTTGGTCCGAAAAATATAAGTCGGTCGATGGTTATAGCAAAATTGGGTAATCTACTTGTTAAGAGGTCAGGGCCTCGACTATTCAAATAGTTCGTGTGCACCAGTGGACAGTAGATGATGTTAGAGCCAAGAGATCAGGGCCACAATAGAAAGAAATACCTTGTGAGCACTGGTGGGCATTAGATGTTGATTATGATTTAGGCTGCGGTCCATGGATAATGATTTGGGGTTGTCTAAAATATTGATTATGATTTGGGATGCGGTCCATGGATAAAGATTGGGGTTGTCGAGTTTGCCGAGTTCAGGGCCACAACTATTCAAATAGTGTGTGTCGATGTGGGAAATTATGGGGTTGTCAGTGTAAAGTATTTAAGAATTTGTTGAAAAAGTCTAGTTAAGAAAATGAATTAAGAAACATCTAAAATAAATAGTTACGAAGTTTGGGACATACTTAAAGAAATTACTAGTGATATTTGGTTGAAGAAAAATTATTAATAAAAATGTTCTAAAATAATTTAAAAGGCTAATTATTTAAAGTGAAGTGTGTTTGAGTAAAAGTGAGATAAAAATCAATAATTCTCAAAATAATTATAATTACTTATTTATTATTTTGATGCATCGTTTGGTTTGTTTTTCCGCTGCACTATATTATTTTGGAAATTCTCTACTGGGCTGTGGTTGCTCACCCATTTTTTCCCTCTCTCCCTATAGAGTATACAGGGAAACTAGTTGACGAAAAGAAATTATAATTTATCACGGGGAATTGGGAGTTTGTATTTTAGTATCTTTAAATTTTGCTTTACTTGATTTGTTTATTATGGATTGTAACCATTTAATGTGTTTTGTAAATTATTTATTTTTTTATTTATTGTAATTTCTTTTCGTAGTTCTCAGTTGTTCTTATTTTTAAAAGGAAAATCTGGACCTACGATAGTCGTATTCCGGGATTTTGGTCTAGGTTCTGGCCCCAGAATTTGCGGGGTGTGACAAGTTGGTATAAGAGCATGGTTCCGATTTACTCGGGCTGTGAATATGGTCTTACCATTTTCATTTGTTTTCTGAAATTTGAATTTTGTTGTACGAAGTGTCAGTTTTGTTTTTGATTGACCGGATGATTTACGAGATTTTCTCGATGTTTTCAAAGTCTTGAATAATCTTTTCTTATTGTTTTAATTTGGGAATGGGTAAATGAATAAAACTCTTAAAATAAATAAAAATGTATATATATATATATTTGTTGATTAAAATTTTGGAAACTGCTTTGAAGTCTGTTAAAATGACTTCGAGGACGAAATCTTTTTTTTAAGTTGGTAAGAATATCACAATCCGTTTTTTTTGAAATGTGCTTCCGCTAGAAACCGACTTTTTCAGAGATGAGTACAATCATTTTCGGGATGTATTTCTTTTAGTAAATTTAAAGTTTAACTAAAATAATAAGCTTTCGGATCGTAAACGGACTAAATTAACCGAGTGCCAATATCTAGATATATATTGGGTGCCACTAACTGTCTCTCTTGCCAATACAAAATTTAGGCTATGCGACAAATACGTATTTAGTTTTAAGAATAAAAAGGGTGTCTTGGTCAAACCAACCTTGTTAGTGCTTATATTTTGACATTTAGGGTTTATTATAAGAAACTCACTTTTTGTATATGTAACCAAAAGAAAGGATATCTCTTTAAGGTTTTGTTTGTACCCAAAATCACTTTTGGGCACGAAACACAAAGAATGGATAGTTTTGGTGTGTTTTTAGGGTTGGAGGCAAATTGGAGAATGAACCAAAGCGACACAGATTTTTACGTGGTTCGGCATGGTTGCCTACGTCCACGGGTGAATCCCTTTGGGGAGTACTTTTTCATTGATAATTGTATTACATTCTGTTTTCTCTCCTATTCGCTACCCCCTTCCTGGTTTCTCCTCCCCCTATTTATACAGTTCCATATCTAAATGTAAACATAAATTACATTAACTGCCCATTTATGCTCCCATAATGAATTCTAAACGAAACTGCCCATTTATGCTCCCACCATGAATTCTGTATGAAACAGCTGATTTAAGTCTTCATCATCAATTCTGTGTGTAACTGTTGGGATTAATGCTGCATGTATGAAACTGCTACATTTAGTGCTGCATGGTTAAATCTTCGGAATTAATGATGCATGCTTTCATGGTGATTTATGTATGAAACATCACATTTATGCTTCATGATAAATTTTGCATGATAGCAAGCTGGACTGGCGGCTGGCAGTTTGGATGGATGCTGGTTGGCAGTATAATTGGCTAGCAGGCTGGATGGAGGCTAGCTGGCAGCATGGTTGAATGGAAAACTGGATGGAGGTCGGCTGGCAGCATGATTAGCGGCGTTGCTGGCTACAAGACTGAAAATTGGCTAGGGATGTGACTGTCTTTGATAGTTGACTGACGGTTGAATTTGGCCATTGACTGGCCGTTGACTTTGACCATTGACCTTGACCGGATGTTGACTTTGACGGTTGACCGATTTTGACTATTGACTGATTTTGACCATTGACCGGTCTGTGCAGACTGGTGGGCTGCCTTGGTTGACTGGTTAGCGGGCTTGGATGAGGACCAAAAGATGATTCAAGTATCAATTTGGCCCATTAAGTGGTATTTTTACTTATGGTACAAACAGGTTTCTCGTTCTCCCTTTCTATAACAACAACCAATGACTATTTTCCTTCCGTTTAGTCATCGTTCTCTTTTGAACACTAAACCTAACGCAGCTGTAAACAATCATCTTTCTTCGTCGCTACCTAAACCTCTCAAAAATCAAGATGTTTGGTTTCTAGCCAATGATGTATATGTGGAGCTTAATCAGGATTTCGTTTATGTCTTTGCAAATCAACGCCGTTGTTCTGGATTTAAACGATTGAGGTAGGGATTTCTACGTAACACTAAAAAACTAAACTATTTTGGCATAATTTTTGTTTGCATCATCCTCATCTTTTGATGTGTAGGATTTCGGATTTCCACTTAATACAAAGGAAAAATCTATTATTTGCATTAGATTGATATGTGTTTGAGATGTATGATATGATATGAATTATTATTATGTTGTGTTCTTATGGGAGCGAGTTTTGAAATGTCTATTGTGATGCTGCTTACAAGCAAAGGTTTTGATTCAACTCCGTACTGCAAGGTCTTGAGTTTAAAAGAATGAAGTTTGGTTTGGAAGATGGTTTTCTTATGTACGTAAGTTAGTGCATGGTCTTATTTCTACTTAACCTATCTACGTGTTTGTTCTCTGGTTGCATAACAGTCGAATATTTGTAAAATATTGACTAATTTTGTAATGACCAATTGTCTCTTCTAACTAATTAACTAAGTTACATCAAATTTTAAAAAGTAGTTTCTAAAACACTAAAGAAATGTCATTGCTAATGTTGTCACCTAGTTAATGCTTGTTGGGTCTGTTCCCATGCGTAAAATCAAATAAATAAATTATTAATTTAAGTAAAGATGGAAATTACTAAGTTACAGATTGGAAAACTCGTATATAACCTATAAATACATTTTTGGTTAACATTAACGATGCAGTTAATAATTGATCTTTGAGAAAGGTAAAGCCTTGAAAATATTACTGTCAAAACTTGTACACGTTGTTGGTAAGTAAAATATTTAAATAAGAAAAATTAATGATAGTCTTTGGTCCGAAAAATATAAGTCGTCCGATGGTTATAGCGAAACTGGGTGATCTACTTGTTAAGAGGTCAGGGCCTCGACTATTCAAATAGTTAGTGTGCACCAGTGGACAGTAGATGATGTTAGAGCCAAGAGATCAGGGCCATAATAGAAAAAAAATACCTTGTGAGCATCGGTGGGCATTAGATGTTGATTATGATTTGGGATGCGGTCCATGGATAATGATTTGGGGTTCTCTAAAATGTTGATTATGATTTGGGCTGCGATCCATGGATAAAGATTTGGGTTGTCGAGTTTTCCGAGTTCAGGGCCACAACTATTCAAATAGTGTGTGTCGCGGTGGGAAATTATGGGGTTGTCAGTGTAAAGTATTTAAGAATTTGTTGGAAAAGTCTAGTTAAGACAATGAATTGAGAAACATCTAAAATAAATAGTTACGAAGTTTGGGACATACTTAAAGAAATTACTAGTGATACTTGGTTGAAGAAAAATTATTAATAAAAATGTTCTAAAATAATTTAAAAGGCTAATTATTTAAAGTGAAGTGTGTTTGAGTAAAAGTGAGATAAAAATCAATAATTCGTAAAATGATTATAATTACTTATTTATTCTTTTGATGCATCGTTTGGTTTGTTTTTCCGCTGCACTATATTATTTTTGGAAATTCTCTACTGGGATGTGGTTGCTCACCCTTTTTTTCCCTCTCTCCCTATAGAGTATACAGAGAAACTAGCTGATGAAAAGAAATTATAATTTATCACGGGAAAATGGGAGTTTGTATTTTAGTATCTTTAAATTTTGCTTTACTTGATTTGTTTATTATGGATTGTAACCATTTAAGGTGTTTTGTAAATTATTTATTTTTTTATTTATTGTAATTTCTTTTCGTAGTTCTCAGTTGTTCTTATTTTTAAAAGGAAAATCTGGACCTACGATAGTCGCATTCGGGATTTTGGGCTAGGTTCTAGCCCCAGAATTCGCGGGGTGTGACATATCCTTCCCTTTACCATTAGGTGATTTAATAACATCGAAAGACATGTCCATTCTTAAAATGGGTAAATCACTAATGGAGGAGGAAGAAATAAGATACACAACTAATGCAATATTAATTGTTTCCTCTTCTTCAGAATCGTATGAATCAAAGGTCTCATCATGAGTTACAGCCAATGCCTTACTTCCTGTGTATTTTTTACGATTGGGACAGTCTTTAGCAATATGACCAAACCCTTTACACTTGAGCAGCTGATATTCATCATCTTCTTCATATTCCTTTTTGACATGAACTCGATCATGTTGTCGAGAAGATTGGTGAGTATCCTTTATGAATCTCTTATTTCTTGACCTTAAGAGATCTTAAAACTGTCTAGTAATCAAAGATAATGATTCTTCAATTTCATCATCAGGGTTTCCTGCAATCTGTTCATCAGAATCATCCAACTGTTTATTCCTTTCCAGTGGAACTTTAGGAATTTTTTCAGCTTTAAAAGCAATTCCTTTATCTTGAATAGACTGTGATTCATGATCAAAGATCTTTAACTTTCCAACGAGTGTGCTTCGTGAGAGAGTATAGAGATCATTTGCTTCTATGATTGCATGCTTCTTAGAATCGTATCTTGGAGGCAACAATCTGAGAATTTTGCACACTATATCTTTTTCAGAAATAGTATTTCCTCAAGAGAAAGATGCATTAATTATCTCAGAGAGTTTAAGATGAAAATCTTCAAAAGTGTCGTTGTCATCCATTCGAAGGTTTTCCCAATCAGACGTAATAGTTTGAAGTCTAGCTTCTTTCTCTGATGTGTTTCCTTCAAACACGATTTGAAGATTATCCCAAGCTTCTTTCAAAGTTTGACATGTTGATACATGATGTTGTAGATCACGGCTTACAACATGTTTTATAGCATTCAAAACATCTGAATTCTGCTTAGATATTGCCTTTTCTTCGTTCGAAAAATATACTAGGCGTTTAATCTCAGTATCTGAATTTTATATCTTTGGAAGAATATAACCATCGACGACTAATAGCCAAGTATTAAAGTCTCGTGATTGAAGAAAATATCGCATAACAGATTTCCACCATAGATAGTTTGTTCCATCAAATCTTGGCGGTACGTTAATTGAAGTCGATTCGTGAGAACTCGAGTTCATTCTTATAGGATGGATTGCACATTAGATATTTTCGTGTTTTCCCGCTCTGATACCAATTGAAAAGGCGAGGGTACTCCAAATATACCTCAAGCTATTAATTTTCCTTCCTATAAGTCCTTTCAGTGATTGTCTATGGACTGAGTCGAGACAATACAACAAATCGGTTCACACTTTGTGTGATCGTCTATGGATACGAGATCGAGACAATACAACAACAAAGTGTGTTTACTTGATACAAAGGTTCGGACTTAACCAAACTCAATAGGATTCACGTATCAAGTAAATAGCAATTAACGTTTGTGCAATTTATTTTAATTATAATAAAAGAATTATAATGCGGAAATATAAAGTAAATGACACAAAAATATTTTGTTAATGAGGAAACCGCAAATGCAGAAAAACCCCGGGACCTAGTCCATAATTGAATACTCTCAGGATTAAGCCGCTATACAAAATAAACCAACTTCGTATAGTTGAGACCAAGCAACTAAACCTATAGTTCACCTAGTTCCGTCTGTATTCCCACGCCTCCAACCTTTAAACAAGTCACGTACTTGGACCAATGCCTTTGGATCGTATTCCAAACAGTAAAGGAACAACAAATCTGTTTGGTATCAACTCTCTTCAACCAAGTGATATGAGTTACACAAAGGTTCCCTTTTTATCTTAATATAAACTCCTTTGCCAGGTTCCAAGATCTATCTTATGTTCACTCACCCAAAGGAAATCGTTAAGATTAAGCCAATCAATACCTTTAATCACAAGGAAACGTATTGATGCCGATCTTATCAATTAATCAATCCAATCTACCACAAGGTAAACCCATTATTAATTGGATCCTCTTTTTCCCAAACAATTATTGTGCACACCAAAGATTATAAAAACCAAGTCATAAATCTTCAATATCTTCTTTGTTTTCAAATCTTCTTAGATCTTCAATAAACACCTGCACACAACTACTTGAATCTCTTGTGATCAATCACACACAGAACGGACTCTGTTAACAATAGATTATCACAAGATCGTCTTTAGATCTAATAACAGTATAAAGATCCATGTCGAAACCTTGAACTAGTTTGAGTGAATCTTATATCAGAAGAGAATATTCTCAAGCATAAACAAACTAGGTGCAATCAAAGTTCAACCACTGTTAGTCAATCAAATCAATACGAAAACTAAAGATAAACCGCAATATCTAGTTTCCCACCAACGGGTCGCGCTAGAGCTTCTCAATCCCAAAGAAGATTTTATTGAGCGGCCGTAAGAGATTTCACCTAATTATATTACTCTCCTCTCCGATAGGTGGCTTCACCAGTAACAAAGACAAAAGAGGAAGTCTATGTTACGCAAGATTAGTTTGCTAGAAATGCAAACTCAAAGTATTTATAGACAAGGAAGTTTGGACACCAAGGAATTTCCAAAACCGAAAATATTCTCAAGATATTTTTCATTACTCCACCAAATTCGGTTATCATAATTCCTGTGAATGCACTGTCCAAAAATACATGATCGAAATCTCTTTAGAAAATCTTTAATTAGCAAATGCACATTACTAATTCTTATTTTTCATATATAATTAAAAACCCTTAATTAAAAAGATTCTTAACTTATTTAAATTCGATCTTGGGATTCCTTCTTAGCCGTTAAGGAATATCTTTGAACAATATAGAATAAGCGTTAATGCACCGTGTTCAAAGTGTGTCGACATCTTACTCTTGCAAGTCTTTTTTCATACTTTCTCACTTGAAACCGATTTACCACGCTTCCAAACAAGTTTAGAATTCGTTCATCTGACTTTCAAGAACTATGTGATTGATTAAGTAACACTCAATCACAACTCATGGGTTTACGGTTCTACCAAAACAAGTTTCGGTTCTACCTCCATGTGAGTAATGTGCATAGTTACACTAGCTTACCAAAGATACGACTGACTAGGTACTAGGATCGGTTCCCCATATATATTTGGTATCTAACTTGTATACACTGCACATGTCCATAGGATCGGTTCCCCCTTCCCAAAAACGTGTTGCACATGTTCATAGGATCGGTTCCCATTTCTTCCATAAACCTTGTTGCACCTCATACAAGGATAGGTTCCCCTTGTGATGCACTACACCTCTTACTAGGATCGGTTTCACTAATAAAAGTCATACCAATACATAAGTCAGGCCTCATGTGAATAGTTTTACCAAGAACACAAACAAGTCATGAGCAGTTATACTAATCACACATATTTGTCGTTCATAAGATATGCAATAAAGAACATCCCCAACAACGCCTGGCGATTTCCCTTTTGGTTCACAACACATATCATGAACTTGCTTCCTTAGAACACATGTAAACATTGTTCCCTAGAATTAAATCCTCACCTCATACCCATACATAATCACAATAGCATTCATACGATTATGTCAATGTCTTATATACAAAGTTTAATGGTTAAGCAAGAAACTTCATATTGTATTCCTTAATGCTATGTCTATCTAGGGTGTTCATGATTCGCAGTTTTATGTTTTCAATATGAACGACTTGAAAGATACGTTAGGGAATGAAACAGTTCAAGTCAAATATCACTAACCTCAAGTGGAAGGATGATGTTGTGGTTGTAGCTCCGCTCTTCTTTACTTCTTCAAGTCTTCGCAATACTTGTAATGTCTCGCCCTAATACTTTCAAGCTAACCTATACGAAGTTGACGCTAGTACATTTAAATCAAGCGACTCTTAAATGAGTTTTGGTTCACTAAAATATGACAACCAAACTTGACATACCAACGCTTGGTGGGTTCAACCGAGCAACGCTCTAACAAAAAGGATAAATCTCCGTTACCTCCAACTTTGAAACAAAAAAGAAGGAATGTGAGAAAACCAAGAGTTGTTCCTTCAAATTCTCAGAAGTTTTCTGTTGTTCTTGAAGAGTTGAAAGAAACAAGGAAGGAGATTCAACAAATAAAGGCTGTTTAAGACTCTTGAAATTCAGAAGGTCCTGGTTCGGCATCAGTCAAGAAGGTTTGTTGATATGAACTCCATTCTTCATGAACCTTATGTCCCAATGTATGTTGACGACAAGGAGTTCGGGGACGATAAAGAGTTTTTCAAAGGTCTTAATGTCTAGGAAATTTCTTATGAGAATTTACTTTTAAGAAGTATAATTAGGGTTTGGAATGGCCATTATTGTGAGTATACATAGCTATTTCCAACGGTTTTCATCTTGCAATGTTTTTAGATTTATTTATTTAAATTCTAAAGTTTATTTGGAAGGTGATTTTGCAGTATTAATCTTTATGGTTTTATATATTGCAACTTGTTATGGGATATGTATGTTTGTGTCCGTGAACTTGGATTGTCCCATACGTGGTCAAAAGTGAAGTCTTCCATATGCCAGTATGCAAGTATTGATAAAAGATTGAATGAACTTTTGACAAACAAAAGTTAAGCCTATTATGTCATTATGCAAATATTGATGGAAGATATGATAAACTTTTATTTACAAATATTAAGTCTATTATATGTCATTGTGCAAATAGTGATGAAAAATAGAATGAATCTTTGTTTATTCTGCAGTATTGATCTTCCCTGATCCATATTTTTATGTAAATACTTTGCGGCTCCGTAAGTTTTCTTATGAGAGTATTTCCGATTAAATTAATCATGGGTTCTCTTGTGGTTAATTTAATTGAGATTTTTTGATGCAAATTCATATTCTTATGTGATTTGTTAATGTCCAAAGAAATCCTTCTTTTCTTGTGAAAGTAAAGTCGCTCTTGTTGTTCTTATGATAACGACATTTTATGGGGGAGAGTTCTTAATTGAACTTGTGCTTAATTTCCAAATCTTTGTGGGGAGTGAGGCTGTGAAATATTATAGGGTTATCTTGTATCTTTATAGACTCCTTGATGAATGCATTTAGTTTCGACTAAATGGTTGCATCTAAAAAAGTTGATATGTGCTTTTCTTTTGGTCATAAAATATCTCTATGGAAATTTCATTAGGATCCCACCAATTTTCGTACCTTTTGCAATTTTATTGCAAGAAAGGGGCAGAATTAATCTGTAGTTCACACTACAAATACATATGGTTTTCAGATTATTATGTAAGGGGAGTGGTTTTCATGTGAGACGAAGTATTGACTAAGGGGGAGTGATACATATCACCATAGTATTGTTGTCGAAGTTGTGATACAATTGAACTTTGATACTATGTAATAATACTATGACACTGTATAATTGTGATTGAAAGTTATTGTTTTCTCATTGTTATAGCTACGGATTTTCAACAACGATAATGCTGAATTAAATACCTTTAGAATCATTGGAGTACTTGGAAGTGACGAATATTTCGAGTGATGTTGAAGAACCAAGGAGATAAAGCATTTGGATGAGAAGCTACAAAGTTTATTTATTTTGTATTCCATGTGTGTTGATAGTTTTGTCACTAAAATTGACAAAGGGGGAGATTGTTAGAGCACTGCTCGGTTGAACTCACAAGCGTTGCTATCTCAAGCTTGTTTGTCAAGTTTAGTTGCCAAAAATATAAGTCTTGATTTCTAATCTACTTATAGTTAAGTCTTGGATTATGATAGTAAGTGTAATTGACCCTTAGACTCCACGGTGTTCATCAAATGAAGATGAAGAACTACTCAAGGGAACTTGTGGAACTTCATCAATAAAAGGTATGTGGAGACTTGAACTTATCTATCACTCAAAAGTTTATATATTCTATCTACTATTTTGAGACAAAAGTCGTATTTCTATATAGACTTCAATTATACACATTTACTATTTCGAGCCGAGTTTATCTCGCTTATCTATTTCTTGAAATATGTGTCGGTAAGCTTTCGCTTTAGCCAAGTTCATCTTTACTCGTGACGAAAGTCATGTTGATTATTTCAATAACTTGAAAATCGCTTTGATGAAAATAGTTTGTGAGTAACGACTATTTAAACATCCTCTAAGAAAGTTTCAATGATTGAAATGAGAGTTTAGAACATGTAACCATCTTTGGATATAAACATAGTGTGTTCTTACATTTATATAAAATTACAAAACCGGGAACCCAAAGTATGCATACCTGTACGCATACTGGAGGAAAGTTCGCGTCCGTGAATTTCTGCTGGAGTTCGGAAGTGAAAAACAAACTTAATCCGGTTACTTAAGTACGCATACCCATTTGCATATTTAAGTAGGTTACTTTCTAAAATCGGTTTGTTCATGAACTAAAACATTTATATAATAAGGAATGCAATCTTTGAAAACTGTGGCTATAATGTTCATGAATCGATTCGAGTGAATCAAAACCGATTTTTCTTCGATTGTGTCTTGTATACTTCTATAAGATCTAAGTAATTGAACAACTCTCTAACTAGTTCAAATAGTTCATTTGAGTCATTTGAACTAGTTATGGTAAAAATGAATAAGGTTGATATGAAAGTTCTCATATGGCTAACCATTGGTTAACTATTGTTGAACCAACTAAGTGTACATATTTAGGTACGGTTACTCAAACCTAAATGAAGTTACATTTCATTTGTGCATAAAAATCTAAGTTCGATCTAACGGTTGAAAGATATTAGCTTGAATCTAATCAGGTTTTCATCTAACGGTGAATACTGAATGCTTTGTTACCAAGGTAACAAAGATTGCAAACCCTGATTTGAAGACTATATAAAGGAGAACTCTAGCAATTGGGAAAACCTAATCCCCATACCTCCTGTGTGATACTAGTTGTATAAGCTAGAGTCAATTCTCCTTTAACCTTAGGTTTTTCATGAAACCCCGTAGGTTAACGACTTAAAGACTTCATTGGGATTGTGAAGCCAGAACTAACTATTTTCTGTATAGTTGCGTGATCTGATCTTGTTATTTCTATCGTGATTGAGTGCAATCATAAGATTGGCTTGAGATTTATATCTACGATAGGAAAGATATAAAAGTAGACACAAACACCTTCGTCTTATCGTTTGTGATTCCATAATATCTTGTTTCATTAATCGATTAAGATTATTGTGAGGTGATTGATAATTCTAGGTTGTTCTTCAGGAATATAAGTCCGGGTTATCAATTGGTTCCTGTTCACCTTGATTTATCAAAAGACAGAATAAAAACTCGTAGGTATATTTGTGGGAGACAGATTTATCTATCTATGCAATAGACTTTTCTGTGTGAGACAGATTTGTTTATCAAGTTTTCGACTTTGGGTCGTAGCAACTCTTAGTTGTGGGTGAAATCAGCTAAGGGAATCAAGTGCATAGTATCTTGCTGGGATCAGAGACGTAAGGAGCACAACTATACCTTGAATCAGCGTGAGATTGATCAGGGTTCAATTACATTCCAGATCGAAGTTAACTTGTAGTAGGCTAGTGTCTGCAGCGGCTTAATACAGTGTGGTGTTCAAATATGGACTAGGTAATGGGGTTTTTATTCATTTGCGGTTTCCTCGTTAACAAAACTTCTTGTGTCTGTGTTATTTTTTTTCCGCATTATATTTTGTTATATAATTGAAATATCACAGGTTGTGTGTTGAATCGATCAATTGGTAAATCCAACTTTTGGTTGTATATTGAAATTTATTGATCCTTGAATATTGGTCTTTGGTACCGTTCAAGTTATCTCTCTTATATTCAATCAGGCTCGCAATTTATTATTTGTTTGATTGTGGATTGAATTGTGAGATTGAGATATAACTCTTTGATATACTTTTCTTAAGATTGAGTCTAACTGCCTAGTTGATTCTCTTGAAAGTATATTGGAGTTAGTCCATACAGGTTGCTAAGCGAAATATTGGGTGAGGTTGTTAGACCCCCGCTTTTTCATACACGTTTAGGTACGGTTACCCATATCTAAATGAAGTCACTTTTCATTTGTGTGTAACAAGATAAGTTTGATCTAATGGTTGAAATATATTAGCTTAAGGCTAATCAGGTTTTCATCTAACAGTGAATATTCAATTCTTTGTTACCAAGGTAACATTGATTGCTAACCCTGATTTGAAAAATATATAAGGGAGAACTTTAGCAACTGGGAAATCTAATCCCTACACCTCCCGTGTGATACTAGTTGTGACTAGAGTCGATTCTCCTTTAACCTTAGGTTTTTCACGAAATCCTGTAGGTTAACGACTTGAAAAACTTCATTAGGATTGTGAAGCCAGACCCAACTATTTTCTCTGTAGTTGTGTGTTCTGATCTTGCTGTTTTCTATCGTGATTGAGTACTATCTTATCTAAGATTTTCTCGAGATTTATTCTCTGATAGGCAAGATAAAAAGTAGTCACAAACATCTTCGTCTCATCGTTTGTGATTCCACAATATCTTGTTTCGCTTCCATACGATTAAGATTATTGTGAGGTGATTGATATTTCTAGGTTGTTCTTCGGGAATGTAAGTCTGATATATCAATTGGTTCTTGTTTACCTTGATTTATCAAAATACGGAACAAAACTTCTAGGTATTTATATGGAAGACAAATTTATCTATTCAATAGACTTTTCTATGTGAGAAAGATTGGTTTATCAAGTCTTCGACTTTGGTTCGTAGAAACTCTTAGTTGTGGATAAGATCAGCAAAGGAAATCAAGTGCGCAGAGTCCTGCTGGGATTCAGAGGCATAAGGAACGCGACTGTACCTTGATCAATGTGAGATTGGTTAGGGCTCAATTACATTCTAGTCCGAAGTTAACTTGGAGTAGGCTAGTGTCTGTAGCGGCTTAATATAGTGTGGTGTTCAAATTTGGACTAGGTCCCGGGTTTTTTTTTGCATTTGCAGTTTCCTCGTTAAGAAAATTTCTGGTGTCTGTATTATTTCTTTTCCGCATTATATTTGTTTATATAATTGAAATATCACAGGTTGTGCGTAAGTTCAATCAATTGTGAATCCGACCTTTGGATTGTTGATTAAATTGATTGACACTTGGATATTGGTTTTTGATACCGTCCAAGTTGTTTTATATAATAATCAGGCTCACGGATTTCTATATGTTTGATTTGCTAATTACATTAATAAACAGAGATACAACTCTTGGATATACTTTTCTTAAGATTGAGTGTGACTGTCTAGTTGATTCTCTTGAAAGTATATTGGAGTTAGTCCATACAGATTACTAAGCGAAATATTGGGTGTGGTTGTTAGACCCCCGTTTTTCAAAGGTATTTGCAGGTAGATGGATATGGAAGCTATCTCACCTTGATATGCTTCATCATAATCATATAGTGCATCAACTTTGGGTCGAGACTCTTGTGTAGGATAAAAAAATCTTTTGTAATTAAGTATTACTAGTAGTTTTCTTCCTGAATACCGTTGGTATAGTTATTCTGCACACTCTTGGTTTTTATTTTTTAAAATGAAATAAAAATCACATACTTATTAAACTTTGATCAACCATAATAACATAGTTGAGTTGAGAATTAGTGTTTGCGTGAAGGATTGGAAAATCACGTACTCAGTGCTGAGCCGCACAGGCCGAAACTCCACGATGGGTCATTTGTAATGAAGTGACTCGTCGTAAAGCTTCAAAGTATGCTTCACAATCATAATTCCCTAAACATAGCTTCCATATTGTTCTAACTTACCTTGTTATGTGAAGGATGCAAGGATATGGAGGATAATTCGGATTCATATTTCATGATGCAATGCTACCTTAAAATCTTGTCCAGGCATAAGGCGTGCCGTGGACTTGCACATAGGGCATTACAAGCCTATTTCTAGCTCCGTGCTTCGCATTGTCATTGATCTAAAATCATGCACTGATCTTGTCCGTACCAAGGGTGCTTTAGTCATGCTTATGTCATCCTTTCCTTACATCATCCTTGTGATGCAAGTATCTTATACGATCTCCCTAACGTGCATACATGTTAGCTTACTTTTCTGACCATGCCCAATCCTCAAATAGTACATTTCTTATCACGTCGCTTGATAGGAAATATGAACATCCAAGGAATGAAATACAACAACCTCATCAAGTGTGGTAACAATCATCTTTTGCCTCACATTGTCCTGCATAGATCATATGAGTTACCTATATGTCGCAATCACCTCCTAATTAGATGATATGGGAGACAAAGTACTAAACTATTAATGTTGCAAATCATTGTGTCTGGATGTGTATCCTTTTTCGTATCTCAAAGGGATTAAGTACGGATCGTAATTTATCCTCGTCATGACTAGCAACTAAAGAAAACTCATGTCACAAGGCAAGGAAAAGTAAAGCCTAGTTTGTAAGGACAAAGGGTCTTTCGCAAAGTATTCACTAGAGTGTGTATCATTTAAGCCATTTAACTCACAAGCGTGCGTTCTCTATCTTGGGTCATGCGAGATATTATAACGTTCATCTTTCCTCGTTTTATAATCCTGGTTTATCAACATAACATGAAGTTTTTGCATCATGTACGCTCTACCGCCCAAGCTTTATATCTTAAAGATGCATGTCCGCTTAGTTTACCTTAATTCAACCAACACCCTTTCCTTATATATATCTTATTAACATTTTTACAACTTGAAAATGGGGAGAGGATAAACATGTACCGAGTTCACCTGCTTTTGCAACACATGAGATGAAGCTTCATCTCATTCAATGATGCATTATTGCGCATGCATCATGCGAAAAGTGCGGGTGTTATGTTATTATACCTTTAAAGAATTTTATCCCCGAAATTTAAAACAAAAAAATATTTTGGAAAGCTTTGTCGGTTTGGATTTCTTGAGCATAAATTAAGATCTTCCGAGAATATGTCTAACATCTCAGACCCAAAAATCTAAAAACAGTCCACAATGTTACCGAAAATATCGATTTGGATCCCATGAGCATATGTCCCATACCACATTCTCGGGATTTCCAAAAGGAAATCTAAACACAAGATCCTAAGTGCACGTCCCGTACCACACATTTAGGAATATCTTACGATGTGAGAAAGGGTCATTGAACATGACAAGCATTTCTTAGCGCAGTAATGTGAGAACCAAACTCTAATGCAAGAGCAGTCAGATGCAAGCCTACCGTTACATCTAACAGTCTTCCAGGTTGCCACTCGTAAGTGGGAGTTGGCTTGCCTGACAGTGCACACTGTTACAGCTAACACGTGGGATCCCACTATAAGAGCTTCTCCAATGGAATGTATGTGAAGATAAATGTCTAAATCCACATAGGATAGACATTCATTTTCCCTAAATTTTTTCTCCAACCCCAACTTCTTACATCAATGTGAAGATGACATAGCTTATTGTTAGATGTCTAAAACTTGACATGCATTCACCTTTAGGATGTCAAGCTATCCTAATAAGCTTTCGCTTAACTACAAATAATTACAATATTTTAAATAACTATCTTTAGATCTAATAAAATCTTAAAACTACTAACAAGAAAATTTACAATTAATAAAAAAAATATCACAAATAACACTATTGGAGATAAATTATTCCCCCCCCCTCAACTAAATGAAAAATTGGAATGAGGATATCATGTTTGTGTTGCCACCTAAGAAACACACCCAACAACTATTGGAGAAGATCGAAGTCATTAGAGTCTTCACACTCACGAGAGCAAACAAAAAACTAAAACCAAACTACAAACTTAAAATATTTGGGTTTGGTGGTGTTCACAAGCAACGGCTGACAAGCAAATTATGGTCAAGCGCACGTTTAATCCGTGTATGTAACTGAGCGGGCATAAAGTCCGTGTCTCAACCACAAGAGAAGAATTGTATTCGCAGTAATCGGGCATAGATACTAGTTATGCAAGACATGTACAAACTTTAAATATCCTTTTGGAATGAAACAGACCTAATACATGTACCCAGCTAACATGCATAAACTTAAAGCTCGCCTGATGGGGCAAACACAAAAACTCAGATTGTTACAGGTGGTGATTAAAATCATGCCCCACTTCACCTTGCACACGTACCACTAGTTCGTGCATGTGGTGGCATGAATAAAATAACAACAACAACAACATATAGACAAAACAATGTTTATCCTTATTCTCCTTTTTTCTAAACTATTCTCAAAACAGCAAGAAAACCTCGAAAAATAATAATTTATCCGGTCATAATCTTATGCTTTTTATTCCAATTTTTTGTTGTAAATCTACAACGAAATCTTAAGGTCATGAATATTAAGTTTATCTAAAGAAGGTTAATAACTCAACCAGGGGTTTTGATGATTCATCTTTGTTACAGTATTTTGCTAATCGGGTTTGTAGGAATGTAATTGAAGATTAAAGGTATGATTGTGGTACTTTTTAATTAAGTTTTGTAAATTTTAAATTTTAAATCTTAAATTGTGTGTCTAATTCTTAGATAAGCTTTCCAAGTTGTAAATTAGGTTTTAAAGGATTGATTTGAATTGGATTTTATGGGTTTTGGTTAATTTTATGTGTCTAAAGATGGATATGTTTGTTGTACATGTAGAAGACCTAATTTGTGTGTATGTAAATTAGGTTGAATTTTTTTATTTTGAATTTGGAATTGATTAATTTGAGTTGGGTTTTGGTTAATTTTATGTATCTATAGATGGATATGTTTTTTTGTACATGTAGAAGATATAATTTGTTTTTATGGAAGATGTTTATGGAATTATAGAATTATGGAACTATGATGAACCTTTGTATAGTTCAATTTATGTGTATTGTGCTTTGAGGGTTACTCTTTTAATTATGAATATTGTATTTATCGTGTGCACAGATGTCTAACAGATCAACATTGAGATTTGTTGCTCGCATAAAGACAAACAAGAAACAAAAATATATAGGAGGTGAGGATCCTGGATAATCCCTATTGTTGAAATTAAGGAGGTCTCTGTTCCCGGGTTAGGGAGCTACCGTGTACAAGAAGATGATACGAGAAACTCTTATACGTATATTACATTTGCAAGAGATCTAACATTGAAGTATCAACATCGTGGTTACCTGGTCTCGGTCATTAACTACTATAAGATTATTTCAAAACACAATCCTAGGGTTAAATACATAATTGAAAGGGCCGGATGGGGAAGTTTATTGACCATGGAATTAGGAGAAACCTCACATTCCTTGGTCGATTATCTCGTTGAGCGGTTTTGGGACACAACAAACACTTTTCATTTTCCCTATGGTGAGATGGGGTTCACCTTTTGATTAGGTCATGTTGAAAGGATTGGGTACTTGTATTGGGGTGAGATTCTGTATGATCTAGACAAGTACCAATTTGAATATGTACGTGAGCGTATTTTCCTGGATATGCAAGATTCCTCGCTTTGTACAAAAGGAGCGTCGTGGGTTTTAGATTCAATTATGGTTACATTTTTAAGCACATATTTCATTGAAGATAGGTTGGTTGTGGCTGAAGCTGATAACACACTTGCTGAAAGAGTTGCAACTTCCTTTTTATGTATGTTTTGGGGCAGTTTTTCTTTTCTAATGTAAATATCTATATTGATGCTGGATGGTTAGATTTTTCTAACGATCTTCATGCAGTTGGAACGTATGACTGGGGTGGTGTCGCTTTTTTGAGATTCTATTTGGCATTTAGCTTATCTAGTAGGGGAAAGAAGACACTAAGCGGGCCCTTCCAAATATTAGAGGTATTTTTTTTTCTTATTCCTTCTTCCTTTCAATATTTATTTATCTACAATTGATTTATTGGTTGATCGTTAATATTGAAAAAGCGGGGGTCTAACAACCTCACCCAATATTTCGATTAGCAATCTGTATGGACAACTCCGAGTTGTTTTCTAAAGAATCAACTATACATTTATACTTAATCAATAAAAAATACTCAAGGAGTTATTATCTCAATCCCTCAATTTGATTTACTCAAGCAAATATGATTCGCGAGTCTTAATCAAAGAAAGATAACTTGTATGATAACAAATACCAATATCCAAGTGTCAATCAATTTAAATCAACAACCAATAAGGTCAGATATTCTAATTGATTAAACAACGCACAACCTGTATTATTTCAATTATATAACAAAATATAATGCGGAAAAGAAATAACACAGACACCAGAATTTTGTTAACAAGGAAACCTCAAATGTAGAAAAACCTTGGGACCTAGTCTAGATTAAACATACACTGTATTACGCCGCTACAGACACTAGCCTACTCCAAATTAACTCCGGTTTGGGCTGTAGTTGAACTCTAATCAATCTCACACTGATCCAAGGTACAATTATTCTCTTATGCCTCTGATCCCAGCATGATACTACGCACTTGATTCCCTTAGCTGATCTCACCCACAACCAAGAGTTGCTATGACCCAAAGTCGAAGACTTTAATAAACAAATCTGTCTCACACAGAAAGGTCTACAAGATAGATAAATTCGTCTCCCACGAATAAACCTATGAGTTTTGTTCCGTCTTTTGATAAATCAAGGTGAACAGGAACCGATTAATAAAACCAGACTTATATTCCCGAAGAATAGCTCATTTTTATCAATTGATCGCTGTCGTAGGCGTCAAAAATAAATTACACTTTCTTACTACTCAAAATATAAATATAGCAAGGGCAAGAAAGGATCGTTCCCACAGAGAGGACTATGTTGTCAAGTTGTTTCAGTTTCTTATGTAAAGCCAGGAGGATTTTTCTGATTTATGTAACTAAAATAAAATAAAAGCAAAACAATAAAAAGTAAACACGCAAATCAAGAAGGTGTAAATATTGGATAAAGGTTTCATCTTCAATTGTAAACAAGTTTTTAATATATGAATAGAATTCGTATTTAATCTCGCTATCATCAAAAGCCCTAGAATACCTTATTGCAAGAATACTCCGTAAATTTCCCAAGTCATCACACTTCCATGTAAAATGATGCAAGCATGAATACTACCTAAAGAATAACTCAACGCCTTGCGCTAATCAAGTTCAATTCCCAAAGAGCATTAAGTTTTGTGAAATAGGATAATCAATGCAATTGTCACACATTGCGCATGACAATTCGGACAAATGTCAATTTCTACATATGATTACAAGAGTGTATCACTACAAACCGTAATCACATCATGCTACTCATATTATCGCTCGATGAAAACCCTAAAATAGTTATAGATATGGATATATGTTCAATCAATTCAAGACTCAACCAAACAAACATTCAATCATATTACAATACATCAATCATGCAATTATTATACGCAGTAGAAATCAAACGATAATATTGAGAGGAAACTAATTCATAAAATCCATAACTTGTTTTCAAAATCCAACTACATCTTTAACCAATAATAAAATCAAGTACTTGTGTTTTTGGAAATCATCATAGAAAGCAAAGAAGAACTATCATGTGAAACCCTAGAACAAAAGTAGAAGTTCTCCCTAATGGAGATATCCTAGGTTTAGAGAAAAATTTCTATTTATATGCTTCTCCCATCAAAAGGATACTCTTTCCAAATTTAGGTCTTCTCAAAACCCATCTCCCATTTGTCCACGTCCAACTACTAGTCCAACAAGCCCATATGTGAATACCCATCTCAAAATTCTGTGCGAAAAATGGGTCACCGGAAAAATGGGTCACTGCCGGAAGTTGGTCGGAATCCGGTCACCGGGAAACTATCTCCGACCACCTGAGCCTGTATCCGACTATCGTAACTCCCCGCAACTCACCATCCTTCTCTGCATTAACATCTTCACATTTGAAATCTCCATTTTGGATTCAACTTCGGCACTGCACAACACCACCTTGGACCTTGTAGCAGAAACCAACCATATAACTGCAATACAACACCAACACTTTCTGTAACTTCTTGCAAACTCAACAGCTCTAACTCTTTATTCTTTACCTATATATCAGCACAACCACATCCTCCTTGTTTCTCTTAAGCCTCCAAACTTGCATCAGTAAACTGCAATTCAGTGACCCACATTCATTCCCTGACACTTTCTTGGCTACGCACGCACCATCAAAAATGCAGCTGCTCATCGAGCACAGCATACCCGAGCCATTCATTCTCTGTAACCTACTCAATCCCCTGTTGCTTCTCTGCTCCATACACATTTTTTCATTCAATCCATTCATAACCAATGCAACTCCACATGCAACAAGATCTTTGGCATATAACTTAGTTGCTTCATCCCCTTTTTGGCCAACACTTTAATCACTGAAGCCCAACAAATCTGCGGCAGTAACTTCCAGTTCAGTTTCAACCATTCCCTGTAAACACATTCATTCATCACAACCTCCCTGTAACTTCCGCAGCAAACACAATCTGCAGCACAGCCTCATCGACACAATACCATCAGAACCTTAGGTCATTCTATTCTCTGTGTTTCAACTACACATATCTTCTCCATTTCCTTCCACCAGCTGCGACAATAGTAGCCTAAACCCTAACAGCAATCCACTCATCTTGACAGAACTTCCATGAGCACCTGTACTGCATTTGTTCACTCCCTTGGTACCTTAAACCACCACGAATTCGAATAAAGACATAACCCCAGACCAACACAAACTCTACCAGCTCCATCATGTTCATAACCTGTAGAATAATCCACTAGCACCTTGGCATATACCCATTTAAACATTGCAGCAACAATCCCAGCAAACAGACCCAAACCACCAGCATCGTATCCAACTGCAGCTACAATATAGCACCACAGTTTCTCTGAAACCATTCTCGCCGGCAAATACCACCTGAACTGAATTTTCTCGAGCCTTGGCCATTTCCATCCCTGAACTTCTTCCATGTAGCTCCATCTCCAACTCTGGCTCAAAATTTAGTGGAAGGCAGCAACTAATTCTATTCATGTCCAACTTCTTGAACATACCCTTGTAATTCCTGCGCAAAGAACTTGGTGCAGAGGCAGAGAAGCTTGGCTGAAACTGGTCACTGAGGCTTTTCTACAAACACTTTGTATGCCAGAAGCTGGTGATACACATTAAACTTGATGTTGATTCTTAAAATCATTCCATCTCCTTCCCTGCAATTCATACAAGCCAAACATTCATTCACAAATTATCAGTGTAATCTCATTACTCAGAATCACCCATTCAGCCATAAAGATCAATGGTAGCAAGTTCTTCCTGGCTATGTGTTGGTAGAGTTTCTTGGAAAATTACATCCACCAAATCCCAATCCAATACAAACCCATCTTCTGATTCTTTACAAACTCTCAAATACCACTCTTTCTCCCTGTATTCTCTCGGCTTTGAGCTCAAGTAATTCTCTGCCTTCGCAAATCTGAATAGAACCAAACTCTCTAAACGTACCAGGACTCTTCTTAGTTACATGTCAGCAACCATCGTAACCTACCCGAAATCAGACACAAGAACACATTTCAGCTAGATTTTTGTATCTCTCGACTCTGAATTCCATGGCCGCCATATCAGTTCTTGGTTTCATGTGGAGAAAATGAAGTAAAGATAATGAGACACTGAATTTTAGGTTTAGTGTAGGAATGGGAATGTCTATATCCACTCAAGTGAAGTAGATATGGGGTAGCCAAATTGACTCTAAGCACCCATAAATAGGATAAGGACCAACCAAATGGCAGCCATTGTGTTGGTTTAACTCGATTCCCATGTCACTCGCCTTCAAAATGACTATTCTGCCTTTTCGCTCCATATGACTCCAAAGTACCTAAAAAACTCAAAACTAAACATAAGATACATAATTCACACAAAAACTAGCAAAGAAAGCATAAACAATAGATATAAATTTAGGTGTTTATCACACCTATCATCAATCACCTCACAATAAACTTAATCGACGCAGCGAAGAAGATTATTGAGGAATCACAAACGATGAGACGAAGATGTTTGTGATTACTTTTATATATTGCCTATCGAAGATAGAAATCTCAAGCCAATTATTACAATTGTACTCGTACGATAGAAACAACAAGATCAGATCACACAACTACAAAAAAAGTAGTACGGTCTGGCTTCACAATCCCAATGAAGTCTTTAAGTCGTTAACCTGGTTTTAGAAGAAGAAAATAAAAAGTTAAAGGAGAATCGACTCTAGCTTAGCAAACTAGTATCACACAGAATGTGTGGAGATTAGGTTTCCCAGTTGCTAGAGTTCTCCCTCATATAGTCTTTCAAATCAGGGTTTGCAATCAATGTTAGCTTAGTAACAAAGCATTCAATATTCACCGTTAGATGAAAACCTGATTAGATTCAAGCTAATATTTATCAACCGTTAGATCGAAAACTTAGCTTGTCATACACACATGTACTTGACGATTTTGGGTTTGTGTAACCGTACCCAAATGTGTACAATAATTGGTTCAATATTAGTCAACCAAATGGTTAGCCAAATGATAACTTTCATATCAACCATATTCTTCTTCACCATAACCAAATGACTCAAATGAACTAGTTAGAGAGTTGTTCAATTGCTATTAGATCTCATGTACCACACAAGATACAATTGAAGCAAAAACGATGTGATTCACTTGAATTAATTCATGAACTATAAAGCCACAGTTTGCAATAGCATTCCTTAGTTAATTAAGATAAGTTCACAAACATCGTTTTTAGACATAACCACTCAAGTTCGCGGAATCAAGTTAACCGGTTGGAGTTCACAAACTCCAGCAGAAATTCTCGGGTTCGAGAACTTCCGTCAGTTCGGGGACTGAAACTGAGCTACAACTCCAGCAGAAATTCTCGAGTTCGAGAACTACGCACGTTCACAGACTGAGTTGGCTGCTCAAGTTCCGGTTTCACTTAATCAAAAAAGTTCGCAAACTTCGGTTCAAGTGCTAAGGACTTATACATATATATGTTACCACAACACTGTTTATATCCCCTAATGGTTATATTGTCTAAACTCTCATTTCAATCATTGAAACATTCTCAGAGGGAGTTATATAGTTGTTATTCACAAACTATTTTTCGTCAGAGCGATTTACAAAATGATTGACACGTAACATGACTTTCTTCACTAGGTAAAGATGAACTTGGCTAAAGCGAAAGCTTTACCAACACATATTTTGAGAAATAGATAAACGAGATATACTCATCTCGAAATATCACATGTGTATATTCTTAGTCTATATAGTAATACGACTTTTGTCTCAAGATAGGAGATAGAGTAGATAGACTTTCTAGTGATAGATAAGTTCAAGTCTCCACATACATTTTAGTCGATAAAGATCCACTGGTTCCTTGAGTAGTCCTTCGTATTGTATGATGATTGCCATGGAGTTCTTGAGCTCAACTACACTTTCTATCCTAGTCCGAGACCTTAGCTCTAATAGACTAGAAATTAAAACTTTATAGCTTTGATCACTAACATTGACAAAAATGTTTGAGATAGCAACGCATGCGAGTTCGACCGAGCAATGCTCTAACAAATATGGAGTAGTTTTTGGGGTACAAATATCCAGGCATATGTCGACCAAATGTCGCAACGAGTGATGATAAATAAAAATGGCCTAAATTAGCTCTCAGACTCATGGGTCATATTTTCTTGGGATGGCATTGTGAGTTAATAATTCCTTTTTATGTGACTATTATTATTAAATGCCAATAACACCGTTCTTTATTTTCTGATACTTATTTAAATGATAACATACTTACTACATGCATATTCAGCATAACATGTACCTGGAAG
Organism: Papaver bracteatum; assembly: GCA_023529315.1. NCBI lineage: Eukaryota > Viridiplantae > Streptophyta > Magnoliopsida > Ranunculales > Papaveraceae > Papaver > Papaver bracteatum. Next base: position 883,091 of record JAJJWX010000641.1, read on the forward strand.
AAAGGTGTTGGAGGAAAAACCATCCCACATTTGTTGTTCCCATAAACCAACCTTTATGTATTTGGATGATCAACAGTAAACAAGCAAAACTCCTAAAAGAAGGTGGTTTGGTCGATGCAACGACAGTGCAAGTTGTTACGTATGATTTGTATATACAGTATTGGCGATATGTAACTAACTTCAAGAAATATGTGACCCATCCTGATTGGGAGGTCAAAACATAGGGGTATGTCGGTGACCTTCATAAACACCTGACTGAAGAACCTGCTGAACATGTACCTATTCCTCCTCAACAACAATTATCATACATAAGTTTACGTTCAACTTTATTTTGTAAAGTTCACAATAATATGTGCAAATGTAATTTATTTTCTGCATCACAAGACGAAGCTTACACATATTTTCAAGAACGTGTCGATTTTACTCAATAATTTCGCAAATTTACGTTAAATCAAACGAAGGATAGGATGGATGCTCTTACGGTGAAATATGAAGAAATGCAAGGAATGAAAAATCAGAACCACATGTTGGAGGTACAGCTGTCCCATTTCCATATGCAACAACCACCCCAATCTCCCCTTGGATTCGGTCATTTTTCTCAAACTATGCCACAATAATTTTGGAATAATATGATTCAAGCATCAGCATCAACATCAACAATGTCGTCAGTTAATCCCCTTCCGAGAAGGCATACGCCTTTTATCCCACCGCGATCGGCACCATCGTATCCGAATACGGATAATGTGAATGGCTAATTTGTTATGACTATTTAGATAACTTGTCTTTCACCTACTGATAGTTAATGGCTTGTCTTATCTTTTAGGAAGTAGTCATTTCAAGCATGTGTGTGTAGTCATATAAAGAGTATGTCTACTATTTTCATTGTCCCTTACTCAGATGATTTTTAAATTTTAATTTTTTTTAAATTTCTAATTATTATTATTTATTTATTTTGGTATACAAATTTCTAATTAAGTGTGTAGACATATCAAGTCTGTTCCAAACATTTGCTCTTATTATATTTAATAATGGTCTTGGATTTTCTTTATAAATTGAAGACACAATTTCTCAATTTATACAAACCAAAACAGTTCTTCTTCTTCTGATAATCATAATTTTTTCTTCCGCTAATAATGACATACTATGAAAATACTGCCCACTATTCTTCTTCTTCTTTTAATAATAATAATAGTTTTTACTCCTCAGATGATGATTCAGTAGCAATTAACCAAAATAACCTAGCCGTCAGCTTGGGAGACCTAGTTACAAATGTAAACTGGTCTCAAACTCATATTAAAATACCAAGAGATCTACTTTTCTGGAGAGACTACTTTTCCCCTAACCCACACTTTCCACCTAATGTATTCCGTAAAAGACTCAGAATGCGATGAAAATTATTTAACCGAATAGTGACATGTGTTATGTCTGTAAATCCTTATTTTGTTCAAAATCCCGATGCTTGTGGGATTCTTGGATTAAAACCTCATCAGAAAGTAACATCAACAGTCTGAATGTTAGCTTATGGATGTGCGACATATATAATAACTGATAACTAACACATTGGAGAAACCATTGTTTTGGAAGCTACTCGTAGATTCTGTAAGACGATTGTCCATTTGTATGGGGATGAATATTTGTATGAACCAACTTTGGGTGATGTTGAACTGTTGCTTAATCAAAACAAAGACAGGGGGTTTCCAAGGATGCTGGGTAGTCTAGAGTGCATTGATTGGAAATGGGATAAGTGTCCGTCGGCTGAATCAGGGGCTTACAACGCGTATAAAGGGAACGAAAGTATTGTGTTGGAGGCAGTGGTGTCGTATGATCTCTAGTTTTGGCATGCATTTTTTGGTATGCCCGGCTCAAACAATGATATTAATGTGATAAACCGTTCCTATGTTTTCGAAATCTTATCAACGGGAAAGCACCATCGGTGAACTTTGTGGTAAACGGACATTCATATCATATGGGATATTATCTCGGTGACGGCATATACCTAAAGATTTTTATTATTGTTATGGCCATAAAATATCCATATTTAAAGAAAAAGGAAAAAATTTCAGCGATGCAAGAAAAGATGTAGAGCGAGGATTTGGTGTACTGCAACAACAATTCACAATCATCAAGCAACCTGTAATAATGTGGAATTCATATGTGCTTCCATATATCATGAAAATTTGTACTATTATCTTACATAATATGATAGTCGAGGATGAGCGTCTACCCGGTGATTGGCCACATATATATAAACAACGCAGAAACCCAACACCGATTAATATATCGAGAGACCATAGTGAGGAACTTTACAAATGATAGCCGACGAACGCGACCGTGCAATGCCTAGAATAACAAATGCATTTTCGTTTGCGTGATGACTTGATCGAACACTTATAGTTATAATATGGGGAAAATTAAGAAGTTGGACACTAAGCTAATAGGTTTTGTGGGTATACCTCTTGTAAACCCTCTCGAGACAGCACTCGGCCGTTAGGGATACCTATCGGTTTGAAGGATTGCTGCACATGCTAAGGGCATCCGCAATGCCTGCGAAAGTGTGTTAAGATTAATTTAATATATTTTATGCTCATACAATTTAATTATATGAACTGTTGTTATATATCGTTATTAGTTTCAAAATTAAGGCATTGACTGTATTATAACATATTTATTGAAACTTATCATTTCTATTTTTTTCTTGTTCTACAATAAATACATACTTTCCTGTCATTTTCTTCTTGTCTTACAACAGATACTATATTCTTATCCCATCGGATAATATTTTCTTATCCCAACAGATTGTAATTAATTCTTGTCATTTCATTTTTTTTCTTCTTATCATATAAAACTACATAAAGTCATAAACCTTCCAGTTTTTTTCTAACCACAACAAACCCAGAGGACTGATTCACCAAAGAGATATGAAGCGATTCACTAAAGAAGAAGATGTTGGTCTTGTGCAAGCATGGATCCATGTTACAAAGGATCAAGTTTATTCAGGGCAACCCTGTAACCGGTTTTGGTCCAATTTTTTTGAAATTTTCGATATGATAACCGATAATAAAAATGCTAGAACTAAAAAAAAATGTTCAAAATAGATTCAATTGCATCAACTGGGAGGCGCAAACTTTTATCACGTTTCAGACTGATGTTAACATACATAATCCTGGTATGGCGTATGAAAAACGGGTGAGTATTTGTTCAAATCGGATGATTAGAGCTATATTTAAGCTAAACATATCTAACTTATTTTTGTTTAAATTTTCATAAAATTACAGCTCGGTTGGAATATTACCAACACATAGGCTAGGAATTTCAGCATGAGGAATGCTATGAACTCTTCAAATCAAGTTTTGGGCACTACAATCCCGAAGAATGATTACATTTGAATGTAATATCTTTTGTTTAAGTACTCTTTATCAGATGTTAATCAAGTCTTGGGCACCACAATCTCGACGAATGATTTTATTTGAATGTATTATCTCTTCTTTATGTACTCTTCATCAGATTTTAATTAAGAAATGGTAAGTTGTTTCAAAAGGTGTTAAAGTTAATTTAATTCAATGAAATAAAATTAAAATCCAAAAAGTACGAAATAGAACTGCTAATGATAATAATCACTTATTAGTCATAATAATAAAGGTTTCAACTAATCCGCATACGCTTTAAGCTTGGTTTCTTCTATTCCGCACTATGTTCGCCTTTCGAAGTTCGATGTACTTTCTTTGTAAAACATCATGATGCGAAATTCTTCGTCTGCTACTTGCTCTGCATTGAGTCTATCTTGCCTTGCTTGTTTTGCCGCAGCCTCTGCTTGTTTTGCAACAAACTCGGCTTATCTTTTTGCCATCTTGAATTTTGATTGTTCTTAGTAATGGAAATTGAAATTTTGTCGTTGTTTGATAATTATTCCCATCATTTTCTCTTGGGCAGTGGATTTTTCTCCCCATGTTTCCTTGAGTCGTTTCACTGCTTATTTTTCCATCTTACGGAGATATGTGTTCTCTATGTCTCATATATCGATATCGTTACCGGGCTCACCTTGAGTTGAATCTTCCATAGCGTGCGTTGTATTGATGATAAATGTCAATCTCCGTGAATATTTTATATTTTCTAACATAATTTCATAGCACTCTTCGTGCTTAATTTTTTTTTTTAACCACTATTACATTCCTTGAACCGCTTCCTTACTTCTTCAAGCCGTTATTATTTTTAAAAACAGTTTAGTGCATGTACATATAAATAATTATTTATAAGGTTTCAACAAATAAAGATTACTTACCTTTTTTTAAGGACCCCATCCAATATAATGTTCACCTTCCACTTCCCCCTCTTTTGCAGAGAAAAGCGCAACATTTTTACTTATTCCCTAAAATCGTTTTTGAATGGAGGTCCAAGGGCGCTTTGGTTTTGTAGGTACGACTTCTTCCACCTCAGCTTTGATGCGACTCCACAATCCCTGTTCTGATTGATCGGTTCCAACCATAAAATTTTGAGATATTGATAAATGAATTTTACACATCGTTGTCTTCAATTGTTGAAAAATTTGGACCTCGTGGTATTGGTGCCATAACTCTAAACGATTTGAAATACGAACGATATGAAAATAATAGTGAAATTGTTCTGATACAACTGAAATGAATTAGTGGTTGTAATGAAATGCTTAATGAATTCATATATATAGGTATACGAAACATAGTCATCGCAATAAAATCAAACGTTCAAAAATTTCCAACATTCGAAAGTATTAAAATTTTGATCACCGGTCGGAAAATACAGATGTTACCGTTATTACACCAGACGACCTTATAAAGTCCGACCCATCCAGGCGAAGATTTAAACCACGCCCGATTGCTGGCGGATGTATAATGTTCGTCTAATGAGGCGGACATTATACTTACGCCCTATGCGGAGGTAGATTATAGTTATGCCAGGTGGCACGCAAAAATTATACATTCGTCTGGTCGGACGGAGTTTATACTTGCGCCTGTTGTGGACGGAGTTTAAATGTTCGCTTCTCCATCAAACGGTTATTATTCATGCGCCCTGCTCCAGACAGTTATTAAACCAACGCCTGATATTAGACACACGTTTATCAATTTAGTTTTGTGTTAGATTTCCAACCAAATATGCTCCGGATACCTAGAAAACTCCATCGAATTTAGTTATGGTCTGTTTCATTGCGATTGATTTTCTGAGCATATTTAGTTTTACTGCATCTTTTGCTCGTCCATTGTGAAGTCTCGTAACAACTTAATTGCACCAAATAAAATAAACTAATTCTTCCAATTTTCTTTTACCAGTTCATGTTAGCATAATTACCCTACAATCATCTAATATGCACCGACAAAATTTCCTTATCCACAGAACAAAGTCAAATCCTACGAACATAATCAATCTTCAATGTTTAATCTAACGGCTCATAATATTAAGCTCAGTTTAAGACCAGCAGCGCATGTTAGTTACTTGTAAGGAGATACAATATGTTTTGAAAAATTTAAGAATAATATAAAGAGGTAAAAGCGAGCAGATCTATATATTTGAGGACAGATTTTTATTTAATTTCTCATTATTTATTTATTTCATTAATTTCTTTTCTCCGTTGCGTCTTCTTTTTTTTTCTTCTTTTTCTCCTCAGTTGAAGCAACCACAGGAGAAAAAACCCTTACTTTTTCACTCCTACAACTACTACCACCACCACAGAGGCGGAGATATCAGAAACCCATTGCTCAGCGTGAGTTCTTCTCTCTGATCTTTAGTTTTTCTGGGTTTATTTTGTTTGTTTGGTTCATGGGTTTGTTTTCATTGGATTGTTGGAGTTTTTGGTGTTTCTGTAATTTTTGGTGAAAACCCTTTGATAAGATTAAGCTTTGAAGGTTGATTTGACAACCCTTTTAGTTAGATTTTAGGAATTAGGTTGGAATATTTTGTTTAAAACCCTAATTTTAGGTTAGGGTTTTGTGTGATTTATGGAATTTGTTTTAGGTTAAATATGTTGGAGAAGTAGTTGGGCTGAAGATGTAATATCTGTTGATTTTTCTGAAGATTCTTTGCCATAATAATTTATTGTCTTAGTTTGGTCTATGTTGGGAGGAAGGGACAATTTGATGTGTTCTGTGTTATGTTTGGTATGAGCTAAGTTGAATCAGCTGGAAAATTGGAATTCTGGGTTTTGTTTTGTGTTTTTAGTTATCAATTGAACATATCTTGAATTGTTTGTATGCTGTTAATTATTTGCATCTTCTTTAATTCCTTCTGTAGCAACAAATTTGGGTTGCTTATACTTTTTGATTTGACTTAAATAGACGTTACTTTATTTTGAAATTTCCTGTTTGTAGATGTTTGAATGTTGGAGTCTTTATTATATCTCGTTTATGGATTATGAAGTTTCGTTGGTTTAAGATGTGTAGGGAAACAAATCTAGGCGTTTTTGTTATACAAACTATTAGTTGTTACTTGAACTCTTACCTTGAGGTCTAGGTCAGACGCATAATGCCAATGCAACCTTTTGCTGGTATGAGTCAAAGTATAATTGAATATCTGTAGGAATTGAGTGTTACACTGGGTTTGCCCGTATGTAATTTGTCTTTTCCATTTGTTGTTACCTGTACTATCTATTTGAAAACCTCTCATGTGTATATATGTTGTATGAACAAATTGTTACCACTAGTCTTTCTTAGTGTTAGGAGATCTGTTCTCTGGCATCCTTCAGAATGTAATTCTTAATCTCAGTTGACAAAGCACTTCTTGTTAGTTATCAGCAAATAGGATTTACCCGTGTCAGTGACGTTTATGTTATTGATTTTCAAGCACGGTGATCGAGAATAAAAGCTTTGTCATGTCTCTAGTTTACATATGATTTTGAACTCTTACATTATGTTGTTAGACTCTTGCAGATGCAGATATTTATTTTTATTGTTTCGGATCTGGTTAGTTTTCAAGATAGGAAGTAAGATTTGTTGATAGCAGTTTTATAACATGATGTTTTTATGCAGCAGGATTCTCTCGATTTATACAGGAAGGGATTCAGGATATTTAGTTTTATTTAAGTTTCAACTTTACCATGGGTGATGCAGAAAAGGATAATCCTCCTACTAAAAAGAGGGGTGCCTTGACAGAAATCTCACGAGACAACCCTGGTCTTGACGATGACGAGGAAACTCATGATCAAGACACCGGAACTTTCAAAAGAGCCAGTGAGGAAGTTTTGGCCGCCAGAAGAATTGTTAAAGTTCGTCGAAAAACTACACCTGCGGCTGCAACTTCCAATCCTTTTGCCGGTATCAGCTTGATTCCTCCTCCGAAAGCTGAAACTGGTGCAGCATCAACCACGTCGGTTGAAGCCCAGATAGTTAGTCAGAAACCAGTTGAAGATGAAGTGGATAGTGGTATTGTGAAGGGAGAGTCTGAGACTGAATCAAGAAATGGAAAAGATAAGCAGTTAGAAAGCAAAACTGAGGAAAAAACTGCTGAATCTTCTGAGAGTATGGAGAAACCCGTTCCAATTAGTGAGAGTTCTACTAACCCTGAGCCTACCAAGAACAAAGAAGATGAGAAAGAAAAGATGAAAAAAAATGGCGAGGGTGAGACTGATCCATCTGGTGCTACAACACCTCTGAGCTCATTTGGGGGTCTTGCGAGCAACCAAAATGCCTTCACCGGTCTTGCTGGAACTGGATTTTCCAGTTCTTCGTTTTCCTTTGGTTCAATACCGACAGATGGGTCTGCATTTGGTTCTGTGTCTCTCTTTGGGCTGAAAAGTGACAAACCACCTACTTTTCCTCCACTGAATTTAGGGAACTCTTCAAATGGGAGTCCTGCATTTGGTTCTACTGGGACATCAGATTCTACTACAACTAAAGGTGGAGGAGTTGTGGCCCCATCAATGCCAGAGGTGCCCGTAGAAACTGGGGAAGAAAATGAGAAGGCTGTTTTTAACGCTGATGCAGTGTTGTTTGAATATCTTGATGGTGGTTGGAAGGAACGAGGAAAGGGAGAACTGAAAGTGAACATCTCTACCTCTGTTGCTGATCGAGCTAGACTAATAATGAGAGCTAGAGGTAACTTGAGATTGATATTGAATGCTAGCCTTTTCCCTGACATGAAGCTCGCTAACATGGACAAGAGAGGTATAACTTTTGCTTGCATTAATTCTTGTACTGGTGGTGAGGGGAAAGATGCCCTTTCTACTTTTGCTTTGAAGTTTAGGGATGCGTCAGTAGTAGAAGAATTCCGTGCGATTGTTACCACACACAAAGGTAAAAAGGCTGCACCTTTAAAGACCCCCGAGAACTCCCCAAAGGCTTCTGATGATTGAAGAGGGTTCGAAAAGAAAGAAATCTTGTACTGTATGAAATTCGCTCTTGGTAATAGCTCCTGAAATATTCCTCTTTTTTGTTTCAAGTTTACAGAGTAGTACCGTGTAAGGTGAGGTCTTATCCTGTAGGTTATGTTTAGAGTTATATAAATTCGAGTCGTATCCATTTGGTTGTGTGACGACAACCTAGTCTTGGGCAGAGCGTTGCAAACTTTTATTTGTCTTTCTTTTCGGATAAACTTTTATTTGACAACAACTGCTAATGTGCAGCTCTGGATATGTGGATCTAAGTGTAACTTCTGAGACTGTGTTATAGAAGAGGCGTCTTTGTTTTTGAAATTTGCATTATTTTGTGGACAACTTTTAGGCTTATTCATTTTTCAGCTGTCCTGGGTAGATTTGTCATTGGTAGATCATAACATTATCTTTTTGGAGGCCAAACAAAAGCTGTTCAAAGGAACCCCAATTGGCCTGTTATGTTTTGTGAATGCAGTTAATCACCTAATGGCCGCCGTCGCTTTGGATGCATCACTTGCTTTCCATAGAGAATTCTGGCAAACTTGAATTTCTTTGTATGTCTAGCAAGGTGTCAACAGTTGGGGACCTGTATGGAGTCTCTAATCTTCCTGGTACCGAGTAGTTGTTGTTGAGGTGTTTACTTGGGTGGTCTGTGAAGACTTCTCCAAAAAACAAAAACAAAAAAAAGCTTCCATCGACATGTATTCTGAACTAAACAATACAAACGGATGGCTGAATTGGCTAAATTTCAAAGGCGATCATAATGTGCACTGAGCAAATGCCCTATCAAAATTTACAATTTCTTTCCTGAAAGAGTTACAGACCAGTCAACAGTGTCAACTGCGCAGGGGTAAATCTGGACAAAAAATTAACATTCTTATCCAAATCCGTCCTTCTCATGTCAGCTGTCTTCTCTTGTAAGGGTGAAACATTATTGGGGTAAAATAGTAAAGAATTCATTGTTATTAACGGACAGGCCCTCACTGTGGTTCAGGCTCAGCCTTGCTGCACCTGCTTTATGGCGTTTTTTTCCTACTGCACATGACCGCTTACCTTTTATAGCAAGTTTTCCATCCTCTATTCTCGCACCTGCCATTGTTGCTTGCTGCTTCTTCCTTCATCATCAACTTCACCTTCATCTTCATTTCCTTTCAGATTTCTTACTTCTGTGAGTATCTCTCTCTCCCTTTCTCTCTAGCTTTACTTTTTTATTTTCAAGGGTTTTGGAAAACACTATGATGAGTAGAGGGCTTAAGAAATCTTGATGAGTTTTGATGCTGACTACTTAAGAAAATGGGTGTTCTGAAAAAATGTTTCTAGGTTAATCTTTAGTACTTTTACTCATACTGTGTTGTTCCTAAACTAAACCCCCATTTCATTGTTTTTCATAGTTTTGAGTTTTTGACTCATTTTTAGACAAACCCTTTTTTCATAATAAGGTTTTTGTATTGTATTTGCAGAGTACCATACATAATGGATGTAGTTGTTCATCAGTATCAGTGTGAGATAAGAAAAAAATGTGAAGAAATTGATTTCTGGAAGGAGAAATCCTTTGTGTTACAGAGTCAGTGTATGTCTCAGAAAGAAGAGTTGAATGCTTATAAAGTTAAGTATGATGCGTTAGATGCTCAATTTCAGGAGAATTCTGACATTGTTGAGGGTAGGTTGAAGGACTTAACAAATGAGGTTTCTGAAACTGAGAATGATAAGCTCAAGTACCAGATAGTGTGTGGTAAATTGAATGAGCATATTGAGGAGTTGAAGACAAGGTGTGAGGAATTGAACACACAAGTGGAATTGAAGCTGAAGCAGGAAGCTGATTTGGAGAGAGAGTTGAAAGATTGTAAAGCTCAGGGTTATGAGACGCATGTTGAGCTCAACAAGTACAAGAAGAAGTGTGATGATTCGAAAGGACAGGTTGAGAAGTACAAGAGAAGGTGTAAGGATTTGAAGATACAAGTGGATGAAAGGCGGAAGAGTCAACATGGTTTGGAGAAACAATTGGACATTTATAAAGCTAAGTATGATGAGATGTATGCTAAGCATATTGAGGGGTTGAGGAGAAGGTGCGAGGAATCGAACACACACGCAGAACCGAAGGTGAAACATGAAGTTGATTTGGAGACACAGTGTAATGAGATGGATGGTGAGCTCAATAAATACAAAACGACGTGTGATAATTTGAATGGACAGATTGAGGAGCTCAAGAGAAGGTGTAAGGATTTGGAGTCACAAGTCAAATGGAGTCGGAAGAGTCAAGTTGGCTTGGAGAAACAGTTGAATATTCATAAAGGTAAGCATGATGAGATGTATGCTAGGTTTAAGGAGAGGACCGGATTGGTGGTTTCTCTTGATAATGACCTCATGGAGCACAAGAGAATGTGTGCTGAACTGAATCAATGGGTTGAGAGCTTAGAAGATGAAGTAAGAGCAACAAGAGATGAGACGGGAAATCGAATTGACAGGCTCAAGAAGGTGATTGGGCATTTGGGGCGTGACAAAAGAAGGGCGGAGGATGAGTGTGAAGTTTTGAAGATCAAGTTTAGGGAGTCTGAGAGTCAAGCAGCCTTGTATCTGAAAGAATTAGACGATTACAAAGTCAAGTGTCATGGTTTTTCGGTAGAGCTTCAGAAGAAGGCAGCAGAACATTTTGAGTGTGAAAGTAAGTTGAAGGACTTAGCGTTGACTACAACTTCTTCTGTGGATGAACTCGAAGGCTACAAAACGGCCTTGAATGGACTGAAAAAGCAAATTACGTCTCTAACTGAAGATCGAATGGTTTTGTCCGAAAGAGAAAAGAAAGCAGAAGAAAGAGTTGTTTCCTTGCAAGAGGTAATTAAGAATTTGGTAGAAGAGAAATCTAATCAGCTCAATGGGGATATCAAATTGTATTCCTCTCCTCATGTAAACAGAGGTGAGCACGTCTCAGGTATGAATTAACATTCTCTTCCTTGTCGTTCTTTACATATATCTAATCTGTTTGTTAATAAGTTTTCACTGTCAGTCTGTCACTGCCTTGTTATTCTCTGTGTTCATGTGAACCCTGGGTGGTGAAAATTGACATTTTCACTCGCACTACTTTGTTATTCTTATCAGTCATTAATTTCATATAGACTGTTCCTTTCTCTCTGTCTATCCAATGGCGGTTAATTCGTAATATGTTGATGAAAATATGCTTAATGGGTTTCATGATCATATATACCTAGTACTTGTGTGTGTTGGCCGTTGTATTTCCTGTTGATTCACACTTATTTGGCTGAATGCAAACACCACTGTACTTTGATTTTTTGCGTGGCTATCTCAACCTTTTCCCGTCGCATGAAAATTTAAATGCTGTCTCTATGGGTCTATATTTTTCATAGGCGATATGTGCTAGTTTACTAATGGTTGTCCCACGTTAATATACTGACATCGAGGAAGATTCCCTAGTTTCAATATTCATCAACGGTTAACTTCTCTATATACCATGAACTAGTTTTTTTCTTGACTCTTGGATTGCTAATGTTTCGTTTTACACTTCAAGTCTGGTTACCATTTAGGGAAGCAGTTGCTAGCAATAGGCCAAATACTAAAACTTCTGACTTAGATGTCTATGAGCTTCCGTTTAATTCGTGATTTACAACCTGATACTGTCTACATTTTTGACACTCATTGTACTACCCTACTGGCAGAACTGTAGTTTTAGTGTTGTTTTTTTGGTTGGGGGAATTTGCAATTTGCAATATTAGTTGGGTTGACAGCTTTTTGTGATCTTATGCTTAGCTGTTGTTTGAATTGTCTTCATTTATCAATCATATGCCCTGTCTTAATTCACTCGAGGAGGGACATGCAGTGCCTTGCAATAGCCAGAAGTTGTAGTACAAATCTGTTTGCAGGATCCATTTGTATATCTTGAAAACCATAGATCTTAACGACTTGATGGTTTTTTAATTATTAACTTGGCGTCAAGGCAATTTTCAGCTGACCATCTAGTTTCTTCTGCTAGACATTACAAGGAGTTGAAGACCTTGTCAACAACTTGCTTTCGTTTTACTGTCTTTTAACATTGTCTCTTTCTGACTTTTTCGCAGGCCCAATGCCGATTGAAAAGCAATCAGAGCCTTTAGTAATCTTGAATGAAGACAGTGAGAATGCAGTTTCACTATTCAAGATGGAATGCACAGATAGATATGAGTTGAAAGAGAGAGAGATAGGCCTGTCTAAGCAAGATAGCAAACAACCCGCAGGTATCAGTGAGCATGAGAACGATAAGGAGATCAGGCCAAAGCATACTTGTGACGTCGGACGCAATCAAAAACTGGATGTTTCAACTGGCAATACAATTGAGAGACTTTCAAACTCAACAAAGTTTCTGACATCATTAGAAAGGCCGTTGTTTGGTCAGAAAGGCGAGGAATATGCCATCAAATGCGAACCAGTTGATATCCCAGTATCTTCAGCACCTAAAAGAAAGAGGCTCCTGGAAACAGTAACTGACATTATTGATGAGGATGACAAAAGTCTAGTTAGTAAACGAAGGGTGAAGAATCCTGAAGAGCTCACTGGAAGTCCTACATCTGAAATCTCTACCATGAATCTATGTGCTGGGGATGTTTCTGTCTCTTCAAAGGATCAAATTGCCCAAGAATACACAACCAATTTACAACAAAGACTTGTCTCAGAAAGAATGTGTGTAGAAAACAAATCTCAGGCTGATGGAACGTCAAAAGATGAAAAATCTCCACATAACTTGGAAATGGATGAGTCATCACAAGTGAAGGTATGTAGCTTAACTACTGAGAATGAGAAAGTGGAAGAAGAAACTGATTCTGATAGCGGAGATCGTAAAAGTGAAGCTGCAATGGGTAATGAGTTGGATAGCAATGATGAAAAGGATTCAAAATAAATAAACTAATACTCTAGGGGAAGAAGATTAGATTAGCACCTAAACTTAATTATGTGAGAAGACTTGGTAAGTTTTTAGTAGAATGTACATTCTAACCAGAAAAGCTCTTGTCGAAGAATAGATTTGGTACCTAAGGTTGTTATGAGGATCTTGTTTTTATGCAAACTTGTGTTTGGTGACTTTGATCTACTCTGGACTGATTGCAAGGATTTTTCTTTTCCTTGCATGAAAGTTAAAAATACAGGTTTAGTTTTTTGCCTATTCATTCGTAAACTGATTTAGTATTTCCATCTCTAGCTTTACTTAGTATTATTGTCAGAACTTTTTTGCATACAGGTGAATGTGCACCAACAAACAAGCTTTATGATCCTGAATGACATTTAATGGCCCTAACATTATACAGTTGTGATTGGTACTACAAGGAACAACACAGGTAGGTGCTAGATAACCTTCTATACTTATCGTCACAAGCTTAACATTCAGTCTATCAGCAGTAAAAATGCGTTCTAAGGCCTTATGTGAAATCCTGCGAGTAACATTGTTCAGAAATTTGAAGTCCTTGAAATTGGTTGCAAACCAAGCTTTTGCATAATTCGAGCATATTGTGAGCTTTGGTTGGTGCTCGCTCTTTTAGCTCTTGTACATTCCAAGAATGTTATCAATTTTGAAGAATTTGTCTCCAAATGCTCATCGCTAGATGCATCATTTCAGCTCCAGAGGGAACACCAACGAATCCCTCACACAGGTATCCAGCCGTATTGCAACTGATAGTTGCCACTAGTACCCAAAATGTGTTGCCGTATCAGATCTTTGCTTCTATACTAGTAAGTTCCTTTTTTTGAGCAGCTCCATGAAAAATTTTCCTGTAAAAAAAAAGCATTCTAATGAAAAATGCAATCATGGATGTAAAAAATTGCAGAGAAATGTTTTCCAACACTTCCATGGATATGTCTTCTTTAACTATTTGAATTACTCAACGTACCTAGTCCATTATTTAATTTAGTAAAAGTATGGGTTTGGACTTTGGAGTCGGACATGCTTTTTTGGTGTAATCACTGTCCCTTGCCCTGTAGGTTGTACAACGTGGGTTACTGTATGATAAAGTGTATCAAAAAAAAAAAAGTGGTTCTCCTCATATCAAAAACAAAAAAAAAAACCCACGCAGACAACTCTCTCACATAAAGAGATGGTTCCCGCCGTTTGGGATTAACAGGCAGTCACTTTTGGGCCCCCCATTGAGAAAGACGAGAGTACAAGGTTTGTGTGTTGTTTTTTTTCTTTTTGTAAGGCTGGTTCCTATGGGTGTGGTAAATCAATTGATTTGCCAGTTTTACACCCATTATGGAGCTGGTAAACAAGTAAACTGGCCTGGCGCAAGTTTTTACCGAGCGGTTGAGTCGGTCAAGACTACACCGGGCGATCTAGTATAGATCGCTGACGGTTGAGACTCCACCGCTCAGTAGTTTTGTAATATTTTAAAACGTCTTCTCTCATACTTTTCCTTATTTTAATATTACTTTTACTCCATACGAGTCCCACTAAATATATTAAAACCTTAAAAATATCCACATAAAGTTTTTTTCTACATTAACAATATCATAACAAATATACTCCCTCCGTCCCACTATTAAATGACTTATTTGATTTTAAATTTTGTCCCACTAATAAGTGATCTATATCACTAAATAAGGAGATATTTCTAAAATTATCGTTATAGTTAATTATAAAAAATATAAGAAAAATATATAATTTGATAGGCTTGTTTATATTCGTTACGTAGGTGTTTTAAAATGTTTTTCAATGGTATGAAGTTTGCGAACATCCGTGGAGTAGTTTGAGAGATAAATCATTTCTAAATTTCACTAATTACTATCCATAAGGGGTATAATTGTAAAAAATGCTTAAAAGTACTCTTTTCCTTGATTGCCTTAAAAATTGTGCAAACTTAAACTAGGTCACTTAATAGTGGGACGGAGGGAATATTATTTTATTAAAGATTTGCCAGTTTTACCTAATATTTGACAGTTTTCCCATTGTGGAGAAACATATTTGCCATGCCATGTGGCATGGCAAAACAACTTTTATGCCCTACCCATAGGAACCGGCCTAAAAAAGAAGAAAAGAAGAGGCGATCATGGTTTAGACTTGCATGAGTAGTCTACTAGGACTTATGAATCGCTTTTGTAACTCGCAAGATTCGTTATGTATCAGCTCAAGTCGTAATTTTATCAAAACCGACTCTTTAAATCCCAAATACATCCTAGTAGTAGATAAAAAGAGTCGAACCTTACACTTCTTTAACCTGACACTGTTTAGTATCAATAATTGTCACTCGGATCTAGCACTTATCTTTTGATTTTTTATCGAGCAATTTATCATTTTTTTGTTGTTGTGTATTTTGTTTTCTCGAAGATATGGGAAACATAACATTTCAACCAGCTACCTCCACTTGTAAAATTATTACAGCTACCTTGTAGCTTGCATAATTATTTTTATATTCCCAATGAAGGTAGGTGTTATGAGAATAACTGTAGTGACCCTCAAGCTCGTCAACGTTGTTAGACCGGTCAAGAGATGATCAAGTGACGATTTAGCAGTTAATAACTCGATTAGTTTAACACGGGCGTTAATTAATAGGAATTAATCTAACAACGATTTAGATACGAAACTAGTATCGTTAGATTCATCTCGAAAAGTTACGTGGGATAGACTACTCGAACGTGTCATTCGGGTATCGGACGGAAGAAGATATTATCGAATTATTTGAAGAGAAACGTTAACCGCTGGGCTTCCCTTATCAATTTTCGGGTGCCTTTATCAATTTGGGCCGACCTTATCCCCATCGAGTGGATTAACTCGTTACTCCCTCTTCTTCTTCATTCTTATTTCTTCTTCTTTCGCTCTTCTTCTTCTGCTGCTTCTACTCATCGACTCTGGCGATTTTGTGAAATCATTATAGGTCAAAATCGAAGGGAAACTGTATGGAAATTGTTGGAGGTGATGATGTTGTTAATTGAGATCGAAAGAAGAAGAAGTGGTTGCTGTTGTAAATAGAATTAGGGTTTGAAGCAGTTGAATTTGGATCTAGTATGAATTGAGATGTGAATCGTGTTCTTGATAAGTAAATACGAAGAGGGTTGATGTTTAATTCAAGCTTGGGAGTCATTCTAGTGGTTGAATCCAAAGTTAGGGTTTTGTCAGAAGTTCAGGGAAGAATTAGAAGATGAAATCGATATAAAAAGGATTGAACTAATGAGGGGTTTGCTCTGAATTAAAGCATAGTCGGATGAATTGAGGTTAATTGGATATTACAGAGTTGTTCATGAAGAAATGGACAATTAGAGTTCTTAAGAGTAATTCAGGGAAGATGTAGAAGACGAAATTGATGCTCTAATGGAGTAATTGAAGATGGGCATTGTGTTGATTTAACAGTTAAACTGATGAGTTAATTAATCAGAGATTTAGGATCTGTGGTTATTCTTAACCAAAGTAGGAATTAGGGTTTCGGTGTTGAATATGGAATCTTTTGTGAATGAAGGATAATGATGAAGATCATGTGGTGTTGGTAGATGGTAGTTAAGTGGATTAAGGTGGAATTTCAGGTACAATCAAGACTCAGGCAAGGAAATAGCGTTTCAGTGGATGCTGGTTGTTGGATGGAGTTGGAGATTGTTTGTTGATCTCTTTGATATTGAATGTGAGGTGTTGTAACTAGAGGGTGGTATGGAAAGGAAGAATTACTTGATTTCTGAAGCTGCTAGTGGAGACTAAATGGTTAAGGTAATTGTTCTTCACTGTAATTAAAGTTATTTGATTCTTAATGAAGTTGCATGAGATGAATTAGCTGGAGATGATGGTATTATTGTGTGTTGATGTTCAGAAGGGTGTATTATTTGTGTAATTAAAATTACTGAATTGGAGCTGGAGATAGTAAGAGAACTGAAATTGATTCAATTATGTGTGGTGAACTATTAATGGTGATGGTGATGCAGTTCATATAGTTGGCAGTGTCACTGAATTGGGTATGAACTGTTGTATGTGCAAGGGGAATGAAATTAGCAGGGTAATGAGATTAGTAGTATTAAAGGTTGAGTTGGGTTGCAGGGGAGATGAATGAATAAGTTGGGGTATGTATTTGAGATTGCAGTTATGAAGATTATAGGTTATGATGGTGGTGTTGAACTGAGTTTGAGTTGAATATGTAAAGTGCAATTGAGTTGGTTCGTTGAATTATGGGAAAAAATTATAAGGGTAATTGCAAGTCTGAAGTTAATCTTTGATGTTGAGAGTTAGTTGAGTGTAAAGTTTTGCAGTGAGGATGATTTAGAGTTAATTTCTGTTAGGGTTTGCTGTAAGAGCTTAAAGCTGCAAATGCAGTTAGGCTGTATTACTTTTGTAAATTCAATTTGAAGTCTAATTGATGATTCAATTCATGTATTGCTAGTTTGAATTGAACTTGAATTAGAGTTATAGAATTAAGAGTTTTGATGTTGCACAATGATTGTGCATTAACTTTCTTTGGCCTGAGCAATGGTTCTGGCCTGCACAAGTGTTTTGTCCTTGTGCCATTCAGCCTAGTCAGATATCTGACTCTAGATGACTTAGTCCATTTGACTGAGTAGAATCAGGTTGAATCGGTTTTGACCCACTGAGTCACTAGTCTTGACTCGTTGACCATTGACCCTGGACTTTGACCTTGACTATTGACTGGACCTTAGACGTTGACCGTCAGTTGACAAGTGGACTGTTAGTGACCGTTTGTTGACCATATAAACTGGGCTTTAAGTTAAATGGAATTGCCTAATGGGCTTGGGCTTAGTATCATGTATTCTTAGATTGATACTTTGGACCCTTTATGGTCCGAATTAACCTTTGATTCCTTCTACAAAGTTGTAGATGTTCATAAGACTTAGATAATGAACTATAGAGACAATCTAATTGGATTAGTAAATTCTTAGTTATACTAAAGATAGAGAATAAGTTATCATAATGGACTTAGAACCATTAGATGGACTTGTATGTTTCTTGTGTAAGCATTTTGGCTAAACTCTTAGAGTGCTTGTGTGATTATCAGTTAGATTCTATTAACAACAATCGATTCAAAGAATGAACCAGTGGATCATGGATCTCAAGGTTTGCGAGGCTTGTCATCAAAAGGTGTGGGAATGCATTTAACAGTTTCGTAATCATTGTTATTTCTTTTATGAAAGTCTTTGTTTTATAAACTCATGCATTGTCTATTTCTTAATTGCATTTTCTATTCGCATATTTCATGTTTTGTTTATCTTTATGATTGTCTATGGGAAATGAGAATTTCCATCTATGGTATATTGATAATCGCTTCCTTGAGAATTATGGCTAGGCGATACACCACAATATTAATAATAGGTGTGGAAATGGGCATCAATATTACGGGTGTGTATACTAAACACCACAGACTAACTTGTCTTTATTTTCAGGTGTGTAAATGTCACCGCAGAAATTATAAGGTGTGTAAATGTCACCGCAGAAATCTAAAGGAGGAGTTTAGATCCATATACATGATTGTTTATTTCAGTGGTTTTGTTATCTTCTGATGTTTGGGAAAACATGTAATGTTTTCCAAATTTGTTTTTTTAAATTTGTATATGATTACTTAGAAGTTAAATGTTAATTATTCCCCATTTCAGTTTCAGTGACAGAGAAGAGTTGCGCAGCGAAAGCTTCGAGAAGTTAATTTCGTTATTTGTTTATATCCTGATATGTTGATTATGGTATATTCTTTTGTAAACCAAATGATTATTTTATATATATCATTGGAGAGGAATTTTTGTATATATGTTTCTGAGCGGGGTTAGTTTTGGGTTAAGTTTTGTATCACATTTCTTAATTGAATGCTTAAGTACATGTTTTAAATTTTAGTGCCTCTTTATTTAGTTAATTCTTTGGATTAGCCAGCTGCTAGCTTAGGGGGCGCTACAAAGTTGGTATCAGAGCTCATTATTAGATCTTATATGGGAATAGCCAGTGCCATTAAGTGAACTAGATTAGTTTAGAACTGGGATGGGTTTGTGAGATAAATCTTAATCACTAAAAGCTATCAATAATTAAAAGATTTATCTGATTGATTGATTTGTTTGTTGATTGTTTATAATTGTAATGAAGTAAAAATTGTAGGGTACACCAATAATTTTAGGATTTGATAATAATTAATCTAAAAAGTATGAACACGTAAACAATTTAATACTGTAATGATAATAGTGAAATTAGTAAAATTGATATAACTTGTAAATCAAATAGAAACTTACTGAACACATCGACTTATGTGAAGAGTAAATAAATTATGGAGTAACCACATAAATGTTGATAATAATTTTTGGGACTTATTAATATTTGTAAGAGTAGTTAGAATAATAGTTCAACCACCAATATTAATAATTGCCAATTGTAGATGATAATAATTTAATAAGAGTGATAATAATTTTAATAAGATAATGTTAGCACACATAAATTGGTATTATATTGAACTTAACTAAACTAAAATTTCATTAAATAAATATAACGATAAAATTAATAATTATGATTAAATAGCTATGAAAAATTATTTACGCTTATCTTCAATTAAGTTTTGTAAATTAAACTAAATTACAAATTATCTGTAATCTAATAAATGATCCAATGAATCTATAAAATGAAACAAATGTACATGAAATAGTAATAATAGTATTTTAATGCTTAGTATAATAATGGAATTAAAAGAAAATAAACTCTTACATTAATAAGACACTTCACTATTAGCGAATTCTAAAGACTATGAGGATATATTGTAAATGTTGGGTATACTCAAATTTAAATTATATTAAATTATCAACGTCAATATTTAACAAGATATAATATACGAATTCAATCTGAATAAATAAAAATATGTTATATCTTTATGTGGGTGTAGAATTATATTTAAAAAGATTAAGGCTTAATGTATCAACCAGATTATCAATTTAGGAATAATGAGAATAATAACACATTTAATAACACTATTTGAGTAAGTAAGCTAGTAACAAATTTATGGTATATAATATTTGTAAAATTTATATATGGTATCAGAGTAGAGTTAAAAATATCAGATATTATAAATTGACGTAAAATTCAAATTTGAATTACTTATATTGATAAAATGAAATAAATAATTCAGATAGCTAAATTTCTTAAAATGATGTAAACTATTTATATATCTGACGAAATAAATTTATCAAACTTTCACCAGTTACGATAAAAGTTTAAAGACTAATTAATTTTAATAAATTAATAATTAGTTATCTAGCACTGGAGAATAGTGAAGGTTGTGTTTTCTCTGTTCGTAGGAAGGCATTGTTGGGATTGGCCAACCTTGACAGGGCAACTGCATTCAGAGATGACCGATCATAGAAGGATTTTGTGATTCAATTAGAAAACCAATAGGTGTAAGTCCACCTAGAAAGATTCGTAGGAATCTCCCTTGTAATTAGAGACAAGTATTTTATAAAAAAAATAGAAATTAGTTTAAGAAACTTAGACTTCCCTATTTGGATAGAATTTATATCAGCATAGTTCAAACTAGAGCTACGAATTTTAGTTATAGAATCAAATTAAGTTTGTGCTTTATTTCTTATTGGTTGCGCCTAGTCAAGAGATAGTATTTCTCTAAAAGGTGGGGTGTTTTCAAGACTAGAAGGCAGTTCGATTTTCGAGGACGAAAATGTTTAAAGGTGGGGAGATTATAGTGACCCTCAAGCTCGTCAACGTTGTTAGACCGGTCAAGAGATGATCAAGTGACGATTTAGCAGTTAATAACTCGATTAATTTAACACAGGCGTTAATTAATATGAATTAATCTAACAACGATTTAGATACGAAACTAGTATCGTTAGATTCATCTCGAAAATTTAGGTGGGATAGACTACTCGAACGTGTCATTCGGGTATCGGACAAAGAAGATATTATCAGAATTATTTGAAGAGAAACGTTAACCGTTGGGATGCCCTTATCAATTTTCGGGTGCCTTTATCAATTTGGGCCGACCTTATCCCCATCGAGTGGATTAACTGGTTACTCCCTCTTCTTCTTCATTCTTATTTCTTCTTCTTTCTCTCTTCTTCTTCTGCTGTTTCTACTCATCGCCTCTG
Source organism: Papaver bracteatum (assembly GCA_023529315.1). NCBI lineage: Eukaryota > Viridiplantae > Streptophyta > Magnoliopsida > Ranunculales > Papaveraceae > Papaver > Papaver bracteatum. The sequence goes on from JAJJWX010000641.1 coordinate 904,449, forward strand.
GCGATTTTGTGAAATCATTCCGAGGTCAAAATCGAAGGGAAACTGTATGGAAATTGTTGGAGGTGATGATGTTGTTAATTGAGATCGAAAGAAGAAGAAGTGGTTGCTGTTGTAAATAGAATTAGGGTTTTAAGCAGTTGAATTTGGATCTAGTATGAATTGAGATGTGAATCGTGTTGCTGATAGGTAAATACGAAGAGGGTTGATGTTTAATTCAAGCTGCGGAGTCATTCTAGTGGTTGAATCCAAAGTTAGGGTTTTGTCAGAAGTTCAAGGAAGAATTAGAAGATGAAATCGATATAAAAAGGATTGAACTAATGAGGGGTTTGCTCTGAATTAAAGCATAGTCGGATGAATTGAGGTTAATTGGATATTACAGAGTTGTTCATGAAGAAATGGACAATTAGAGTTCTTAAGAGTAATTCAGGGAAGATGTAGAAGACGAAATTGATGCTCTAATGGAGTAATTGAAGATGGGCATTGTGTTGATTTAACAGTTAAACTGATGAGTTAATTAATCAGAGATTTAGGATCTGTGGTTATTCTTAACCAAAGTAGGAATTAGGGTTTCGGTGTTGAATATGGAATCTTCTGTGAATGAAGGATAATGATGAAGATCATGTGGTGTTGGTAGATGGTAGTTAAGTGGATTAAGGTGGAATTTCAGGTACAATCAAGACTCAGGCAAGGAAATAGCGTTTCAGTGGATGCTGGTTGTTGGATGGAGTTGGAGATTGTTTGTTGATGCTGCTGATATTGAATGTGAGGTGTTGTAACTAGAGGGTGGTATGGCAAGGAAGAATTACTTGATTTCTGAAGCTGCTAGTGGAGACTAAATGGTTGAGGTAATTGTTCTTCACTGTAATTAAAGTTATTTGATTCTTAATGAAGTTGCATGAGATGAATTAGCTGGAGATGATGGTATTATTGTGTGTTGATGTTCAGAAGGGTGTATTATTTGTGTAATTAAAATTACTGAATTGGAGCTGGAGATAGTAAGAGAACTGAAATTGATTCAATTATGTGTGGTGAACTATTAATGGTGATGGTGATGCAGTTCATATAGTTGGCAGTGTCACTGAATTGGGTATGAACTGTTGTAGGTGCAAGGGGAATGGAATTAGCAGGGTAATGAGATTAGTAGTATTAAAGGTTGAGTTGGGTTGCAGGGGAGATGAATGAATGAGTTGGGGTATGTATTTGAGATTGCAGTTATGAAGATTATAGGTTATGATGGTGGTGTTGAACTGAGTTTGAGTTGAATATGTAAAGTGCAATTGAGTTGGTTCGTTGAATTATGGGAAAAAATTATAAGGGTAATTGCAAGCCTGAAGTTAATCTTTGATGTTGAGAGTTAGTTGAGTGTAAAGTTTTGCAGTGAGGATGATTTAGAGTTAATTGCTGTTAGGGTTTGCTGTAAGAGCTTAAAGCTGCAAATGCAGGTAGGCTGTATTACTTTTGTAAATTCAATTTGAAGTCTAATTGATGATTCAATTCATGTATTGCTAGTTTGAATTGAACTTGAATTAGAGTTATAGAATTAAGAGTTTTGATGTTGCACAATGATTGTGCATTAACTTTCTTTGGCCTGAGCAATGGTTCTGGCCTGCACAAGTGTTTTGGCCTTGTGCCATTCAGCCTAGTCAGATATCTGACTCTAGATGACTTAGTCCATTTGACTGAGTAGAATCAGGTTGAATCGGTTTTGACCCACTGAGTCACTAGTCTTGACTCGTTGACCATTGACCCTGGACTTTGACCTTGACTATTGACTGGACCTTAGACGTTGACCGTCAGTTGACAAGTGGACTGTTAGTGACCGTTTGTTGACCATATAAACTGGGCTTTAAGTTAAATGGAATTGCCTAATGGGCTTGGGCTTAGTATCATGTATTCTTAGATTGATACTTTGGACCCTTTATGGTCCGAATTAACCTTTGATTCCTTCTACAAAGTTGTAGATGTTCATAAGACTTAGATAATGAACTATAGAGACAATCTAATTGGATTAGTAAATTCTTAGTTATACTAAAGATAGAGAATAAGTTATCATAATGGACTTAGAACCATTAGATGGACTTGTATGTTTCTTGTGTAAGCATTTTGGCTAAACTCTTAGAGTGCTAGTGTGATTATCAGTTAGATTCTATTAACAACAATCGATTCAAAGAATGAACCAGTGGATCATGGATCTCAAGGTTTGCGAGGCTTGTCATCAAAAGGTGTGGGAATGCATTTAACAGTTTCGTAATCATTGTTATTTCTTTTATGAAAGTCTTTGTTTTATAAACTCATGCATTGTCTATTTCTTAATTGCATTTTCTATTCGCATATTTCATGTTTTGTTTATCTTTATGATTGTCTATGGGAAATGAGAATTTCCATCTATGGTATATTGGATCTCGCTCCTTCGAATTATGGCTAGGGCGATACACCACAATATTAATAATAGGTGTGGAAATGGGCATCAATATTACGGGTGTGTATACTAAACACCACAGACTAACTTGTCTTTATTTTCAGGTGTGTAAATGTCACCGCAGAAATTATAAGGTGTGTAAATGTCACCGCAGAAATCTAAAGGAGGAGTTTAGATCCATATACATGATTGTTTATTTCAGTGGTTTTGTTATCTTCTGATGTTTGGGAAAACATGTAATGTTTTCCAAATCTGTTTTTTTAAATCTGTATATGATTACTTAGAAGTTAAATGTTAATTATTCCCCATTTTCGGTTTCAAGGAGTGACAGACGAGTTGCGCAAATAAAGCTTCGAGAAGTTAATTTCGTTATTTGTTTATATCCTGATATGTTGATTGTGGTATATTCTTTTGTAAACCAAATGATTATTTTATATATATCATTGGAGAGGAATTTTGTATATATGTTTCTGAGCGGGGTTAGTTTTGGGTTAAGTTTTGTATCGCATTTCTTAATTGAATGCTTAAGTACATGTTTTAAATTTTAGTGCCTCTTTATTTAGTTAATTCTTTGGATTAGCCAGCTGCTAGCTTAGGGGGCGCTACAATAACAAACATCGTCAAGGACTTGCTCATGAAATTACTGCCAAACCTGCTGAAAAACAAGTCTTTCATAACCTCATACGCAAAGATGACCGTCTTCTCCGAAGGAAATGGTTCAAAACCGCAACAAAATAACATCATGTACGGACTAATAGGTATTTATTATCTTTGAAAAATGATTTTCAATTTGAAAATTGAGAATTTCTTCAATTTCCGTAAGCGCAAAAAGGAGTTGAAGGTGGTTCGATTTATTTGGAGAAGAACAAGAAAATACCAATTGCTGATTTATTATTATTATTATTATGAAAGGATGCCACATATGACTTTTATTAGAAAAACAAATCATGTCAATAATTAAAAAAAGCGTGCTGGCAGCCTAGCAACAAGCTGGGCACCAACACCTTTTTTGAATAGTAATACCTATTCTATTAAAAAGAGAGCCTCCTACTTTGTAATTATCATCTTGACTAGCGAGTCAATTCTCCAACTTTCTCAAAAAACGCACAAGTATCGTCGCCTAATTCACCAACAGTTGAAAAGGCCAAAACTCCACACTCATATCCACGCGCTAAGCACTTGTATTGATATTTGTTACGCTTGTGAGTGATACCGAATAAAATGGCATGTCCTGGTATGGAAGTGGTAGTTCTAGCGCCCGTAACATCAAAGCACACATCGCGACCATTTTCCAAACAGTAGACGAGTAAATCTGTTAGTCTAAAAGCATGCGCGTTATTAGATAGGAAGCCCATAGGAACCTCTTTGCGAGCAGCCACACCGGATTGCTAACAAATATCTACCAAAACATCACGAACCAAATCGTGTCGAAATTTGAGGCATACTTCGCTGGCAAAGTGTATAACATGGTCGCCAAATATATCCATTGCTCGATTATAACATGAGCATAAACTATGTTTTTCAAACATGGGTATACCCAACCTGTAGTTAAGGACGACACGGAATTAACAAGTCCCAATAGCTTGTTGAAGCCCGTGAATTGGTATGGCCTTGAGAAAGTCCATGGCATGCTCGGATCAGTTACATTGCCAAAGAACAGCATCCCTTGCAGATAGATGGTAATTGGTAGGCAATTATTTTTTAAAAATATTAAAATATCGGGCCTCCAAGGAATTCATGAAATGTGGGGTGGCATCATTGATGTTAATATTATAAAGAGATGACCACAAGATTGAGCATATACATGCAAAGTATGCTGGTACTTTTGTCTTGCATCAAAGGAGGTTGTATGTTGTAAGGTAGTATCCTGCAGGTGTTGGGTTTGAGCACAAGATGCTAAATATAAATGTTTGGATGTGTCAGCCATAGTATAAACACCCAACCCACCATCTTTGATAGGCAAAGTTGCAATAGGCTGCTGAATCAAACCGAAACCAACACTATCCCTAACTATTAAATATCGCAAGTATTGAAACAACTGTGTTATGGATGGTTGACGTGCTAGAGGGAAACTTGCACGTAGTGTGAAATACATCTTAGACACACCAGTACAACTACGTAAAAGAAGAAGCTCATTATAAGGGTCTTGCAATTTCTTAATGGTATTCATTAGCTGTGTTGACTTCTCAACTTGACTATAACCAGGTTACTACAATACTGCAAGTCCATAATCACTGGTCCTCAAAGTAGCTTGACTCCCTCAGTGGGTTTACTAATATTGGAAAGATAAACACCGACTTTATCTCATCTTGAATCAATCGTTGGCCAGTGAATTTCAGTCTTGCTGATATTTAAATATATACCTCTTGCATGGCCTTTTTCCTGAATGATTCTAAGTGATTTGGCCACCTCTAGAGTATCTCCAACAATCGTACCATCGTCAAGATACCATGCATGTAAATCGAGAGTGCATCCCGAAGAAATCATGTTTATCAGTGGATGTAAGATTAGATAAAAAAAGTAGTGGTCCCAATGGGTCACCCTGCTGCACACCTTGTGCTGATGAAAAAACTGATTCATTGTAATAAAGCCTAGAAAGTTTTTCGTAGCAAAACTTGACCCATCTAGATATGCTAGGGCATCTGGAAATGACTATTGACTAACACAGTCATATCCACCAAATTGAAGGCATTGGTAAAGTATATAAGCAACATAGTCATGTTATCTTGGTTTCATTTCAATTCAATAAGCTTGTTTGCTTTGAATGTTCATTTACCTTGCCTGAACCTGATACTATACTCCTATGCTGTGACGTATCTTCTAAAGGTAATCCTGGATATGCTAGTTATGGTTTTGTGGCAAGAGACAGTGCATGGAACTATGTTACAGCTAAAAGTGGAGGTCTTGGTATTACCACAAATTTTATTGCAGAAGTGATGGGGATTATTGCTGCTTTGGAATGGTCAGTCATCGAAGATAAAACCAAAGTGATTATGAATTATGATTCTACAGCTTCAATAACTACATTTACTAAAAATAAACTGCCTTCGTGTGTATGGAACATATGGAAGTTCATCTGCAAGAAGATCAACATCCACTTTAACCATGTATATAGAGAAGTAAACTTCTTTGTTGATTTCTTTGCAAAAAAAGGGGATATCTTAATAAGGGACAGGTAATGACTTTCAATGACAGGCCAGCTTCTATGTACAAGTTAGAATTCCCTGATACAACCTATTACAGGTTCCATTAAAAGGAATATAGATACCTAGTACATATTCTCTAATGGGCTTGAGACATGTATTTCACTTTTAGTTCATTTATTTATGGGCCTGGGACATGTAGTCCAATTTGGTTTTTTTTCCTATCAAATTTCTTTGGTTGTATGTTTTGGCTGTATTCTTTTGATTAATCAATAAATTATTTTTCTGTTAAAAAAAAAGTTGTTTGTAGAATGTAATATGCCCTCACTGCCACATGGTATCCCAACACCAAACTGGTGGTTTCCCAAGTATGATGTCACGTCTTTGCACACACATGTAGCTGCTAAATTTGAACATAGTCTTCTCCAAATTGTACCTACAACAATGGGTCTCAACCATCCACCAGGTTTGAGTATATGAGTTAATGGTGTGCTGGATACATACTCTCCAAGAACTGCATGCCATCTACCATCCAACCATAAATTAACTACACCAGCAATGGATTGTAAGAATTCATCAGAAACTGTTGTTGATATACCACTGAGAGCATCTAACAAGTGTTGAGATCTAAGACCATCTCCACCACATGTAGTACCTTTTAGGAAGCTTTTTAGTGCCTGCAAAACTTATTTGGAATCAACTGATAATGCAGTTGTAGAGATATTGTCCAATGAGATGACTTGAGGTGGTGCAAAATGGTGTTTTTGATGTAGCTCATGAAGATTGTCAGGGGTAGAAGGAGCAACCCCGTTGGAATATAAAACACAAATTGTAGATGTATAATGGTCGTAACTCAGCTTTGTCCTACAAGCATGTAGGTTGGCGTCTTTCTTCCTCTTCTTGACAGACTGCTTGTGCTGATTATTTGGCCGTGATAAGTCCAGCAGTTTCTGAACCAATGAGAAGCAACCATTTTCTTCTATCCATGTCACCAGAGCCTGATTGATTGCTGCGGTTTGTAACTTCTTTCTTGTACCTGATCTCTCATCAGCATAGCTTTTAGGCATATAAAAATTCAATGTACATATACGTAACAATAAGAGATGAAGCTAAGCAACCAAGTATATGGGTTTATCCAGTACATCATCTAGAGTTACTTTCAGGGTTCTAGAAAACTGCAACCTACAAGGAGGAGGGATACTAACCGTGGTTGTTATCTATCTTTGAAAAATTAGGTCAAACATCTGAATTGTCATCCATAACTTCTAGATAGGTTTGAGGTTTCACTGTGTAGTGGATTAAAAAGCAACCCTACTACCATTGAGTGGACCATCAATAACCTCATGAGAATGGCTTGATTCATAACATGATTTCTTCCATGCATGGATATGTAGACATTTAATGCAGATCCATGATTGCATATTAGACAAGACCTTATCCCAGAGACTGAAACAACCGACATTACTCCTTACCCTCTCCCTGCAAGTATCCTTATCACCTGATGTAGGGAAGTTCTTGTATGTTAGATGCCTATAAATTTCACTTCTGGCGTACCCGTTACCACCAACTCCACCATGACAACCATCATAACCTTTAAAAGGACAATGAATCTCGTCTCTTTGTGATATAAATGTGAATTTCGACTGAGAAGAAGAAGGGGAACTTAATGGCGAGTCATAATGAACTCTAGAGATTGAAGATTGAGAAACACGAGTTCTAGGCATGATGTATCCAGAGCAGGAAAATAACTACCAATAACCATCTGAATTTTCCCTGAAGAATCGAAAGTGATGATGAAAAACATGACGGAGTAGGCTTCTCAAAGGTTTAATAGTAATAATAATACGAAAGAAAGGAAGAACAAGATGCCAGGGGGAAGGGGGAAAATTTGCAGACTTTCATTCGCCTGCAAATCGCCGGAATTTCTCTCTCAAAGGTTTATTATTAGTGAGATCACAGATCCATTGACAGGATCATATTTCACAAGATATAACATTGTCAAGTGGCCTTTGGATATGACGAAATTGATGGTTGTAATTTAATCACACTAACTAAAAATAATATGGGTATCTCTCGACCCATTTTTGCTTCTGTGGTTATTTATATCTCTTATCTTGTGTTTCTTCTTTCCTTATTTTGTTTTTGAACACAATCTTTATTTTTATCAATTAATCATCAACCTGAGTACTTGACTATAACTAAACCAAGTGTATTTAGGATCGAAATAGAGGAGTCGAAAATTTTAACTATTTTTTAGATTTGGATTTAGGGAAATTGACGGATACAAGGTTCCAAAAGTTCAATACTATACAAGTTTGTTTAATCAATCTTTGATTTACTGTACTGCTAATTCCATCATGAATGTTGATTGTCCTGGTAAACCAAATCCAATTGAAATTTCATGAACCAATGCCATTTGGGTTCCCAATTACCTAGGAAGTGAATGTTCTTCCACTGCATCAATCACACCCACTAAACAAAAATTCTTCATGAACCCATTTTTTCTTTTAAGATTAAATCGATCACATATCGTCGATAAACAACGAGTAAATAAAATTTCCCTTTTATTTGTTGTTCTGTTCACAACTAGTTCTCTGAAGAATTCATTCATGCAATCTTTTATTATGTTAGAGATGGATTTTCATTATTTATTGCATGTACACCTTCTAAATCCGATCTAATTGCTTGATACTTAGATAGATTCGAGAGAAAAAAAGAAGCATAACAGAGATTCTAGAAGAGAAACAGAGAAAGGGTTTACTGAGTTGACCGGAGAGATAAAAATTAGGTGAAATCACTTAATGGGTCATGGGTACCCGATATTTATGATGATTGAATCGCGGACATTGATCTTCGCATATCCAACGACTATCAGGCATGGTTAGATCTTTTAAAATTTCAACATGTCAACGGATCTGTCCTTTATTTGTCGGTATCACAGTAGAGTTAAAAATATCAGATATTATAAATTGACGTAAAATTCAAATTTGAATTACTTATATTGATAAAATGAAATAAATAATTCAGATAGCTAAATTTCTTAAAATGATGTAAACTATTTATATATCTGACGAAATAAATTTATCAAACTTTCACCAGTTACGATAAAAGTTTAAAGACTAATTAATTTTAATAAATTAATAATTAGTTATCTAGCACTGGAGAATAGTGAAGGTTGTGTTTTCTCTGTTCGTAGGAAGGCATTTTTGGGATTGGCCAACCTTGACAGGGCAACTGCATTCAGAGATGACCGATCATAGAAGGATTTTGTGATTCAATTAGAAAACCAATAGGTGTAAGTCCACCTAGAAAGATTCGTAGGAATCTCCCTTGTAATTAGAGACAAGTATTTTATAAAAAAAATAGAAATTAGTTTAAGAAACTTAGACTTCCCTATTTGGATAGAATTAATATCAGCATAGTTCAAACTAGAGCTACAAATTTTAGTTATAGAATCCAATTAAGTTTGTGCTTTATTTCTTATTGGTTGCGCCTAGTCAAGAGATAGTATTTCTCTAAAAGGTGGGGAGTTTTCAAGACTAGAAGGCAGTTCGATTTTCGAGGACGAAAATGTTTAAAGGTGGGGAGATTGTAGTGACCCTCAAGCTCGTCAACGTTGTTAGACCGGTCAAGAGATGATCAAGTGACGATTTAGCAGTTAATAACTCGATTAGTTTAACACGGGCGTTAATTAATAGGAATTAATCTAACAACGATTTAGATACGAAACTAGTATCGTTAGATTCATCTCGAAAAGTTACGTGGGATAGACTACTCGAACGTGTCATTCGGGTATCGGACGAAGAAGATATTATCAGAATTATGTGAAGAGAAACGTTAACCGCTGGGCTTCCCTTATCAATTTTCGGGTGCCTTTATAAATTTGGGCCGACCTTATCCCCATCGAGTGGATTAACTCGTTACTCCCTCTTCTTCTTCATTCTTATTTCTTCTTCTTTCTCTCTTCTTCTTCTGCTGCTTCTACTCATCGACTCTGGCGATTTTGTGAAATCATTCCGAGGTCAAAATCGAAGGGAAACTGTATGGAAATTGTTGGAGGTGATGATGTTGTTAATTGAGATCGAAAGAAGAAGAAGTGGTTGCTGTTGTAAATAGAATTAGGGTTTGAAGCAGTTGAATTTGGATCTAGTATGAATTGAGATGTGAATCGTGTTGCTGATAAGTAAATACGAAGAGGGTTGATGTTTAATTCAAGCTGCGGAGTCATTCTAGTGGTTGAATCCAAAGTTAGGGTTTTGTCAGAAGTTCAAGGAAGAATTAGAAGATGAAATCGATATAAAAAGGATTGAATTAATGAGGGGTTTGCTCTGAATTGAAGCATAGTCGGATGAATTGAGGTTAATTGGATATTACAGAGTTGTTCATGAAGAAATGGACAATTAGAGTTCTTAAGAGTAATTTAGGGAAGATGTAGAAGACGAAATTGATGCTCTAATGGAGTAATTGAAGATGGATATTGTGTTGATTTAACAGTTGAACTGATGAGTTAATTAATCAGATATTTAGGATCTGTGGTTATTCTTAACCAAAGTAGGAATTAGGGTTTCGGTGTTGAATATGGAATCTTCTGTGAATGAAGGATAATGATGAAGATCAGGTGGTGTTGGTAGATGGTAGTTAAGTGGATTAAGGTGGAATTTAAGGTACAATCAAGACTCAGGCAAGGAAATAGCATTTCAGTGGATGCTGGTTGTTGGATGGAGTTGGAGATTGTTTGTTGATGCTGCTGATATTGAATGTGAGGTGTTGTAACTAGAGGGTGGTATGGCAAGGAAGAATTACTTGATTTCTGAAGATGATAGTGGAGACTAAATGGTTGAGGTAAATGTTCTTCACTGTAATTAAAGTTATTTGATTCTTAATGAAGTTGCATGAGATGAATTAGCTGGAGATGATGGTATTATTGTGTGTTGATGTTCAGAAGGGTGTATTATTTGTGTAATTGAAATTACTGAATTGGAGCTGGAGATAGTAAGAGAACTGAAATTGATTCAATTATGTGTGGTGAACTGTTAATGGTGATGGTGATGCAGTTCATATAGTTGGCAGTGTCACTGAATTGGGTATGAACTGTTGTAGGTGCAAGGGGAATGGAATTAGCAGGGTAATGAGATTAGTAGTATTAAAGGTTGAGTTGGGTTGCATGGGAGATGAATGAATGAGTTGGGGTATGTATTTGAGATTGCAGTTATGAAGATTATAGGTTATGATGGTGGTGTTGAACTGAGTTTGAGTTGAATATGTAAAGTGCAATTGAGTTGGTTCGTTGAATTATGGGAAAAAATTGTAAGGGTAATTGCAAGCCTGAAGTTAATCTTTGATGTTGAGAGTTAGTTGAGTGTAAAGTTTTGCAGTGAGGATGATTTAGAGTTAATTGCTGTTAGGGTTTGCTGTAAGAGCTTAAAGCTGCAAATGCAGGTAGGCTGTATTACTTTTGTAAATTCAATTTGAAGTCTAATTGATGATTCAATTCATGTATTGCTAGTTTGAATTGAACTTGAATTAGAGTTATAGAATTAAGAGTTTTGATGTTGCACAATGATTGTGCATTAACTTTCTTTGGCCTGAGCAATGGTTCTGGCCTGCACAAGTGTTTTGTCCTTGTGCCATTCATCCTAGTCAGATATCTGACTCTAGATGACTTAGTCCATTTGACTGAGTAGAATCAGGTTGAATCGGTTTTGACCCACTGAGTCACTAGTCTTGACTCGTTGACCATTGACCCTGGACTTTGACCTTGACTATTGACTGGACCTTAGACGTTGACCGTCAGTTGACAAGTGGACTGTTAGTGACCGTTTGTTGACCATATAAACTGGGCTTTAAGTTAAATGGAATTGCCTAATGGGCTTGGGCTTAGTATCATGTATTCTTAGATTGATACTTTGGACCCTTTATGGTCCGAATTAACCTTTGATTCCTTCTACAAAGTTGTAGATGTTCATAAGACTTAGATAATGAACTATAGAGACAATCTAATTGGATTAGTAAATTCTTAGTTATACTAAAGATAGAGAATAAGTTATCATAATGGACTTAGAACCATTAGATGGACTTGTATGTTTCTTGTGTAAGCATTTTGGCTAAACTCTTAGAGTGCTAGTGTGATTATCAGTTAGATTCTATTAACAACAATCGATTCAAAGAATGAACCAGTGGATCATGGATCTCAAGGTTTGCGAGGCTTGTCATCAAAAGGTGTGGGAATGCATTTAACAGTTTCGTAATCATTGTTATTTCTTTTATGAAAGTCTTTGTTTTATAAACTCATGCATTGTCTATTTCTTAATTGCATTTTCTATTCGCATATTTCATGTTTTGTTTATCTTTATGATTGTCTATGGGAAATGAGAATTTCCATCTATGGTATATTGGATACTGCTCCTTCAGAATTATGGCTAGGGCGATACACCACAATATTAATAATAGGTGTGGAAATGGGCATCAATATTACGGGTGTGTATACTAAACACCACAGACTAACTTGTCTTTATTTTCAGGTGTGTAAATGTCACCGCAGAAATTATAAGGTGTGTAAATGTCACCGCAGAAATCTAAAGGAGGAGTTTAGATCCATATACATGATTGTTTATTTCAGTGGTTTTGTTATCTTCTGATGTTTGGGAAAACATGTATGTGTTTTCCAAATGCTTTTTTTAAATCAGTATATGATTACTTAGAAGTTAAATGTTAATTATTCCCATTTCGGTTTTGTGATGAGAGAGTTGCAAAGTAAAGCTTCGAGAAGTTAATTTCGTTATTTGTTTATATCCTGATATGTTGATTGTGGTATATTCTTTTGTAAACCAAATGATTATTTTATATATATCATTGGAGAGGAATTTTGTATATATGTTTCTGAGCGGGGTTAGTTTTGGGTTAAGTTTTGTATCGCATTTCTTAATTGAATGCTTAAGTACATGTTTTAAATTTTAGTGCCTCTTTATTTAGTTAATTCTTTGGATTAGCCAGCTGCTAGCTTAGGGGGCGCTACAATAACAAACATCGTCAAGGACTTGCTCATGAAATTACTGCCAAACCTGCTGAAAAACAAGTCTTTCATAACCTCATACGCAAAGATGACCGTCTTCTCCGAAGGAAATGGTTCAAAACCGCAACAAAATAACATCCTGTACGGACTAATAGGTATTTATTATCTTTGAAAAATGCTTTTCAATTTGAAAATTGAGAATTTCTTCAATTTCCGTAAGCGCAAAAAGGAGTTGAAGGTGGTTCGATTTATTTGGAGAAGAACAAGAAAATACCAATTGCTGATTTATTATTATTATTATTATGAAAGGATGCCACATATGACTTTTATTAGAAAAACAAATCATGTCAATAATTAAAAAAAAGCGTGCTGGCAGCCTAGCAACAAGCTGGGCACCAACACCTTTTTTGAATAGTAATACCTATTCTATTAAAAAGAGAGCCTCCTACTTTGTAATTATCATCTTGACTAGCGAGTCAATTCTCCAACTTTCTCAAAAAACGCACAAGTATCGTCGCCTAATTCACCAATAGTTGAAAAGGCCAAAACTCCACACTCATATCCATGCGCTAAGCACTTGTATTGATATTTGTTATGCTTGTGAGTGATACCGACTAAAATGGCATGTCCTGGTATGGAAGTGGTAGTTCTAGCGCCCGTAACATCAAAGCACACATCGCGACCATTTTCCAAACTGTAGACGAGTAAATCTGTTGGTCTAAAAGCATGCGCGTTATTAGATAGGAATCCCATAGGAACCTCTTTGCGAGCAGACACACCGGATTGCTAACAAATATCTACCAAAACATCACGAACCAAATCGTGTCGAAATTTGAGGCATACTTCGCTGGCAAAGTGTATAACATGGTCGCCAAATATATCCATAGCTCGATTATAACATGAGCATAAACTATGTTTTTCAAACATGGGTATACCCAACCTGTAGTTAAGGACGACACGGAATTAACAAGTCCCAATAGCTTGTTGAAGCCCGTGAATTGGTATGGCCTTGAGAAAGTCCATGGCATGCTCGGATCGGTTACATTGCCAAAGAACAACATCCCTTGCAGATAGATGGTAATTGGTAGGCAATTATTTTTTAAAAATATTAAAATATCGGGCCTCCAAGGAATTCATGAAATGTGGGGTGGCATCATTGATGTTAAAATTATAAAGAGATGACCACAAGATTGAGCATATACCTGCAAAGTATGCTGGTACTTTTGTCTTGCATCAAAGGAGGTTGTATGTTGTAAGGTAGTATCCTGCAGGTGTTGGGTTTGAGCACAAGATGCTAAATATAAATGTTTGGATGTGTCAGCCATAATATAAACACCCAACCCACCATCTTTGATAGGCAAAGTTGCAATAGGATGCTGAATCAAACCGAAACCAACACTATCCCTAACTATTAAATATCGCAGGTATTGAAACAACTGTGTTATGGCTGGTTGACGTGCTAGAGGGAAACTTGCACGTAGTGTGAAATACATCTTAGACACACCAGTACAACTACGTAAAAGAAGAAGCTCATTATAAGGGTCTTGCAATTTCTTAATGGTATTCATTAGCTGTGTTGACTTCTCAACTCGACTATAACCAGGTTACTACAATACTGCAAGTCCATAATCACTGGTCCTCAAAGTATCTTGACTCCCTCAGTGGGTTTACTAATATTTGAAAGATAAACACCGACTTTATCTCATCTTGAATCAATCGTTGGCCAGTGAATTTCAGTCTTGCTGATATTTAAATATATACCTCTTGCATGGCCTTTTTCCTGAATGATTCTAAGTGCTTTGGCCACCTCTAGAGTATCTCCAACAATCGTACCATCGTCAAGATACCATGCATGTAAATCGAGAGTGCATCCCGAAGAAATCATGTTTATCAGTGGATGTAAGATTAGATAAAAAAAGTAGTGGTCCCAATGGGTCACCCTGCTGCACACCTTGTGCTGATGAAAAAACTGATTCATTGTAATAAAGCCTAGAAAGTTTTTCGTAGCAAAACTTGACCCATATAGATATGCTAGGGCATCTGGATATGACTATTGACTAACACAGTCATATCCACCAAATTGAAGGCATTGGTAAAGTATATAAGCAACATAGTCATGTTATCTTGGTTTCCTTTCAATTCAATAAGCTTGTTTGCTTTGAATGTTCATTTACCTTGCCTGAACCTGATACTATACTCCTATGATGTGACGTATCTTCTAAAGGTAATCCTGGATATGCTAGTTATGGTTTTGTGGCAAGAGACAGTGCATGGAACTATGTTACAGCTGAAAGTGGAGGTCTTGGTATTACCACAAATTTTATTGCAGAAGTGATGGGGATTATTGCTGCTTTGGAATGGTCAGTCATCGAAGATAAAACCAAAGTGATTATGAATTATGATTCTACAGCTTCAATAACTGCATTTACTAAAAATAAACTGCCTTCGTGTGTATGGAACAGATGGAAGTTCATCTGCAAGAAGATCAACATCCACTTTAACCATGTATATAGAGAAGTAAACTTCTTTGTTGATTTCTTTGCAAAAAAAGGGGATATCTTAATAAGGGACAGGTAATGACTTTCAATGACAGGCCAGCTTCTATGTACAAGTTAGAATTCCCTGATACAACCTATTTCATGTTCCATTAAAAGGAATCTAGATACCTAGTACATATTCTCTAATGGGCTTGAGACATGTATTTCACTTTTAGTTCATTTATTTATGGGCCTGGGACATGTAGTCCAATTTGGTATTTTTTTTTCTATCAAATTTCTTTGGTTGTATGTTTTGGATGTATTCTTTTGATTAATCAATAAATTATTTTTCTGTTAAAAAAAAAGTTGTTTGTAGAATGTTATATGCCCTCACTGCCACATGGTATCCCAACACCAAACTGGTGGTTTCCCAAGTATGATGTCACGTCTTTGCACACACATGTAGCTGCTAAATTTGAACATAGTCTTCTCCAAATTGTACCTACAACAATGGGTCTCAACCATCCACCAGGTTTGAGTATATGAGTTAATGGTGCGCTGGATACATACTCTCCAAGAACTGCATGCCATCTACCATCCAACCATAAATTAACTACACCAGCAATGGATTGTAAGAATTCATCAGAAACTGTTGTTGATATACCACTGAGAGCATCTAACAAGTGTTGAGATCTAAGACCATCTCCACCACATGTAGTACCTTTTAGGAAGCTTTTCAGTGCCTGCAAAACTGATTTGGAATCAACTGATAATGCAGTTGTAGAGATATTGTCCAATGAGATGACTTGAGGTGGTGCAAAATGGTGTTTTTGATGTAGCTCATGAAGATTGTCAGGGGTAGAAGGAGCAACCCCGTTGGAATATAAAACACAAATTGTAGCTGTATAATGGTCATAACTCAGCTTTGTCCTACAAGCATGTAGGTTGGCGTCTTTCTTCCTCTTCTTGACAGACTGCTTGTGCTGATTATTTGGCTGTGATAAGTCCAGCAGTTTCTGAACCAATGAGAAGCAACCATTTTCTTCTATCCATGTCACCAGAGCCTGATTGATTGCTGCGGTTTGTAACTTCTTTCTTGTACCTGATCTCTCATCGGCATAGATTTTAGGCATATAAAAATTCAATGTACATATACGTAACAATAAGAGATGAAGCTAAGCAACCAAGTATATGGGTTTATCCAGTACATCATCTAGAGTTACTTTCAGGGTTCTAGAAAACTGAAACCTACAAGGAGGAGGGATACTAACCGTGGTTGTTATCTATCTTTGAAAAATTAGGTCAAACATCTGAATTGTCATCCATAACTTCCAGATAGGTTTGAGGTTTCACTGTGTAGTGGATTAAAAAGCAACCCTACTACCATTGAGTGGACCATCAATAACCTCATGAGAATGGCTTGATTCATAACATGATTTCTTCCATGCATGGATATGTAGACATTTAATGCAGATCCATAATTGCATATTAGACAAGACCTTATCCCAGAGACTGAAACAACCGACATTACTCCTTACCCTCTCCCTGCAAGTATCCTTATCACCTGATGTAGGGAAGTTCTTGTATGTTAGATGCCTATAAATTTCACTTCTGGCGTACCCGTTACCACCAACTCCACCATGACAACCATCATAACCTTTAAAAGGACAATGAATCTTGTCTCTTTGTGATATAAATTTGAATGTCGACTGAGAAGAAGAAGGGGAACTTAATGGAGAGTCATAATGAACTCTAGAGATTGAATATCGAGAAACACGAGTTCTAGGCATGATGTATCAAGAGCAGGAAAATAACTACCAATAACCATCTGAATTTTCCCTGAAGAATCGAAAGTGATGATGAAAAACATGACGGAGTAGGCTTCTCAAAGGTTTAATAGTAATAATAATACGAAAGAAAGGAAGAACAAGATGCCAGGGGGAAGGGGGAAAATTTGCAGACTTTCATTCGCCTGCAAATCGCCGGAATTTCTCTCTCAAAGTTTTATTATTAGTGAGATCACAGATCCATTGACAGGCTCATATTTCACAAGATATAACATTGTCAAGTGGCCTTTGGATATGACAAAATTAATGGTTGTAATTTAATCACACTAACTAAAAATAATATGGGTATCTCTCGACCCATTTTTGCTTCTGTGGTTATTTATATCTCCTATCTTGTGTTTCTTCTTTCCTTATTTTGTTTTTGAACACAATCTTTATTTTTATCAATTAATCATCAACCTGAGTACTTGACTATAACTAAACCAAGTGTATTTGGGATCGAAATAGAGGAGTCGAAAATTTTAACTATTTTTTAGATTTGGATTTAGGGAAATTGACGGATACAAGGTTCCAAAAGTTCAATACGATACAAGTTTGTTTAATCAATCTTTGATTTACTGTACTGCTAATTCCATCATGAATGTTGATTGTCCTGGTAAACCAAATCCAATTGAAATTTCATGAACCAATGCCATTTGGGTTCCCAATTACCTAGGAAGTGAATGTTCTTCCACTGCATCAATCACACCCACTAAACAAAAATTCTTCATGAACCCATTTTTTCTTTTAAGATTAAATCGATCACATATCGTCGATAAACAACGAGTAAATAAAATTTCCCTTTTATTTGTTGTTCTGTTCACAACTAGTTCTCTGAAGAATTCATTCATGCAATCTTTTATTATGTTAGAGATGGATTTTCATTATTTATTGCATGTACACCTTCTAAATCCGATCTAATTGCTTAATACTTAGATAGATTCGAGAAAAAAAAAAGCATAACAGAGATTCTAGAAGAGAAACAGAGAAAGGGTTTAATGAGTTGACCGGAGAGATAAAAATTAGGTGAAATCACTTAATGGGTCATGGGTACCCGATATTTATGATGATTGAATCGCGGACATTGATCTTCGCATATCCAACGACTATCAGGCATGGTTAGATCTTTTAAAATTTCAGCATGTCAACGGATCTGTCTTTTATTTGTGAAACTAGGGATTAACCCGTGCCATAATGGCATGGGGATAATTTTATTTAATTATGCATTTTCCGAATATGAATATATATTAATATCAAGTTTACCCTTCTTGTTATTACAAAATTAAAGGAAAACCCGGTAGATATTTTTATTCTTCACTCCCCAAATCCTTTCTAGCATTTTCCGCCTTGACATTCTCCCATACTATCCCTCTCCTCTCTTGAGTTGTATCCTCAATCCATCCATGAAATGATATCGAAATTAATTTTTACATATTTTGTCCCCCCAAAGCAACATTATTTGATATGTTTTTTAGTTTACAAAGATATCTTATCGATCCTTTTAAATGGTATTACCTTTCTACATCTTCCTTATTTTCGTGAACGATGTTAGGATCTTCATGGACCATATGAACCTACTATAGGCCCGACCAATACCACTGATACTGTCCCTAATTGACCATCTTGGGATAAGAGGTGTGCAATTTTAATCTAAAAGGCCTCGGTGCTACGTAAGGAAATGCCCAAGCTTATTAATATCCACATGTACTCCTCTTTCTTCCATGTGGGACTATCCCTAGTTACACATATGTGGTTTATCGCGCCACATACGCCGGTAATCTCCACTTTGGCGAGATTAAACCTGTTCATCAGTCCAATCAGACTCCACACGATACGATTATTATCTGTATATGCTACTCATCGATCATGATTATTATCACTATGTGCCTTGGATACCTACTCCATGTTGAGTTAATGAGAAGGTAACCACTAACTTCATATTGAGCATTTCCATGCCCACCTAGAACCCTGGTCCACTTGAGAGTTAATGTGTGAGACACTAACTCCACCTTGAGCGCCAGTTCAACCTTGAGCATTGCCTTGCCGATCTAGAACCCTTCTCCACCTGAGTTAATGGGTGAGACACTAACTCCACCTTGAGCACCAGTTCAACTTTGGGCCTTGCCTGCTCCACCTTGGGTCTGACTCCACTTGTTCCCTAAATCGGGTGACATCCACAACCACTTCTACGTTCAGACTGTAGACCCAACCATGGGCTCTGATACTAATTATTAGGATCTTCACGGACCATCAGACACTACTCAGGGTCCCGACCACATAACCCCGAATCCCACTTGACCAAATTGGAATAAGTGGTGCGTGGTTTTTAATTAAAAGGCCTCTATACAATGTATGGAGATTCCCAAGGTTATTAACCTCCACATGCATTCCTCTTTATTCCATGAAGGACTATCCCTAGCTTTACATATGTGGTTTATCATGCCACATACTCCAACAACCAAGCAGAACCAAAAAATTAAACTATGTAAGCTGTAATAAAATTATAACACCTGAAATCATTCGTCTCAATTATAATTGTGTAGATATTAACAGTGTTTGGATCCTTGTTTCCTTTTTCCCCTTTAAGAATATTCTAAGAAGAATAAAACTCAGAATTGACTCAACAATACATATCGTATTGTATGTTCTTACTATTTTAATAATGACATAATGAAAAGCTAATTCATTCACTTAAGCTATTATATTTGAAAATGTTAAGTCATTTCCGATGGCAACAATTTACTCACATACGATGTATTTCTAGTTTCTCAAAATTCCAAAATATATTATGTACATAATTCAATTCAGCAGGAAGAGTTCACCTAATGGAGTATAGGTAATGAATTGTCTTTTCGTAACATTATGGCCTTTACAACATAGTTGGATCAGAGTTCGTAAATAGCAATATATTTATGCGTTCTCGGGAGAGAGTAATCTAGGGATGGGCTACCTCCCAGAAAAATGTTGATTAATGACCGCATCAGTGTCAGTTGAAAATCCCACACTGTCGGAAAACTGTAGTGACTAAGTGGGGACAATATTGACAGAGGATAAAGTCCTTACAAATGGTATTAAAGTCGACCACGGGTTACCTGTCGAGGATGAAAGAGTATGCTTGATGGATTGTGTTGGGAAATGGTCTCATGAGTGAGAAAAAATGCCAGAGTCTAGGATTGAACATATTCTGGAGCCGAGGACGACTCCAAATTAAGTTGGTGGCATTATAGTACTCCGCCTCGGCAGGTATAATTCGTCAAATAGAATATAGGTAATGGTTTATCCTTTCCTAACACCGAGACCTTTTCAGAATAATTGGCTTCATAGTTGGCGAAAAATCTCTATAGTTAAGCATACTTGGTATTGAGTAATCCTAAGATAGGTGACCTCCTGAGAAGCTGCTACTGGATGACCGCAGTTGTGACCATTGAAACCCCCATATTGTTAGATAACCACAATGGCTAAGTGAGGAAATTATCGGTAGAGGGTCAGGCCATACATTCGATGACATTATGCTTCCAAATGTGAGGTTATTCGTTACATAAAAATAATAAAACCATGATTAGTAAGTCAAATCGTTAAGTACTTAACCTAATAACAATACGCTAGCTATTCACCATCATTGAATAAAAATAACGTTAAACCATTTGTCAAGAAATACGTGAGACGATGCGAAATTACTCACTGGGCACCAATACTTGCCACCGTCACTGTGGTCCACCTATATAATTGTTAGCCAATCTAACTAAGTTTGGTACTGTTTTTTTTCTTTCAAAAACAAAAAGTACTTTGAAAACATATTTATAGCAATATTTTTTCATCCTAGTGTTTGGTAAAGATTTCATAAAGTGCTTTTTATGCAAAACACTTTCAAAATCTATCAATTTTAAAAGTGGGGGAGAAGGAGCTTTTAAAAGGCTACAAAAGCAAATGCTATAGTTCACCCTAATTTCATATTTTGTTTTCCAATTCTATCCCATCTTTTTTTATAATTGAGAAAATTATCCTTGAATCTATATATCGCCAATTTGTATTCGTTATATTTTATTCCTTGAAGATAATTATTTTTTATTTTCAATCTACATTTTGATGTAAGTTTTTCACAGTTATGCAACCCGATATTTTGATCTTTCGGGTTGCATAACTTTAATTTATCAACAATAAATATTATGCAATTATTGATTTTTAAAAAGCGATTAAGAAAAATATTACTTTTTAGTAGTAATACTAATTAGTAGATTTAATATTACACATATATGTACTCTAATTGTAGAAAAAATGATTTATTTTAAGCACAATAAAATAGAACAAACAATTTTCAGAGATATGTCTGCTTTTGTCATTTTCTCACTAACTATAGTTGAACCTGATATTTTCCCAGACACAATTTGATCGCTTTTTTAAATAGTTTGAGCTTTAGTTTATAATTTGCAACCATTCAATTTTTTTTTTACAGAGCTCGGCACAGTAACGTATATCGGCAACCATTCAATTGCTTTTTTTTCTACATATCTCGGCACAATAATGTACATAGGAAAAGCACTTTTGTAAAGCTCGCAACAACACCAAGCTAATCCTAAGTATTAGCTAATAAAAATATACTTTATTATCATGATTAGTATAATAATTTATATATTATCATTTTTAATTTGACATTTAATAAAATATTATCATGGAAAATTAATAGAGTATTTATTATGAAGAATTATGGAACCTTAATGACATGATAAATTTTGTCTGTTAGATGCATTTCTAATCTCAATCACAACCATCACTTATGACAAACGATTACATCCTTAGACTTATCTCTTGTGAGGAAAAATCTGAACCGCCACTTACATAGGCAAAGTTATCCAAACTGTGCTTTATATTCTTGATATTATTGGATAACAAATATTACATGAAACTAGTTGGAAGACTAACAAAGCTAAGATCCAACGGCGTACTACTACATTAATTGAACAGGTTGCCGTGCTAGCCTACCAGTGAGCCTCACGAGGAACCGGCCAAGGAGGCCGAAGCAGATAGGGGGGTGATTATGTCGCAAGGGGCCCATCTAACTCTACCTTCCATGTCAAATACTGCAATATTGTGCCATGGGGGACTCGAACCTGAGACCTCCTGGAGCGCATCAACCTTTGAGGAACAGGGATGACCAGCTGAGCTAGCTACCCGTGTTATTATTATTATCATTATCATTATTGAATAACGATTATTACAAAAAAAACTAGTTGTAAGCATGACAAGCTAAGCTCCAACGACGTACTACTACATCAGTTGAACAGGTTACCGTGCTAGCCTACTAGCGAGCCTCATGAGGAACCAGACAAGGAAGCCGAAGCAGATAGGGGGGATGATTATGTCGCAATGGGTAAAGCTAACTCTACCTTCCATGTCAAATTCTACAATATTGCGTCATTGGGAACTCGAACCTGGGACCTCCTGGAGCGCAAGAAACCTTTAAGGAATGAGGATGACCAACTGAGCTAGTTACCTTTTTTTTTAATTATTGTGTCATTGTTGTTGTTATTATTATTGTTGATTAATACAATATATATATATATATATATATATATTATGTTATGTTATATAAATAAAATTAAGAATCGTACAAATTTTTGTTTGGTAACCTAGGAACAAGCTGGGCTACAACACCTTTTTGAATAGCAATACCTAATCTATGAAAAATAAAACTACCTAAACCACTACTAGCGTCGTTTCTAACTAGATAATTCTTCAGATGCTTAAAAAAACACAAAGTATTTTCACCGAGTTCCCCTATGGTAGAGAAATCTAAAACACCCATACATTAGCCATGTGAAACACACTTGTCCAAGTATTTAGTACGTTTATGCGAAACAACACTAGAAATAACTTTTTCTGGGACAAAAGAGCGAGTACCTTCACCAGTGAAGGGCGAGACACCTGTGACATCCATACAAACATCTTGTCCATTTTCCCAGTTAAGAACAAGGATATCAGCAGGCCGTAAATCTCTGTCATTATCAGATAGAAACCCAAGAGAAAATTCCTTACACGCAGGCACACCAGCTTTGTAACAAATGTCAGCGATTACATCACGTACAAGGTCATGTCGAAATTTAAGTCCAATATGCTTAGCACAATGAAGTGAGTGGTCCCCAAAGATATCCATAGATTTGTTACAAATTGAGCATAAACCATTCTCAACAAACATTGGATACCAAGGCGATAGCAAAGTACATCTCTGAACTGTCTTGGCCCGAGGCAGTGATTAAGCACGCTAATTGGTATAGCTAATAAATAAGCCCACTAATTGTTAATTTAGACTAGTTTATTTATTTTTAGATCTAACCCGAATTATTCATTTGATTGTTCAACTAAATTTAGGTTCATTGGTTTTCAAAACTACAATGATCACGATTTTTTTTTCTTCTTTTGTGGATCCCACATATAATATATGATTTGTACAAATTGATTATTTCTGCACTTGGATGATTTTTTTTCTTTTAGTTCATTTACTTTTGGAATAACTAAACAAAAGATTATATGGTACGCTTAATTTATGTGCCATTCCCATTTTAAATGACCAGGACTTGACTCACTTGAGATAATTGAAAGTTTATTTGGTGCACGCTCATTGTGAGAAAAAGCAATAAACTGATAAATTTGGATTTTAAGTTTACATGTGTATAATTAAGAGTTTCATGAAATAATGGGTTAGTCGAACCATTTGATTATTATATGGTTCAATTTTATTTATAATTTGAAATGAAAAAAAAAATGAATTATAATAATATTGCAATATTAGGTAATATGTTTTGTGAAAACTAATACCACACCCATTTTTCAGATTTTCTACACTAAGAAACCCACGTCCAGAAAAACCCAGCCGTGCACCCATTTTTCTATGAGAAAATATCTCCCAAACCCATAGTTTCTGAAATTATGTTTCGGTCTCTTTTATTCTTCTTCTCCAATTCGTATATACCAAATCTCGCTTCATAAGAAAAAAAAACTAAGTTCGATCTTATTTCTCTCTTCTTTCGTCTCAGTTCTTCAATGGAGCTTCAATTTACAGGTAA
This sequence comes from Papaver bracteatum, assembly GCA_023529315.1. Classification (NCBI taxonomy): domain Eukaryota; kingdom Viridiplantae; phylum Streptophyta; class Magnoliopsida; order Ranunculales; family Papaveraceae; genus Papaver; species Papaver bracteatum. The sequence continues at coordinate 928,387 of JAJJWX010000641.1, forward strand.
ATCTCAACATCTTTTTATTTTGTTAACCCTAGATATACAATTTAGTCTTTAAATCTATTAAATCTAAAGAAATATACATTGTTAGGGTTGGTATGAATTTGCTCTGCTCGTATCTTGTTAGAAGATGAGAAACTCAGCGTCGTTCCATTTTTCAAGCTATTCGCATTTGCAGATTATAAAGGTACTGCGTTGATGGCCATCGGTGTAGTTGCAGCTTTCGCTAATGGAGCGACAATGCCTATTATGTCCATTATCATTGGAAATATCGTTAACTTGTTGGGAAATACGGCATGAACCACAGACGTTGTCAAACAAGTTTCAAAGGTGAGAAGAAAAAATAAATTCGTATCACATTTTTGTTGAATTTTTATGTTTTACAACTCAGTGTTCTATTTAACATGAACACATGAACTAAGTTACATATCTATTATTGACGGTGTCAGGTAGCATTAGAGTTTGTCTGTTTGGCTGTGGGGGCTGGTATAGCATCATTTTTCCGTAAGTTGTTAGTTTTCGTAGTTTTTATACTCCGGAGTCCAGTCTACCAGTATGCATTAGGGAGACAGATTCGAACTGTGGACACTTAAAAAGAGCTATAATTGATATTTGTCAGAGGTGGCCTGCTGGACGCACTGTGGAGAGACAGGCGGCACGGATTCGAAGTTTGTACTTCAAGAGTTTACTTAAGCAAGAAATCAATTTCTTTGATAAAGAGACAAATACTGGAGAAGTTGTTGGGAGGATGTCAGCAGATACGGTTCTCATTCAAAATGCAATGGGCGAGAAGGTAACAGAACCTCTATGAAGAAAAAAACTGCAGACATGTATCATTTGTCACAATCAATTTGAGTTCCAAAAATTGTTTACGTTTGCTCATCTTGGTTTTTGTGTCTGTTGCTACTAATTATAATAATGTGTATGATTTTATGTTCTATTGAATTAAGATTAATCAGGTAAGAGGTTCTTCCAAAGCTATATTAATTAGGTAAATAATTGCAATTAGTTCACATATTTCTTATCCTACAATTAAGCTCACAATTGTTTCCATCACCATGTTAACTTCCTTGTTGCAATATTGGTTTCAAACTTTTATTAGAGAAGATTCTTCGAGACATTGCCAATTTTGGATTAACTCTTTTGAAATTGATCTTGTCTGTTAATGTCTTTATAATTAAGATTGGACTGTAACCATGACTAAACCCAGTGTTCTGTTAACGTCTTTACATTTGATTTGTCTTTAACCCACTAATTATGTTGTTACTGCATAGATGCAAAAGTCAAGTAGCCAGGAGGCCCCAAAAACAACGTCCACAGTACCAACTTTTTTTAGTTAAGATGCGGGCGAGTGGATTTTTATCTTCATTTTAGGGCACTTCGAGTCCTTTTTTGATCATTTTGTCAGTGGGGAACATTGTTCATGTTTCTTCTCTTTCTACATAAAATGGTGGATAGCGATGGTGCTACTAAACTCGAATGTACTAGTATACAACAATTACCTGCTATGCATCTAAAAAATTTATTGCATAACTTATTATGCAGTTTAGAAAATGATTGCATAACATATTATGCAGCAACTTTCTTATTAGCATTGAAACCAACAACAAAAAAAGACTGCATAAATTGTTATGCACCTATAATAATATATGCATAACATGTTATGCAATCGTGAAAATGGATGCATAACATGTTATGCATCTACTAAATTTGTTGCATAACTTGTTATGCAGTCCAGAAAACGGTTGCATAACACGTTATGCAGCTTCTTTTTTGTTACTATTGAAACCGACAAAAACAAAGACTGCATAACTTGTCATGCACCTACAATAGTATCTGCATAACATGTTATGTAGTCGTGAAAAATGGATGCATAACCTGTTATGCATCCGAAAATATGGATGCAGCATCGAGAAATTTGTTGCACAATCTTTTATGCATCGAGAAAATAGATGCATAACCTGAAATACATCCGTATATATGGATGCATAACGCATTATGCATCAATTTTTTATGTACGCACTAATATCAACCAAAACAATGGCTACACAACTTGTTATAGATGCATAATTTGTTATGTAGTCGAGAAAATGGTTGCATAACTCGTTATGCGTCTGCAGAATGTGTTATGCATTTAAACAGATTTACAACGATAATGGTTATGTATCAATTTTTTGAAAATTTTGCCTAAAATGATGATCACCTCCGATTGTTTTCGTGAAAAACAAAAATTTGATATTGTTGTTTGTACTCATTTCGTAGCTCTCTTAAAAAGATTTACAACAATATAAAATTTGTAAAATTCCAAGGCGCGGATTTTTAGATATGTTATATCCAAGTTGCATTCCCAATTATACCCCTGAAAAATTAGGCTGCATAATGAGTTATGCCTGAAAAAATAGTATGCATAACGAGTTATGTATTGATTCTTAATAATTTCGGATAATTTTGGGTGTCACTGTATCTAAAATTAATTGTGGGCCCGACAATAAGATTTTTTTTTTTCGGGCCTGCGCCTAATTTTCCCATTTTTTTTTATTAAGTCCTAATTAATCCATGTATTTCGAAATTAATTTAGTTCAACCTCATTGTGGATGATAAATTCAAACTTTGCATATCTGAAGAGTGAATAAGAAAATGTTTGTTCCTGAAAATACTTTTCTTGTCTTTGAGATTTACTCCCAAGTTTTAATCAATTCAATCAATTTTGTTCTCCATTTGTTGGTAAAATTTGTAACTCTGATCATTTGCTACTTCTCAATTATAAATAGAAGTTTTCTACGTTTCCTTGAAGATATCAATTTGGTGAGTTGGGACTGACATGGCTTGAGGAGGTTAAACACTTCTTGGGGTTTCCTGATAATTTAGGAAATCTAGGACCCGAGCTCTCATTAACTCCTAGACGGGTCTAGTCCATAACAGTAGTGGATGTGCTCGTTAAAAAATTTATAACTGAAACTTGCTTGAACTGGAAGCTTGGTGCGTACAGACTTTCCTTGCATGATTGATTCATGAAGTACTTATTAACATTAATGGTGGAGGAAGCATGTTTTGTAACAGATGGAATAACAAGGGATAGATCAGTAGAGACAGACATAGTTTGGGCTAGGGATGATGATTGAACCAACTGATCGACTTCCCCTGCAAATCAGTTACCAGGACTCCGCTTGGGAACCTAATTCCGTTAAAATGCTGTCTTCAACATAGGCTGAATGTTGGCTTGCTCATCTACAATCTATTAAGTTTTTTTCTTAAATTGAATCAACTTCTCTCCCTAACTGAAAAAGAACTAAAGATAGTAACAATGAAAGTATATGAAAGATCAAAGATAAGTAAAAGACAACAAATAGAGGGGGTAAGTTGTCTAATATCATGCTATCTAGAAAATATTGTATGTTTATTGAAAATATTTAGTCTAATAAGTCTCCTTTATCCCTCTTTTTCTCTCTCCTCCTTCTTAAAAATTCTATGAAATGCCTTCATCTTTTTCCTTCTATGCTCATATCCGGTATGGAAATGGGCAAAGATTACTTGATTTTGATTATGATTAGTTTTTATATAGTTAATATTTATTTAGAAGTTATTTCGTTGATCAAAAGAAAATTCTTCGTTGTTAGAGCGATCCTGTCTTCGCTATTAGGGCGATTCCATCTGCATTTTTTTATTGTGTTTCTTTATTTAGATTTGTTTGTGATTCGTTATCTTGGATACAAGCTCATTGGCGATTCAATGCAGCCACAATCAAGTTATTCATTGGGAAAATTGATATAGAGTTTTCGGGTTACTCGCCACACATGAAGAAATTTTAGGAAAAATAGCTTGGAACCCGTGCAACACATCGGGACTGCTAGAATTTCTTACATCGTCAGTTCATGTTCACTGAGGCGGGGCTTCGCCCCGCACCCGTCCTAATAAGAGTTCTAATAAGCTTATAGAATTACTATCCAATAGATTGACAATTAACAGTTACAACTTTATAATAATCTATTATGATTTGAAGATCTAACATGGTTTTGAAAACTAATTTCATGCAATATAATAAAATAATAATCAATTTTACTAATAAACTAAAATATTTTAAGCTATAAATATATAATTATTATTTTTTTAGTATGATGGAATCTATCTTCAGTTGGGCGAAGCCCCGCACCCGTGCAAGAAGGGATCTCAATTAACAACTATCGTGTATATATATATATATATATTTGAAGCAATCATTTATTTTAATTATAAATGTCCGAAATTAATATAGTACTTTTCTTTGTCATTTCTAGATTTTTTTTCTTTATAAAAGATTCAAAAAAATATAAATCTTATTATTTTATTCCATATATATGTTGGATTAATTTTTTTTATTTAAGTCATAAATGTACGAAATTAATATAGTAGTTGTTTTTATTTTCTGTATTTTTTTTATAATAAATACATGAAATTATAAAAGATTCAAAAAATATAAATCTTATTATTTTATTCTATAAATATGTTGGTTTGATTTTTTTTATTTTAATCATAAATGTCCGAAATTAATATAGTAGTTTTCTTTATTTTCTGAATTTTCACAATAAATACACGAAATTAATATAGCAATTTTTCTAAATAATGAGGGTCGTCCGTCGTGTGTGTCTCAACCATCCACCCAATATACACCACACATTGTCGGATCAACGCACCATATCTAACGAAATTTTATCCGACGAATACGAATGGTTTCTCAAAGAGCCAATGAGAGCGCGAGGTTACGCTCACCAGCCAATAAGAAAGAGGGTAAGCTCCACCAGTGCTACTTTTATTTTGGAGTGAGGGATGGTATTGAGTTTTTAGGTTGTTGATTACTCTTCTCTCATAAGAGCATCTCTTTTTAAAGAAGAAAACAAATCAAAATGGTTGAATTATAATTTCAATTACCATTCCTTCTCCAATTTCCGTGTACAAGAATTGGGTATTGTCATTACATATCGTTTTTCCCTTCGCGATTTATTTATGTGTCGCATCTTACTTGTATTTGTTTCATGTTTTTGATGCATTTGTTTTTCTTGAGAACCATCACCTAAACATTTCTCATATGAAATGAAATACTTTAGGATTGATTAACAAAACTAAAAATGAACTTATGATCTGATTTCAAAAAGTAAAAAAAGAAAGAAAATATTTGGTCTCAAAGTTATAAAAATAGTAGTATGTAACCAAAAATTAGTACAATTGAGGAAACTTGTGGGCGTTTAACACTAGTACTTTGTCCATCTAATAAGTGATACTTTCAGTGCTTGCAATCCTTTAAAATTACAAAAATAAAAAAAAAAAAAAAAATGTCAAAGTAACATGTGTAGAGAAGTGGATGATACATACCACATGTCAAGATGCATGCAACTTTACTCTCAATTACTAGACACATATAACTATTTATCTTATCCTTACCAAAAAGTATGCTAACACAAGCTCTCCTTCTTTTGTATCTAATGGAACTAAAGGAATGAAAGAGACACCGATTCCATTTACGCCTTTGTCTTTACATTGCACACAATCAAGTATCCTTCTTCTCTTTTTATCCCCTCTTTTACACGTTATCGGCACCTTGCATAACCATTTGAGCATAAATCCTTCAAACACAAAGAAAAAACAAAATAAAATTGTTGGCACCATTCTTAAATCAAGTATGGTTTTTTCCAAAAGAAGGTATAACTCAACCACTCATTCCATTATCATGTACCTGTTTACTCTTGTTGAAAGTGATGTATTTGTCTCATCTATCACATGACATGATAATATTAGCTTGTACTCTTTGTTTTCACCACTAATTTTAGATTTTTGTTATAGGAAAAGCTAATATTTAATGGGGAAAGCTGATTTCTGGTCTTCAGATGTTGACTTTTGGTCAAAGTGGGTGGAAACGAGAAAACCTAAAGCCATCAAAGTTTCCATCGAATAACCACCATCTTCCGTTTGGTTCTTCTTCTCCCTTTACGTTCTATCCGCCTGAACCTGAATCTAACTTCTTAAACGATTCAAACTAGCAAAGAAAGGAATGTTTATGAGATATGTATTGGTTTATATACAAAATCAAAAACAAAGACGGGGTAGGAGGCGGAATTGATGGAGAACATCACCTTTTCCCGGTGATTATTATATTTGAACGTTATTTTTGATGGTGTTATTACCCTAATAAATAATCAAGTTTTGTTAGATAAAGTGCTGAATTTGGAGATTCATTAAAATAAAACCAAAAAGAAATAATGGATATTTTATATTTGTATACTCACATTTTGAATCTGTAAATAACCATCAATTCGATTGAGTACACAAGTTGTGTCTTTTCTATTAAGAGTTATCTTAAATTGTTTGATCTAAGTGTTTGGATAACAACGATCATGGGGATGAAGCCATTAAATTAGACTGAATACTCTTCGACTCACTATGATGGGGATGAATAACCAAAGCTGCAGTACAAGGCCTGCGACTAAAGCACTTGTTAACGCATTGACGAGGTCTTGAACCCAAAATCATCAGTTTTCTTTCCTCCACACCAGAACTCGAATACGCGGCTAACCCATCTGTGTAAAGATTATCGAGTAAAAATGTGCACTAATGCATGAAACCAACCAGAAATACATAAACTACTTTCTAATTAAAATTAGTTACCAGGACGAGTTAAACTTTGTAGATAAATTTTGCAACATGCGAAGGATAATCTTGCTGAAGGTGGTGAAGGAAGAGAACGAAGAATGATTAGGAATGACAGGCTATTTTATTATTTTCGCCGTTATTGACAATAAGTCAAATCGCATTTACCAAAGTCAGATTTCCCCATATCGTTTTTAGCTTTCCCTATAACAAAAATCTAATTTTAGTTACACCAAAAGTTAAAAGAAAATAAATAATCTATTTTTACTAGATTATTTTCAACTTGATAGTGATAGTTTCTACTATTTTACTAAGGAAAATGATTAACGATAGAGCTCACCGTCCAACCGGTGATGCAAGCGGTGCAACGAGAGTCGAGCGTATTTTTGTGAGAGGGGAGTGGGACCCACGCCTAGCCCCACTAGTCTCCCTTCAAGTCCAGAAGAAAAATCTTATCTCGATGTTGAGAGGCAAATCACGATTGTCCATTGCCTTGTGATCGGTGTCCTTAACGGTGTAAAAGAGCACTCTTGAAGAAAATCTTGGGTGCGTCTATCAAAACCGTTTTACTAATGATAAAGCTACCTATCAAACAAAATCATTTTTATTTTAATTTTATTTTTCACTTGGACCAAGAATTTAAAAATCCATCTCATTCATTTGAAACTTTATCATGGAATGTTGTGCTTTTATTTTTATTTTTTATGATAATACTATTTCCTATTTTTGAAAAACATGATCAAAAGTATTAGAGTAGGTCATAAAAATCATGATGTTGTGTTGATTATTTTTATATCCTAGTTTAATATTAATAAATAATGCGCTATTGGGGATATCAAAACTAATTGGGGAATATAAATTACTTCCCCCAACCAATAATGTATGCTATGTGGTGTTTTTTGGGGGCAAAAATACTAAAATACCCTTCCCCCATTTTCATCTTCACCTCTTATTGATCTCTTTTAGGGTTAGGGATTTGAAACCTAAATATTCCCCACTCCCTTTCAAATTCGAAATTTTCCTCACTCCCTTTCAAATTCTTTTCTCCTTCTCTGCCGGCTCCTCACTTTGAAAACAATTTTCTTTTTTACATTCGGAAGTGATGAAGACCATGACGGTAGTGATGAAGCCATGCTGGAAGTGATGAAGACCATGCCGGAAGTGATGAAGACATGCCGGAAATGATGAAGACCATGCCAGTAATAATGAAGACCATGCCTGAAGTGATGAAGACCATGCCGGTAGTGATGAGGACCATGTCAGAAATATTTTTTTTTACATCGCCGGAAATGATGAAGACCATGCCGTAAAATGGTGCTGGCATGCTTGGTAACTAACATTCCATGCCGTAACTAAATGCCGACATGCTCGATAGAAATCTATCAATGCCGGTAGTCAAGTGAAAAAAAAATTTAATACTCTGGATACTTTACATCATGTGCTGGCAAAGAAATTTAAGAAACATACTATGTCGTTAGCAGTACCAGCATGCTCGAGAATTAACTAACTGTGCCGGCACCAGAAAAAATTCAAAACGGAATAAGTTTTGAATTTCAAAACAAGAAAAAATTTCTACGAGACGCTGTCTTGAACTCTACTAGTGGCAACCATTTATGAAAATTTCCAACAAATGCCGGCATAGTTTTTTCGGTTGAATACAATGCCGGCTTGCCTTTCAAAATGAGGGATTTTTTCGGTGCCGACATGGACGTAGTATGAATACAATGCCAGGATTGTTGTTGCCGGCATTGTATTCATACTACGTCCATGCCGGCACCGAGCTATTTCAGCTGCAACAATGGTGGATTAAAAAAATAAATAAATCAAATTTTCAACACATTGGCACCTTTACCTGAGTATTGGGAGTGCTTGTACAATCATCCTCCATTTTTACCAAAAAAAGTTCCATCTCAATTTTTTTCCCCTCCTTCTACTCTCACCTAACTCACCCAAATAAAAATAAAAACACACACTAATCATTTATCAAATAATCTTATGAATTTACTAATTATAATTAAGCACTAATCCTGATTAGTGAGGGGTAGATTAGGTATTAGATAAAATACTTAGATAAGGGGTGACCCTGATTTTATATTTGGATCCAGTTTTTGTCTTTTTCCTTTATCCTCCAATTAATTTTGATATCCACTAATTGCGCGTTCTTAATAAAGAATGTTACAAATATTATCAAACACAAAAAAAAGTATATAATATGTATGTATGTACGTTACTTATTTTTCTTTTATGTCATGAATATTCAAGAATTTTATTTTTACCAAATATTCATTATATATGTATACATCTATGATATTTTCCCCACCAAATGTCATACTACTTTTTTTTTTAGACCTTCCCCAAAAATTGTAAATTTTTGACATATACTTTATTCTTAGTTTTATATTACTCATGCATGTCACAAATATTAACCAAAAGTTATTTTTATCCTGTAAACGGTTTGCCACTACTAAACCCGCAAACAGATTGTGACTTAAATTCCAATAATTACATATGCGTATATAAATGATAAATGGGTCTGTAGTTTTTTTTAACAGACCTATTTTCAGTTGACTATTTTGTCAACATTATTACCAAAATATTTGCAATTTTTAAACCATAAAGAAATTTGATTTGCAAAAGGTTTTCCCTTGTTAAAACCATACATAAGTTTGTTTAATTAATTTTGTGGAATGGATTATGATCTGAGATTGGACTATGACGTATATGTGTTACCTACAAAATCAAAAAGAAATTTGGTTTTGGTATCCATCTTGGCCATAAAGAAATTTGGTCACGGGAAAATGATATCGAGATTTTTCGTGGACTCAGAAGGACTTGAGGACCTTATTAATTTCCTTTATTTTGTCTACGTGGATGGACCCGATTCGACTTCGAACTTTTGGACTCAACATGACTTGAGTGTCATCGTTGGGTATCTGATATGGAAACTACCGTCGTGAAAAAGGACTACACCTCCACTATCAAGACATCTGCCGATCCTACTCCAGAAACTGAGAAAGAAAAAACACATGCTCTTATGTTCCTCAACATGCATATCGATCCTAACCTACGTTGGGGTTTTCACCACTTGAAGACACCAAAAGAGCTATGGGATGCTCTAGATAGACGTTTTGGGAACATTCATGATTCCTTAATACCACAATTGAAAGTCATGTGGAACGAAATCGGATTCCTCGATTATGTAAAAGTGAATGATTTCCAAAAAGACATGTTATAAATTCAGACACGTATGGAATTATGTGGAAAGAAACTCACAGATGAGGAAATGATTCAAAAAACCCTATCGACCTTTCCCACTTCGTCCATGATACTAGCGAACCAGTATCGTTTAGAGGTTGAAAATAAGAGAATCACCACGTTCAGTAGGTTGATAAACTTACTGCAAGTGGCCGAAAGGAACAATGATATTCTTGCCAATAACAATTAATGACAGAGCTGTCGGTAAAAAGAAAGTTCCCGAAGCTAACCATAACAAGGTTAATAGAGAAAAGAACCCCCAAAGGAAATATGGCTCGACATTATAATTCACATCCCCATGATCCATACCTACGTGGAGATAACACCTATCGTGGGAGATGACGTGAGGGATATAATCTAGGTCGAGGACATAAAGGTCATTCCAATGTTTGGCACAAAGAAGGAACTTATGGCCATAGTGGTAGTGTTCCCAGGTTCAAGAAAACACATAAAATTCATGCTAATAAAAAGGCCGCAGATGAAAATGCGCCTTGTAGGTGTGGATCTATCGGACATTGGTACAAGCAATGCAAGGATAGTGCCAATGTAGCTGCGAGCTACAAAAAGTACCGGGAAACTCTCGAACAAGATGCTAACTATATGGAAAAAAACGATGTAACCCCTGACGTCAACCTCACAATCTCATACTTTATGGGTTGTGAGGACTTTGCCCCAACAATGGATGTGCCTGACTTTGCTTAGGTCTAAAAATGTAGTTTCTTGTTTTATGGCTTGCTAGACTCTGTCTGTTTTTAGATGCTTTGAAGTTTTTATGTTATTTTAAAATATCGTTTGTTCAATAGTTTGAGTAGGTGTTACTGTTGCTGAACATGTTCTTACCATCTTTATGTTATGTGCATGGGTTATCGATAAATACTTAATTATTTTCTATTATGTTCTATAGAATTTTACTTTTTTAATGATAATCTATTATTTAGCATGTAAACATTCAATGTCTCCAGGAGAAATTAAATTTTAGCTGATAGTGCAACCACCCACACTATTCTAAGAAATAAATAATTATTTGTCGATTTTACTCCTTATAACACATCTGTGACAACGATGATCGGATCATCACAAGTAATAATTGGGCGAGGTACTGCTCAATTCTTGTTTCTAAATGGCACAATTATTAAAGTTACAAAATCTCTATATGCACAAAGAGCTCACCGCACTTTGTTAAGTTTCAAGGATATCCGTGCAAATGGTTATCACTAAGAAACTCACTGTGAAAATGGAATTGAATACATATATGTGTGTTAGAGTACTTCTCGGTCGAACTCGCAAGCGTTGCTATCTCAATCTTGTTGTCAAGTTTAGTTGCCAAAACTATAAGTCTTGATTTCTGGTCTACTTATAGTTAAGTCTCTGATTAGGATAAAAAGTGTAGTTGAGCTTTAGACTTCACGACATTCATCAATTGAAGACGAAGAACTACTAAGGGGATCTTGTGGAACTTCATCAACAAAAGGAATGTGGAGACTTGAACTCATATATCACTCAAAAGTATATCTACTCTATATCCTATTTGAGACAAAAGTCATATCGTTATATAGACTTCGATTATACACATTTGATATTTCGAGAGCCGAGTTTAACTCGCTTACATATTTCTTGAAATATGTGGTAAGCTTTCTTTTTAACCAAGTTCATCTTATATTCTTGACAAAATTCAAAAGATGATCATGTGAAAATCGCCTTGTAACATCTTACATGATTTGTGTGAGACAGTCATTTGATGTAGACCCGGAATGTTTCGTATTGATCACTTGAAAATTGCTTCGAAGCTAATAGTTTGTGTGAGACATCTATTGTCATCTTCTAAGAATATTTCAATGATTGGAATGGGAGTTTAGAACAAGTAACCATGATTGGATATAACACATTATGCGTACTTTTATGATACTTGTTGCAAGATATTCCAAGTCCGGGAACCATAGTATGCATACCCGTATGCGTACTGGTTGGTTTGTGAAAGTCCGGGAACTTAGTATGCATACCGGTATGCATACTGGCGTGAGTTTCAAGTTTCGTAAATTCAACTGAGTTTTGTAAGGTATGCGCACCCGTTCGCATACTGGCGAACCCATACTTAGTTCGACCACTTAGGTATGCGTTCCCGTTCGCATACTTGAGTAGGTTATGTTCTAAGATCGGTTTGTTCATGAAATAATAGATTTATATATAATAAAGAATGAAATCTTTTGCAAACCGTGGCTGTAATGTTCATGAATAGATTCGATTGAATAAAAATCTATTTTGCTTCAATTGTGTCTTGTATACTTCTATGAGAATATAAACAATTTAACAACTCTAGAACTAGTTATGGTTAAGATGAATAAGGTTGACATGAAAGTGTTCATATGGCTAACTTCGGTTAACTATTGTTGAGCCAACAAGGAAGTCACTTTTTATTTGTGTGTAACAAGCTAAGTTCGATCTAACAGTTGAAATATATTAGTTTGAGTCTAATCAGGTTTTTATCTAACGGTGAATATTGAATGCTTTGTTACCAAGGTAACATTGATTGCAAACCCTGATTTGAAAACTACATAAAGAAGAACTCTAGCAACTAGGAAACCTAATCCCCAGACCTCCTATATGATACTAGTTGCGACTAGAGTCGATTCTCCTTTAACCTTAGGTTTGATCCAAAATGTTGTAGGTTAACGACTTAAAGACTTTATTGGGATTGTGAAGCCAGACCCAACTATTTCTCTGTAGTTGCGTGTTCTGATCTTGATGTTTTCTATCGTGATTGAGTACTATCTTCTCTAAGATTTGCTCGGGATTTATTCTCCGATAGGAAAGATTAAAAAGTAGTCACAAATATCTTCATCTCATCGTTTGTGATTCCAAAATATCTTGTTTCGCTACCATACGACTAATATTATTGTGAGGTGATTCATATTACTAGGCTGTTCTTCGGGAATATAAGTCCGGTGTATCGATTGGTTCATGTTCACCTTGATTTATCAAAAGACGAAACAAAACTCTTTGGTATTTCCGTGGGAGACATATTTATCTATTCAATAGACTTTTCTGTGTGAGACATATTAGTTTATCAAGTCTTCGACTTTGTGTCGTGTCAACTCTTAGTTGTGGGTGAGATCAGCTAAGGGAATCAAGTGCGCAAAGTCCTGCTGGGATTCAGAGGCGTAAGGAACGCGACTGTACCTTGATCAGTATGAGATTGGTTATGGCTCAACTACATTCCAGTCTAAAGTTAACTTGTAGTAGGCTAGTGTCTATAGAGGCTTAATTATACAGTGTGAATTTCAAATCTAGACTAGGTCTCGGGTTTTTTCTGCATTTGCGGTTTCCTCGTTAACAAAATTTCTGGTGTCTGTGTTATTTCTTTTCTGCATTATATTTTTTATATAATTAAAATATCATAGGTTGTGCGTAGTTCAATCAATTGGATAATCCAACCTTTGGTTGTTGATATAAATTGATTGACACTTGAACATTGGTCTTTGGTACCGTTCAAGTTGTTTCACATAATAATCAGGCTCACAAATTTCTATCTGTTTGATTTGCTGATTACATTGCAAAACAGAGATAAAGCTCTTGGATATATTTCCATTGATTGAGTCTGACTGTCTAGTTGATTCTCTTGGAATTATATTGGAGTTTGTCCATACATATTGCTAAGTAAAATATCGGGCGTGGTAGTTTGACCCCCTTTTTTTCAATGTGTCCTCTAATGAATACGGAAAGAAGCGCATCTTGGAGAAACTAATGATCCACTCTAGAGGATTGTATATCACCACTATTAGGATTATAGAATCCCATGTTGTTACAAACGATGAATTATTGGCCAGTGACTTATATAAGCTTTGGCATGATCGATTAGGGTACTCAGGTCGTGATATGATGATCTGTGTTTTGAAGAACTCACATGGATATCCCTTCTCTCGAATGAAAAGAAAATAAGACAAAATATTGTTACAATCCAGAGTAACAATGTGCTTTTTAAAGTAAATAATGCACAATATATGCATTCTAAAGTAAGAGAAGCGCAACCTTCGTCTTCCAAAGAAATTGAAGAACACCCCTTGTCCCATTCTTCTTCGTTGTCCTTATCAAAGGAACATCGCTCATTCTAAAGCTTGTTCTTTGGAAAAAACAGGATCGAGACTATCCTATGCTAAAGGTACCAAACAAAACATTCCATTTTTACAAAGAATACAAGGTGATATTTATGGATCTATACATCCAAAATGCGGACCATTCAGGTATTTTATAGTTCTGGTTGATGCTTCGACCCATTGGTCTCACGTTTCATTGTTGTCCACAAGAAATGCTGCATTTTCAGAGCTCCTAGCACAAATAATACGACTAAGGGCTCACCACCAATCAAGTATATCAAACTTGATAATGCTGGATAATTTAAATCTAAAGAATTTGGTGATTTCTGTATGTCTAATTGAATTGATGTACAACATCGCATATGCCATATTGCATTCTCATGAGATTACAGATGATAGCTAGGAAATTGGTTATGCGTTCCAGCCTGCCTATTACTGCTTGGGGGTACGCCATATTGCATTCTCATGAGATTTTATCTGATTACAGTTATGTCCATGAATCAATACTGTAGGACCCCGAAGTTTGGATTAATTCCAGAGAACAAAGAAATCTATATGAACTGTGAAAGTGAATACGTGTTGATGGAAAGATCCTCCATGCCTATTGATGATTATTCACATATATTGTTGCTCGAGAGATTATAGAGCACGATGATATCAAACCACACTCTATTGTAGAATTCCAAAAGAGAATAGATTGGCCTCAATGGAGAGATGCAATCCGTGCTGAATTAAATTCACTGGAAAAAGACAGGTATTTGGTGCGGTACTGCTAACCCTACCAGGTGTAAAGCCTGTAAGACATAAATGGGTATTTTTCAGAAAGCGTAATGAGAATGAATAAGTCTTGAGATCAAAGGCTCACCTTGTGACGTAAGGTTTCTCATAAATCCTTGGGATTAATTACGAAGAACGTATGTACTCTCATGTAATGGACATCATAACTTTCAGTTACTTAGTCAACTTAGTAGTTTCAAAAGAACTTGAAATGCAACTTATGGATGTGGTTACCGCATATCTCTTTGGGGATTTTGATATAGAGATATTCATGAAAGTTCCAGATAGACCGTAATCAAGTAACTCTAAACCATAGAGTGGGTTTGCAATTCAATTGCAACGTTCACTTTACGAATTAAAGCAATCCGGGTGGATGCGGTATACCGTATACCCGTCTAAGTGATTATTTGATTGGGAAGGGATATACAAATAATGAATTGTTCCCCTATATGTTTATAAACAAAACAAGTTTTGGATTTGCAATTATAGTTTTCTATGTCGACGAAATGAATATAATAGGTACTATTGATAAAATAAGAGAAACCGCAAGCTATTTGAAATCCTAATTTGAGATGAAAGATCTTGGAAAAGTCGGATGTGTCTAGGACTTGAACTAGAACATCAAGCTTGTGGAATATTAATCCACCAGTCTATATATGTCCAAAAGATACTCATGAAATTTAATATATACAAAGTGCACACTGCTAGCACTCCCATGGTTGGTCGAACTTTAAATATACATAAAGATCCATTTCGTCCAAAGAAAGATGGTGAAGATGTATTAGGAGATGAATATCCCTATCTACATGCAATAAGAGCATTATTTTACTTAACACAATATACTCGACCAAATATCTCGTTCTCAGTGAACTTGTTAGCTAGATATATATCAGCGCCAACGCAACGTCATTGGAAGGGTATGAAAAATATCTTTAGATACCTAAAGGGAACTATTGACTTGGGTTTGTTTTATCCTAACGAAGAAGAAATGAGAGCTGATAATGTAACTGAGACTCCTTACACTGAAACCCCAAAATAATGTTTTGGTTGGTTTTGTTGATGCTGGGTACCTCTCATACTAACACAAAGGTAGATCCCAAGATGGATACGTGCTCACTATTGGAAATACAACGATATCATGGAGATCGACCAAGCAAACCCTTGTGGATACCTCCACGAACCACTCTTAGATCATTTCCCTACATGAGGCGGTTCATGAGTGTATATGGTTAAAGTATATCATTACACATATTCGAGAAACATGTGGTTTCAGTTCTACCACCGAGGAGCCAACTTATATTTATGAAGATAATGCATATTGCATCGAACATATGACACAAGGGTATATCAAGGGTGATAATACGAAACACATATCACTAAAGTTGTTTTACAATCAGCAATAACAATGTCTTTTAAACATTCAATTCAGTAAAGTAAAGTCCGACAAAAATGTGGCAGACTTATTTACTAATCCATTACCTAAGTCCACATTTGAAAAACATGTGAGAAGTATAGGACTAAAGATATTGTTCGAACTTCCATGACTCTATAGGACTAAAGGAATTGTCCACTCTCATGACTGTATTAGACTAAAGAAATTTTCCTTCATCAAAGGGAGCACCTGATGATATGGTAAACTCTTTTCCTTCACCGAGGTTACTTTTTTCCACTGGGTTTTGTTACTCGGAAAGGTTTTTAATGAGACAACAATAATACCATAATATAAATAATGGAGAGATGTCGATATCAGGGGGAGCATCTAACGAAGTGATGTTGATATAAAGGTGTGTTGCACTCTTTTCCTTACTGAGGTTACTTTTTCCAACATGATTTTATTACTAGGAAAGGTTTTTAATGAGACAACAATAGCACCAGAAATATAACTTCTCAGTTGAGGTTATACTTATCCTTTTATATGTTCGGTTTTCTTTTTCCAAATATTTTACCCAACACAGTTCCACAAAGGGGAAAAGTCTCGATAGTTGATGCTGTTCTGAAAGCTCAAATATTGTCTTTTCTCCTTCGACCAGTTTTTACCTCGACGAATTTTCCGGAAAGGTTTTTGACAATGCGATGAGTCCGTAATGGTGTTCATCCAAGGGGGAGTGTTAAAGTAACATGTGTAAAGAAATGGATGACCACATACCACATGTCAAGATGCATGTGACTCTACTCTCAATTACTAGACACATGTAATTCTTTCTCTTATTTTCACCAAAAAATGTACTAACACAAGCTCTCCTTCTTTTGTATTTAATGGAATTAAAGGAAAGGTACATTCCTTTACACCTTTGTCTTTACATTGCATTCAATTAAGTATATTCTTCTTCTTTTTGTCCCCTCTTTAACAACAACAAATAAAAATTGAATATCTCTTAAATATCTCTTAAATGTCTCTTAAATATCTCTATTTTGAAAAAAATAAAAAGGAGGGGAAAAAAACATACACAAGAAAATGAAGGACCGAAGGTTATAAAAAAACTCTCATGTCTAATTGATTTTGAGAACTAAATGTTATTCCATGTTAGAATCGCTTAACATGAGTCATGACAATGGTATGGGGGACAAAAAGCAGAGATTGGGAGGTATGGGCTGGTCCCAAGCCTAATTCCTTTATGTCATTGGATCCAAATCCCATTAACATACTTTCTTACCCTCAGTCCTTGGATTTTGTCAAGATATTTTTACCTGCCCATGTATGGACTATGGATTCGTGGCACGACCCCTATTAAAAGGCACGTACTAAGGTACATATCCTTGATTTCCGACTGATCTAATTTTGCAAAATCCCGTCCTTTTCGGTTTTGGGGTAAGAAAATCTTACCCAACATAGTGATTGACCTTTGATACCACATATATGGATACATGCGCCGCTCGTTTTACATGCGAGATTTGACTAGGCCAACCGGTGCTACTGGCAGCTAAAAGTAAAACCCTAATTATATTATATATGTATCTCGTTCCATCTTCCTAGACTACTCGACTTTAGGGTTTCTTTGTGAGTTTTTTACCAAAAGAAATCATAATAGACATTCTTTCCTGTTTGCTGTCTTAATCACTCTCGCAATGCACGTTAGTATGCAGAAACTTGGTGAAATCTCATCAACAATAATACGTCCTTCGCTCAGATACATTCACGTTGGATTTACGATCGCAATTCTGTTGCTACTGTTATTCAACATGAAAATGGAAGCCCCCATTAGAAGTTCACGAGCATCCCGAATCTACCATTTCATTATCTTATCACATGGCTCACCAACTGCTAATAGGGGACTTTCATGTTCATCTTTAATATCAGTTGAGGTGTTCTAGAACATGCCCTAAAAATCCCGAAGTTAGAGAAAGGCGTATCAAATATTTTAAACTTACATGCTGGACAGAAAACGGTAGGATAGATAGCCATCGCAAGATCCTTGTAAGTTTTTACTCTTCCTTACTTTTTAAAAGCTTGTTGTTGTTCTCTAAATCCATAACTATACCCGACTCTCCGATCTCTAAAGATTGACAGTGGTATATACATTATTTAACATATGATGATGCTTTTGATTTTTGTCGATCGATCCATTACTACTTTGTGTTTTGTTTTTGAGATCTATTGCGGAAATATGGAAACTCCAATATTTTGTTCTTATGGCATGGCAAGTTTTGTTTACTTATTTGAATCATTAATTTGCATCAAGTTTTAAAACATGATCAATATGACGATGCACAATTATTAGAGCATCTCCAACGGCACATCCTCATCCTTCATATGCGGATGCATAAAGTACACACCCTTTGGTGATTTCTACCTAAACTTCCCTTAAATATAGGAAGTTCAAGAATCTCATCTCCAACCGTGTACCTTTGTGAGGAAGTGGTGTTACAGGTGGCCTAAATTGATAGGATGAGCAATTTTTTTTCCTTCCTAAATATCATGTTCGCGGGTAAAATAAAATTCATTCCAGTCAATTTCTGAAAATATATTCTCTATAAAATCAGTGAGGTTCTTTTCTTCTTCTCCATTCACCTCCGGAACTGCAAGTTAGGTTTTGGTACGTTTCTCCATTCATCACCGGAACTGCAAGTGGGATAACCCATCGTCTTCTATAATTGTATCTAGTATTGCTTCATAAATTTAATCACATAAAATTCTTCATCTTCTACTCATCTTCTTCATGTGGTGCTCTTATTATGTAAACCCATTATAGAGGAGATTCATTGACAGTGAATATCAACTTGAACAAAAAAAATTCAGGAAAAATATGTTTGAAGTATATTTGAATTTTTACTTTTTGATGACATGGATTGATTAAGTCCTCAAAGAGGATGGGCTAGAGGATTTAAGCGTAACCGTCCTCCACATAATCTTCACATTTTCTCTTTAAGTTTCCATTGGAGATGATTTTTAGGGAAATATAACACAAGCCGTAAAAAAAGGAGCTTAATATCCTACCGTTGGAGTGCTTTTTTTAGTGAAAACCGATAATCGAAATAGTCAACATAATGACTTAATCCTCCAAATGCTTCTTGTGAAATTGTTAATTAATGTTCATCTGTGTATATATTTCCCGAGAAAAATATCTTGGAGGCAATCTATATTTGTAACCCTGATCGTTGACTAGTTACGTACGCACGTGAACGGTTTTATTCATCCAAAGTTATTTGGATAAAAAGAAGCATAGAAAATTTAACCAAAGTGAAGGGAGCACATGTTTGAGATCGGATACACACAAATGATGAGCCTCAATTAGTCGCTCTTAACTTGATTTTTTTTTTGCTTTTCTTTAAAAAGTGATTTTTATTTTTAATTATTGATTTTTATTTTTGAAGCAATTATTGATTAATGATTCGTAGTTTCGTACTAGGGGAGAAGAATGAATAGTGGAGTCACACAAATTATAAAAAAGAATTAATTATATTTTATAATGATTGCATTCTCATATCTACAAGTACAAAGAAAGATATCAAGGATAAGAAAGTCAGGTGATCATGGTGAGCTCTCTGCAGAATCTACCTGAAAGCAAGTTTTTAGGCGTGGGCTAGGTATGTTTTTCTTATTTTTAAGTTGGGGTGAGCATGGACCGGTATGGACTGGTTTTCGCTTCATCCGCATTCAATCCATTGCATTACGGATTTCAAATTTAGCATCTGCATCCAATCCATATCCAACGGATTTGCATCCAATGGATGCACGGATGGACGGATTGGATGCGGATAACCCAATAGATTTGTTTTAGTTAAAATTTATAGTAAAGAAAATAAAGCTAACACAAATGACTCTTTATAAAACCTACATATCCTATATATGTATACAAATATAAAAATGCCATGTACAACACCCTAAACAAACATCTTAAAAATTCCTAAATGATCCATATTATTTTCTAGAACTACATAAATGTCCTTAATTTAAGGGATATGGATGTCCAACGAATTTTCAAGGTTGCATCCGGGCCCGATCCCTTATCCGTTAGATTTCAAAAATTCCATCCGCATCTAACCCATTGACGAACGGTCCGGACATCCATCCGCAAATGAACGGTTGGTCCCGGTTAAATCCGCGGATTACGGGCCAAATGCTCATCCCTATTTTTAAGCATAAAAGAGATTTATTGAACTAGTTAAGATCCCATTACATGAGGGTAAACAAAGTTTGATTATAGTTATGTTTGTTTTGCAAGTCAATTGGCTATTAACTCTTAGTAAAATTATTATTACTCTCTCCCTTTTAAAAAGACGTCCTATATTCCATTTTCGTCAGTTTGATAATTGTGTCCAGCTTTTGTTTATAGTCATATTAATGAACTGTCTAATACACCGTTAAAGCTTTTACATTCATAATTTCATTTTTAATAGAACCCAATCTAATATATTAAAAAAAATTGTATAATTAAGAAAACAAATATATCCTTCATTTTTTTTTAAGAGAATATATATTGAAACCCAAAAATTAAATTCTTATAAATTTTATTACTCCGTAAATTCGATATTTTTTAATTTTCCTTTTACGTTTTGTATCTGTAATCCTCCTAACAATTTTAGGTAGTATTTATTGCAGGCATTTTTATTAATATAAAATAGGTAAATAACTAAGGGTCAAGTAAAATACTACATCTCCTTAATAATTTGACAAAATCAAAGGGATATTTAAAAGATTATGTGTATATTGATGTAAAGGAAGACGCTTTTATGACGTGAAATTTTTTGTACAATTCAAAAATGGGTTATTTCTCTTCTAAAAACCCACCATTAAAATTGTGTATATCTAAAACCCATAATACTCCATCAAAAAAAACAACAACCCCATAATATAAGATATATAATAGAAAATAGTAAGTTTTGATTTGACCTTGAATTTGTTTGAGTAGAAGGTTAGTAACGTAAACTAGTATTGTTAAAACTAATTACGAGTTTTACATATATATAGCTAGTCAACGATGGGTTTGTGATATAAGAGAAATAAAAACTTGGGCTATAAAAAAATTACTCAATTTTATGACCTTGTTGGATGAGCAAGGCGGAGAATATAAATGTAAAGTACCTTGCTAGAGTAAAGGTTTTCAGTGGTGGTTGGAAGGGGTTTCCAAGGCTCACAGTTTAAGAGGAACGTTATTTTGGGCACCCTTCTTTTTTTGAGGGGACCATGATGTTATTTGGGGTAGGGGTGCCCTAATCTAATACTTTCTATATTACCTAAAATACCCTTTTAATTATCTTTTGGTTTTGATTAGTGAAATCATTATTAAAATGATTAAGAAAAAACTGATTAGTGAGATTAGATTAAAGCATGAGTTATTAAAAATGAAATTGAATTTTTTAGAGGATAAAGTTAGAGAAGAAGAAGGAGAAAACCATGGAAAAAAACATTATTTCACATTCACTACGTTTGGGAATTATTGTGATGAAAGCTCATCTGATTCTTCATCTCCATTAACTCCTAGAGTATTTGTTAATCTTCACAATGATCCGGATATGAGTAATTTCTTAGATGGTGAATGTATTCTTCCACAAACTCAATCTCAATATGAAAATGATGGATTTTATCAACCACAACCGGAGGAAGATCATTTGGGTATCCAGGTATGCTCCAAACTTAGCTAATGTTGGTCTAATTGCTCCAAATTTTCAAAACAAATGTACATTTTTTAAGTAGTTCGGTTACGAAAGGTGAAGAACATCTAACCGAACTCATCGGGATATGCAGTTCGGTTACATTAGACAAACACGCAGATAACCGAACTATGCATTGATGGAAGTTTGAAGAATTCCAGTGTAATGTTCGGTTGTTTCGCAACCAATATACACTAACCGAACTTAACGTAAATTTATGATTTAACTTAATGTACAAAGTTCGGTTGCTTTGCAACTATTAACCAACCGAACTTTACGTAAAACTAATTAAACTTAGCATACAAAGTTCGGTTTGTTCGCACACTTCCTGTAAAGCCACTATCTCACCGAACTGTACAAAATATAAGAGTACACTAAGTTATTAAAGTTCGGTTATTTCGCACACTTGATCCCAAGAGCATACCTAACCGAACTTAAGAATCCCAAAAAATGAATAGTTCCAGTGTTGTATTCGGTGACCTATGTAAAATATATTGTAACCGAACTACATATACTTTATATGTTCGGTTATATGGCCTTTTGGTTTGTTCACCGAATTGGTAGTTCGGTTTACGCGCTTAAATTAATAGCTTACCGAACCCGGTTGTGATTGCAATTGATGTTGTTCCATTTCTTGTAGATTGAATGCCAAGATATACCAATGGATGATCAACCTTCTCCAATTGGTATCTTGTACGAAGATACATCCCATCACTATGCCAATGATTTGGTATTTGATCAACCTATTGATGCGAAGAATTGGGCTAGAGAGCATGCCAAGAGAGCCATGTGCGTATTAGTTTTGAATGGAAAAGAAAGCAAAACTCGTTTTGAAATGGTTTGCGAGAGAAGTGGAGATCCGGATGCTATCCACAAGAGGAAGGGGTATGTGTATGAAGGAAAGATGACGAGGAAGAACACAGTGTGCTCAAAGAAAATAAAATGTCCGTTCAAGCTAGTTTTTAGTTACTCAAAACTAAGGAAAGGATGGGTTCTATCGATGGATAAGGTGGTAGGTAATCACAACCACTATCATCCGGAGCATCTTGAAGGACATGCAATGGCCGCAAGGCTGACTCCTCAAGAAAAGGAGAAAGTAGCTAAATATAGGAGATTGCGTATTTCCCCAGATGGTATGCTTCGCTTATTAAAGGATGATAACACGGAAAACGTATCATCCCCTACCACCATTTACAATGCAATTGAGTCAATTAAAAAGAATCAATGGAAGGATAGAAAAGTCATGCAACAATTGTTTATGTTGGCTGAAGAGAAAGGCTACGCGGTTCAAAATAAGCTAGGTCAGGGTGAATAAATAACTCATCTCTTCATTGCTCATCCGAAGAGTGTTCAACTGGCTCAATCCTTCCATGAAGTTCTTATAATGGATTGCACTTACAAGACAAACAAATACGAGATGCCATTGTTGAACATTGTTGGTCGTACGTCGACGAAGTCACCTTTTACCATTGCTTTTTGTTTTCTAAAGGACGAGAAAGAACCAAGTTATAGGTGGGCGCTACAACAATTGAAGGCGATCTACCGAGATAATGATATCCCGGGGGTTATAGTGACGGACAATCAAGTATCATTGAAGAATGCAATAGAGAGAGTCTTCCCATTGGCACATAATATGCTATGTACATTTCATATATGGTGCAATGTGATGAATAGGTGCAAGCCTCAACTTTGTCCACCAAAGAGGATAACATTCGAAGAGATTAATAAGCTACCGGAAGATGAACAAGCTGATGCAAAAGAGGCATTCGATGAACAATACACCATAAATCATGCTAAATGGGTAGCTTTCTCTGGGGAATGGGAGGCTTTGACTTGGTCTCTCACCGAAGAAGAGTAAAATCTAAATCTTGCCGAATTTATTGAGCATTGGCGTAGCCCCGAATATCCTGATGATATTGTAACGTATGTGGTCAAGCAATGGTTGGAACCGCACAAAGAGCGATTTGTTTATGCTTTTACCAACCACCATAAACACTTTGGGAATCAAGCGACAAGTTTGGTAGAATCGGCTCACCACCGTTTGAAGAAAAATCTCTTTGGATGTATTGATAATTTTGTGGTTGTGTTTAACGCTATGGAGGTTTACTTCAACCGCGATATTGATAGAATTAAAGAGAAGTTTCAAAAAAGTCGCATCATGAAGTACAAAAAGATTGTAGACAAAGGTGGTAACATCGTGAAAATGGAGGACCTTCGGTTTTTCAAGGGACTCCACTATAATGTTTCGCATGCTTGCATTAAGAGGTTATTGGTTGAGGTGAATTTGATCCGCATATGGGGAACCAAGACGGAAGAGGTGTGTGTTTGCAACATGATGAAGTCTATTGGGCTCCCTTGTCGCCACATGATAGCTAAGTATGAACATGGCATAATCCCTTTAAGCGATATAGATCCACATTGGCAACACTTAAGTTTTGTTCCTCCTCCCAAGGGCGATGTCGGAGAAGAGTTTGGTGATAATGAAATGGGAAGAGTCGTTATCGAGAGGTACCGGAACATGAACAATCTTGAAAGGCAAATCTTTTGGGATGACATGCGGCCAATCGTTTATCCGCAGACTTCAGAAAATGTGCAAGAACCGAATAAAGGCAAGGCCAAAGGTAGGCCACCAACCAAAGAAACCAAAAAAAAAGTCAGACAATATGCAAAGGTTTTGGGCAAGAGGAAGAGTGAAATGACCCATTTTACTAGAGATCCTTCGCAACATGAGCATACCGCGGCTAAGTACCAAGAAGATTGTAAGATAAGGGATAGGAATATTGTTGAAAAGGGCGAGACAAGTGAACGGGATATGAAGAAAAAAGGACCTATGTTACACTCTCAACCTAGTCCAATTGATATGACTACCCCTCCTATTGAGAAAAGGTTCCTCGAAGAGCTACCTCCTTACATTAGAGATTACGTCATAACCACCAATGACGTCCCTGCGGATGGTAATTGCGGTTTCCACGTTGTCGTACAACAACTAGGGCCTTTCACTCAATGTGCCAAGATATATAATGATAATCATGTCACTTATGTCCGTCAAAGGTTGTTGATGAAGCTAAGGGAGAAACCGGAATTTTACAAGACAATGTTGTCCGATGGGGATAATAGTCTCAATGTGCAGTTTGTTAGATATCAAAGCCGTCTCCACGGGGGAAATCCAATCACAAGGGATCATTGGATGAGCATGCCGATATGTGGGCACTTAATAGCCGAAGCATTCAATTGCGTGGTTCACTTGTTCTCAAAATGTGGTAGTTTCACATACACTCCGAAAAAAACCATATGTGTCGAGCAACTAAAATGTAGGAGAGTGGTGATTGATTAACTACAACCATTTTATAGGCCTCCGGTTAGAAGACAATTGTCCATTGCCTCCGATATGCCCATACTCTTATTGGAATGAATTTAACCCCGACACAATGTTGGGTTGGTGCGTTATGTATGAACATAACATGGAGATGTGGAAAGCTTTGAAGGATTCGGAAGCGATTATACACCAAGGTTGTATTTCCCTTGCGGATGATTAATTGTACCTTTAGTTAGATGGTGTTTTTTGATTGTAAGTATGCTTTGAAAATCAACATAACAATGAAAGATTGTGTTTTTTGGTATTTGGTTTTTATTAGGAGTCATTTGGCATAAAGATTGTAGGTCCACTGTGGTTTGCAATTCAAAATATATAAGTTCGGTTAACAAATTACATTAAATGACATTACCGAACTATTACATTACAACATTAGTTCGGTTTGGAAATGAAATTACATGACATTGCCGAAATTAAATTACAAAAGACTTAATATCCAAAATGCATTATGAAAAAGTCTCTAAGGATGCGGAAATGATCTTCATATTTGAAATCCTTTACTTTCCATCTTCGCCATTCATTCTTTGACATTAAAACGATTTCCTCGTATGTTTCACCCTCGATCGATTCCTCGCAACTATCCGATACAAAATCAAAAAATCCTCAACTCTTTTTTGAATTTTTTCAAATCGAATGAACAAAGATAGCTCTTCTAGGTTATGAGGGTTACCTGTGTCATCGCAGAATTTCTCATGTATTTCCCCCCAATAACTATTACTAATCCGACCATTCCTTGACTGTTCTTCACCCCTCTTTGGAAACCACATTACGAAGTTTCTACAAATAGAAAGATCTTCTTCTAAAGTAAATTTATGACTACCAAATGCCATTTTTATGAAATGGTATAAAAAAAAATGAAGCATCAGACCCATATATATAGCATTGGGGTGTATAACGGACTAAAAAATTGCCGTTATATTTGTCAGATCAAGTACAAGTTTTGGTCAACAATTATGTTGGTTAGTTCATTATTATATCTAACCGAACCGAACACTAACAAAGGTTTTATTTTCGAACCTATGCGTTCGTTTTGTAATAAAATTTTCGCAGGTAACCGAACATAAGGTTTTATTTTCGAACCTATGCGTTCGGTTTGTAATAAAAGTTTCGTAGGTAACCGAACATAAGGTTTTATTTTCGAACAACTAAGTTCGGTAACCTGCAGTTTTTACCCAGTAACCGAACATCACTCTATAACTTTTAATATTTTTTGTAGTGATCAGTTCGGTTGAATTTTGTAATTGCGATCAAACCGAACATCACTCTGTAACTTTTTTTTTTTGGTAGTGTTCAGTTCGGTTGAATTTGTAATTGCGATCCAACCGAACATCACTCTGTAATACGTTTTTTTTTTGTAGTGTTCAGTTCGGTTGAATTTTGTAATTGCGATCAAACCGAACATCACTCTGTAACTTTTTTTTTTTTGGTAGTGTTCAGTTCGGTTGGATTTGTAATTGCGATCCAACCGAACATCACTCTGTAATACGTTTTTTTTTGGTAGTGTTCAGTTCGGTTGAATTTTGTAATTGCGATCAAACCGAACGTTTATATCTTACTTAGACACAAATTAAGAATATCAAACCGAACGTTTATATCAAACCGAACGTTTTGAAATTCGTTTACTAAAACAAAAAAATAAGAAAACAAACTACCAAATCCACAATAAAGAGGTATTCCAAACATAAGAGAACAAAGTACCAAATCCAGAATAAAAGTACCAAATCCAGAATAAAATGCCAAATTACTAATTCTTGCAATCACTCATTCACCACGACCACTACGTGAGACTTTTCTACCCTTGCGTTTAGGAGCTTTAGCTGGTCCTTCGTCACTAGGAGTGTCATCTCCACTGCTTTGTTGTTCAACCATTCGACTTGAACCTTCCCCTTCTCGTCGACCCCTCTTCATCGGCATGCTCCGGCTTTGATCAGCAGTGTTGGGTGAAAAAACATTTGTCCATTGGTTGTAGAGTTCCGTTTGTTCAGCAGTGTTCATCGGCTCTCCACTACGGATTTTTGACATCATTTTCTTCAACAATTTAGAACTTGACTTCACCTTTTTTCAATGAAAATCATAAACAAGTATAAATTTCCTATATTTGCATGCTTAATAAGTTTATAAAAAGAAAAAAATAAGAGTAAATATCTTACCGCTGAATTCCATAAGATCAATGCCTCATCACCACAGGTTGGGGTATGCTTCATAATTTTCTGGGTCTCTTTCTCAACTGCCTTCGATTTTGATTTCTCAGCACGGGCTTGTTGTTGTGTGTTTATTACACGAGGATGAGAAAATTTTTCATACCATTCCATATACCCTTCTTCAGAAGCATTTGGCTCACCATAACAATCTTCTAACTCTTCAACTGGAATATAATAATCCTCACAGTTGTTCCATTGGTCCACTGATGGATCAGGATTGTACTTTGGAACAAAATTCTTTTCGGTGTTCTTAGTTCCCCGCTTCATCACCTTGAAATTGAATTTATCCTCTGCTGGGACACTTTGGACACAACATAATTGTCTCATTACTCTTCTAGGATTGTACATTGTACAACCGCCAGGATAAAACAACGGGCCATTATAAGCCGGAATAGGTGATAAATCAACAGGCTCAACATCTTCCTCTTCGTCATCTGATTGAAGCTTATATGGATGGAAAACCACATCTGCAAGCGTTGCATTATCCAATTTCTCTCTCAACCTCAACAACCTATTTTTCTTACCCTTCATTTGCGAGTCCAAAAATACATATTTACCAGCTGTAGGTTGCCCATAAGGCCAAGGAGTGTGAGCATAAGACAATTTCAGTTTTGGGAAGTGGTCGTACACCCAAACCTATGATAAGAAACCACACATATGATTATAGTAAATATGTATTCATTAGTAAAAATATACATTCATTCACTTAGCAAACATATCTTGGAAAACACAAAGGATAAATTAACGGAGTACCTGAACAAGGGTGTATAAGCCTCCAAAATATAAACACTTAAGCCTCGAAGCTTTTCTGAGCTCCGCTTGGACGAACGATAGAACCGCAATTCCCCAAGAATAGTTGTTCACCTCATTAAGGGGGTCCAATAGCTGGAGGTAATGGACATTTACCGAATGACCTGAAGTGTCGGGGAAGAAAATGGTTCCTAGTTAATATAACAAATAAGCAGTCACATGGTGTTTAATCTTCTCTTCTGTCATGACCAACTTTCCCTTGGCAACCAAATCTTTCGTCCCTCCAAACTATTTTAACAAGACTTTCAACTTGATCTTTTTCAACTTCTTCTTGTAAGACCGGTCTGGGTTTAACTCATTATACTCATCACCTTCATCAGGCTCTTTTTCAGCTCGTCTAAACTCACAATGTGCCTTCTTAGCGCTCCAGCCTAGACACCTCTCCACCAACTGTTCAAGAAGCTCATAACTCATGGAGGGATCGTACCTATCTCGAACACTTGTTCCAGTAATTGGTAGGCGTGTGATTCGAAAACAATCATCCGGAGTGATTTCCATCTCACCAAACGGTATATGAAAGGTTTCGGTCTCAGGATAAACCCTCTCGGCAAATGCGGAAACAGTGACATCATCAAATTTTTGGTGCGCATGTTGTATCGCGTACCATAGAACACAATCAAATACGGCCAACCTGACCTCATCACACTCATTCCCTATATCCCATTTCTTGTTCTTTTGACTTTTCAAAACACGAACAACATTATTATGATCCTACAAATACAACATCATATCTTATTTACTAATATATACCGAAAAATATATGACAAAGAAATATTCATGTATAAGATTCAATACCTTTGTAGCATAAATCTTGGCAGCCCATGAGTTTTTGTAGCCAATCAATACCTCCCCTCCATCTCTTGGAGTACCATAAGTTGGGTTCTTTGGGGCCAAACACAAAGTATCATCAGGAATGTATGCATATCTAGCACAAGGCTTTTTCGGGGTCTTTTTTGGTTTTTTAACTATTTATACTTGTTCTTCATCCTCTTCCTCCTCTGATTCATCATCTTCATTATCTCCATCTTCTTCACTGTCATCATTGTCATCTCCTTGTTCATCTTCATTTCCTCCTTCTTCGGATGATTCCTCTTCTCCACCTTGATTATGTTCTTGATTACCCATTTCTTCCACAATCTCTTGATTAATTTGCTGTATAACGTTGTCAACATTATCTCTATTGACATCATCTTGGATGACAACACCCGGTGTTGAACCACCTCCATGCTTAACATATTTGGTTCCACGCTTATTAAAACCTAAGTGTTTTTGGCCTCGAGGAGTGGGAGTTCTAAGTTCTTCCAGTGAAGGTTGGTTTGATTTTGGTGCTCTGCCCCTAACCAAGAAAACAAAACATATTAGCTTCAACCAAAAATGATTTTCATACTCATAATTCTGTTAAGGGCTAAAGTTCGGTTTGCAATTAGCACTGACTATTTCTTGCGAAAACACCGAACTCGACATGAATGACATTAGCACTGAGTTCGGTTAGTAGTTGTCTAAACAAAAAATTGCGATTTCACCGAACTCGACATGAATGACATTAGCACTGAGTTCGGTTGGTACATCTATTTTGCTAAACAACCGAACTCAAAATTCTATGAAATTAGGGAAGAGTTCGGTTTATAAGTTTTCTTGCGAACAAACCGAACTCAACATATATGCAATTAGCAAGGAGTTCGGTTCGTAGTTCGATAAACAAAATATTGCGAATCAACCGAACAGACTACATAAAATATTCCTGAATAGTTCGGTTACATATTTTTCAATCATAATCAACTGAACAGTTCTTCGTGTTCTTCCTTTCAGGAAGTTCGGTTACCAAACCAGGGTTTTTGGGTTCCGACTACTAACCGAACCTAGCACTGTTACTTACATTCAAACCCTATTTTGATGATTTCTATTCAATTAAACGAACCAAAATCAAATTAAAACTAATGGGTTTGGTTAAAATTACCTGCGGATCTTTCCCATGCCCACTTCGGGTTGAATCTCCAATTCGTCTTCCGTTTCCACTACTTTGTCAATCTCCAATGAACTTTTCTGATTTGCTAGATGTCCTAATGGGGGACCTTTTCCTGTTACTCGTTTAGTTTGCTTTCGAAGCACCATTCTTATACTCGATTGATTAATCGATGATGAAATTTTTTTGAATCGACGATTAATCGATGAAAACGAGGTTGAGAAGAAGAAGAAGGAGGAGGAGGAGGTAAGGTCTGATTTTTTTTTTTTTTTGTTAATAGATTATATATTAGGTTAATCTAAAACCGTTTAATTGATAATCTTAATTAGGGTTTGGGGGCAAAATAGTAAAGTCCACGTTTTAAGACACCCCTTACAAATGTAGGGTAATGTGCCTTTAAAAAAACAGGGTCCCCTCAAAAAAATAAAGATCCCCAAAATAACGTTCTTTAAGAGATGGGGATGCACTGGTTTTTCCCGTGCTTGCGCTTTCAGTTATAGGAGGCTTAGAGGACCATCAATGTTTGTTTTACCATCTATGCCTGTTCCGTCATCAGTGTCCGCATCACCATTTTCCCTTATAATGAAAACCTTAAATTTCTTAAGGCTAACCAAACGGAAAAGCACATCATCCCCTACACTTAAATAGTGATTCATAGCAAACCTAGTCCAATACTTCTAGGAATACAAATAACTTTGTATTTTTCTTCTTTTTGATCCACCAATATCATTACAATCTTATCATTTTGACATAAAAGTTGTATTGATTTTTTTTTTGGAATTCCATGTTAATATAAAAAATTTAATAAAAGTAGCAATTAACGTGAGAGAAAAATTACATTTACAAGAACACACATAAACATCACAAACGTAAAACTTATGAACCAGAAGCATCCACCAACATGTGAACGCTGCATAACTATTATCAAACTCTGTGTCCTAGAATTTGAACAAGATTTGATCTCCCGATGTTGTTTTTCAGTTAATGGTAATATGATTTCACCCATCTTAATTACAAGTCTCCGACCTGAAAATCTAAAAGTTAATAAGAAATGTAAAATTAGGGTTTTCCATTTGAAATATATAAGACCGGTGGATAGAAACCTTACTGTTAGGTTGGAATTTGCAGCACAATAAATTGTCATATTTTTGTTGGCACCATATTTTGGATTTTTCGACTTTTTAAAGTAACTGAATTGGTCATTTACCATTAATTATAGGATATATATTCACTATTTTCGTGTGACATATCTCAAAATGTGTACTATTGGTCTGGTCGGGTCAGGTACTGTCCTCAAAATGTGTGGTACTTTCATTGTCCCTCTGAGATATGCCACACATTTTGAGAACAATACATGCCCCGACCAATACATGTCCTAGCTTGTGAGATATTCTGCACGAAAATAGTGAATAAACATTTCATAATCAATGGTAAATGACCAATTCAGTTACTTAAAAAAGTCCAGAGATCTAGAATATCGTGAAACCAAAAGTATGTCAATATTTTGTGTTGCAAATTTCAATTATAATGGTAAGATTTGTATCTACCAGTCTTATATATTTCAAAGGAAAAGATCCTAGTTATGCATTTTATATTAATTTTTAGATTTTCAAATCAGAGACCTGTGATTAAAAGATAGGTGGAGCCAGATTACCATTAGCTGAAAAAGGAGCTCGAGAGATTAAATCCAATTTAGATTATAGGACACCGAGTATGATAATAGTTATGCAGCATGCATTCGCATGTTAGTGGATGCTTCTGACTCGTAAGTTTTAAATCTTTGATGTTTACGTGTGTTCTTTTAAATATAATAGTTTACTCACGTTAATTATTATTATTTTTTCATTAATAATGGATTCCGAAGAAATTCGGTACAACTTTTATGTCAAAAGATAAGATTTTAATGACATTTGTAGATCAGAAAGGCGAAAAGTACAAGGTTATTTACATTTCTAGAAGTAGTGGACTAAGTGGTAGCGGGAAAAGGTTTGCCATGGATCACTGTTTATGTGTAGGGAATATAATGCTTATGCTTATCCATTTGGTTAACCTTAAGAAATTTAAGGTTTTCATTGTGAGGGAAAATGGTGTACCGGACACTGATGGCGGAGCAGGCATAAGTGGTAAAGCAGATATTAATGGTGCTCTAGGCCTTCAACAACTGAAAGCGCAGGCGCAGGAATGTACTCGAGGTATTTTTTGACTATTTTTTTTAGTGCTTGGAAAACTTGCTGTGAGGTATTACAGGAGCTCACAGTTTAAGACACTAGTTTCTCAATTGGCCAACCTTAAGAAATTCAAGGTTTACATTGCAAAAATAGTGGGTACAAGTAAACACCGATGGTGCACTTGGACTTCTAGGTTTAAAAGCAAAATCACATGAAAATTCTCGATGTATCTTTATAGGGTCTGTCATTATTATTATTTTTCTATTTGTGTACCATTAAATTGTTGTGACTTAGTCATCTTGCAAGTAATAATTTGAAACTGGGAAAATTCTGCATCGACACACAAAAGACGTTTTTCATTAGTTGTTGTTGAAGATGTAGGTGCAAATACTCGTACCTATGCCTTGAACAACAGCTAATGGGAGACGTTTTTGGCGTTTCTCTGCAGGTTTTCTTCCCAGCTTTCAAATTGGTACCAGCAAGGTGTAAGCAACTAATCACAAGATTCACAACAGTTTAATGTTCAACACAAACTGAAGAAAGCCTCGAGAATTTTCCACTAATTGCACTTTCCTTACGGTGTTGAATTTTCTTTACGTTGATCAATTGGAAAAGCACTGCATCTCCAATTGCCATCATGAACTTCCTTTAGATTCACAATATTTGGATGCCCGAATAATCTATTCATTATATCAACTTCCAGCTTCACATTTCCGATCCTGTATTACTAGCTCCCTGTGCATGTTGCATGTGAAGAGCTTGGAACCTAGAAGCCTGAATTATTCATTACACTCTTGTTTGCAGTCATACAATACTACTACAAAAGATAAAAGTTTCATGAGGAAACCCATCAATCCTGTAGAACATGTTGATGAGAGAAAAGACGGCTGTCACTTACTCTACTAAGATGTCTGCTCTCACCCGTTTCAGGCTTTCAGCCTATATGCATATTTGAATATATATATAGAGTAGTCGTTTCTCTTTGATTCACCACTTGGTCACTTTGTTTGAAAATCTGAAATCATGGTCTCGTAAAGTTCTCTACGGGAGAATTTGTTGTGCCACCGATAACCAATTTCAATAATAAACAGTCAAAGCACTTTTGGCAAGAAAATAAATGTCCTAACTTCCCATTTTCAGCATCTGACTTCCCACAACACTTGCGTTATTCGACTTCAAAGTTCCGAGAGTGACTGATTTCACTGACGGTTCCGAAGTCTCCACTGGGGTTTCTTAAAGAAATGTGGTAATGCTATCATTTCTTTTGCTATTTTTTTTTTTTTTGTTTCTTGTTCAGATTCACCCAGGAGGATAAAAAGTTTGTGTTGCAAGAGTTTAAAATATGTTGTTGTATTGGATTCTGAATGCCCAGGTAACTGGATGCATATTCTTACTCTTTACCCTGACTTTAAAATAACATGTTTGTATTCCAAATCAAAAACAGGAACAGAAGCCCTCACTACAGGGAGACCGAGTTAGAAAGGCCCTGCACGAGTGTATCTATTTTCTTACGGCTTGGAAGCCAATTTCTTTGTTCTGGGTGCAACTGGAAACATGTACGCAGTGACGTTATCCTCAACTCTGGTGGTGCAGATGCTACCATGCAAACACATAGTCTTTGTGTTCCTGCGTATTCTCAGGATCTCCAAAATGATCCTCGTCTTTGTAGGAAGGCAATTAAGCTGTGTCAATTTCCAGATATAAAACCCATGTTAGCTCAAACTATGGCTGGTGCTTATACACTTGGCAAATTTGTCATCTAATTTAAGATGGCAAAGGTGAATTGCTCATTGTGCTCTAATAGCAAGAGATTGTGAGTGTGTCATGTTAGTGTGCAGGACATGTGAGTCATGTATGTGCCGGGTGCACGTGTGAGATAATCCTGTTTGTAAGAGTCGAGTATATGTACTCAGCCATGTCCTGTAAACAAATCTAATCTTTTCTAATAATCATTCATTGATTCAAACCGTCTCAATACAACGTAGACATTCGATAAATCGAATGTTATCATGGTGTCAGACTCAGAAATCATGAATTTTTGAGGGTATCGATCCAATTTTTTCACTAATTCAACCTGAAATTTCATGTGCGTTGTCCATTGTGTTCACTTTGTCACGACGTCTCATGTACTTGATTAATAGGCTAAGTGCCCCTTTTTTTTTTTCCTCGACGTCTAGCCAGTGCAACAACCGAACATAGTATTTTGGAAACTTCAACCAAGTATATTCGGAAGCCACAACATAGCAGTTAGAGTTGAGTTAAAATATGTTTTCCTGCTTTGATATTGTGATCTCCTTGAAAATCAGCTTACAAATTACAAGAACAGAATCTTCTAAAATTTTAACTGCATCTGAATTTTACGAGTAGTACTGTGAGGTTAGTTATTTTAAAAGTTGCAACATGGTTGGTCGTTGCTCAATTTATAATCCAGATTTGAATATTTGATGTCTATAATCCTTAGCAAATTGTTTTAAATGCTGGTAATTTATGTTCATCATTCTCTTTTCTTTTCTCTTTGTAGGATGGAAGGAAGCAAGTCTTGTGGCTCAAAACAAGATTCCTCCGGTTAACCAGACTATGTTCAGGTAGGTTGTCGTCAAAAATATATCCTTACTCGTGAGTTTGTGACGGTGTGATCTTTTCATGTACTTTAATTTTCAAATTGTGTCCTTGGAATTCAGTTATAATATTGTTGTTTAAATGTACTTGGTTTTTCAGATTCCGACTGTATAGATTGAAATTTCTTAGTTTGTTACATTGCAGATTGGAGCTTGAATGCTTTTGGTACAGGTAAGGAAGTGAAAAAGTTTTACCTATGGGGTGATAGAGAAATTTATGAAAAAGTTGATGAATACTGAGCCTCAATCTAATGTTCGTCTTGTCCTAAGGTTTATTTTCAACCCTTGCAACTTTCAAGTCAGAACGGCTCTAACACCTTGTTTGTTTGCAGCTGACTCGGCGTCTGGGTCTGAGTCAATCCCTGACTCGCGTCGAGTCAGCAGTTAGATTGTTTGTTTTGTGAATTTGGTAACTCCTGACTCGGCATCTGAGTCGGAACTAACCCCTGACTCGGACCCTATGGAGTCAGGCATGGAAATGTTGCTGAGTCGGTGGCTCAAACCCCTGACTCACTGAAATCGACAAAAATGCCCTCGATGCTTTATATCAAAAAAAAAAAAAAAAATTCATTTTCCTTCTCATTTTCTTTGTTCATTCCGTCGGAAGCAGAGATGAGTGATGAGGAGCCAAACCCTAGATCTATTCTCAACTGATATCTCATTCACCTCTCTCAACAAATCCAGTAATTTCTATCTCAATCATCACTTTCATCTCATCTTTCCATCTCTTTCAAATCATCTAAAAGCTTCTTTTAGAATCATTCATCATCTTCAGGTATAATTCTTCATCCATACTCATTTTCATATGGGTTTTATGTGATTTGGAACATGGGTTTTTATTAATATTTTCTGGTCGAACATGGGTTCTTTCATTTTTCATATGGGTTTTATTTGATTTAGAACATGGGTTTTTTATTTAGATTTTCTGGTTGAATATATTAGATGGTGTTTGCGAAAATGCCTAGGGGAGAAATATAACTATACTTGCTAATTATGATAGAACATGGGTTTTTCCTGTTTATAGCTAGGATACTAGACCATACAACCAGGGATTTCATTTTGTTTTTCCTTTTTATAGTTAGGATATCAGTACTAGTAATTTTTGTTTTAGCATTTGAGGACCAGAGTACACTACCGAACTGTAATTTTTATTTTAGCATCTTGGTAACCAGCAATTATAATCTAGCTGCTAAGGTGGATCCATGTCTCTTTTTTGCTTGTTGCATTGAGGATCCCGAGGAGTACATGACTTTAGTTTTCAATGGAAGGCAAGTAAGTGATAGGATTAGCATCAATGACAAGTATATTTACAATTAAAATCGAAAAGGATCTACCATGCTCCTATGCACACTGTCCCTTTATTTGGTGACATAGGTTGCTCCTGCAATGGTTTGATTTGTGCATTTCACATATTGTAGTGGACATATTTGGTTAGTGACTAATCTCCAATAGAATTATCACGACGAATTCAGTTTGCTTCCTTTGCTATCCTTCAATTCATGTCAATGTTGTCCCCTTAGTGCACTGCCACCTGATATTGTCCCCTCTTTTGTGGATTAAAAAGGTATAGGCCCAAGTCCTGCTTATATTATGGCCTTCTTCTTAGATTTTGTTTTCTTTTGCTATGAAGTAGTGATGCTAGTGCTGCGATTTCGTGGACTTCGATAGCCATCCTTTGGATTGACATGTAGTAACATTATCTCATTAGGAAGTCGAGTTATTGCCATCATTGGATTCTAAAGCGTGTACTACTCTTTCACTTTGCTCGTTAACATAGACGTAAAATCTTCTACTGGCATGTTGCAAATAAGTCACGGATTCACAAGAGCGGGTTGGTCCAGTCAAATAGTAATAATTTGAGAGGTAGAAGTAAAAGCAATAGCAATGGTTGGACCGTTAAGTGTGTGTTGACAATGTTTTTTAAAATGTGTGCAGGGATTTAAGCAATAATAATCTTGGAAACTCTATACCATGTAGACTTCCTTCTAATCTTGAAAGGCTGTAAGTTGCACCTGTTGCACACTTCTTTCTTATCATCGTGGTAATATATGTCATACAAAGATGATGTTTACTGATGTTTGAAAGTACGTAATGCAGAAATCTTTCCCAATGTACCTTTAATGGACAAATCCCCTATTTCATTTCTCTAATGGCATCTCTTACATATCTGTTAGTTTTTCCCTTTTCTTTGGTTTTACTTAGTTCAC
Source organism: Papaver bracteatum (assembly GCA_023529315.1). NCBI lineage: Eukaryota > Viridiplantae > Streptophyta > Magnoliopsida > Ranunculales > Papaveraceae > Papaver > Papaver bracteatum. The sequence goes on from JAJJWX010000641.1 coordinate 965,554, forward strand.
CTACCAGTGTTATACTCTACTCTAATTGACACTTATCCAACAACTTGCTTGTTTCTTCGTGTAGAGACGTCATTTGAGACTTAACTAAATACAGGTGGATAAGGAAGCGGAAACGAAAGAAAATGCACTTCGTCATATGAATAGTTTACGCGACGAGATGGCTAGTCTCCTTTAGATTTTATTGTTTCTTTTATGTTTTTAGGACTTTAATCTTTAGATTTTATTGTTTTATGATGTCTAATATGTTTAATTCCATCGAAAAGGGAAGTTGTTTATACTGCAATGGAACAATTTGTGATGTTTAAGTAATGGTAAATGTTATGGTTTAAAATGTGCATAAGGGCATTTTCTGTCCTAAAAAATACAGTCAGTTGAGTCAGGTCTGAGTCACAAAACAAACATATTTTCTGACTCAGACCTTAGTGAGTCAGATCCAGATGAGTCAGGTGATTTCAGTCAGATCCAGATGACTCAGATCCAGACGACTCAGATGAGTCAGCTGCAAACAAACAAGATGTAATTCCCCACGTACAAGTGTCTGAAAGAGGTTTTGGGTTCTCCTTAAACTCAGCAGATTGCGTCAAAAACCAAAAGGTGTCCGGAGGACGCTAGAAATCCCTGTTGCATTGGGTGAAAAGATATGCATTGTTTACCTTGGACTATTATAAGAACTTGTAGTCTTATGCATCAATTGGCTCTGCCATCTCTTGGGTCGTTAGGTCCGCGTGTTTGAAACAACGAACGAGTGGCACAGGCAAAGCAAAGCAAAGAAGTGTGCATATTTCAAATGAAGAACATTTTAATTGATAACGTACATTCTTGTAAAAGATTATTCTTGCAACAATGAGAATGCTTGTAAAAGATTTGTAACAGTGGAGTTTTTTCTGGCAGTCCTAAGCAATTCAATGGATGCCTTAGTTTTCAGAATCAGGAGAACAAAACACACATACTGCAACATTAACAAGCCCCAAAAATCTATTTCAAAAAATAAGCCCCAAAAATATTAACCATCATACATGGTAGCACACATAACAACAATAAAGTCTTTGCTGTTGCTGTAGAAACAAAATGCAAACAAAATGCAGTGGTTGATTTGTCCTTCAGAATTTAGGACTATCTTCTGGCTTAAGAGAATCCATCCAAACTTAGGTAACACAATTCAGTAACATAACAGAGAGATATCCGAGTTGCTGACTCCATAACACTCATGAATGCCATAACAGAATCCATCTGAACTTAGGTAACACAATTCAATAACATAACAGAGAGATGTCATGAATGCCAATTCATTCAGTAACATAACAAAAGATATTTGAACTGCTGGCTCCAAAACACTTGAAGCTTCAACAAACTAATTCTCTAAATGTACTAAGACATATGAACTACACATTCAGCTGAGCCTCTAGGGTACAATGCTATCTCATCCAAAACTTTCTTTTGGTAATATGATGAATTCATAGATAAGTATGACTGACCTGAAATTGTAATTTTTACTTTCTGCAAAACTTTTGCATTCTTCAGAAACAATCTAATCAAATCCTTCTCGACTTGCTTGCCCCAAAACCCGTGAAACTCAATTGACTTGAGGCTTCGTAACAAACACTGAGGAACCAGACTTAGTGACCAATCATTACTATTGCTAGATGCATATCTGCAAAATCCTTCAGCAAAAATTAGTGACTCCAGATTAGGTGAGATATGAAGAAAGTTGAGTAGTATTCCAACAACCCAGCATGGTAGTTTACCCTCATCCCGACATCCAAATCCAAAATATAAGCTTGCACTCGTTACTTCCAAATGGATTAAATTATGAAATGCAGGCAAAATCGTTTGGAAATGATCTTGATACGAAAGACACTTTAAGCTACAATCAGACACAGTTAGATGTTTCACATAAGAAAGATTACTGAAAAGCTTCATTGCAAGATGACCAAGTTCACCCCTTTCCCTACAACCTGCTGGACATGCAAGGACAACTTCTGCATCAAGCAATGTTAAGAAATTAGGCAGAACAAAATCCTTCGCAAGAACTCTGGAGTATTTGAATGACTGTAAATTTGGAGCATATATCTGGATATCGAAGTTCGGATCTACTACATAATCAATGAACAACCGCTTCAAATTAGGACAAAAAATACGTAGATGCTGTATAGGCCAATTAAACCCTTTCAAACTCAACTCTTCAAGAATAGGGGAGTTGGAAATCAACCTTTGAATGACCTGCTCATTTTCCAGAAAAACTCTCAGTCGTAGGATCTTGAGGTTTGGAAAAAAAACTGATTCCGGAAGCTGGAAATAAGACTTACTAATCTCCAATATAGCCAGTGACTCACAACTAAAAAGGCCCGGAGGAAGCAAAGTACTACCTCTACAATCATTAAGAACAAGCTCTTCAATTTTCTTTCGCAGCACAGTAGTAATCCACCCATCAATCAGGGATTTACCAATAGAAATATCGAAAGAAAGACAGAATTTCTTTATAGTTGGTGAATGAACATCTTGGCGAAAAGACAACACTCTATCTACAAATCTAATGAATGCCTTGGCCTCTTTGGGACAAAACGAAGAAGAAGGACACTTCCGCTCGCGAAAGTCAATGATGGGAATGGATGTCCATCTATACCTCCATGTTTTAGATAAAATGCTCGTGGAAACAACACATTTAATTGGAAGAAAAGAGAATATGTGATGAATTAGGGGTTCTGGTAACTCACTGATCCTATCCCTTTCCTTTTCTCTTCTGGCATGGCTTCTCAAAATCACCATTTCAATAATCTTCTACTGCAAAATGATCAGGTTTTAATTTTGTTAAAATTGCCTCTCATGATAAACATATTAAACCCTAGAAGAAGGAAATGAAACTTCTGAAATTTCAAATTGAGTACTCGAAGTTAAGCAATTCATCAAATCAAAAGATAACACAACAAATTAAATCACTTAATTACCTCAAACAGCTCAACTGATCAGGGTTTGACACAAAGAGTAAGATTTCAGGCAGGTTGCAGAGAGACTTTGAGTTTTCTCGAGGATGAAAGGTAAAAGAAAAAAAAGAGATTATGAAAAGCATGAACCCCAAATTACGGGCGACACGGCCGGGGTGGATATAAGGCGAATTGGTTAATGGGATTGGGATCCTCGTTAAGGGCCATTTTGTGCCCCAAAGACATATTTTGGGTTGTAGATTTTAGACCATGGGACAAAGTTGGGTCGCAATTGCGAAATTTGGACACATAGTGAAAAATATGTGTTCATGATACATGGTTACATTATTTGGGAACCAGCTAACCCGTTTTTATATCAATTCAAAATAAAAACGAAGTAAGAATTACAGAATTTCTTCCTTTTGCAAGAATTTACATGAACGTTTAGCCAGAGAAAAAAGAGAAAAAAGAAAAGAATAAAATGAATTAAAGAGATCGTATATTAGTGTCATAAGCGTACACCCCATCCATGGAGGAAGAAACGATCGCCTTTGGGCTCTTTGATATTGTTGTTGACGATCATAACGTTTATTCTAATCAGTCTGATCAACAGAGGCAGTTACATCAGAACTGTCGGAGTCGATATCAATGACAGAATCAACAAGAAATGAATTGCTGGTGGGTAGTGCAGGAGCAGTGACAGCATTGAAGTTGTCAAGACCAGAAAAGTTCATGGTCATAACATTATTTGGTGGACAGCCACTACAGCCACTATTTCTAGGGAAGTTAGTACAACAAGAAGGTGTACGAGGATTCGGGACTGGTGCTCTTTGTAAGGACTGATGATGAGTAATGAGCTCAATCTTTTTAATGTCATCGACCTCCTCATGTTTAATAGTAGTCATTAACCAATTGATATCTCCTTGTAATGGCCTTACAGCCTCAACTCCTGGTAATTTCACGTTGTTGCATGATGCATAATAAACTGATATAAAAACGAACATTAGCGTTTTGAAGAGATTTTTTCTTGTTTCGACAGCCACCATTTTGATCAAATCGGCACAAGTTTGTACGTAATTTAGAAAAAAAATTGCTTCTTCGTTTTCTTGAAGGAAATAAAGAAGAACCGAAGCTAAAATGACGGGGTTTATGGTTGTTATGATGAGTGTATATATAAGTAACATAAGATGTTCAATATATATATATATATATATGAGCGAAGGGGGTTTGAATATTGAATCCCGGTATATCCATTTTAGTCAGAAGTAAATGGTTTTTTAACGGAAAAACACGGAATTGAACGACTAACAATTTAGGAGTATCAACAACAAAGATTGAAAAATTCAAAATGTAGAACAAAAAATGTTTGAACGGGTCCTTGGGTTTATTCAAGTGTTTTTTAAGGGGTGACCTGACCAGACCAACAGAATGCCCAAGCCTATGAATTACTGAGTACTCCGTACTTGTTCCTGTTCCCATGAGCTTAATTTAATGATCAAGATATAATAAACTTATTTATTCCAATCACACCAATCGATCATAGTTACTTAGCTAGCCAACTTTTGGGATTTGAACGACGACCACACCATCTGGTCCGCACTGATCCCTTGGTGATGTCCATACCCAAACATCGATTGCAATTATAATCAAGAAGATTAACTGGTAGACAAATTTGTTTAGCAACCAACATCACTGAGCAACAAATTGAACCCAAAAAAATTATAAAAATCACCTGGGCCATGCCATGCGCCAGGTGAAGTAAAAACGAAGTATTAAAATACATAATTTGTTCCTTCGAAAGGATTTACGTATTGTTGTTGAGGAGGATCCTAAATGAATGCTTATGCTGATCAATAGAGGCAGGAGCGTCATTAGTAGTACTTCCGGAGTTGATATCATCGACAGAGTCAACAAGGAATCAAGTGCTGGTGGGCAGTGCAGGAGCAATGACAGCATTAAAGTTTTCAAGAACAGCAAACCTCGTGGTCTCCATAACATTATTTGATGGACAGCGGCCACCGTCGACAGGTCCAGGGAAGTTGGTACAAGAAGAAGGTGTACGAGGATCCGGAATTGGTATACGACGATCCGGAACTGGTGCTGGATCCGGAACTGGTGTACCATGATCTGGAACTGGTGCTCGATCCGGAACTGGTGCTATTTGTAAGGGCTGATTACCAATAATGAGCTCAATCTTTTTATTGTTATCGACCTCCATTGTCATATCTCCTTGTAATGGCCGCACTGCCTCAACTCCTGGTAACTTCAGTTTCAATATGTTGCAAGATGAAAAAACTGATATTAACACAAACAATACCGTTCCGAAGAGATTTCTTCTTGTTTTGACGGCACCAACCATTTTGTGATAAACTTGCTTTCTGTTTACTTGAAGGAAAAGAAGTAAAGGATGCTTACGGTTTGAATATTGAATCTCCATATATACTTTACTTACCAAAATGAAAATATGCATTAGTCAGAAATATCCATTTTGGAGTAGTTATTTAGAGTAACTAAAAGATTAGCAATTAAGGAGAGTATCAAAAATGGAATCGGTGTTCCAGGACGGGAAAGTTGATTCCGTCCCGGCCAACAAAACAGGCCATAAAAGAAAATGATACCGAGCAGTAGGTTTTGGAAATTTTAGGGAGGCCAGTGTTGGGTTTTACTCCTTTTGGCCCAAACATGTGGAGTCCCCTTAACCATTCAAGGGAGGAAGTTAGTGGCTGCCTTGTTTTTTGGTTTTGTGCACAAAAGGCATCATGAAACTTGTTTTTGGTTTTCACGGTTTTATCTTCTTCATTTTGAAGAAAGAGAAAGAGAGGAAGAAGAGAAAGAGTGAGAGAGAGATAGAGAGATTTAAGCCACCATTTTTGGTGAGATTAGAGGCATCTTGAAGATGAGAAGAAAGGGTTCTTGTTGAAGGATCTTTTGGTTGTTGTGGTGGAGAATTGATTGATCAATTTCCACATCTCTTCAAAGGGGGAAAATTCTAGGGTTTGTCAAATCCTAGTAGTAAGTATCTCAAATCACTTCTTATTCTTAAATTGATAGTGAATCTCATATTATATATGAATGAATTGTTGATCCATCCTTAGGGGTGAGTGTAATTAGGCAAATTGATATCCAAGTGCTATAGGCACCTTGAGGTTGTTGTTATCCCCAAATTTGGGAGAATTGTGTGTAACCCATTATTGTTATAGTGGAAGATTTGCCCGTGGTTTTTTACCCTTCATCTTGGAGGGGTTTTTCCACGTAATTGCCGGTGTTGTGTGATTGCTTCTATATTGTCATAGTTTGTGTATTTCCGCATTGTGTTTCATTGCTTGTGTAGGTTTCGTATTGCGCATAGCGGCTCGGATTTCGTAAGCCTCCCCCAACAAGTGGTATCATAGCTTTTGGGTTGAGCTAATCCTGTGCAATGGCGGAAGCTAGCACTAGTAATAGAATGGTCAATTTGACCGGTGAGAACTTTGTCATATGGAAGGCGAAGATGGAAGACTGGTTATATTGTAAAGATCTCTATGGTCCAATAGAGAGCAAGGGAGTAAGGCCTGAGGCGACAAGTGCGTAAGATTGGAAGGTTACTAATCGAAAAGCAGTTGGTTATATTCGTCAGTGGATTGATGATAGCATTTTTCATCATGTGGCTAGTGAGACACTAGCATATCCTTTGTGGACCAAGTTAGAGGAGATATATGATCAGCAGTCTCCTTGTGAAAAAGCTCTTCTATTCAAAAAGCTTGGAAAGCTGTGTTACAAGGAAGGGAGTTCAATGGCGCAACATTTAAATGAAATGAAGGGTATCATGAATCAGCTTACATCTATGGACCTCAAAATTCTCAAGAGGTTCAAGCTTATTTGTTGCTAAATACTTTACCAGACAGTTGGGAGCCATTGAGGAATTGTCTCAGTTATTCTGCTCCAGGAAAAGAAGTTGAACATGACTGTTGCAACTAGCAGTTTGCTGAGTGAAGAAGTTAGAAGAAGGTCACTAGACTCATCTCATTCAGAAGCTCTTGTGACAGAAAATCGGGGTAGAAGAAAAGACAGAAGACAAGTTGGCCGTAGCAAGTCAAGGGGTAAATCAAAGTCCAGAAAGGAAGTTGAATGTTGGGGCTGTCATACGAGAGGTCATTATTCAAATGAATGCAGGAAGTCAAGCAAGAACACAAGAAGGGGAAAGGAAATGATAACCAAGACAATGGTGTTAAGCTCTGTGACAAATGATGATATCATTGTATTCTCAGATTGTAATGATGTTTGTGTTAGTTTTGCAGGTTCTGATTCAGAATGGATAGTTGATTCAGGTGCATCTTATCATGCTACTCCTCATGAAGATGTATTTACCTCCTACAAGGCTGGTGACTTTGGTTCAGTCAGAATGGGAAACAGTGGTGTTGCGAAGATTGTAGGAATGGGTGATGTGAAGGTTGAGACCAGTGTTGGCTGTACGTTGGTTCTCAGAAATGTGCGACATGTACCGGATCTTCGTTTGAATCTAATGTCACCAGGAGTGTTAGATGATGAAGGGTACAACAATCACTTGGGTGATGGAAAATGGAAGCTAAGCAAGGGCTCCATGGTTATTGCAAGAGGCAAGAAGTGTGGCACATTGTACAAGACACAAGTGAAGGTGTTGAAAGGTGAGTTGAATGTTGTTGACAAAGATTCAATCTCCGAGCTGTGGCATAGAAGACTTGGTCATCTTAGTGAGAAGGGAATTCAAATCCTCACCAAAAGACAAGTTTTGCCAAATGCCAAAGGTATGCAATTGGGTAAGTGTACTCATTGTTTAGTTGGTAAACAAACTAGAGTCTATTTTCATAAAGCTTTACCCAAGCGCAATTCTGGTATTATTGATCTTGTTCATTCTGATGTATGTGGACCTTTAAGGGTCAAAACACTTGGTGGTGCTGTTTATTTTGTTACTTTCATAGATGATGCTTCAAGGAAGGTTTGGTCATATGCAATCAAGACCAAAGATGATGTTGTTCCTGTGTTCAAGATGTTTCACAGCATGGTGGAAAGAGAAACAGGTAGAACCTTGAAGTGCCTTCGTTCTGATAACGGGGGAGAGTACATTTGGCCACTTGAAGTGTATTGCAAGAGCATGGGTATACGTCATGAACAATCAGTGCCGAAGACTCCACAACATAATGGTGTTGCAGAGAGGATGAACCGCACTATTCTTGAGAGAATAAGGTGCATGTTATCTCATTCCAAGTTGCATAAGCATTTCTGGGGTGAAGCAATGAATACTGTTGTGTATTTGATCAATCGATCTCCTTCAAGACCGCTAGATGGAGAAGTATCAGAAAAGGTATGGAGAGACAAAGAGCCTACTTATGATCACTTGAAAGTGTTTGGTTGCAGGTCATTTGTTCATATCCCAAAAGATCAGAGATCAAAGCTTGACGACAAAGAAAAGCAGTGTGTGTTCCTAGGCTATGGAACAGAGAAGTTTGGTTACAGATTTTGGGATCCAGTTGAGAAGAAGGTTATCAGAAGTAGGGATGCAGTATTCCTTGAAGACCAGACAATTGAAGACTTTGAGAAGATTGAGATGCCAAAGCTTCAAGATGATATGACCTTGGATCCAAATCCAGTTGTTCCTACTCTTGAACAACATGATGATGATGTTGATGGTAATGGAAATGAAGATGAAGCTCATGAAGATGTTCTAGTGGGTGATGTTGAGCAAGAAGTGCAGCAACAACAACAACCAGAAGTTGAGTTGAGAAGATCCAGCAGGACCAGATTACCTTCAACAAAGTATCCACCACATGATTATGTGATGCTCACAGATGCAGGTGAACCAGAGTCTTATGAAGAAGCTCTTAGTGTTCCTGAAAGTCAGAAGTGGTTGAAATCCATGAAAGAAGAGGTTGGCTCTTTAGATGAGAATGACACTTTTGATTTGGTTGACAAGCCCGAGAACCAGAAAATTCTGAAGAACAAGTGGGTGTATAGAATCAAGACTGAAGATGGTAACTCACAACCAAGGTACAAAGCACGCTTAGTTGTGAAGGGTTATGAGCAGAGAAAGGGTGTTGACTTTGACGAGATTTTCTCACCGGTGGTGAGATTTTCTTCTATTCGGGTTGTCTTGGCAATAGCCGTTAGTTTGGATCTTGAGATAGAACAACTAGATGTCAAGACAACATTTCTTCACGGTGAGTTGGAGGAAGATGTGTATATGGCACAACCCGAGGGTTTTGAAGTCAAAGGCAAAGAGCACATGGTGTGCAAGCTAAAGAAGAGTCTTTATGGTTTGAAGCAAGCTCCAAGAAGATGGTACAAGAAGTTTGAATCGTTCATGAAGGAACATGGGTACAAGAGGACGGCTTCAGATCATTGTGTATTCATTCAAAAATTTGCTGATGGTGATTTTCTTACTCTTTTGCTATATGTTGATGACATGCTTATTGTTGGCAAAGATAAGAAAAAGATTGACAGGTTGAAGTCAGATCTGAGCAAGTCTTTTGCTATGAAAGACTTGGGTGCAGCAAAGCGTATTCTTGGCATGGAGATCACTCGTGATAGGAAAGCGAGGAAGTTGTGGTTATCACAAGAAAGCTACATTGAGAAGGTGTTGCAAAGATTCAACATGGACAAGGCTGAGCCAGAAAGTTGTCCACTTGCAAACCATTTTAAGTTAACTCGTGATCAATGTCCTGTGAATGATGTTGAGAAACGGAAGATGGAGAAAATTCCTTATGCGTCCGCAGTTGGTAGTTTGATGTATGCAATGGTGTGTACAAGGCCGGATATAGCTCATGCAGTTGGAGTGGTAAGAAGATTTCTATCAAATCCTGCTATGGAGCATTGGGAAGCAGTGAAATGGATACTACGGTATTTGAGGGGTACTTCTAATATGTGTTTGTGCTATGGAGGTGACAATCCAGAGTTAGTTGGTTACACAGATTCATATTTGGAAGGTGCTCAAGACAGTCTCAAGTCTACATCGGGTTACTTATTTACCTATGCAGGGGGAGCCGTGTCTTGGAAATCCAAGTTACAAAAATGTGTGGCATTGTCTACTACAGAGGCAAAGTACATTGCAGCTACAGAGAGTTGCAAGGAGATGATATGGATGAAGAGGTTTGTTAGAGAACTCGGTATGAAGCAACAGAGGTTCATCGTTTACTGTGATTGAGTGCCATCCATCTCAGCAAGAATTCGAGTTTTCACTCGAGGTTCAAGCACATCAATATTAGGTATCAGTGGATACAAGAAGTTCTCGAGGAGAAGGTCTTGTATATTGATAAGATCCATACAGATGACAACGGTTCTGATATGATGACAAAGTCGCTACCAAAATACAAGCATGTGTATTTCTGCAGCAGGGAAGGTTTGGTGGTGATGGGTACCTTGCCATAAGTAGTAAGGGGGAGATTGTTGGGTTTTACTCCTTTTGGCCCAAACATGTGGAGTCCCCTTAACCATTCAAGGGAGGAAGTTAGTGGCTGCCTTGTTTTTTGGTTTTGTGCACAAAAGGCATCAGGAGACTTGTTTTTGGTTTTCACGGTTTTATCTTCTTCATTTTGAAGAAAGAGAAAGAGAGGAAGAAGAGAAAGAGTGAGAGAGAGATAGAGAGATTTAAGACACCATTTTTGGTGAGATTAGAGGCATCTTGAAGAGGAGAAGAAAGGGTTCTTGTTGAAGGATCTTTTGGTTGTTGTGGTGGAGAATTGATTGATCAATTTCCACATCTATTCAAAGGGGGAAAATTCTAGGGTTTGTCAAATCCTAGTAGTAAGTATCTCAAATCACTTCTTATTCTTAAATTGATAGTGAATCTCATATTATATATGAATGAATTGTTGATCCATCCTTAGGGGTGAGTGTAATTAGGCAAATTGATATCCAAGTGCTATAGGCACCTTGAGGTTGTTGTTATCCCCAAATTTGGGAGAATTGTGTGTAACCCATTATTGTTATAGTGGAAGATTTGCCCGTGGTTTTTTAACCTTCATCTTGGAGGGGTTTTTCCACGTAATTGCCGGTGTTGTGTGATTGCTTCTATATTGCATAGTTTGTGTATTTCCGTATTCGTGTATCATTGCTTGTGTAGGTTTCGTATTGCGCATAGCGGCTCGGATTTCGTAAGCCTCCCCCAACAGCCAGGCCATGGCACTGCAAGCCTGGTCCGCCCCTGTCGCATAATTTAGAAGAAGAAAAAAATGGTCATTCAAGATTATGTAACCTTTTGGAAAATTTCGTGAGATGGACGAGTACTTAGATTCTAGACACATAATGCCGATTTAATACCGAAAATGCTATATGAACCCTATTATAACAGCTCTTTGACTGCTAATCCTTCGTGGCATGCATAGTGGCGAGTTTCTCTTTCACCACGTCAAGTGTAACTGGTTCTGCTCTAACAATTTTCTAAGTAAAAAATATAGCCAAAACACAACCATCAAAACTCCATCGATCCATTGTTTTCTGTAATTGTATATGATGTGGATTCAAGTCCAAATAGTTTGAATCTCTTTACCAATTTCTTTTTAGAATCTTTGGCTTTTTTCAAACCCTATAGATATGTCTTTCTCCTTGATCTTACTGAGTGTTTACTCATGAAATCAGAAAAGACACAATGAAAACCATTTTCCCTTTTTGAAACCTAATATTGTGCGTTGGTATACAGTTTTAATTGGTAATTTAAAGACCGTAACAATTTGATGAAGAGAGGAATTGGGCTGAAAAGCAAAGATAAATTTAATTGATTGAGTTTTGGAGTAATTTAAAGATCCATTTTTGTTAATCATCACACTGTATCTAACCTAATCATTTTTTTGTATCTTGCTAAATTTGTACTCCTATATTATATTATTATTTGTTTGGTACATTTGAAATTTTTCCATCGTTAATCATAATCAGATATAGATATAGGATTGAAATGGTTGATGATTTTATGGAGACGCGGTTTTGTTGCAAGGGAAGAAGAGAGACGACGAGCAGTAAGTTTTTTTTTCTTTGATGACGTGGAACTAACAAACAAACACCTCATCTCATGACTATACTTGACACGAAGGATCAGCTGTCAAAGAGCTGTTAACTAGCTGGTTAAGTAGCACGATTGATTTAATACTAACTCGTATTATAGAGGAAAGAGAGAAAATAGAGAAGGATTTTTTCATTAACCAGAGAGGAGAACCCCATTACATAGGTTTACTATTCTATTTATACAAGAGTAAATGGAAAACCCTAGTATACTAATGGACCACACATATCCATGGGCCATAGGCCCTATAACACTCCCCCTTGTGCGGTTCAAAAGCGGAACTTCAAAAGTGTTGCCTCGTTAAAACCTTGACAAGGAAAACCCAATGGGACAAAACCTTGACAAAGGGAAAAGAGTACAACATGTTGATTAAGCTGGCCACTTCTCTTCATAAAAACCTAAAATATAAAAACCTTGTGGGAAAAAGGTAATTTCAATCGGAGAGTCATAAACTTAGTGTTGTTGTTGTCTCATTAAAAACCTTGCCGAGTAACAAAACCCATTGGGACAAAATAAAACTTGGTGAAGGGAAAAAGAGTTCAACAGACACTTGCTCCCCCTGATGTCGACATCATATCGTTAGATACTCCCCATGATGTCGCCATCTCCCCCTGATTGCAATCAAGGAAGTTCGGACAATTTACTTAGTCCAATACTCTTTACGTGCTTTTCACATAAGGACTTAGGAAGTGACTTAGTAAATAAGTCTGTCGCATTCTCATCAGACGGTACTTTGCTGACTTAGTAAATAAGTCTGTTCGATATAAGCTGCATTATCTTCATAAATGCACGTTGTCTCTTCAGTGGTAGATTTCAAACCACTAGTACCTCGAATATGTGTAATGATAAACCTTAACCATATACACTCACGAACTGCTTCATGTAGGGTAATGATCTCCGAGTGGTTCGTGGAGGTATATACAAGAGTTTGCTTGGTCGATCTCCAGGATATCGCTGTGTGTTCCCTATGGTGAATACATAACAAGTTTGGGATCGAGCTTTATGTGGGTCAGAGAGGTACCCAGCATCATCAAACCAACCAAAACATTATTTGGGGTTTCAATGTAGGGGTTTTCTTTAGCAGTCTTCCTTTCGTCCTCATAGGGATAAAATAGACCCATGTCAATGGTTCCTTTAAGGTATCTGAATACATTCTTTATACCATTCCAATGACGATGCGTTGGCGTTGAGCTATATATAGCTAACAAGTTCACTGAGAATGATATATCAGGTCGAGTACATTGTGCTAAGTACAATAATGCGCCTATTGCACTTAGGTAGGGAATTTAATCTCCCAATACCTCTTCGCCATCTTCCTTTGGACGAAATGGATCCTTTTGTACATCTAAACTTCAACCAATCATGGGAGTGCTAGCAGGATGCACCTTGTCCATATTGAATTTCCTAAGTATCTTATGGACATATGCAGACTGGTGGATCAGTATTCCACATGCTCGGTGTTCTAGCTCTAGTCCTAGACAAAACCGAGTTTTCCCAAGATCTTTCATCTCAAATTCAGATTTCAAGTAGCTTGCGGTTTCACTTATTTCATCAAGAGTACCTATTATGTTCATATCATCAACATAAACAACTATAATTGCAAATACGGAACTCGTTTTCTTTATAAATACGCAGGGGCATAATTCATTATTTGTATATCCCTTCCCAATCAAATAATCACTTAGACGGGTATACCACATCCACCCGGATTGCTAAATATCGGTAAAGTGAGCGTTTCAACTAAATCGAAAACGCACTCCGTGGTTTAGAGTTACTTGATTCGGGCAATGGAAGGCCATCAGGCACTTTCATGTATATCTCTGAATCTAGATCCCCATAGAGATATGATGTAACCACATCCATAAGCTGCATTTCAAGTCATTCTGAAACTACCAAGCTAACTATGTAGCGGAACATTATGACATCCATTACGGGAGAGTATGTTTCCTCATAATGAATTATAGGGCGTTGTGAGAAACCTTGCGCCACAAGGAGAGCCTTATACCTCAAGACTTCATTCTTCTCATTACGCTTTCTGACAAATACCCATTTATGTCCTACGGGCTTTACACCTAGTGGGGTTAGCACTACCGCACCAAATACCCGTCTTTTTGCCAGTGAATTTAATTCTTCCTGGATTGCAACTTCCCATTTAGGCCAGTCTGCTCTTTTTTGACATTGTGCAATAGAGCGTGGTTCGATGTCATCATGCTCAATGATCTCTTGAGCAACATTGTATGCAAAATCATCATCAATATGCGTGGAGGATCTTTCCATCAACACGTATGCACTCTCATAATCCATAAAGATTTCTTTGTTCTCTGGAATCATTTCAAACATCGGAGCGTCCTCCAGTATTGATTCATGGACATAAATGTAATCAAAGATAATTTCATGAGAGAGATTATATGTGTTGATGATAAATGGATCGGTTTGTGCCATTCTCACTCTTTTCTTCCTTGGGTGAGTATCTATCGAACCAGGTGGTCTTCCCCTCTTCCTTTGGGTGGCCACGACCTCAGCTACACTTCCACCAAGTGTAGGTTTGACATCTCTATATACGGTGCCTTTTCCCAAATTAGGGATTTCTAACCTTGCAGGCACATTTGCAGCTGGTATGTGTGATCTCGTCACTTTAGCAATATCAGTGAATGCATCGGGCATTGAGTTTGCCACATTCTGAAGATCAATAATTCTTTGCACTTCACTTTCACATTGTGAGGTGCGGGGATAAATATGAGAAAAAGTGGGGACACACCACGACAGTTCCTGTCGTTCCCTTAGGAAATCCTTTTCCATACCTCCCCCTAACGACGGGAAGGTTGTCTCATCAAAGTGACAGTCCGCAAATTTAGCGGTAAAGAGATCGCCTGTTAAAGGTTCCAAATAGAGGATAATTGTTGGGGATTCATATCCAACATAAATACTTAATCGTCTTTGGGGAACCATCTTAGTACGTTGTGGGGGCGTAATAGGCACGTATACAGCACAACCAAAATGCGTAAATGTGAAATATCAGGCTCATATCCAGTTACCAACTGGTACGCATAAAATGGTTGGCTAATAGTGGGTCTAAAGCAAAATAGTAATGCTTCATGCAATATGACGTACCCCCAGGCAGTAATAGGCAGGTTGGAATGCATAATCAATTCCCTAACTTTGATGGTAGCTTCTGCAAGACCATTTTGGGTGTGTACGCGTGGTACAGGGTGCTCTATGTCAATTTCGATAGATATACAAAAATCATCAAATCCTTTAGATGTAAATTCTCCAGCATTATCAAGTATGATAGACTTGATTGGATTATCGGGGTGGTGAGCCCTCAAACGTATAATTTGTGCTAGGATCTTTGCAAAGGCAACATTTCTTGTGGACAATAATGCAACATGTGACCAACGGGTCGAAGCATCTACCAGAACCATAAAATACCTGAATGGTCCGCACTATGGATGTATAAGTCCACAAATATCACCTTGTATTCTTTGTAAAAATGGAATGTTTTGTTTTGTATCTTTAGCATAGGATGGTCTCGCTCCTGTCTTTGCTAAAGAACAAACTTTGCAAAATGAATGGTGTGCTTTTGACAAAGTCCACGAAGTATAATGATAAAGAGGTTGCACATCATTTTCTTTAGATGGCAGTGTCTTGCAGACGTTGTTACTTTTCATTGTAACTGTCTTTTGTCTCATTTTACTTTTCACTCGAAAGAAGGGATGTTCGTGTGAGTTCTTTAAAACACGGATCATTATATCACGACCTGGGTGCCCCAAGTGGTCGTGACAAAGCTTGTATAAGTCACTGTTCAACAGTTCATCGTTGGTAACAACATGTGATTCGATAATCCGAATAGTAGTAGTGTACAGACCACTAGAGTGACTCATTAATTTCTCTAAAATGCGTTTTCTTCCACATGTATTAGAGATAATATTTATATATTCAATTCCATTTTCACAGTGAGTTTCCAAGTGATAACCATTTGCACAGATATCTTTGAAACTCAACAAGGTACAGTTAGCTCTTGGTGCATATAGAGCTTTTGTGACTTTAATCATCGTGCCATTTGGCAACAAAAATTGAGCATTACCTCTCCCAATGATCACTTGTGATGATTCAATCATCGTAGTCACAGAGGATTTATACGGAATTAAGTCAACAAATAATTGCTTATTTCTTAAAATAGTGTGTGGTGCCACTATCAGCTAGGCACTCAATCTCTTCTGAGGATGACATTCCTACAAGTAAATGGTACTTTAGAGAATTCTTTCACGTAATTCAATCATGCAATAGATTATCACAATAAAAATTTAAATCCAATGCATAATAAGTACCCATAAGAATTAAAACTACTGATCCATCAACAAAAAAACCGATAATTTAAGACTACCTAACATAGTTTAAGTCATCAAAATAAATATTTAAACCAAAATCTTCTAAACCACAAAGCAAGAAAATAAACAAGTTCTTGGGATCAAAGGATAACTAAAAGAAAATAACAATCAATCAAAGTTGGGTGTTTCCATAAGGGCATGTTCTTTTTTCCCTGGAAGTCTGAAATGGTGAAGTTGACGTCTGGGTAGGGATGATCATGTTCTTCCACACAGTTAGATTCTTGATATATAGATTCCCGGTACTTTTTATATCTTGCTGCTACCTTGGAACTAGCCTTGCATTGCTGGTACCAATGTCCGGCGATACCACACCTGTAACAAGGTTCATTTCCATTCTCTACCTTCTTAGGTGTGGGGTTCTTATGTGTTTTTTTCAACAGTGTTGCCCCTACCACTAGGTCCAGAAGTAACATCTCTAGACCAGGTATTTGAATTTCTTCCACGCCCATGGCCCCTTCCACGATGACCCTTTTTCCCTCTTCCACGTGGGTTATTATCCCGGGGGCTCTAACATTGTTGTTTGCTAGAACTTCATTGTGCCTTTCGGCTACTCGCAATAAGTTGATCAACTTACTAAAAGTTGTTATTATCTTGTTATCAACTTCTATGCAGTATTGGTTGGCTAGAATAACAGATGATAAAGGGAAAGTAGACAATGTCTTTTGAATCATATCTTTATCAATAAGTTTTATCCCACAAAAATTGAGCTGTGCTTGTAGATTAAGCATATATCTTTGGAAATCACCTACCTTCACATAATCAAGGAAACGAATGTCATTCCACTGTTCATTCAACTGTGGGAGAAGACAATCCTCAATGCTCCCAAAACGGCTTGCTAATGCATCCCACAGTTCTTTAGGACACATCATGTGTTGGTATCTCCAAAGGAGATTAGGGTCAATGTGTACCTTCAAATATCGAAGGGCTTCAACCTTTTCTTGTTCAGTTGCTGGGACAACATCTTTGTCAGTAGAGGGAATGATGGTGTGGGTTCATTCTTTTGCCACAAAAGCGATCTTCACATCAGCCATCCAACGGTGGTACTCAAGTCCATCTATGCCCAATTGAGCGAATTCTTGTCGGATATATTCCTTCTTGCTCATCTACATTAGGCAAGGTTAAAGAACATTAGTATGACCCATTCCGATATTATATTCCCAAAAAAACCCAAGTTTCTTTATGGATTGGAAAAACCAAATCTCTTTATGGTTTTTATTGGTGACCCATTGAATACTAAATACTACCAACAGAGGGGAGTTCATAGTAAATTTCATAAGAGAGAAGAAAGAAAAAAAAACAGAAAATAAGCATAACATACATCTTATAGCATAGCATAGAAAGGAAATACAGAGAATGATGATGATTATAGCATAACATATACACAGTGTCAATATATACGTTACAAAACAGAAAAATGGCAACAGTTGCATGATGCGACGTTCAATTAAATTAATCACAGTAAGGACTAATGAATAAGTAATAAAGACAAACACATTTTTACCCACCGAATACCAAAAACAAATCAAATGTTTTATTATTAATTTTTCAAATCCATTCTTAGATGCAAAGCAATCACGTGGTGTTAGGTATAGGAGTAGATGATAATGTATAAGCTAAAAAAAATTTATTTTTATGAAGAGACAAAATACTTTATAGGGATAGTTGATTTTCTTTAAGAAAAAAAAAATACGAAAAGCTACAAAACAGATCATATGAAGTCATATCCAAAAAAAGACAACCAGAGACAAGCCATACCTATACAAAAGATCGTACATCTAATTATAAAATCAGAAATCAATTGGTTATACAAACAATATGGCACGCAAAGTATTTTAGGAAATACATCACATCAACAATCACACTCAAAAACATAGATTAAAATATAATAAAATGTTTGCAATCACAATTACTAACCAAAGTTTTGTACGACTCTACTGACATTTAGTCGTTTTAAGTAAATAAAACCGAAAACTTCAAATAGTCAAACAATACATACATTTGGAACAGATACCACTAAAAAATAAATATATAAACTAAGCATATGTCATGTATGATCAAAATGAATGATTATGAAACAATTTATTCACATAGGGTTAGGTCACAATCAAATAAAAGTAGGGTAGAATATGAAAATAGACAGATCTGACAAAATAGGACAAAATAACTTGTGAACACGCCAAACGATATAATTTTATTAAATGTAGACAAATCAATAATCAACCATGGATGCAATAGATAAAATAAAATAAAAAAAAACGATCATGGAAGATGTAGATGCATTTTACTACAAACTACATCCAAAGGATATAAATCTTCTTCTCATGCAAGTGAAAGTAAGAGCTTAACAATAGACACAAGGATAAACGTGGTTCGGTATGATTACCTACGTCCACGGGGGTGAAAGGATGAATCTTATTTCTTCAAGGTGTTACAATGGTTTCTTCTTCCACAGATATGGCCGATGTAATTTGGTTCTTCGGTAGCCTCTTATCCGAGCCGATCCTTTTAGGTGCTCTCTTGGTGCGATGTCCCCCCTCCAATCCTGTCGCCCTTTTAGTTGGACGATATGGCATGTACCTTCTTATCCTTTTGACTAACACCCCTTGTTTGACCCAATATGTCTCGTCTGTCAGCTTTGTCAGAGGTCTGGGGTCAAGTCTTGTCCGACAGCTGTAGAGTGATCATGTACGATCCACGTGATTCCTTAATCTTCGCGCCATCCAGCCTCTGTCCCATGCTTCTCGCTTCTTCATCCTTGGGTACATCATAGCTTAAGATGTTGCCACCTAGCCCTGTGGATAATCTACACCTACATTTATGCCCCTTCTTTCGCTCGTGTGGTGGACACGAGTGGAAGAAAATCGTCCCATCTTCCCACATCCCCGTTCATGCCATGATTTCCGCCATGCAGTCCCCCATTAACTTCCCTTTATGACCTGTAACTGTTGGAGCCGGTCATGCTTCTTTCTTTCTTTAAATACCCCATTTTCCTATTTTCTTTCTTCTACTTCACCATTTTCTCAATTTCCAGCCGGTGCAACCATTTTCTCTGAGATTATTCATCACTTTCTTCCTCTGTGAGCCCTTGTCTTTTTGATTCTCCTCCTTCACATCTTCATCACCGAGTGCTATAGTTGTTGTGGTTACGTTTCCGTCGTCCCAACCTTCTTCACCAGCTTTTGAGTTTTGCACTACTCACGTCCATGGCTTCTTCTCCCTCAATGACTGAGAAAAGGTGTGTTGATGACGTTTTTTCCGAGATTGATGCTTTTACCCTTGCTTACCCATTTTCGTTTGATAGCACTTCTAAGTACGATGATCGTGCCATAAAATCTATCTTTCCTGACGATTCTCCTTCTATTTCGTGCAGGTCCGAGAAAAGGGTGAAATATCTCTCTGATGAAGAATTCATTGAGCAGTTGAAAGAGAAGTATGATCTTCAAGACTACGAAGTTACCCTGATCTCGGGCCAAAACAGCAACTTGAGGAAGTTTGACATAGAGAAGTACGAGCAGTCGGCTGAATGCGTGGTTATCACTCATGGCCAGCTGGAGCTAGGCATCCGTCTCCCTTTGTACAATCCTGATAGCCCTTTCTACTATGAGATTCTCTCCCAGTTCAAGCCTTATCGTGCTCTGGTTCAGTGGACTGGCAACACTTTTCGGATTATGGACGAGTAGAGAGATCACCGAGATGGTTATGGCTCCACCGCCGACTAGTCGACCTATAAGCCCAAGGACGCTCCAAAATATACCGTTGCCAATTTCCTTGTCAACTATCGAGCCGGTACTTCAACCAATGGTGACCTTGCCGGTTTTGCTGCTAGTCCTCATCGTCACAGAACTATGCCTAAGAATGTTGAAAGGATGATGCTGGATGCCGATCCCATCGGCCAAGGTTCTAACAAGCGACCCCGTCATACCAATGACCCAATTTATCCCCGAGTTCCACTTCTTGTCCGATGGCCCATTTTACATGGTATCTTCCTGTCACCTCCATTTCCCGCCGAGCCCTATCCTTTCTGGGTGGTTAATGATGATAAGGCAGATAAGGTATGTGTCTCCTTCTGCTTTCCTCAATTTCTAGCTTGTTAGTTTTGACGCCAATTGGTTATTTGTTGTCATCAAAGTCTCAGGGCAACTCTACCAAGGCCGCCGCATCATCGACAAAGAGGGGTACTGGCACAAGGGTTAAGGAAGACATGGGGAAGGTAACAAACACAATGATTTTATTATAAGTACATGTACTTGCCCCTGTTTTTTGCCTTCACATATTCTGACGTGAAGCCTAGTGCAAAAATTTTCTAGGTACGATGATGATGAATCTGGTGGGTCCGATGTGCATGATATTGATGCTCAGCCTCTTAGGCGTAATCTTTCTAGAGGCAAGAGTGTTGTTACTAAGCCGCAGTCGAGGAAGAAGCCAATCATCGATATTCCCGATGAAGATGACATCTTCGGCGAGGATTTCTCGGATGGCAAGGGCGAAGGGAAGGAGATGGGCGAGAAGGGTGGTCTTGAGGTGGTCGTGCCGGCTGATGTGGTGGGCGACAAACAAGATCCCATGAAGACGCCCGAGTTGGAAAAGGTTGTTAGTGCTGAACCGGAAGTACTCCCTCGTCTGCCCGGATCACTGATGGATCTATGTCTAGTGCCGAAACCTCCTTAACCGTCTCTGGCCCTATCCTGAACTCTCTTGGAGCGCTTACATCCCACAACTTTGGAGTGTATACTGATGAACAAATGCTCGGTGCGGTGCCGCTTTACCACGATATAGCTCAGACTCTTGATACGGTGGTGAGTGATTCTGTATGTCTGGGAGATGCCCCACCCCTTAATATTTTCCTGATTGTCGCTTGCCATTCTAACTTGTTTACTTATATCAGATCCTTAATCGGGTATGGTTGGATGCCGCCAATCGTCGTAGGGAAAGGCAGTTGGTGGAATCTCTCCAACTTCAATTGCAGAATGAGAAGAGTCGTGCGCGCGAGTTAGAAATTAAATTCGCCGATGCTCAAGGTGTGTTACAATTCTATGAATCTTAACTTATGTTGATTGAGTTTATCGTGCCAGTGTCCTGAGTCGGGTATCCTTCTGCTAGCCGAGATATCTAGTATAGGTTTAGACGCTTCTTCGGAGTTTAGGATCATGAAGAGGAAGTAGGATATTGAAAAGGATTTAGTGGAGAATCTTCGTCGGCAAATGGAAAAAAAGGATGGGAAAATAGATCGCCAAGATGATGAGATCGAAGAAATTCAAGGTGAATTAGACCGATATCGTCAGTTTGAGTATGCCCCCCTGAAGAAATAGACAATTTGCGGGCTCATTTGGGTTTTTCTCAACACCTTGCTGCTGAGAAAATTGCTTTGGCCACGGACCCAAAACAGCAGGTAGACTCTTTACAATTGTAGAACCGAGACCTTCACGAGGATCGCCGACGAATTTTGAGGGATAAAGACGTAGTGGAGCGAGCTAATAGGGATCTGCTGGGCAAAGTGGGTGAACTTGACAAAATGGTGGGTGAAATAGAATGGAGCAGGTCGCAGCTATCAGTGCTCCAAGTGTCACACAATCGTTTAATGGATGAGTGGAGTGAACATAAAAAGTACTGCCCCAGCAATGAATTCAATGAACAATGCTATAACGATCTAACCATGAAATTGTCCAAGGCCGAGGATGAGTTGTCCAAGTCGGTAGAATCGCTTCAGTCTGTGTTACCAGCCCTTTCAGGTCTCGTAGGCGATGTGTTGAGGCAGCTCCTTAGGATTAGATTATTTTCTGTAACTGTGAAATTGCTAAAACCATATTCAATGAATAATCCCGTGTTATTGTGATCTTGTAGACGAGCAAAAGCGTTCTCAAGAATTGTATCTGGAGGTTTGACGGTTGAATCAGGTCGAGGCCGATTTGGGTACCAAGTTGACTAATGCCGAGGCGGCCAATTTGCAGCTTACTCAACAAGTTGAGGATGAACGCGTCGCCCATGAAGAGGAGATAGACGAGAAGGTCCAGTTAGGTATTGCTGAGTATGTGGAGAATAAGCGGTGCGAGATCGCGTAAAGGAGGGCCGGTGTTGTTCCTACCAAGGCTTGAATTATCTTTTTGTAGTGCTGTGCCTAAGTTGCCCTTTGTCCTGGGTTGTAAATCGTTTTGAACACCTCTTCCATTTTTACCTCTGATACACTGCTTGTTTGTTTAAAAGGGGGTGCTGCGTCGCCGATGTTGTTCTTTTTATTCATGTTATACTTTTCACATCGTGGGGTTTTATGACGCTTTTTGTGCTGCCTTAATTGGCGTATGACGCTGTCGCTTTAACTTTTGTTTCTTATATCATTCCTGCAATTGTTGATCATGTATGTTAGTATTTTAACCTTTTCTGTCGAACACACCCAACAAGTAGGGTGATCGGTCCCAATGTCATGTCCTTATTGGGGTATCTCATTACTATCAATTGGATTTAGTGGAAGGGTACTAGTCAACCTAATTTTAGGTTCGATTGCCCCGAGCGATTATCGATCAACCAATCTCGGGCAAGTGGTCACAGCCACTTGCGATGGTGGCGACCTTTCAAATGTAAGTAGGCCACCTAGCTGAGAAGACCTCGTGTCTCATCAGCCTGTGGAACTGGTTTCCAACCACCAGAACCCTTAAGCTACCTCGACACTTGCACACTGCCACTGCCCCGAGTACGAATAGCCAGGCGACTGTAAGGCACCTCGGCACTTCCACACTGGCTTTGCCCCGAGTACGAATGCCCATTCGAGTGTAAGTCACATCGACACTTCCACACTGTCTTTGCCCCGAGTACGAATGACCATTCGAGTGTAAGTCACCTCGGCACTTCCTCACTGGCGCTGCCCCGAGTACGAATGACCATTAGTAGCTCATGCCCTATCTCATACCCCTCACAGTTTTACAGAAATAGAAGACAAGTATGCTCACCTTTTCTCCGCACCTCCGTTCAGGGGTGGTATAGCTTTAGATACTTGATGTTCCAGGGTTTGGGCTCTTTTGTTCCATCGAGTCTCAGTAGTTGATACGATCCTTCGCCTGCCTTAGACGCAATTATATACGGCCCACCCCACTTTGGTGCTAGCTTTCCGCCCTTTTTTTCTCGCTCCCATTCGGCCAGAAACTTCAGCACTTGCTTCCCTGGTTGGAATTCTCTTGGGCGAGCACGCTTGTTGTACTCTCACTGTAACCTCTTTTGATAGTTTTCTATTTTTTGTAGCGCCATCTCCCTTGTTTCTTCCAAATCGTCGAGTTTTTCCAAAATTAGATCGGACGAGACGTTTCGCCTCCAAGATTCTGTTCTAGTAGTAGGGATCATTCCTTCCGTTGGTAGAATCGCCTCGGTTCCGTAAGTAAGCATGAATGGCGAGAACCCTATAGATTCCCTCTGTGTGGTTCTGTATGCCCATAAAACGTTGTATAGCTCCTCGCACCAATCACCATATTCCCCATCTAATTTCTTCTTCATGTTATCGACGATTGTTTTATTGGTGATCTTGGCCTGCCCATTACTCTGGGGGTAAATGGGGGTAGCCTTACTCTTCCTGATGTTGTACGTGTTGAACAAAAGATCAATATTCTCCCCTTGGAGTTGTTTTCCATTATCGGAGACGATAGCTGCTGGGACCCCAAAGCGGCAAATGATATGCTCCCAGATAAACTTGAAGACATCTTTGTCTCGGATGTGCCTTAGTGATGCGCGTCGTATGCGACAAAAATAATTTCACTTTCTCACTCTACTAAATATGAATGAAGTACGTGATAAGAAAGAGTTCGTATCCACAGAGAGGCGATTGTTGTTATGCAATTTTCAGATTCTTTAGTAACCAAGTAACCAAATAACCCAAGGTGTGTTTTTGTTTTTATCAAAGTAAATAAACTAAATAAAGTAAAGAAAATAGTTTGAATAATCAATAAGGAGAAGATATTGGTCACGGGATAGTATCATTCACAAACATGTATTTTTCATCTATGATTAGAATTGGTATTTAATCTCTCAATTATCAAAAGTCCTAGGATATCTTGATCGCAAGAGTATCTAGTTTATTTCTTGGTTTTATCACAAACAACATTAAAAGATGGTATTGTGATATCTACTTAAAAAGCAACCTAAAGTGTAAAAGCACAATTAGATTTAACTAAGAGCAATAAGTTCTATGAAATAAGACTAATCAATGCAAACAAACGTGTAAAATCACTAATTCGTTTTAACAAAGGTTATGATTCATATGCGATTAAAAAGATGTATCACTACAAGTATTAACCACAAGATGCTACTAGAAATCAGGGATAAACAACTTTTACGTATTGAAAACCCTAATATAGCTATAGAGATGAAAACAAATCCAATTGATTCCGGACTCAACCAAACTAGCATTCAAATCATATGATAATAAAAATAATGAATCACAAACGATAAAATTGAGACAAAACTAATTCATATAATCAAATAACATGCTTGAAGAAATCAACTTTTATCCCATAACCAATAATAGTATTTATCTACACATATTAATGGAGTTCATCATAATAATATTCAAAGAAAATAGATGAAACATAAAAGAAAGCAAACCATAGAAGTAGTTCTCTGCAAAAGCTCCAAGAATAGAATAAAACGTTATATCCCAAAAGAAGTAGAAGTCTTCCCTTTTGTAGCTTTTCTCCAAAATTAGGTTTTGTCTTCAAAGTCCATTAGTTGGAAATTTACCCGGCCCACGAGAGAGAGAAACCCATGTAGAAATTCTGTCCCAAAAGTTGTCGCCGGAAAACTGGGGTTTTGGCCGGAAAATGGCCGGAATCTGGCACGGTACCGGAGCTCAGGTGACCGGTCAAAGTAATTCAACCGGTCCAACTCAGTCAAAGTTACCGAGTCAAACCGGGTCAAGTCAGAGTTAGTCAGCTAACTTTAACTCATCATGGCTTGACATCTACATCAACTGCAACATTTCTTAGCCATGTTGGCTGTGCCACTATTTTTTTCTTCAAAACCTGCAACTTCATCTTGATTTATTCTCTTTGAGAACTGCTAATGAACATCCAACCAAGCTCATAGAAATCACCCTGTAGCTGTAGTGACTACCTCCAACCAGCAACACAACATCATTTCAGCTACACTTGAACATATGCCAATGTGCACCAATGCCATCTCCACTTCACCTGCTCCTGAATTCCAGTACAAAACCAACAACCCCTGCAGCTTCATAATCCTGAGAAAATCACCATGAACACACTTAGTGCAATCTAAGTAAGTCACTCCATAACAACCTCACAATCCCTGTGAACAATCGCACAACAACCACATTGCTCCCCTGCTGTACCGTTCCATAATACCAAGCACCCGCAACTTTACTTGCACCAGTTGTATTTTCAAATTCCTTCTTCATGTACTCCTGCTCTCTTCAGTTCCAACTACAAATCCACCTGAAAATCTCTGCATTACAGATCATATCACACTGCAACCATCCTTGGCCTTAAGCCCATGACCTGCAATTGCATCAATGCACCACCTGTTTATTTTAGCTTACTCTCACAACAGCAACCCACAGCTTAGCCATCTTCTCTGCAGCACCAGCAACAATTCACACTCCTCTTTCCATTTCAGTCACTAATTGCAACAGCTTGAGTTCAACCCCCAGTTATCTTGATGTCTTAACCACCATACAAGCACACGATATTTCACCGCCAAGATCTGTTCACATCACCTGAAACTCACTTTCCATTCATTGGTTACGGCAGCAGCAGAACCCAAAATACCACGAATTCAGGCCAAACTCTACCCCACATATCACCGAAAAATTCTTCTCATTATTACAGCATAAACCTATCTTCTCTTCATCTGTCGAGCATCTCACATCTGTTCAACTCCATTAACTACCACCAGTAAATGGCCTTGTTTTCCCTGTCACAGCCATCATGCAGACTTCCAAACCTCCCTGCCTTCTTCGTACTCGAGCAGCAACACCAGCTGTTCTTCCTGAGCTTTCCATTTATCCTCCAAGAGCAGCTCTGCCCTGAATTAATCCACAACACTACATCTCAACAGCTCAGGCACCATAACTGCACCAATCCATTGCATCATCACAGGCCATCACCAGTTACAGCTCTGCCTCAAAACCATATTCAAAACCTTGGTCCCAACCCTGTAAACCTATGTATTCATCTAATCCCTGCAACTCAGTTTACCACAAACCAACACAGCTCATCTCAGCAGCAACAAATCATGGCCAGCTGCTGTTGCAGCAAGAGTAGTTGCTCAGTTAGGCCATCTCTCGAGCACTGGCTGTGCGTTTACTGGTGGTGATTCTAGCCACTCCTATGCATCATTCCTCCCTGCAAATTTGAGTTTGCAGACAACCCATTAGAACACTCAAGCAATCAATCACACTTTAATTACAGATTTCAACCAACTCGAATCACAGCACCCTTAAAACTCTTGCATCTGTATTTCTCCCATTCACTACTCCATAATAGTAACAAGAACAAGTGCACCAACACAAACCCTTAATTTCTGTTTCAATCCTCTTTGTTGAAAACTCAAATTCACACAATAACAACATCACCAGAAATAACAAAACACAAGCATCAGTTATCGAAACCCTAATATGATTTCTTCTTGAATTTCTGAATTCTCTTACTGACATCAACCAAAACTTCATAACCCATCTTCATTCTCTTCGATCTCCTTTCGATTCTTGATTTCTGGCTATCGATTTCAACAGGAGCAGCCACTGCTTTCCTTTTATCCTCAATTTCATGAACAAATGATTGAGAAGAAGAAATGCTTCTCAATTTTCTAGGTTTAAGTAATGATCAGTATTAATCATTGTGCTAGCTATTTGCGCCCCACATATGCAGCCCCCCAGGATATCTACACTTACTCATGGATGATAAGGGACATCCAGATGGATACCCCTTAAACTTGATTGGGTTCTCGAAAGTATTCGCCTAGGAAATGATATCTTCGAACCTTTATGCTCTAATTGAATGCATTCTCCTTATTTCGATTTCCTCCGCTAACAGAAACCATCCCTTATTTCTCATATTCACTTATACTCTTCAATGAGAGTCATCACTAAAGTTGTCGTGCTTTTCAGACAGAAATTTGCATCACTAAAGCCGACATACTTTTCATACAGAGATGAAGAAATAAAAGCAAATAATGAGACACAATCCGCCTCCAACGCTTTTGTCATGTTTCCTCTTCTTTTGATCCAAATGACTCCAAAGTACCTAAATACTTAAAAACAAAACATAAGATACATAATTTACAAGAAAACTAGCAGAGAAAGCATAAACAATAAGGTGTTTTAGACACCTATCAGATTCCCCCACACTTAGACTTTGCTAGTCTTCGAGCAAATCAAACAAAACAATTATAAAACATACATACAACTCCGTATCGACGAGGCTACGGTCACTTTTAGCATAAATAACAATCCTTTGAACCCCTAGGTGTCCCTAGTGGACGAGTTTTAGTCTCATGAAGGTTTACAAGAGGTCTGCCTACAAAACCTATATTTCCAACTCCGTCTATTTATGACAAATCAATGAACGAATCCAAAGTGACTACATGAGTAGGTACCTTGCACAAATTCAATTCATATATTAGTAAGTAAATCTTTAATTAGATAGTCGAACAAGCCACAATACTCGGAAACTAACTAACCACAATCACAATGAAAAGATTAAGAAGATGGATATAGATGTAGATGTTGGCGAATGTTCACAAGTGATCGATGTTTCCCATATCTGTCTGAAGGTCACTGCCAAGATGAACCTATGCATCCTATTGGATTGAGCTACTTGACTGAATTCTACATCAACTCACTAGCATATAAAAGGGAACCATGAGTGACTTTATTCAACCAATATAATACTTTTTTTTTTCACTTTTTTTTTCTTTTTTAGACAGCATGATTAGATCTTTTGGATCCAAACGCATGCTTCTTGTCAGCAAGTACATGATAGTTTCCTTGGATCCTGCATTCCATGCTTGTTTAAGCGACGGAGATAGGGATAACGTTTCACACATACTGCTATTCCCAAGTGTCATTTTATTCCGTTTGGTCTAATTGGTCGGTCTTTTTTTTTTCTAGTAACTCAATCACTCTATTTCATCCTAGCAGAAATAACACGTCGATGTTTAGTGACCCACCAAAGTACTTAGAGAACAATAGATAAATATGGAAAAATAAAAATAGAATGTGATATGGTGATATTCCGAGATATGGTAACAACTATCATGTTAATTGTGATTTTTGAGCTATGTTCGTCCCTTTTAGTTAATTGGTTCCTCAACTCCTACAATCAAAATGGTTCCATCCACTAATGGTGTCATCCTAAAGGCACAAGTTTCTAGATTTCAGAGTTCAAAAAGCAAAAAACAATATTCTTGGTTTTTCTATTTTTTTGATTTTTTTTTTTACTAACTAAAGGCATAATACACACTAAAAAAAACTATACAAACATATAAATGCTCCCCCACACTTAAACTTTACATTGTCCTCAATGTAAAATTGAATCGTCCAAAGAAAGTTCAAGGTGGGAAATTCCGCAAATGATATGCAAAAACAAGGAAAATAAAGATAAAAGCAAATGCTTAAAAATAAAAAGATAAAGGTAAAGATACAAAACCGGTGGGTTTCCTCCCACTTAGCGCTTGGTTTAAAGTCGTCAGCCCGACGTGCTCCTTGTTTGCTAAGACTCCTCCAAAGGGGATGCCTCCACAAAGTTCACACCTTCCACAACTTCGGAAGTAAAGTTCTCATAATATGGTTTCAGCCGGTGTCCATTCACTTTAAACTCATTTCCTGTAGATATGCTATGAATTTCTACTTCACCATGAGAAAACACATTAGTAACAACAAAAGGTCCAAGCCAACATGACCTTAGTTTACCCGGAAATAATTGCAAGCGAGAATTAAACAAAAGCACTTTCTGCCCAACAAAAAATTGTTTTCTAGAAATCATAGAATCATGAAATGCCTTAGTTTTCTCCTTGTAAATGCGCGAGCTTTCAAATGAATCATTGCGTAACTCTTCTAGCTCTTGGAGTTGCAACTTTCTTTGTTTTCCAGCACCATCTAGCTCCATATTTCATTGCTTAATAGCCCAAAAAGACTTATGTTCAATATCAACGGGTAGGTGACAAGGTTTACCGTACACAATCCTAAAGGGAGACATCCCAATAGGTGTCTTGTATGCGGTTCTATAAGCCCACAAAGCATCATTAAGTCGCATGCTCCAATCTTTCCTTGTTGGATTCACCGTCTTCTCTAAAATGGATTTCACCTCTCGGTTCAACACCTCGGCTTGTCCATTGGTTTGGGGATGATAAGGTGTTGCAATCTTGTGCGACACATTCTACTTCTTCAACAATCCTTGTAAGAACTTGTTTTTGAAGTGAGAAACCCCATCACTAATTATGGCTCTTGGAATTCCAAACCTTGCAAAAATGTTAGCTTGCACAAAATCTGAAACCACTTTAGAATCATTAGTTGGGGTGGCCTTAGCTTCCACCCATTTCGAGACATAATCAACAACAAGTAAGATATAAAAATTCCCATGGGAGTTGACAAAAGGACCCATAAAATCAATACCCCATACATAAAAAACTTCAATAAATTGAATAAAAGTTTATGGCATTTGATTTCGAGCACCTAGATTGCCTGTCCTTTGGCACCTATCACAAGTTGTGCAAAATATATGTGCATCCTTAAATAAGGTTGGCTAATAAAAACCTCTTTCAAGTACCTTGTGAGCAGTTCTTTTACTCCCAAAATGTCCTCCGCAAGCATAGGAGTGACAAAAAGACAAGATAAAGTTAAATTCAGATTCGGGAACGCACCTTCGTATGACTTGGTCGCTGCCATGTTTCCATAAGTATGGATCATCCCATATATTAGTTCCCTAACCTCTTAAGTTTGTCCCTCTCAGCACGAGACAAGTTCTTTGGGATTTGTTTAGTTACCAAGTAATTCACAATATCCGCATACCATGGTTCTCCAAATGCAATTGAGAATAGTTTCTCATCCGGGAAACTTTCATGCAACGGGATAACTTCCCTGTCCACAGAAAGACGGCTCAAATGATCCGCAACGGTGTTCTCAATTCCTTTCTTGTCTTTGATTTCAATATCAAACTCTTGCAAGAGTATAATCCATCGTATGAGCCTCGGTTTCGCCTCTTTCTTTGTAAGCAAGTACCTAAGTGCTGCATGATCTGAAAACACAAAAACTTTTGTACCAATTAGATAAGAGCGAAACTTTTCCAAAGAAAAAACAATAGCTCATAACTCTTTTTCAGTGGTTGTGTAGTTTTGTTGGTCTTCATTTAACGTTATATAAGCATAATAAATAGCATGAGGTATCTTCCCCACACGCTTCCCAAGCACCGCACCAACCGCATAGTCACTTGAATCATACATGAGCTCAAAAGGCTTGCTCAAATCCGGTGGTTTAATGATAGAGGATGAAATCAAAAGTTCTTTCAAACGATTGAATGCCGCCACACACTTTTCATCAAAGTTAAAAACCACATCTTTTTGCAATAAGGTACAAAGTGGTGATGTTATCTTGGAAAAATCCTTGATGATTCTATGATAAAAACCTACATGACCAAGAAAAGAGTGTATCTCCCTCACCGTAGTGGGAGGGGTTAGAGCACGAATAAGATCTATCTTAGATTTATCAACTTCCAAGCCTTTAGAAGATATTATATGGCCTAAAACTATGCCATGAGTTACCATAAAATGGCACTTCTCCCAATTTAGCACAAGATTTGTTTCAACACATCATTCAAGGATTAGTGACAAATTGTTCAAACAAATGTCAAATGAATCACCAAAGACACTAAAGTCGTCCATGAACACTTCGATTATGTTTTCAACATATTCCGAAAATATACTTACCATACACCTTTGAAAAGTAGCTGGAGCATTGCACAAGCCAAAAGGAATCCTTCGATAAGCAAAAGTACTGAAAGGACAAGTGAAAGTGGTTTTCTTGATCCTCTATTATCTATCACAATCTGATTATAACCTGAATAGCCATCAAGAAAGCAATAATAAGAGTGTCCAGCTAAACGTTCAAGCATTTGATCAATAAAAGGTAATGGAAAGTGATCTTTTCTAGTAGTGGCATTCAATTTCCTATAATAAATACAAACCCTCCAACCGGTTTGCACACGAGTTGGGACAAGTTCATTCTCATCATTCTACACCACGGTCACACCTGATTTCTTTGGTACAACTTGTACCGGGCTCACCCACTTGCTATCGGATATGGGGTAGATAACACCCACTTCCAAAAGCTTGAGTTTCTCCTTTTTCACAACTTCCATCATAGGGGGGTTCAAACGACATTACGCTTCCCTTGTAGGCTTTGCATCGTCCTCCAAACGGATCTTGTGCATACAAACGACATGGATTATACCCTTGATATCGGCAATTGTCCATCCTATGGCCGTCTTGTGCTTCCTTAGCACCCTTAGAAGTTTTTTCTCCTGTAATTCACTAAGATCGTTAGAAACAATCACAGGTAACTCTTCATTGTCACCCAAGTACAAGTACTTTAAATGACTAGGAAGAGGTTTCAATTCTAACTTTGGAGATTTAACAATAGAAGGTAAAAGTTTTTCATCACTGCATGGTAAAGAAATAAAAGAGATATTATGAGTTTCCGGGCATCCTTGTAGTGAGTTGAGATCACCAAGGGCTTCTTTGACCTCATTACCACACTCTACACCATTATCAATGGATGTAGTTAGAACGGTTTCCAAAGCATCATCACCATTCAATTCAAACATTTGTTGTGCCAATGTATCCATCACATCAACGGAAAAGCAAGAGTGGACATCACTAAGATATCTCATCGTCTCGAAAATGTTGAAACGTATTACTTCCCCATCAAACTCCATAGTCAGCATTCCCTTATCCACATCAATAATGGTCTTCGCCGTTTTCATGAAGGGACGCCCAAGTAGCATTCCCTTATCCATCTCTAAGACACAAAAATCTGCTGGAAATACTAGTTGATTAACCTGCACAAGAACATCCTCAACAATACCCATTGGGTAGACATTAGAGCGATCGGCTAATTGCAACACAATTTCAGCCTTTTTGAGAGGACCCAAATCAAGTGAATTATACATAGATGCAGGCATAACATTAACGGATGTAGTGCTACCAATTTTTACGGGAATATCAAAGCTACCCGGGTCTTTGCATTTCAGTGGGAGTCTGTGTTGTAAGATCGCCGAAGCATTCTCCCCCACACTAAGCACTTCATTACCTTTGAGCCTTTTCTTATTGGTACACAAGTCCTTCAACACTTTTTCATACTTTGGAACTTTCTTAATAGCATCAATGAGTGGTATGTTCACATGAATCTTATTAAGAACGTCTAAAATCTCCTTTTCTAGTGCCTCCTTCTTAGAATTTGCAAATCTGCGAGGAAAAGGTAAAGGAGGAACATAAGTAGGAATAGGAGTTTTAGAGTTAGGAATATGTACCTCAGAAGTTTGGGGAGAATCCTCGTTCTTCTCCTCTAAAACAGGTTCCTTTGGTGTTTCCACCTTGCCCGAATCAGCAACCTCGGGTTGCACAAGTTGTGTACCACTACTCAACGTAATTGCATTCACATCTCCTTTTGGGTTGATAGGTTGAGAATGGAGTTTCCCACTATTTTGTGCCTTCATTTGGTTCAACTCAAGAGCCATAGAACCAACTTGGGTTTGCAACTCTTTCATCGTGCTCTTCGTTCTTTGCATA
The DNA here is from genome assembly GCA_023529315.1 of Papaver bracteatum. Taxonomy (NCBI): domain Eukaryota; kingdom Viridiplantae; phylum Streptophyta; class Magnoliopsida; order Ranunculales; family Papaveraceae; genus Papaver; species Papaver bracteatum. Next base: position 998,649 of record JAJJWX010000641.1, read on the forward strand.
AAAGATTTCATCAACTCTTCCATACTTTACCCCTGATTTTGAGATTGTTGTTGTTGTTGTTGTTGAAATTGTTGACGCGGATGGAATTGTTGTTGTTGAGGTTGAAATCCACCCGAATTGTTGAAATTAGGTTGTTGAACCGCTCCTTGCTTGTTCGCATAGCTAAAATTGGGGTGATCTCTCCATCCCGGGTTGTAAGTGTTGGAATAAGGATCATACCGTCTTTGCTGATTTGGAAAAACTGCATTATCTTGTTCATTGGCTTCTTCATACCCTTGATGAGAACTTGGTATCACTGCGGCTGAAACTTGTTGTAACATTGCTGTGATGTTACCTATTTGTTGACGAAGTTCCTCGACCTCGCTTACTTCACTGACTCTCCTAAGAAGCACATCTGAACCACGACTCAAGAATTGTTGGGAGTTTGCTTCCATGTTTTCAATCAACTATCTAGCTTGTGCCACCATCTTACTCACTAGTGCACCACCACCCTCAGGGTCAATAAGATTCCTATCACTTGATTGGAGTCCTTCATAGAAGTATTGGATGATCATAGCGTCACTAAATTGGTGATGAGGACAGCTTGCCACCAACCTCTTATATCGTTCCCAACAATCATATAACGATTCTCCCACATTTTGCTTCATTCCGCAAATCTCCTTGCGAATTTGAGTAGCCTTAGATGCAGGAAAATATCTCTCGAAAAAGAGTTTCTTCAACCCATTCCAAGTTGTGACACTTCCGGGAGGCAAATAATATAACCAATCCTTAGTACTATCCGCCAAAGAGAATCGGAAAACCTTCAACATAGCACCATCGGGATACATATTCGCTGGAAGCATCGCCATGACAATGGTGTGGAAGTCCATAAGATGTTTTTTTGGATCTTCATTCACCATGCCATGGAACTTTGGTAATTCTCTAAGAAATCCTGGTTTTATCTCAAAAGTAGAGTCGGTTTGAATACAACCTCGCTGTGTATCCATCTTGTGCGAAGCCAAGTCCTTGAGTGTACGATTTGCAGCGTCACCCATTGCTTCTTCTCCTTCTCCTTCTTCTTCAAAAGGAATCTCGTGTTCTACTTCCTCTCCTTCTTGTCGAAGAGCTTCGTGTTCTACTTCCAAATTGTGTTCTTCTGTTGTGCCTTGCCTTGGTTGGAGTATTGTGCCTTTTCGAGTAGCTATCCCGCACCTTGGATAATTCCAATCTTTAGAAGCCAGAGATCAGGTACCTGAAGAACAATTCTCACAAACAAGTGAGAAACAAGACAAGAAAAGAAACACAAGTATGCAAGCAGAAATAATAAAAAGAAACTAAAAACTATATAACAAGCTGAATGCCTCCCCGGCAACGGCGCCAAAATTTGATGCGTGTCGTATGCGTCAAAAATAATTTCACTTTCTCACTCTACTAAATATGAATGAAGTACGTGATAAGAAAGAGTTCGTATCCACAGAGAGGCGATTGTTGTTATGCAATTTTCAGATTCTTAAGTAACTAAGTAACCAAATAACCCAAGGTGTGTTTTTGTTTTTATCAAAGTAAATAAACTAAATAAAGTAAAGCAAATAGTTTGAATAATCAATAAGGAGAAGATATTGGTCACGGGATAGTATCATTCACAAACATGTATTTTTCATCTATGATTAGAATTGGTATTTAATCTCTCAATTATCAAAATTCTTAGGATATCTTGATCGCAAGAGTATCTAGTTTATTTCCTGGTTTTATCACAAACAACATTAAAAGATGGTATTGTGAAATCTACTTAAAAAGCAACCTAAAGTGTAAAAGCACAATTAGATTTAACTAAGAGCAATAAGTTCTATGAAATAAGACTAATCAATGCAAACAAACGTGTAAAATCACTAATTCGTTTTTAACAAAGGTTATGATTCATATGCGATTAAAAAGATGTATCACTACAAGTATTAACCACAAGATGCTACTAGAAATCAGGGATAAACAACTTTTACGTATTGAAAACCCTAATATAGCTATAGAGATGAAAACAAATCCAATTGATTACGGACTCAACCAAACTAGCATTCAAATCATATGATAATAAAAATAATGAATCACAAACGATAAAATTGAGACAAAACTAATTCATAGAATCAAATAACATGCTTGAAGAAATCAACTTTTATCCCATAACCAATAATAGTATTTAAATACACATATTAATGGAGTTCATCATAATAATATTCAAAGAAAATAGATGAAACATAAAAGAAAGCAAACCCTAGAAGTAGTTCTCTGCAAAAGCTCCAAGAATAGAATAAAACGTTATATCCCAAAAGAAGTAGAAGTCTTCCCTTTTGTATCTTTTCTCCAAAATTAGGTTTTGTCTTCAAAGTCCATTAGTTGGAAATTCACCCGGCCCACGAGAGAGAGAAACCCATGTATAAATTCTGTCCCAAAAGTTGTCGCCGGAAAACTGGGGTTTTGGCCGGAATCCGGCACCCTACCGGAGCTCAGGTGACTGGTCAAAGTAATTCAACCGGTCCAACTCAGTGAAAGTTACCGAGTCAAACCGGGTCAAGTCAGAGTCAGTAAGCTAACTTTAACTCATCATGGCTGGACATCTACATCAACTGCAACATTGCTTAGCCATGTTGGCCGTGCCACTATTTTTTTCTTCAAAACCTGCAACTTCATCTTGATTTATTCTCTTTAAGAATTGCTAATGAACATTCAACCAAGCTCATAGAAATCACCCTGTAGCTGTAGTGACTACCTCCAACCAGCAACACAACATCATTTCATCTACACTTGAACAATTTCCAATGTGCACCAATGCCATCTCCACTTCACCTGCTTCTGAATTACAGTACAAAACCAACAACCCCTGCAGCTTCATAATCCTGAGAAAATCACCATGAACACACTTAGTGCAATCTAGGTAAGTCACTCCATAACAACCTCACAATCCCTGTGAACAATCGCACATCAACCACATTGCTCCCCTGCTATACCGTTCCATAATACCGAGCACCCGCAACTTTACTTGCACCAGTTGCATTGCCAAATTCCTTCTTCATGTACTCTTTCTCTCTTCAGTTCCAACTACAAATCCACCTGAAAATATCTACATTGCAGTTCATATAACACTGCAACCATCCCCGGCCTTAAGCCCATGACTTGCAATTGCATCAATGCACCACATGTTTTATCATCTTACTCTCACAGTAGCAACCCACAGCTCAGCCATCTTCTCTGCAGCACCAGCAACAATTTACACTCCTCTTTCCATTTCAGTCACTAATTGCAACAGCTTGAGTTCAACCCCTAGTTATCTTGACGTCTTAACCACCATACAAGCACACGATACTTCACCGCCAAGCTCTGTTCACATCACCTGAAACTCACTTTCCATTCATTGGTTACGGCAGCAGCAGAACCCAAAATACCACGAATTCAGACCAAACTCTACCCCACATATCACCGACAAATTATTCTCATTATTATAGCATAAACACATCTTCTCTTCATCCGTCGAGCATCTCACATATGTTCAACTCCATTAACTACCACTAGTAAATGGCATTGTTTTCCCTGTCACAACTATCATGCAGACTTCCAAACCTCCCTGCCTTCTTCGTACTCGAGCAGCAACACCAGCTGTTCTTCCCTGAGCTTTCCATTTCTCCTCCAAGAGAAGCTCTGCCCTGAGTTAAGCCACAACACCACATCTCAACAACTCAGGCACCATAACTGCACCAACCCATTGCATCATCACAGGCCATCACAAGTTACAGCTCTGCCTCAAAACCAGATTCAAAACCTTGGTCCCAACCTTGTAAACCTATGTATTCATCTAATCCCTGCAACTAAGTTTACCACAAACCAACACAGCTCATCTCAGCAGCAACAAATCATGGCCAGCTGCTGTTGCAGCAAGAGTAGTTGCTCAGTTAGGCCATCTCTCGATCACTGGTTGTGCATTTACTGGTGGTGATTCTAGCCACTCCTATGCATCATTCCTCCCTGCAAATTTGAGTTTGCAGACAACCCATTAGAACACTCAAGCAATCAATCACACTTTAATTACAGATTTCAACCAACTCGAATCACAGCACCCTTAAAACTCTTGCATCTGTATTTCTCCCATTCACTACTCCATAATAGCAACAAGAACAAGAGCACCAACACAAACCCTCAATTTCTGTTTCGATCCTCTTTGTTGAAAACTCAAATTCACACAATAACAGCATCACCAGAAATAACAAAACACAAGCATCAGTTATTGAAACCCTAATATGATTTCTTCTTGAATTTCTGAATTCTCTTACTGACATCAACCAAAACTTCATAACCCATCTTCATTCTCTTTGATCTCCTTTCGATTCTTAATTTCTTGCTCTCGATTTCAACAGGAGCAGCCACTGCTTTCCTTCTATCCTCAATTTCATGAACAAATGATTGAGAAGAAGAAATGCTTCTCAATTTTTTAGGTTTAGGTAATGATCAGGATTAATCATTGTGCTAGCTATTTGCGCCCCACATATGCAGCCCCCCAGGATATCTACACTTACTCATGGATGATAAGGGACATCCAGATGGATGCCCCTTAACCTTGATTGGGTTCCCGAAAGTATTCGCCTAGGAAATGACAGATTCGACCCTTTATGCTCTAATTGAATGCTTTCTCCTTCTTTCGATTCCTCCGCTAACAGCAACCGTCCCTTATTTTTCATATTCACTTATACTCTTCAATGAGAGTCATCACTAAAGTTGTCGTGCTTTTCAGACAAAAATTTGCATCACTAAAGCCGACATACTTTTCAGACAAAGATGAAGAAATAAAAGCAAATAATGAGACACAATCCGCCTCCAACGCTTTTGTCATGTTTCCTCTTCTTTTGATCCAAATGACTCCAAAGTACCTAAATACTCAAAAACAAAACATACGATACATAATTTACAAGAAAACTAGCAGAGAAATCATAAACAATAGATAAATAATAAGGTGTTTTAGATACCTATCACTTAGTGGTGCTGCCTCTACCCATTTGGTAAAGTAATCCGTGGCCACGATCAAGTATTTCCTATGCCCTGTTCCTACATGTAACGGTCCGACAATGTCTACCCCCCATTTGAAAAAGGGCCATGGGATTATAACATAGTTTAAAGGTACTTCTGGTGCCTGTATTTTCTTGCCAAACCGTTGACATTCTTCACAAGCTTTCACCATTGCCTTTGCATTTTCGTTCATGTACATCCAAAAATAGCACATTATCTTTGCCTTAGCCGATAAGCTTCTCCCTGAGCTGTGATTTTCGGCGGCTCCATATTGTAATTCATGCAAGATTGTGTGGCCTTCCTCCCTACTTAGGCATCGTAAAAGTGGCCCTAAGTAGGATTTCCTATATAAGATCCCTTCCCTTAGCTCGTTGGCGCCCGACTTACTTTTGATTTTATTTATCTCGGGCCGACCTTTGGGTAGCTCGCCCGTTTCCATATATTGGTGTATCGGTTTTATCCAATCTCCCTTTTTATATCGATCGGCTGTATTAATATCCACATCGATCTGCACGTCTGGTGTTTCTGGGATTGAGGGAGGAAGGAGCCTCATAACACGAATTCCCTCTATGCTCGGGTCTACCAGCTGTGAGGCGATGTATGATAGAGAATCCTAGTGCCTGTTATCTTTTCTACAAATGTGACGGAACTTAATGCTTGGTATTTGGCTGATGTAAAATTGGGCGAGCTCCCAATATTTTTTAAACACAGGGTCGTGTGTCGCATATTTTCCCATACTCTGCCGAATCACCAACTTTGAATCACTAGTTAAGCGAACCTCCTGTAGCCCCATTTATACAATTATCTGTAAGGCGTGGATTATCACTTCGTACTCGGTGACATTGTTTGTTACTTTGAATTCCAGCCTGAACGAGTGCACTATCTTTCTTCCTTTCGGCGTGGTGAATACTAACCCAAGGCTTGACCCCTCTTTGTTTGATGCCCCATCGACGAAGACCTCCCACCATGAAGGACTACTGGTTGCTAATAGGTCAGCAGGTTCTTCCCGTTCTTCCATCATCCCGGGTATATCTTTAACCTCGTCTTCATTGCTTAGTGGAAAATATGCTAGGAAGTCGGCCACTACCTGTCCTTTGATTGCCGTCCTCGTCTCGTACACTATATCATATTGTTTGATTAAAGCTCCCCATTTAGAGATTCTCCCTGATCGCCCTGCATTATCGAAAACTGCTTTGATAGGAAATTTGGTGAGCACTCGTATGCGATGAGCATGAAAGTATGTTCGGAGTTTAGAAGAGGAAAAAGCTAGTGCAAGTACCATCTGCTCCATTCTGGTATAGTTTTTCTCATCCGGACTTAGTGTTTTGCTAGAGAAATACACCGGATTCTCCACATTACCCTCCGTCCTAACCAATACTGCACTAATGGCATATGGTGTCGCCCCTAAGAATAGGGTGAGAATTTCTGACGGCTCGGGCCTCTGCAGAACCGGGAGGCTGGCTAGGTGTAACTTGATATTTTGAAAGGCTTCTTCGCTAGCGTCCGTCCATTGAAACTTTTCTCCTTTCTTCAGAATGTCATAAAAGGTTTTACATTTGTCCGACGATAGCAACACGAATCGTCCCAATGCTTCTACACAACCATTTAGCTTCTGCACATCCTTTATTGTCGCGGGAGATGGCATCTCTAAGACATCCCTAACCTTCTCGGGATATGCTTCTATCCCTCTAGGGGTAATGATGTATCCTAGGAATTTCCCCGATGTAACCTAAAAGTCGCACTTGGAGGGATTAATCTTCATCTTGTGTTTCCTCATCATTTGAAAAATCTCGCTAAGGTCTCGAACGTGATCCTTAGCTTGGCGGATCTTGACCAACATGTCATCCACGTAAACTTCTATGGTGTCATGGATCTTGTCTTCGAACATGTCTCTTACCAGTCTCTGATGTGTAGCACCAGCGTTCCTAAGTCCAAATGGCATCTTGGTATAACAATACATCCCTCTTGGTGTGAAGAAGGAAGTATGTTCCTGATCCTCGAGTGACAATGGTATTTGGTTGTAGCCCATGTATCCATCCATCAATGTCATCGCCTCATACCCAACTATTGATTCTACTAGTTGGTCTATGCTTGGGAGAGGGAAGCTGTCCTTCGGGCAGGCCTTGTTCAAGTCACTAAAATCAATACATATTCTAACTCCTCCTTTTTTCTTTGGTACCATGACCATATTAGATATCCACTGCGGGTAATGGCATTTCCTGATTATCCCGGATTCCTGTAGATTTTTTAGCTCGGCCTCAACCGCTGCCTGGAACTCTGGTGCAATTCGCCTCATTTTCTATATAACGGGTTTGAACCTCAGATCAATATTCAAGTGGTGGCAACAGACCTCCGGGTTAATGCCCTCTAAATCGTGTATTTCCCAAATGAACGCGTCTAAGTTTTCCTTTTGCACTGTCATGAGTTGACTTGCTTGTTCATCCGAGAGTAATGTCCCGATCCTTACTATCTTTGGCTCCTCAACCATCCCCAAATTCACTTCCCGAGTCGGCTCAACTGTTGAGAAATTAGACTTAGGTTCCCTGAATGGAGCCGTTTCCTTTAATTGCTATAAAGGGTCTTGCTCTTGGGTCTCGTACGCCATGACCGCTTATGAAATAGCCTTCTCCAATTCTTATGCAGCCTTAACTTCTTTGGTTTTATTCTTCACTCACCTTTGTCGAGCTTGCCGATCTTCATTAATTTCGGTATCAACCTGCATGCATTGTCGTGCTGCTTGGGAGTCACCTATAACTTCAGCTATTCCCTTATAGGTCGGGAACCTTAATCTCTGATGATATGCCGATGCCACCCATTTAATCCCAGCGATCCATGGACGTCCGATAATTTCTTCATAAGGCGAGGCGACGTCGACCACACAAAAATTGGTTAGTGTGGAAAGGTAGCTCCCACCTTCCGAAATCCTCAAAGTTACCTCGCCCTTAGGGATGGTTACTGTCCCATTAAAGCCGTAGATGCGATATGTTGAGGGGATGAGGATGTCGTCCGATATCTTCATTCTCTTGAACGTGTCATAGAATAGCACCTCGACTGAACTTACGCTATCCACGTGGATCATGTATGCGTGTCGTAACCACAACAAATTAATTAATACTTTACTACCTAATTAACAAGTAATATAGGGTAGTCAAGGTCGATCCCACGAGGAGCACGAGATTCTAGTTGTAAATTTGTCACACAAATGGGGGTATTGATTAAGAATTTGAGAAAGTAAATAAAATAAACAAAGCAATTAAAAGGAAATCAATAAGAGAGATTAGATCAATGAATCCTTCTTCGCTGCAAAACAATGATTAAAGTTATGTTCTTTTCCACTTCTTATTAATCACAAATTATCACCAACCGTAGGTATAGCAGCTAGATCAGTGCTAACCCCTAAATCCCTTATATCACCGGATACGGAAGTTCTCGACTACCAGATTCTATTCACCAAACCACCTATTAGTAGATCACTCAAGATGTAATTTAGTTAAACGCATTAAGATTCATGAATTTATTAGGTTGATATTAGTAGTTAAACTCTTAGATCAAGGTTCACTTGCTAACGTTATTTTTACACACAATTGCTCCACGGAATCCCTCCGCAAGGTCTTGTGTTTTCTACTTATGTAAATAGTCAAGAAACGATTACTTATCCCCTAACTTTCACTAGCTATAGATCAAATTAACAAATCAATTTAGTTGCGCACCTAAATAATCTATCAATCAACCATGAATGTATAAACATTCCTATTAGTAAAAACAAACGATAATTATGTGAAAAATTCAAAGTAGATTTAAAACAAACTCAAAACATGTTAAGAACTAGGAATTCATCCTCAATCAAATTAGTTACTCATATTAAAGAGTTCACACAAAGAGAAAAGTATTGTGTGTGTAAAAGTGTGCAAAAGATATGCAAAAGATGTTTTAAAAGATGTGTGTGGAAGTGTAGAAGTTCTTCTCTATTTATAGGCTTCAATGTTCTCCATATCTTCTAAGGAATATAATCCCTTTCCTTTTGTAGCTCAATTTCCAAATCCAAGCCTTTCTCAAATCTTCAATCTCCTCTTTCCATATTCCAACCAAATTCTTCATTCAATTCCAAGTCCAACTCTTCACATCCCATGAGAGAAATCCACACAAAATTCTGTAACTTTTGCTTGCCGGAAAACTGGGTTTTGGCCGGAAATAGGCCGGAATCCGTCGACGCCGGCAACCTGAAAATTCTCCTCCGGTAAAGAATATTATGTCAGTCAACAGTTATGACTAACGGTCAAATAGGTCAACTATTAGTCAAAGGTCAAAGGGAGAAGTAAGTCAGCTGAGTCAGTTCGTCTAGTCAGGGTCTTACTGGATCTAACTCATCTGAGTCAAATCGCTGGATCGATCATCGGACGTCAGGATCGGTCCTGTCGGCTACCGAGTTAACTCGCCGGAATAGAAATCCGACGGAGTTTCCGTCTTTTCGGGTGTTCTCCCGGCCAATTTCAGGCCTCAATTTAGCTCCTTTCCTGTAAAAATCCTAGCATACATCTACAATACATTCCATATCCGCTCCTCCCTGAATCAATTCCAGAAACCCAATCACAGAACCAATCTCATATTCAATTTCGTCAACAGCTCATCACCATCGTTCACCAAACCCTAATTGATCCACGGAATCACAACTCCCATTTCATTATATTCGAATTCTTGTTCAGCTCCATCTTCACAAATCATCTGCTCTGTGTTCCCGTAACTCATTCAGAAGCTCAAAATCGCGGATTTATTCGGCAACCCATTTCTCGATTATCCTTCTCAGTTTCACAGCACCGTTCTTAATTTCATTCATCCACTGAAACCCATCTTCGATTTTTTTTATTTCGAATTCTTCGATCTGCTTCAACTCCGTCTCAAATCCTTCAACAGCAGCTGCTGTATTTTCTGTCTTCTCGATTCAGAATAAAAGAGAGATATGGTCTCTCGATTTAGGGTAAAGCAAGTGAATGGAACACCCCACTGCAAAATACACCCACAACTTGGGTGCTTCTTAGCAAGTGTTCATTTCTGATAAGGGCCACCCTATTGGCCTCCCCTTAACCTTGACTGGACTACAGATAGTGCTTGCCCTATGAGATGACCTTTTTGCCCTTTTTGCTCAATTTTTGGTGATTTCTTCTTCTCTTCCTCCGTGCGACTCCAGAGTACCTAATAGCTCAAAAACACACGTAAAATACATAATTTACTAGAAAAATAGCAAAGAAAGCATAAACTACTAGATAGTAAATTAGGTGTATTCTACACCTATCAAATTCCCCCACACTTAGACTTTTCTAGTCCTCGAGCAAATCAAAACTAAAACTTACAACTTCAAAGCGTTCCAGCGTCCCAAGCATCCTAAAAGTTATGAGGACATAAAGTTTCTACATGCTAGTAATAAGAAGTTAGAAATACTAAAGAACATATTCTCATTCTTAAATGTTGAGTGAGAAATAACCACACCATAATGAGAGAACACGTGTTTGAGAAACGATCAATAAGCATTTCGCCTCGACTTCTGCCTCACCAAAAAGGGTTTTATGATAATTGCACTCAAAAAGACGGCTTTTTTATGGGTCTCACATGTGTGCAGGTATGAATGAAGATAGAATTCCTGAAACACGTTGAATGGTGGGAAGGATAACTTCCGAAATTTTGAAAAACCCACATCTTTTAACATTTTGAAAAACCATTTTTATAACGATCTCTAAGAAAGGAAATCAACCACTTATATCGAGGATGAGATTACTTACTTACCTTCACATCCGATTGCCAATTACGATAACACCACTCTCACGGAATCCAATAGAAACGTCTTCCGCTCCTCGTCTTCATCTTATTGGTCTTCGGCTTCAACTATTGGTGATAAACTTTCAAACTTCATAAATCCTTGACAATTTGTAACCTTTCTTCCTTAAAATCCATGTCGCTTGAAACTTCCTTATAGATTTTCCTTCCCCACGGCTTATTCAAAACAAAACAATAATAGATATTTCTCTTGTCTCATTTTTTTGTTTTTTTTTTTTTCATTTTTTTCATGTTTTTTTTTAGACAAGAGAAACACAATACAAATCAAAAGTGAAAAATAAAATAAACCATGGCCGTGGAAAAGTACTTTACCGCTTGATTCTTCACAACTTGTATCGTCTCGAAATCATAAATTTCAATAATTCTCACCTTTTTCTTTTCTTCGCTTTTGTAAATAAGTCTTAATACTTGGATATAGAATTACCTCATTGCATTTTAAGTCTTCAACATGTATGTAAAAATCTGCTCATTGTATGTTGCTTTACTTGGATATAAAAATTTGATCTTTTTCTTGTTCCATTGTTTCTTGCAAACCTTGAACCTTTTCAACTTTCCTTGTAGATTTTGATGTCGCTCCTTGTTGATAATTGTGATGTTTCTATGGACCCGTTGTTGAGAGAATGGTGCTAACTGCAAATCGAACTACAAGAAGGAGGCTTTCATCCATAGACGTCACCCTCATGATTGACAAAAATTAGCACTCAAGAGATCAAAATAGTGCTGAAATTGGTGTGAAATTGGGTAGCTCACCATTCTACCCGGAATTAACGTACGGTGACACACACTCAAAAGAAGCTCTTTCGTAAAGGAAGAATTTTTGGTCGGTGCCTCACATGATATAAAAATGGGTAGTCTCCACTAATGATTGATCAGCAACTCTAATAACGCACTTCTCCCTGCACCAAATTTGCATCACCGGCATGATTAAATCCATTATTTAACACTCTAACAAGCAAGAAATCAAACGTAGTTCACTAACACTTCCAAGTTCAATTATGTCGGTCAGAATTCTCTATGTAATCATACCTAGAAGTATGCTAGTGACTCTAAAATCTCTAAAAGTTGAAGTTTTTATGCAAATTTTTTTTTTATGCAAAAATATATGCTTAGCCACTCCCCCACACTTAAACCTTACATTGTCCTCAATGTAATTGAATCTTCTAAGTAAAGTCAAGGTGGGAAATCCTAATATGATATGGAACAAGAAAAATAAATAAACGAAACTCAAAGAAAATAAAAACAAAAGGATAAGAGATACAAAACCGGTGGGTTGCCTCCCACTTAGCGCTTGTTTTAAAGTCGACGGCCCGACATGGCTCTTGTAAGATTCATTCCCCATATACTAACAATCGGAAAATTTGGGGATCCTCCCATAGTACCTGTTTTGCATACAATAACTCCATACAAATGTTAGCACAAGAAAATAATAGTAAAGTTATCGCCCGATAGAAATTTCCCCCACACTTATTCTTGTCCACACTCGGAAGTGTATAAAGAACATAGAATTTGGGAACTTCCATGGTTTCCTCTTGGCAAACCTGCATAGTGTTAGAATCAAGTGTTTCCAATGGTGGATATCGAGAAACAAAGTCATTCAAAAGTACTTTCGAAGAACATACATTCAATCCAATAAGAGGTAAAGGAGAAGAATCAATATGCAAAGGGTTAGACAAACCTTGCACAATTTCTTGTATTACGGTATCCTCCTCATCCTTAAAAAATTCGAGTGAATTACGTACCTCTTGCATATCGTGGTCCTCTATCAAACCTTGCAACCATTCTTCATCATTTTCTACCTTAACCAAAGTCTCGGCATCATCATAATCATTAGCAAGTTCAATTGGGTCTTCCACAAATTCAATCAATTCGGTTTCATTATCGAGCATCACCTCTTCAACTTCTTCATCATCGGAATCGGGCCATTCACTAAAGTAATTTTCGTCGGTAAAAATTGTAAGATCTTCTTGTGAGGGTGTTACATCGTTTACAACAATAGGAAAATCACACCAAATCTCCTCCTTTTGAATAGGTGAAGGATCGTTATTATGATCCGGAGTTGGAATAACTTCCTCATGGTTGCAACTTTCATACACTTCCGCGGACTCATATCTTTCCCTAAGAAATTTTTTCCAAGCAATAAATGCATCTTCCTCAAGCTCTACCTTTTGAATAGGTGATTGATCATTATTAAGATCAAGGCTCGAGTAATCTACACTAGCGTCATCAAAAGTTTCCAAAGGTTGGTCCTTTTCAACACAATCATCTTCATTATCGGAATCACCATAATAAGAATCTTCATCGGTTTCATAACCTTTATCCCGACGTCGTTTAAGTTCCATATGAATGGTCCTACTAATTTCTGCGACAAGCTCTTCCGAGTCTCCATCATCTTCCAATTTGTATAACTTTTGTGCAAGTTTACGGAAATTAACACGCTTACCACCGTGTATAGAGTTTCTAGATTGTATATCCTTAAAAAGTGAAGGAAAAACACGATGAAGAGGAGTATATTCCCAATTATCTATATGCACATTACTAGAAAACAATGTATTAGAAGCATAATTATCCGTCCATCCTTGTGATTGTCTACTTACATACTCGTCATAAGGTTGTTTATATGCATGAGAATATCCATAAGGCTCCGAAGGATTTTGATCATAGCCAAAAGATTGGTTTTGATTGTATCCTAAGGATGGTTGGAAGTTGCCATGATGTTGAGGTTGAAAACCGTATTGATTGTTGTAATATGCTTGCTCTTGTCCACCATACATGGAAAACCGGTACCTAAAAAACAATTCAAAAACTAAGTTAGATACGATAAAGAATCCAACAAAGCAAGAATAAAGCAAAAAGTAAAAAAGAAAACAACTAAAATCATCCGATGCTCCAAAACAAGAACGACGCCAAAATTTATATGCGTGTCGTAACCACAACAAATTAATTAATACTTTACTACATAATTAACAAGTAATATAGGGTAGTCAAGGTCGATCCCACGAGGAGCACGAGATTCTAGTTGTAAATTTGTCACAAAAAGGGGGGTATTGATTAAGAATTTGAGAAAGTAAATAAAATAAACAAAGCAATTAAAAGGAAATAAATAAGAGAGATTAGATCAAGGAATCCTTCTTCGCTGCAAAACAATGATTAAAGTTATGTTCTTTTCCACTTCTTATTAATCACAAATTATCACCAACCGTAGGTATAGCAGCTAGATCAGTGCTAACCCCTAATCCCTTATATCACCGGATACGGAAGTTCTCGACTACCGGATTATATTCACCAAACCACCTAGTAGTAGATCACTCAAGATGTAATTTAGTTAAACGCATTAAGATTCATGAATTTATTAGGTTGATATTAGTAGTTAAACTCTTAGATCAAGGTTCACTTGCTAACGTTATTTTTACACACAATTGCTCCACGGAATCCCTCCGCAAGGCCTTGTGTTTTCTACTTATGTAAATAGTCAAGAAACGATTACTTATCCCCTAACTTTCACTAGCTATAGATCAAATTAACAAATCAATTTAGTTGCGCACCTAAATAATCTATCAATCAACCATGAATGTATAAACATTCCTATTAGTAAAAACAAACGATAATTATGTGAAAAAATTCAAAGTAGATTTAAAACAAACTCAAAACATGTTAAGAACTAGGAATTCATCCTCAATCAAATTAGTTACTCATATTAAAGAGTTCACACAAAGAGAAAAGTATTGTGTGTGTAAAAGTGTGCAAAAGATATGCAAAAGATGTTTTAAAAGATGTGTGTGGAAGTGTAGAAGTTCTTCTCTATTTATAGGCTTCAATGTTCTCCATATCTTCTAAGGAATAGAATCCCTTTCCTTTTGTAGCTCAATTTCCAAATCCAAGCCTTTCTCAAATCTTCCATCTCCTCTTTCCATATTCCAACCAAATTCTTCATTCAATTCCAAGTCCAACTCTTCACATCCCATGAGAGAAATCCACACAAAATTCTGTAACTTTTGCTCGCCGGAAAACTGGGTTTTTGGCCGGAAATAGGCCGGAATCCATCGACGCCGGCAACCTGAAAATTCTCCTCCGGTAAGGAATATTTTGTCAGTCAACAGTTATGACTAACGGTCAAATAGGTCAACCGTCAGTCAAACTGTTAGTCAAAGGTCAAAGGGAGAAGTAAGTCAGCTGAGTCAGTTCGTCTAGTCAGGGTCTTACTGGATCTAACTCATCCGAGTCAAATCGCTGGATCGATCATCGGACGTCTGGATCGGTCCCGTCGGCTACCGAGTTAACTCGCTGGAATAGAAATCCGGCCAGAGTTCCGTCTGTTTCTGGGTGTTCTCCCAGCCAATTTCAGGCCTCAATTTAGCTCCTTTCCTGTAAAAATCCTAGCATACATCTACAATACATTCCATATCCGCTCCTTCTTGAATCAATTCCAGAAACCCAATCTCAGAACCAATCTCATATTCAATTTCGTCAACAACTCATCACCATCGTTCACCAAACCCTAATTGGTCCACGGCATCACAACTCCCATTTCATCATCTTCGAATTCTTGTTCAGCTCCATCTTCACAAATCATCTGCTCTGTGTTCAACCCACTAACATCAAATCCCGTAACTCATTCAGAAGCTCAAAATCGCGGATTTATTCGGCAACCCCATTTCTCGATTATCCTTCTCAGTTTCACAGCACCGTTCTTCATTTCATTCATCCACTGAAACCCATCTTCCATTTTTTTTTATTTCGAATTCTTCGATCTGCTTCAACTCCGTCTCAAATCCTTCAATAGCAGCTGCTGTATTTTCTGTCTTCTCGATTCAGAATAAAAGAGAGATATGGTCTCTCGATTTAGGGTGAAGCAAGTGGATGGAACACCCCACTGCAAAATACACCCACAACTTGGGTGCTTCTTAGCAAGTGTTCATTTCTGATAAGGGCCACCCTATTGGCCTCCCCTTAACCTTGACTGGACTACAGATAGTGCTTGCCCTATGAGATGACCTTTTTGCCCTTTTTGCTCAATTTTTGGTGATTTCTTCTTCTCTTCCTCCGTGCGACTCCAGAGTACCTAATAGCTCAAAAACACACGTAAAATACATAATTTACTAGAAAAATAGCAAAGAAAGCATAAACTACTAGATAGTAAATTAGGTGTATTCTACACCTATCAGATCCTTCTTACTCCCCACTCCTCAATCAGTAGTGTGATGACCAAGGGATCACTGTGTGCTTGCCCATTTACTGGGACATCCTTGGCCGAGAACGAAATAGGCTGCATCATCCATGGTTCCATCGGTAAAGTCTTGGCTACGCTAAATATTTCTTTGCCATCGAGATCCCTCTTGTGAATTCTTGAAGTGATTAATGGGCTGAGAGTGTACTCTTGCATAGCTGAGTGTGAAATGGTATTCACAAATTGAGTTGACCTATCAATGCGAACTTGATGAACCGGCACATCGGGTGTTGCTGTCGGCTGAGATGGATGTCGGACGAACTGTCTCAGGTATCCATCTCGGATGAGGTGTTGAACGATATCCTTCACTTCCCGGCAATTATTAGTGGAGTGGCCCCTATACTTATGGTAGTGAAAGTACTCGGGGTGATTCTTGGTTTCTTGGAACTGGACTCCCCTTGACGTTGGGTAATTGATATTGTTCCTCTTCTCGACTTCCTTGAATACTTCCTCCAAAGGATCGTTCAAAGGGGTATATGTTCGGGCTTCATGCCTCGGCCTCTTCCCTTTGGCCACCCATTCTTTCTTCTCACTGCTCCTTGGTGGAGGGTCTGATCTCTTCTCGGGATGCCTAATAGGATCGTCCATAACTTTTTTAGCCTCAGCACCAGCTTCAGCACTAGCTTCTTGTACCCCCTATTTCTCGATTCGGCTTGAATTTCTTATAGGGTAATAAAATGTTCTTGCATTCTTCACATCTCCTTTAAGTTTTTTGGATTTTCAGAGAACATAGCTATCCAGATGGGGTCCGATCTTCCCAATGCGTTTTCGAATCCGAAGATAGCTTGATCTACTGGTACGTTTCCAATTTCAGTACATAGTTTCCTCCACCTATCGGTCAAGGTTCTCAAGGGCTCCCAGAACCTCCGGGCAAGGGTGAACAGTTTGTTCATTCTAGGCTGAGGTCGGCTGTTATGCATATAGGTTTCAAGAAAGGCCTCAATTAGTGCATCGTAACCGTCGATCGATCCAGGTGGAAGTGAATAAAACCAATCTCTCGCCTCACCCTCCAAGCTGGCCGGAAATAATTTACACATGACTACCGTGTTGTTTTTCCATTGCATCAATGACATGGTATACATTTTTAGATGCTCGACCGCATCTCCTGTTCCGTCGAATCTGGAAGGAAATGTAGGTAAGGTACACTTTGGTGGAAACGGAATTTGTTCAAGTTCTTAGGAGAAAGGTTTTTTCTCGGCCTCGCTCATAATCTCTGCCAGTTTGTTCTCTTCGCTGCTTCCCGATAGCTCCTTAATCTTTGCCTCCAACTCTTTGAGTTTAGCTTCTGTCGCTCCGTCCTTTCGTCCGCCCCTTCCTCGCCTTTCTTCATCAGTAGACGAGTCCTCGGGTGGTCCATATCCCTGTGGGGAGGGTATGGGGGTTGTCTCGGCCCAGTCATAGGTGGTTGACCTGATCGGTCATGATTACTCGACATTCCTCGGCTGGACGATCCTCTTGATCTGGTTCGCTGATTCCAAACTGATAATTCTCAAACTCCAGGGCGAGATTCCGTTGCTAGAGTTCTCTTAATGTCGCTTCTTGTCTCCTTTGACTTTCTAAGATGGCCAATAACGTCGAGTCTGTACTTTCATGACTAGAATGTCCATTAGGGTGGTGCGGACGAGACTGTAATGGTATTGAAGGTTGTGGTGGGGGTAGAATCGGACCAGTTGTATGACCAGTTGCATGGACAGGTGCAGGGCCGACGTTTTTAGCTGATCCTCACCCTAAATGAATCTGCCTGAGATGCTCTTGCTTTCTTCCTAAGGATTCCTGGTACTCAGCTTGTTTCCTTGCTCTTTGTCTCTGGGCTCGTGCTACAAGCGCTTCCTCATCGTCCTCCGTATCTGAAGCTGTAAGTCCATCGACTTGGTAAACTCTCCTCTGGGTCAAGATAACCTGGTCTAAGGGTAGGGTGTCATCATCTCACCCAAGATCCACTTCCTCATCAACAGTTGGCATGCCTCGTGCAGCAGCATGAGATTCCTCAGGCGGTGGTTGTCGACTGTCTTCTTGCCTCGGCCCAGTTACCCCTGCCTGGAAGCTGCTTCTAGTAACTGTATGATTCCTTAGAGTCCTTACCGTCCTTGAATTACTAGCCATCGGGTGTGGCGCGTGTTGAGCCGAGTATCGTCCCTACCTACGTCAGCAAATACAAAGAACACCTTACTTTGACCTGATATTGTAAATAAACATTCAACAGGGTGAAAAATATTCGACTGACACAAAAATTATCGCTACGTCAGAGCTTGCAGATACAAAGCCTACTCCGGTTATCAAATGGTTCTGCCTATCTACCCTATTTTGACTCTATGCTGACTTTGTGGCAGATTTTACGCTACGTCATACGATGTCGCCTTCAGTACTTGACCTCCGCATTTAAGCTAGTTTGTCCTTCATTCTATATGCTTCAAATCATTAAACTCATGCATGTGATGATTGAATGGTATGGTGTGTAGGTTCAAAACTCAACTCAAGTCTCTACTGTTGTTATTTCCTCAAGATATCATCATGGCCGTCTTCCATGGATCCTCTACGAATTTTCCTACGGCTAGACAACATCGCCGGACAAGATTTTTTTCCCTTTTTTTTCTAACCAGACGACATGGGTTGTTGTCGATCGACGAAGCAAGGGTCTAAACGCAAAAAGGAACTTGGAAACAAATTTTCCTTATTAAAGAAACGTCTAGAACACGACTTCCACGACGGGAAGCTCAAAATTGGCATCTTATCATGCAAAAGACACCTTAAACTTAACCTTTTGTGGTTCTAAGCACACAGACTTTGTACCGCAATAAGAAAACAACTTATTTACCACTAAAATTCACTCATCCATGGTGAACAAACAGTCCTCCTATCAGCAGATCCTCAACCTAGCTCCTAACATGTGCTGTTGATCGCCGATGAGCTTATGGAGATTTTCTGCCGAACAAACTGTTTGAGGGCTAAGAAACGAGAACTCTACTACACCTTGTAAAGACGTAGCTACTGCTTCAACTTTGCATGTACACTAAACGACTCAAAACAATAATAAATAGGCGGTTTCGACCAACAGAGTTCATCCTAGATTCAACTTCAACACTTAAACGTGTATTTAAGAGCTTTTGATCGTCTCTGAAGGCATTTTGGTCAAGGTATCCGGAGATCTTAGTCGGATCCCCTTAGTCGGCGCCAGAATGTAGATGCATTTTACAACAAACTACATCCAAATGATAGAAATCTTCTTCTCATGCAAGTGAAAGTAAGAGCTTAACAATAGACACAAGGATATACGTGGTTCCGTATGATTACCTATGTCCACGGGGGTGAAAGGATGAATCTTATTGCTTCAAGGTGTTACAATGGTGTCACTCTCCGAGTTGAACTCTCTTCCTTACCAAATGAACTAATTCTCCACTCTCTTTCTCTTTTGTGCGATTACAAGTCTCTCTCTCTCCAAAATTACAACCTACCTCTCTTGGGTACAAGTTCTTCTATTTATAGGGGAGGCTACCTACAACTAAACTATGGTGTTGGTCACGATATATCTATCTTGAAGTCCTGTGTCGGGCCAGCTCGCATCGTCTCTTCTTCCACAGATATGGCCGATGTAATTTGGTTCTTCGGCAGCCTCTTATCCGAGCCGATCCTTTTAGGTGCTCTCTTAGTGTGATGTCGCCCCTCCAATCTTGTCGCCCTTTTATTTGGACGATATGGCATGTACCTTCTTATCCTTTTGACTAACGCCCCTTGTTTGACCCAATATGTCTCGTCTGTCAGCTTTGTCAGAGGTTTGGGGTCAAGTATTGTCCGACAGATGTAGAGTGATCATGTCCGATCCACGTGATTCCTTAATCTTCGCGCCAGCCAGCCTCTGTCCCATGCTTCTCGCTTCTTCCTCCTTGGGTACATCATAGCTTAAGATGTTGCCACCTAGCCCTGTGGATAATCTACACCTACAGCAGACAACAACTCCTCATTCAATCAAATCTTGTCAGAAACAGAAAAAATGAAAAGGAAAAAAAAAGTTTAGGGATACCGTCGATCCGTTCAATTACTTGTGCAATCCAAAAAAAAAAATCTTGCTGCAGGGAAGAGCTGGTCGCGTGATTGGATTTAAATGATAACCAAAAAAAAATCTGTGGAAAAGGAGAATCACGCTGATGACGTATTGTAGAGATAATAAGAAAGAGAGAAAATAAAGAAGGATTTTTTCATTAACTAGAGAGGAGAACCCCATTACATAGGTTTAGTATTCTATTTATACAAAAGTAAATGGAAAACCCTAGTATACTAATGGACCGCACATATCCATGGGCCATAGGCCCTATAACAACTCGTTTATTTTTCGATTGATTTTTATTATACTAGCTAGTTCTTAATTACACCAATCGACCGTAAATATACATGGCTTCTTAGCTAACCAACTTTTGGGATTTCAACGACGACCACACCATCTGGTCCGGACTGATCCTTTGGTGACGTCCATACCCAAACTCGATTGCAATTAAAATCAAGAATTTTGTATGTTCCTTGCTCAATAAGCCTTACTCTAACCAATGGGTTTTCCCTCTCTATCGTGTCTTTGGCAATGTCTGGTTTTGCTCCTAGTAGTTCCGGCCATTCTTGTTTTCCTGTGTGTATTATCAAGTCAGACAACAGATGGTCCTTTAACTAAAAATTAGACGTACAAATCGAATTAGGGAAGATTATTCATTACCTGAACATCCAGTTCCCGCCATTAGTAGTGAATCAGCCGCGCTTGTATATATATCTCAATTAGACCACTGTGATCAATAGTCAGCTTCATATATCATCTTATATACTACAATAACCAGAGTCATGAGTTGAACCTAAACTAAAGACAAACTAAATTAAATGAAGGAGGGTGGAACTTCAAAAGTAGTAAAACTGATTGATGACACTTAGCATCAAGCAGTTTACTATGTATATCGTGTTCGATACCTCTTCTTATTACTTGTAATCATATCTGCGTACATGTCTACTCTCCCTATCAGCCAAGTTAGCTCCACTGCCGGTAAGACTTATAGTTCAACACAACGCATTCTTTAGTAAGATGATATGGTACGTTTATACTTCTTTGTATATAGTTTGTAGTTTGGTACTAAAGTTAATTATAATCCTTAGGAGGTTAGTATTCGATCCTGAAATTTATCTACTGCTCATACAAATACAGTAGGTGGTACGACCGCCAATTATATCAAGCCGTCCTTGAAAAGGAAAAAAAAACCCGATGGTGTTACTAATTCAATCCGTAAACGTAAGCAAATTGGGGCAAATACTAGAAAAATACAGAACAAACATAATGTGCATTTACTAGTTTATCAGAAGGGATCTAAACAATCTTTGAGCGTCAAATCACAAATTTCATTCATTACAAACAGACAGAGATGATGGAATATCTCTTAAAGTCTATGACGTTTAAGATTTTGAATATATATAATCGAATCATAACCAAGTTGCAGCTAATTTTTATACAATACATTAAACTAAGTATGTATGGATAATTTACCAATCTTAATTAAAATTTTCTATGCATTTGATCTTCTATAACCACACATCATTGATCTTTTATAATACCATCATTGAAGCTCATCCACCGCAACCGCCATCCGCCACACCCACCGCAACCCCCACCACAACCAGAAGCAGCTACAACTGTGGCACCTGCACCGACCATCACAATCATCCCTCCATCTGTATTAGTAGTAGGAGTAGTAGTGGATTTTTCCTTGGCGCAACGACAATAACATACAACAGCTACAACTGCTCCTATCGCGATTACACCAAATAAAGCTAGAAAAACGATAACTGCTTTATCCATTTTATCCCTCTCTTTAATGGTTTTAATTCTTCTCTTGAGTTGATTTATTTCTTACTTTAATGGTTTCTGTTGTATATACTTCTAAAATTTGGAATGTTTCAGACTGCCCAACGCGGGGAGTTGTCGTAATCTTGGTATAGTTTACAAGTAAACATAATACTATTTTATTTTATGTTTGATAAAAGAAATTTAATTGAAAATATGAATACAGTTCATTTATGCTTGATTATCAACACAACAAGGTGATGTTTCTTACAAATTTAGTGGACTGACATAACAAAAGCTCAATTAGAAATAGTATCCTCCAAATATGGAAGGAATTGATTTGATCAAGTCATGGAAGTTGCTTTTTTTTGTTTTACTTATTCCTTCCTTCGGTACTGTTCAATAAATTCCCAAATATTGTAAACTACTGGGGAAAGAGTCATTTTCACACGAGGAGGAGGGAATATGCTTCCCCACATATTTATTAACCATAACTTATAAAAAATTTAAGTTAAAATAAAAATAAAAAAATCTTTATTAATAATTTAATTTATTTTATTTTTTTACCGTTTTTTAACTTTAAATTTTATAATATAAAGACTAATATTCAAAAAGATTCTCATCAGACAAGAAACTAGTCGGGAGCCTAGCAACAAGCTGGGCTCCAACCCCTTTTTGTACTACCACACTTAACCTGTGAAAAAGGAAATCATCCACGCGCGTATTAGCATCATGACTGGCCATGTAATTGCGAAAACGGATGATAAAGTCAGTCGTCTCTACCCCCATGTCACCAAGAGTGGTGAAGGCCAAAGCTCCGAACCCATAACCCTGTGCTGTGCATTTTTCCAAGTATTTGGTGTTCTTGCGACTAACAGCATCATTTATAGCTTTTCCCATCTCAAAAGCACGACCATTGCCCCCCCGCAAAGGGTGAAACAATCGTCACATCCATACAAACATCACGGCCGTTTTCCCAATTGAGCACCAAAATATCAGCTGGTCTCAGAGAAGTCCCATTGTTGGCAAGTAATCCCAAGTCCACCTCCTTACGGGCCAGCACTCCTGCACGATAACATATGTCCGCAATCGTGTCACGAACCAAGTCGTGACGAAACTTTAGACCCACCTCATTCTCACAATGCACCGCATGATCACCAAACACATCCATCTCTCTCTTGCAAAAGGGGCACAAGCTATCCAACTCAAACAAGGGAATCCCAAGGCGGTAACAGAGGATCGCACTGAACTGTCTTGCACCGATTTTTTGATTCAATCCACCAATAGGAATGGCCAATAAGAAATCCAGGGCGTGTTTAATTTGGTTACTCTGCCAAAGAAGCATATCACGTTCAGACAACTCAAAAACGGAAGTCAAGGTCTTCTTTACTGCGTCTAAATAAACTACTGCCAAAGTTTTCATTGAATGGGAGGCAGAGTGATCGATACATATAGGAGAAACTGGACTACACATTGAGTTGAAAGAAGCTGCCAAACGCATGAGATGTTGACTAAAACCACCGATGCCAGT
Source organism: Papaver bracteatum (assembly GCA_023529315.1). Taxonomy (NCBI): domain Eukaryota; kingdom Viridiplantae; phylum Streptophyta; class Magnoliopsida; order Ranunculales; family Papaveraceae; genus Papaver; species Papaver bracteatum. The sequence goes on from JAJJWX010000641.1 coordinate 1,022,067, forward strand.
GTGTCTCAAGATGACAGACTGATGTTCAAGAGTTTGTTGACACGATGCTAAATAACAATAATGCATGGTATCATGCATCGTGTAAACCCCCATACCGCCCAATCTAAGTGGCAAGGTGGATATTCGCTTCTGCAAGGGACCGACACCAGGACCATCACCCGTAATTATATGACGTAAAAACGTACCCAACCGAGAGTCAAACAAGTCTTGAGCGTCAGATAAGAAGTCTGGTATGGTGGTACGTAAGGCAAAGTATAGACGTGAAACTCCGGCACAATTCTGAAACAAAATAAGTTCACACTGTGGATCTTCAAGTTTCTCAACTGCATCAATAAGTTCTATAGTATTACGCACTCTCTTCTCAACCAAGTCGGCCTTAAATTGAGCATTAAGACTGACAGGAGCACCTAGCAACTTAACCCCTTTCTCAGGTTTGCTAATATCTGAAGGGAAAACACCAGCAGTGACAGCCCTAGGGTCAGGAGAGGGCCAAAATAATTCCGTCTTTTTTATATTCAAAAATAACCCCTAGAGACCCATTCTTCTTGTATAATTTGCAGTGCTTTTGAGACCATCATGGTGTCCCCAATTATCGTTCCATAATCAAGATACCAGGCTTGTAATTCCAAATCACAACGCCTGGAGATGCTCAAAAGGATGATTATTAATTTAATTATGAAAATTACAACTTATTCAAAAGGATCTTCGTCAGACAAGAAACTTGTCGGGAGCCTAGCAACAAGCTGGGCTCCGACCCCTTTTTGTACTACCACACTCAACCTATGAAAAAGAAACTCCCCTACACGCACACTAGAATCATTACTGGCCATAAAATTGCGAAGACGTTTAATAAAATTATTGGTTTCCTCCCCAAGCTCACCAAGAGTAGAAAAGGCCAAAGCCTCGAAACCATAACCGTGCGAAGTGCATTTTTCCAAATACTTGGTGTTCTTTCAAATGAAAGCTTCCTTGAGAGATTTCCCTGGCTCTGAAATGCGTCCTCCTCCTGCAAAGGGTGAGACAATCGTAACATCAAAGCAAACATCACGACCATTATCCCAGTTAGGCACTAGAATGTCGGCTGGTCTCAAAGAAGTGTCATTATTAGCAAGAAGCCCCAAGTATACCTCCTTACGTGCCAGAACTCCAGCACGATAACACATGTCTGCAATGGTGTCACGCACCAAGTCATGTCGAAACTTTAGTCCCACTTCATTAGCACAATGCACTGCATGATCACCAAAAACATCCATTTCCCTCTGCAGAAGGGGCACACGCTATCCAACTCAAAAAGGGGAATACCAAGCCTATAACATAACACCGCACCAAGTCATGTCGTGACTTAATTTATTTTTCTTACCCAAAATCAAAATAAATCCAAACCTTTCTTTTATAACACAAGCAAGTTTCCAATTATAACACAAGTTAATAGTGAAATCTTACAAGAATATGAATTTAGAAAAACAAGATATGATCAAAACTTAAAATTTAAATTGAAATTAAGCATACAAGAACATTGGATAACAAATTATATAATATTAGGAGAACTAATAGAGACACATATGAGGGTCTTTTGGAGTGCTGATATCGAAGCAGTTATGGAGATGACAACTTAAACGCAAGAGAATAACCTCTCACACACGCAGGGGCACATGAGACTACCCAGGTAGTAGGTGCACCCAAACAACTACCTGTCATACAAGCATTATAACATTTTCTGAAGGAATTTGGTGTATCTCCTTCACAAGATGTTCCCACCAACAACAAGAATATTGCAATAATCAATTTCACAGTTTTCATATCCATCTTCAACTGATTAGTGACTTACTGCGTCTCTCTCTGGCTTTTTTACCTTATTCATACTCTCCAAAGATCAACTTGTAAAGGGTGTACGTGTCCCACATCATATTCCATCATGACATTCGGTCATTCTTTGGTTGTATTTTTAGAAGATGTCATTAACTCCACGGATTTATAAAAGAATCTCGAATACAAATTGTAATCTTATTTTGTTATGTTCATTATTTTTAATTAATATAAAGTAAGCAGTCAATTGGGGTTGTAGCTCATATGGTAGAGCGCTCGCTTCCCATGCGATAGGCACGGGTTCGATTACCCGAAGCTCCATTATTTTTAAGAAAAATGGAAAAAAGAATTAAATTTTAATTTGGCATGTTTTTAGGTCAAGATTTTGCCCGAGCTTGGTATTTTTGACCCTTCTTTATGACATTAAGATCTTATCTATGATCTGAGTCGGATAGTAGGTTTAAGGATGACATGCACAAATCGAGGAATTTTAGACCTAAACTTTCCTTTTGGTCAGAACTCATTAAGTTTCTTAACCTGAAGCATTTTTTTGACCTCCATTGGATCAGGAATTTTTGACTTCAGTCTTTTGATGACCTAGTCTTATTTTCGATTTCTAGATCATGTTATATTAATCTATTTTTTTTACAGATTGAGCTATTCCTTGGGTCTCTTCTTGACCTCAGGGTTAGGCTAATACGCTCTCCCTTTCTTCCTCTTCAGTCCTTTTTTTGTTTGTTTCAGGACCTGAGATTTGTATCAACCTGAATCGTGCTTTCAGATCGAGCTGCATCTTTGGACACTCTGACCAGTGTGCTGGGATATTTTATCTGTGCGATCTTTTCTTGAACATTTTCATCCTTTTAAGACTGAAATTTCGAAGGATCAGAGTTATACTCTTAGGTCGAGGTGTTTCTCAGGTCCTTCATTTTATTGACCTTTGACTGTTTCTTCGTATTTAAATACTTCACTTCGGTTTTTAATAATTATTTTCATACTTTTTCATCTTGTGCTTTCAGTTTGTTTTAAATGAGTATCTAGTACTTAATTTATGGTTTTCTAAGATTTATTAAGTATCAGTATACTTCACTTTATCTTGTATTATAGTTCAATGAGAATCTTGTGCTTCACTTGTTTCTTTGTGAGTGTCTGTGCGCTTCACTATTTCCTTGTACGGGTTTTGAGTTTTGCTCCAGGGTACCTGTTCTGCAGAAATCTCAGGTAGATTATTATTCCTCTAGAGATGTATAAAGAAAGTGAAATTCAAATACTACGCCCATCTGTAAAAGTGGGAGGTGATGTATTACGAATCTGGTATCTGCTCAAAGGGATACAAACATTTATTTCTAATAGTAACTTGAGTTTTTAAAGTTTCAGATAAAAAGGGTACTCTTTCTGTATTTGGCAGTTACAACTATTGGTAATATTTCTTTAAATAAGAATAACTATATGGGTAGATCAGCTCTTCCCCCAACAAATTCTTTAGTTTATGGGCGCCACAACCTGTCTTCTTTGATACTACATATGGGCCTTCCCAGGTCGCTGGAATATTTTCAAGCTTGTATTCAAGGCTGCTTGGAAGTATTTCCCCGAGCACTAGATCTCTAGGCTAAAACTCTATGGGTTTTACAACTTTTTGGTTTTTCCTCATGTTCATCTAATGCTTTTCCAGATGTATCAGAGATTTTTCTCTCTTTAGATCGATTTCTTCAAGGATTTTAAAGATAAGCTCATCATTGATTTCTAAGTTTATTGCTAGTGTCCTTGCAGTTGAGAACTTGAGCTCGGTGGGTAGAATTGCTTCCATAGAGAATACTAGTGAAAATGGTGACTCAAGTGTGGAGATCCTTTTTGTCGACATGTAGGCCCATAGTACCTCATGAAGAATATCATCCCACATGTCTTTTGCAGCATCTAGCTTCTTCTTTATGTTTTCCAGCAGAGTTTTATTGGATATTTCTGCTTGACCGTTACCTTGCAGTTAATATGGTCTACTAAACATGTATATTAGGTCACAGTTTAGATGTAATTCTATTGTTAACAGATAAAAATCCGAGATAGGAGATATGAGTTGTTAGTTACGAGGTGAGATCTTGAGACTTATAAAAAAAAAATCCCAAAATACATGAGATGTAAGCTAAAATCTTTCCTTTTACATTTTTTTTTTTGAGTTAAGAATTTTACTTCTGTTGGAAATTCCCCTTTTGCAGAACGATATCAGATCTCTTGATTTGAATTGTGGACTATTGTCTGCTACTAGTGCCATTGGCATTCTAAACCTGCAAATTATATGTTCCCGGATAAATCTCCGAACATCCTTTTCTGTGGTTGTTACTACAACTTTAGCTTCAATGCATTTTTAAAAGTAGCATGTAGTGACTATTAGGAATCTTCTACCACCCGGAGCCTGTATATTCCAGGTGAGTTAGTTCCCAAATATTTTCAGATCAGAAATTTCATATTTTTACTTATTTTTGATCTGTGTTATGAGTAACTTCAATCATTAGTTCGGTCTGTTACTCATTTAGTTGTGATCTATGAGTATAGGTTATATAATTTACCATTATAAATGGTCCCATAATGTCCACTTCCCATTGGACGAAAGGATACATACTTAGCACATTATGTTGGAGCTTAGATGGTGCATGTATTTTTCTAGCATATTTGCATATAATTCTCGGTAATGTCAATTTCGGACTTCAAGAGTCTTGTAACAATCTATTCATGGTTTATATACTATAAATTATCATGTCTGAATCTCTTCACGGATCCAGAATTGATAGTGAGATAGGGCCATAAGCTTAAGAGTCTCTCATAGACTTAGAATAATCTTTTAGATACTATGAGTTATCAGTTATGTACATTGTATTTGGTTTACAAGTATAACTTGTCTGGCTATTTATACTAGCGTAGATATCACGTAGGAAGCATGTATAATTTGGAACCGCCTTAATCTAGCTGAAGATGACATCATGATCCACTCAAACGTTGCTTCTTTTCCAAGCAACACCTTTGACCTAGGTAGTTCTCTTCTGTCACGTGGCTCTTACTCCAGGTCGTGAGTTCTTGGTCCTGACTTCCAGTTGTGTATTCGGTCTTTGTCTTCGTTTTAGGCTCCAGAACTTAGATTTTGCATGTGGCTTAGTCTTCGTATTCAGAATCATGAAAACATGAAGACCTTCAAGTCTTGCATGTACTAAAAAAAATCTTCACCCGATCTGGATCTAGGTTTTATCTCAGCGCTCTAGCTCGTATGACCTATACAGCTGTCAGTACTTGGTAGATGGTATATTATGTCATCTACACCATAGACATATAGTCATACTATAAGAGTCAATGTATGTCTTAAGGGATATTTAAGGTGTATATCAGGTTATAAACCAAAGAAGTGGATAAGATGGCTCTCCCTTGTTGAGTGGTGGTACAATACAAATTATCATACCATTTTAAAGATGCCACAATTTACGACCCTCTATGGTTATTCTCCTTTTCATTTGTCTTTTACTAATAAAGTTACCTCTTCAGTGGATTCTATTGAAGAATACTTGAAATAGAAGGATGTTTTGGTGAACATTTTGAAGGAGTTCTTGCACAAGGCACATGAAAGGATGAGAGTTTTTGATTACGTTCTTCTCAAGAGGAAACCCTACAGACAATCTTCCATGGCATTGAGGAAAAAAAATTAAGTTATCATCTTGATATTATGGCTCATTTCTAATTGTGATGAGATTTGTACAGGTTACTTATAAGTTGGACCTTTCTACACAATCCAAAATTCACCTTGTCTTTTATGTTTCACGATTGAAGAATAAGTTAGGAGGGGCAATCACTATGTTTCCTACACTTCCAATGGTTGATGATGAAGGTAATACTCATCTTAGTTCCAAGTGCTACCTTGCATTTTTGCATGACATTCTCAAGGTCAACCGATTCCTGAGGTTTTAATCCAATGGTCACATACTACACCAACAGATGCAAATTAGGAGGATGTTTATGTTTATAATGTGAAGGAACATTTTCCAAACTTTAATCTGTGTGGACAAAGGTAATCTGAAGAAGGGGGTATTGTCATGTCCCCTGACTGACAACCCATAGCAAAATGCGTGCGCATTTAGAATCAAGCTGTTAAATAGATCCATTGTCAGTTAATCCTATTTTGATTAGAATTAGTCATTAATAATATAGTGGACATGTTTTTATGTATAGGAATGTTATCTCCCAGGTTAATATTTTATGGGTTCACTATCCATTTAAGAAAAGTTCAATGCTTATGAAGGATCAATGAATGAGAAATTGAAACTTTGGATGTGCTCCGTTGAGTGTAGAGTTACTTTCATTATTTTCTTCTATCTGTTACAACTCCAGACACGATACAAAGGTCACTTAACTACTTTAAAAAATCAAGACGAGGTAGGAGTCGTGGAATACATTAATGTTCTCCCATACCTATAGTGGAACTATTTTAATGTTGGCAGATGGGATAGCCATAAAGTCTCCACCATCTTCTCACCTTAATTTTTTTTTTGTTCTGATTGTGGTGCTAACCAGTTTCAAACTCACGTCATTGATATAATCACATAATGATTTCACCGATGTATTACAGTGGCATTGACAATCTTCTCACATCAATTCATCCCAAAAATATGTAGCAATCCTAAGGGTCCGAGCGGCGACATTATGCACTTACGTGATCATTTATTTTGTATGTATTCTTCCAAGAATATAACGTTTTTTATTTATTTTGTCAAATCCGACAAACCACCAAGAGAAAAATCACATACAAAATCGAATTTGGTCCCTGTCGGTCCAACCATTTATATCGCTTTTCATCTGGAACGTAACCTCCAACATGCAGCTTGCATGGCACTTTTCACCTTGACAACGGATATCCAATGCAACTTTATAAATCCTAATTTACTAAAGTGAAGGCTCATCTATTTTTTTCATGTCCTTCCACTATGGAGATCTCTGTTGGAAATATATGTTTTAAAATGAAATTGTATTTCCATTTATTTATTTTATTCAAATTGTTTATAACACTCTTAAGTTTGAGAGGTTTTTCTTTAATTTTTTTGGAGTTTAAAGAAAGAAAAAAAAATTGTGAGAAAGAAAATTTAGTGTGTCTAATCATCACCTGTTTTCTAAAGTTTGATTTTGAGCAAGAATAAAAGTGTATGGGTATCACATACTCTCAAGGTGCAAGAGTAATTGTGAAAGAGATTTACTCGGATATTTTATCATGTGGACGAAGCCGTGAAACGTCTTAAAGAGTGCAACTTGGTCGTGACTCAGACATAACTACACTTTTATTTTGTTTAGTTTTATGATTGTTTTGCAGGATATTTTTCATCAATTGTTCCAACAATCTCTTTTGTTTATATCATTTCAACACAAAACTATTGCTCTTCAGTCCAACACACTAAAAAAAAATGGATATCATGTTGGAACTCTTTACAAATTGTTATTATCTTATGATAATGGAAGCACATGTTCTCAGTCGTCTTGTCTTATTTAAACTCGTCCTACAATCTTCTATTATATCACATTATACCCTATTATCGGCGTGGTGCCCTCATACAACCTCACCATACCCATTTAGAGTCCATTTAGAACACCACCAATAGCTCTTCCTTGACCCCTCGTGCAGTTAAAAATGTCAACTGGATATTTTAGGTTGATATTTTCTCCTCGAAAAATGAATAATTAATGGACTTTTCCATAATGTCATTTCCATCTTCCAAGAATGATTACATGCATAGACATCATTACTATTAGATCATTGCTCGGTCGAAATTGCATGCGTTTCTATCTCAAGCATGTTTGTCAATATTAGTGATCAAAACTATACGTCTTGATTTCTAGTTTACTTATGACTAAGTCTTGTGTCATGTACCACACAGTTCAGTATGCATACTCTATATTCTGAATTAGTTGTTAGGGGGTGCAGTTAACTAATTGTTGGGTGTACTTATCCTTAATTCACTTCCTCGAGTTCTATAATGAGTAGATGAGTTACTAGCCATTGATATTGTTAGTGAAGGATTTGTCTATTAAAGACCAATCGTTCTTCTCCTGAGTATGTAATGAAAACCTAATTAAACTTCAATTGAAGTCCAAGCTCTGTTTATCAGAGAGAAGGTAGCTTGCTACCATTTTTATCCAATTTCTCATTGTAGTTGTACTAGATACACTACAATTGGTATCAAACTCCATCCTGGAACCTGTAGCCATGGAAACCAAAGAAAAAATTCAAGAGATTTCCACAATTTTTACTCAACACACATATTCAATCTCGGAGATGAAGACTGAGATTCAATCTTTGGGTGACAAGATGAATCTTCTTATTGACTTGATTCAATCATATAATTCTACACCTCCATACCCTTCTGGATCGGCGATTCCTCAATAAAATCTGGATGATCATTATACCGACCTCCATGAGATGATTCACAAATTCACCAACACTGACTCTCGTAAGTTTACTCGTACTCCTAAGGTCGATTTCCCACGTTTTAATGGTATTAATCCTCGTGGTTAGGTACTTAAATGTGAAAGGTATTTTAATTTGCATCGATTTCCTGATGATGAGCGTGTTGATATGGCTGCTATACATTTTGATTCATCAGTAGATTCATGGTTCTTAAATTACCAGCAGGGTAAAGAGTTTATTTCTTGGGAATCTTTTAAACATGATATTTGTGCTAGATTTGAAGATATTGCTCAGGATAACTATGTAGGTAGTTTCAATAAGCTCAACTAATCTACCACTGTAGAAGATTACTATGATCTATGGGAGCATTATAAAAGCTATATGGTAACCAACAATCCTTATTTGCCTGAGAGTTATTATACATTAAGCTTTATTAGTGGGTTAAAAGAAGAGATTCGTACAGTGGTGCAAATGTTCAAGCCTGAGATTAATATTGCAACAACTTTTTATTTGGCTAGGCTGCAACAAGATTCTCTTCATCACCAGCCAAAACAAATTAAATCCTTCTCTAGACCATTTACACCTTTACCACTCTCTGTGTCCCACCCACCATCTTCCATCAAACCTTTTTTCTCTCCATCCTAAACCCTTACTAAGAATAATACATCTACATCATCCCCAATTGTAACTCACCCTCCTACTCCCACAAGAACCTCACCAGAGAATTCTCTCCCACCTGTTAAAAGACTCACACATGCACAAATGCAGGTTAGGAAAGACAAAGGACTTTGTTATAACTGTGATGAGTTTTACAGACAAGGACATAAATATAAAACTCAACAGTTGTTCATATTAATTGCTGATAATGATGTGGAGGAAAATGGGTCCTTATCTACTGAAGAACTCTCTGATGCATCTCCTTCAACTTCAGCTTCTACTATTGAGATTTCCTTACATTCCTTGACAGGGAATATTGCTCATGACACTATTAGAATTCATGGTCATCTTAACAAGCATCCTGTGGTTGTGCTTATTGATATAGGCAGCACTCATAGTTTCATTGATGCTTCTCTGACCTCCAAACTATCCCTTCATGTGTCACCAAATGGTCAGATGCTTGTCACAGTTTCTAATGGAGATATCACTATCAGCAAAGGTATTTTCCATCACCTCAATTGGGAAATGCAATGACATCAATTCTTTGAAAGTTTGTGATATTTTTTTGGGAGCTGACTGGCTGCGCAAACTTGGTGATGTTACTTTTAACTTCAGTCTATTAAGTATTTGTTTTGTACATCAAGGTACACCAATCACCCTTCAAGGTACTTCTTCTAAACCTTCCTTGAGCCTTCTTAGTGCTTCTTCTCTTAAGAAAATTTTAAAGAGTAACACCCCTACACTCATTGGCCAGTTTTTCCCCATTTCTACTACACCTATACTACCACCACCACCTACAGTATCCACCCTTCTAGACAGTTTTTCATATGTTTTCGCAGAACCTAAGGACTTCCTACTTCTAGGTCACTCGACCATAAAATTCCACTCAAAACTGGTTCTGACCCAACTTCTCAAAGACCATACAAATGCCCTTATGTTCATAAATCTGTGGTTGAATCCTTAGTATCTGAAATTCTCTCCTCTGGTGTGATACAACCCAGTTATAGCCAATTTGCTGCTCCTATTCTCCTTGTTAAGAAGAAGGATGGAACTTGGCGTTTTTGTATTGATTATCGTAAACTCAATGACATAACTGTTAAAGAAAAATTTCTAATTCCACTTATAGAGGAATTACTTAATGAGTTGAATGGTTTTATAGTATTCTCAAAGATTGATCTTCGTTCTGGCTACTACCAAATTCGAGTTTATGCACCTGACATTCACAAGATGGATTTTCGCACCCATCATGGCCATTATGAATTCAGAGTAATACCTTTTGGGCTTACTAACACTCCTGCAACTTTTCAGGGTCTAATGAATGAGGTATTTCAACCATATCTGCGTAAATTCGTGCTGGTATTCTTTGAAGATATCTTAGTTTACAGCCCATCCATGGAGGCTCATATGGAACATTTACAGCTTACATCAGCTCTGCTAATGAAGCACTCTCTGTTTGTCAAGTTATCCAAATGTGCTTTTGCTCAGCCACAACTCGAGTACATTGGCCACATTATCAATGCCAATGGTGTTGCCGCAGACCCTGACAAAGTTGCAGCCATGGTTCATTGGACACAACCGCAAACACTGAAGCAACTCAGAGGTTTTTTAGGGCTTACAGGTTACTATCGCAAGTTCATAAAAAACTATGGAAATATCTGTAAACCCCTCACAAACCTACTCAAAAAGGATTCCTTTACATGGTCTGATGCTGCAACTCAAGCTTTCTATGCCATCAAAACTGCTATGACTCCAGCGCCAGTTTTGGCTTTACCAGATTTTTCTTAGCCATTCACCTTGGAGACTGATGTATGTTCATTAGGGATTAATATTGTACTAATGTAGAGTGGTAAACCAATTACCTTTCTAAGAAAACCATTGGGTCTTAAGGCATTAGCCTTGTCTACTTATGAGAAGGAATTTTTGTCCATAGTCATGGTTATTCAGAAGTGGAAGCACTACCTGTGCAGTCAACAATTCATCATAAACACTGATCATCAGAGTTTGAAGTACATCATGGATCAGAATTTATCAACTGCCTTGCAGCAAAAATGGTTAGTCAAACTAATGGATCTTGACTATGTTATTAAATACAAAAAAAGGGTCAGAGAATCGGGTTGTTGATGCCTTGTCCAGGTTTCCCTATGCTTCTTGTTCATCATTGTCAGTATCTCAACCTCAATGGGTACAAGACATTATCTCCAGCTATGATTCAAACTTCACCGCACTTCAACTTATTACTTAACTGACTGTCACTCCAAAACAAGGAAACTATTCTTATGCACAAGGCATCTTGAGGTTCAAAGGGAGACTCTACATTGGCTCAGGTACTGACCTAAGATCTTCTATATTACATTACTTACATGCATCAGTAGTTGGGGGCCATTATGGCATCAATGGCACCTACCACAGAGCTAGAACTTCATTTTTTTGGCCCAACATGAAGACTGATATTATTAAGCTTGTAACCACTTGTGATGTGTGCCAATGAAACAAGGGAGATAACTCTTTTCCAGGGGGGGCTCCTCCATCCACTTCCCATAACTGATACTGCTTGGAAACACATATCATTAGATTTTATAGAAGGCCTTCCAATGTCATTTAAAAAGAATATCATCCTAGTGGTTGTAGACATATTGACAAAGTATAGTCACTTCATACCTCTTAGCCATCCTTTCACTGCCATGATAGTTTCTAAGGAGTTTCTTTCTCATGTGTTTAAACTTAATGGCCTTCCTAGTTCCATTGTGAGTGACAGAGATAAGATTTTCATTAGCCAATTCTGGAAATCTCTGTTCAAATCATTAGTCACCACCCTGAAGCTCAGTTCTGCCTACCATCCTCAAACTGATGGGAAAACTGAAAGAACTAATGCATGTGTTGAGCAGTACTTGAGGTGCATGAAAAGTTCTCACTCTAAATAATGGTTGCACTGGTTGGATTTAGCTGAGTGGTGGTTTAACACCAATTACCACTCTAGACTCAAGATGTCACCCTTTCAGGCATTATATGGATATGCTCCTCCACATCTGGTTTTTCCAATTCCCTCTTCTACTTTTGTTGCTACTGTGGAGAATTACTTGCAGGAAAGAGACATTATGTTACAACTGTTGAAGGAAGAACTGTCCAAGGCACAAAGTAGGATGAAATTTTTTACAGATAAAAAGAGGTCTGACAGAAACTTTGAAGTGGGTGTATTAGTTTTCTTGAAGCTACAGCCTTATAGGAAAACATCATTTTCTATGAGAAAGAACTTCAAGCTCTCAGCCAAATACTTTGGTCCTTTTGAAGTCTTACAAAAAATTGGAGTGTTGCCTATAAACTCAAGCTCCCTGTGGGGTCCATAATTCATCCAGTCTTTCATGTCTCATAGCTAAAGAAGAAGATTGGATTGCAAGCTGTGTCATCACCTCAACTTCCCCTAGTGGACCATGCAGGTCAGTTTGTCATTGAACCAATTACTGTTTTGGACACTAGAGTTACTGTCAGAGGCAAAGCTCAAATTCCACAAGTCTTGGTGCAATGTTGCAGCTCAGACCCGGCTGACTCAACATGGGATGATGTTGCTCGTATTCAAGCTCAGTTCCCAGACTTCATCCTTGAGGACAAGGATCTCTAAATGGGAGCAGCAGTGTCATGTACCACACAGTTCAGTATGCATACTCTATATTCTGAATTAGCTGTTAGGGGGTGCAGTTAACCAATTGTTGGGTGTACTCATCCTTAAGTCATTTCCTCGAGTTCTGTAATGAGTAGATGAGTTACTAGTTGTTGAGATTGTTAGTGAAGGATTGGTCTATTAAAGACCAATCATTCTTCTCCTTAGTATGTAATGAAAACATAAATAAACTTCAATTGAAGTCCATGCTCTGTTTATCGGAGAGAAGGTAGCTTGCTACCATTTTTATCCAATTTCTCCTTATAATTGTACTAGATACACTACATATCCGTCTAAGATAGTTAAGTATAGTTGAGCTCTAGACTCCATGGCGATTATATTATGAATAGGAAGAACTACTCAAGGAACCGGTGGAACTTCATCCGACCAAAAAGTTATGTGGAGACTTGAACTTATCTAGCACTCAAAAGTGTATCTATCTCCTACTCTTGACACAATAGTCGTATAAGTATGATAGTTTTCATACATACATATTTGTTATTTCGAGACGAGTTTACTCGCCTATCTTTTTCTCGAAATATATGTTGGCAAGCTTTCGCTTTAACCACGTTTCTTCTTTACCCGTGACGAAATTCATGATGACGTTTCAATCTTGAAAATAGCTTTGATGACGATAGTCGATTCTTTATGTATAACGGCTATTATAACATTATAGAAGAATGTTTCAAATGATTGAAATGTAGAGTTGAGATTACGTAACCACCTATGGATATAAGCATTTATAGTGTATTCCAACATTAGTGTATAAATCCATGTACCGAAACCAAGTGCGTGCATATATGTACATGCGGTATTGGTGAAGGAGACAGGTTGGGTACGCGTAATGGCGGAAGTTCACATCCATGAATTTTTGCTGAGTTTGGAGTTTACGAACTTACAAACCAGTCACCTTAGGAACGCGCACCCATACCTGTACCCACGAAAGTCTCTCATCCAAAAATTTCTGCTAGATTTTCAAACCCAATTCCGGTAAAGCTAGAGTACGCAGACCCGTACGCGTACCCAAGATGGTTATATTTCTCAAATTGATTGTTCATGAACTTAAACAATAAATCAATAAGGAATGCAATCTTTGCAAAAAGTGGCTATATTGTTCATGAATTGATTCGAGTGTATCAAACCGATTTTGCTTCAATTGTGTCTTATGTAGTTACATAAGCTTTCCTTGCAATTGAACAACTCTTGAACTAGTTCTTATGAGTCATTTGAACTTGTTATGAGAAAGATGAATATGGTTGATATGAAAGTGCTCATATGGCTAACCATTGGTTAACTATTCGTGAACCAACTAAATGTACACGTTTAGGTACAGTTACTCAAACCTAAATGAAATACATTTCATTTGTGTATGTGATAAGCTAAGTTTTGATCTAACGGTTGAAAGATATTAGCTTGGACAAATCAGGTTTCTCATATAACGGTGAATATTGAATGCTTTGTTACCAAGGTAACTTAGACTGCTAACCCTGGTTTGAAACTATATAAATGGGACATCTAGTAACTGGAAAAACTAATCCTCGCACCTCCTGTGTGATTCTAGTTGGTTTTGCTAGAGTCGATTCTCCTTTAATCGTAGGTTTCTTCTCGAAACCCTGTTGATTAACGACTTGAAGACTTCATTGGGATTATGAAGTCAGACGAAACTACTTATCTTGTAATTGAGCATTCTGATCTTGCCATTTTCTATCGTACGAGTTCAATTGAATAATTGGCTTAAGATTATATCTCTGATAGGGCAAGATAAAAAAAATCACAAACATCTTCGCCTCATCGTTTTTGATTCCGCAATATCTAGTTTCGCTACCATACGATTTAGATTATTGTGAGGTGATCAATAATTCTTGGATGTTCTTCGGGAATATATGTCTGGGTTATTGATTAATTCCTGTTCACCTTGATTTTATCAAAAAAAACTCGTAGGTTTATCTGTGGGAGGCAGATTTGTCTATTATCGTAGACTTTTCTGTCCGATACATATTTGTTTATTAAAATCTTCGACTTTGTGTCGTAACAACTCTTGGTCGTGGGTGAGATCAGCTAAGGGAATCAAGTGTGTAGTATCCTACTGGGATCAGAGATGTAAGGAGCACAACTATACCTTGAATCAGTGTGATATTGATTAGGGTTCAACTACAGTCCATACCGAAGTTAGTTTGCAATAGGCTAGTGTCTGTAGCGGCTTAATACAGTGTTGTGTTCAATATGGACTAGGTCCTTGGATTTTTCTGCATTTGCGGTTTCCTTGTTAACAAAATTTCTGGTGTCTGTGTTATTTCTATTCCGCATTATAATTTGTTATATAATTGAAATATCACAGGTTGTGCGTTGTATCGATCAATAGTGAAATCCAACCTTTGGTTGTTGATTGGAAATTGATTGATCCTTGGATATTGGTCTTTGGTACCATCCAAGTTTATATCTCTCTTGTATTTGATAAAGACTCGCATATTTATATTTGCTTGAGTATAGATCAAATCGAGAGATAGAGATATTAACTCATTGATATACTTTTTATTAAGATTGAGTCTGACTGTCTAGTTGATTATCTTAAAAGTATATTAGAGTTAGTCCATACAGATTGCTAATCTAAATATTGGGTGAGGTTGTTAGACCCCCGCTTTTTCAATTGGTATCAGAACAAGCAAACACGTTTAAAGACCTTATGAATCTGTTTTTTAGCGATCTGACTCTATGGACAGAGGTGCTATCTCTATTAACGTACCACCAGTCTTCGATGGATCAAATTACTTATGGTGGAAAATTGCTATGCAAGCTTTTTTTCAAGCACGTGATTTTCAATCATGGGTATATGTTGTTAATGGCTATGATGCTCCCTTTTTTGCAGTAGGTAACATTAATGTTCCAAAAAATATTGGCGAGTATGATGCAGCTGAGATACTTGCTGCAAAGCAAAACTCTGACGGTTTGAATGACATCATACATGGTATTACCCTAAATATTCAGCACCATGTGTCAAACTGCACTAGGTTTAAAGATGCGTATAATATCTTAGAAACCGTATTCAAAGGAAATACCAGCAAAAAGGAAGCCAGGCTTCAAAACCTAAATTCCGATTGGGAAAACCTTCATATGGCAGATGAAGATTCATTTGATGAGTTTAATCACAAAGTTTCTGAAATTGTTAATGCATCTTTTGCATTGGGTAAGACTATTCCTGAAAAGGACATTGTGATGAAAATTTTCAGATCGTTGCCATCTAGATATGATTCTAAGAAGCATCCCATCGTAGAGAGAAATAACCTTGATAATCTCTCCAGAAATACGCTGGTTGGGAAGCTTAAGATCTTTGATCACGAACATTCATCCAAATCTAAGGATGTTGCGTTCAAAGCACTGAAAGATACAAAATTACTTGATAAAAGTAAAAATGTGTATATCTCTGAAGATGACCACTCTAAGACAGATTCTTCAGATGAAGATCTTGACAAATCAGTCTCGATGATCACAAGACAGTTTAGAGACCTTATTTTGAAGAGAAGTAAACATTTCACCAAAGATAAGCCAAAAGTATCAGTAAAACCTCATAATCGTATTCCTCCTAAAAATTGGGACACAGATGAAACTGATGACGAGGATATGCCTCATTTCTCTAAGTGTAAAGGGTTTGGTCATTTTGCAAATGAGTGCCCAAATCGTAGAAAATACAATGGGAACAAAGGTCTTGCTGCGATACTTGATGAGATGTCTGACAATTATGATTCTGATGAAGACAAAAAATCAAGTGTTGCTCTTCTATGTGAAAATATGGATTTTGATAATTGTAGCAATACATACATCAATCTTGATAATCTTTTAGAAGAGAACCCAATCAAGATGGAAGATTCAATTGAACCTTCTTTTGGAAACTCCATGTTTAATATTTCAGGACCCACTGTGTGCCTATCAGCTTGTGCCTCACGAATGCCTGATCCATTCCTTGCGTTGACATGCTCCTATTGTTCTCTCAAGGGTCATGAAATTTCAAAGTGTTTCAAGTACAAACACAAGATGAGATATGTCAACAAGCTTCAAAGAAGAGCAGATCATCTAGCTACCAAGCTTAAACTAGCGGAGAAAATAGCTGATGTATGTAAGATCTTATCTTCTTCAAAGAAAGTAGTTTCCAAAGATATATTTATACCAGTAGAAAATAAAACATGGTCTAAACATAAGGAAAGGAAAGGTTCTATGAATTCCAACTAAAAGGATCATGGTGGACAGATTGTTGTTCTCCATAACACAACTTGATTGTGTTGTCTTTGTACATCTTGTCTCATGTACCTGTTTTAAGAGACAAGATCTTGCATACCTCAGGCTTTAATATAAAAAAAATTATTTTTTGTTTTCTAGCTTTCTGTTGTTTGGTTGTGGAATTCCTTCATATCACTGTTGATATTGGAAAGGACCTATTTTGCCAAAATAAGAGGGTTATTATCGACAATTCCACTCTTTATAGGGTTTTGAGATGTGCGTACACAAACCTTTTTTATAGGTTTAGAAACCCTACATTCCTTTTTCCTTTTCTGATACTCTTTATATCTTAAGACTGCTTGTTGAGGTTTGGTTGTGAATTCCTCTCACAAAACCGTGCTTACATGGAAACTCCAAGCATTATGTCTTTTGATGAAAAATATATCAATATGATTGTTAAGCCATCAATCACTAAGGAAATGGACAAATCTCTAGTGCCTCCGACCTTGAAAAGAAAGAGAAGGAATATGAGGAAGCCAAGAGTTGTCCCTTCAAATTCTCAGAAGTTTTCTGATATTCTTGAAGAGTCAAAGAAGACAAGAAAAGATATTCAACAAATAAAAGGCTTATGTTTTAAGATCATTGGAAATTCAGAAGGCCCTGGTTCGACATCATCAGCCAAGAAGTTTTATTGGTATTGACTCCTTCCTCCATGAACCATATGTTCCAATAGTTGCTGACAACAAGGAGTTCGGGGACAACAAGGAATTTTCCAAAGATCTTAATGTCTAGAAAGTCTTCTTATAAGAATTTTATTCTTGTGTTTTAGGAAGAATAACTAGAGTTTGGAATAACCTTTATTGTGATTACACATAGCTATGTCCAACGTTTTCATCTTTTGGTTTTTTAGATTTATTTATTTAAACTCTAAAATTGTTTGAAAGATGATTTTTGCAGTATTAATCTTTATGGATTTATATATTGCAATATAGTATGGATATGTTTGTTTGCGTCCGTGAACAATTATTGTCCCATACGATGTCAAAAGTTATCTCCTTTATATGTCGATATGCAAGTACTGATACAAGATCGATGAACTTTTGACAAACAAAAGTTAAGCCTATTATGTCAATTTATTGATGGAAGATAGGTTAAAATCTTTTGTTTACAAGGATTATATCTATTGTATGTCATTGTGCAAATAGTGATGAAAAATAGAATGAATCCTTGTCTATGCCGCAGTATTGATCTTTCCCTGATCCATATTTTATGTGTACTGTAATGATCCATAAGTTTTCTTGTGTTGAGCATAAAATGATTGAGTTAATCATTATTTTATGATTAACATAGTCGTAGCTCCGTAAGTTCTCTTATGTCGAGCATGTTCAATTAAATTGATCACCTTTGTGTTTAATTCGATTGTGTATTCCGATTAAATTAATTATGGGTTCTCTTGTGGTTAGTTTAATTGAGAATTTTTGGATACAAAATCATTTTTGTGGTTTTTGGTGTCCAATAAAATCCTTTATTTCTCGTAAAAGTTAGGTCGCTCTTGTTATTCTCTCGGGAATGACATAAAATGGGGGAGAGTTCTTTTGAACTTGCGCTTAATTTCCATATCTTTGTGGGGAGTGCGGCTGTGGAATTTTTAGGGGTTATCTTGTATCTTTATAAACTACTTGATGAATGCATTTAGCTTCGGTTTTATGATTTCATCTAAACAAGTTGATATGTCCTTTTCTTTGGTCTTGAAGCGTCTCCTTGAAAATTTCATTAGGATCCCGTTTTCGTACCTTTGCCAATTTTATTGACAAAAAGGGGGAGAATTAATATGTAGTTCACACTACAAATAGATATGGTTTTAGGATCATTATGTAAGGGGTGGTGGTTTTCATGTTGAGACGAAAGTATTGACTAAGGGGGAGTGATACATATCACCATAATATTGTTGTCGAAGTTGTGATATAAGAACTTTGATGTTGTGTAATAATACTATGACACTGTATAACAATGATCGAGAGCTTTTGTTTTCTCATTGGTATGGCTATGGGACTTCAACAACTATGATGCTGAACTGAATCTCTATGGAATCATGGGAGTACTTGGAAAAGACGAAGTTTTCGAGTAATGTTGAAGCACCAAGGAGATCAAGCATGTGGACGAGAAGCTACAAAGTTTTATTTATTTTATAATCCATATGTATAGATAGTTTTGTCACTAAATTTGACAAAGGGGGAGATTTTTAGAGCATTGCTCGGTCAAACTCGCATGCGTTTCTATCTCAAGCATATTTTTCAATATTAGTGATCAAAACTATACGTCTTGATTTCTAGTTTACTTATGACTAAGTTTACTTATGACCAAGTCTCGATCCAGACTCCATGGCGATTATCTTATGAAGACGAAGAACTACTCAAGGAACCGGTGGAACTTCATCCGACTAAAAATGTATGTGGAGAATTAAACTTATCTAGCACTCAAAAGTCTATCTATCTCTTACTCTTGAGACAACAGTTGTATAAATATGATAGTTTTCATACATACACATTTGCTATTTCGAGCCGAGTTTACTCGCCTATCTTTTTCTCGAAATATATGTTGTTAAGCTTTATCTTTAACCACGTTTCATCTTTACCCGTGACGAAAGTCATGATGAAGTTTCAATCTTGAAAATATCTATGATGACGATAGTCGATTCTTTATGTCTAACAACTATTATAACATTATAGAAGAATGTTTCAATGATTGAAATGTTGAGTTGAGATTACATAACCACCTATGGATATAAGCATATATAGTGTGTTCGCACATTAATCCATGTACCGGAAACCAAGTGCGTGCATATGTGTGCATATATGCGGTATTGGTGAAGGAGACATGTTGGGTACGCGTACTGGCGGAAGTTCACGTCCGTGAATTTCTGCTGAGTTTGGAGTTTACGAACTTACAAACCAGTTACCTTAGGAACGCTTACCCACGAAAGTTTTTCATCCGGAATTTTCTGCTGGTTTTCAAACCCAATTCCGGTAAATCTATAGTACGTATACCCGTACGCGTACCCAAGATGGTTATATTTCTCAAATCGGTTGTTCATGAACTTAAACAATAAATCAATAAGGAATGCAATCTTTGCAAACCGTGGCTATATTTTTCATGAATTGATTCGAGTGAATCAAACGGATTTTGCTTCAATTGTGTCTTGTGTAGTTACATAAGATTTCCTTACAATTGAACAACTCTTGAACTAGTTCTTATGAGTTATTTGAACTAGTTATGAGAAAGATGAATATGGTTGATATGAAAGTGCTCATATGGCTAACCATTGGTTAACTATTCGTGAACCAACTAAATGTACACGTTTAGGTACAATTACTCAAACCTAAATGAAATACATTTCATTTGTGTGTGTGATAAGCTAAGTTTCGATCTAACGGTTGAAAGATATTATCTTGGATAAATCAGGTTTTTCATCTAACGGTGAATATTGAATGCTTTGTTACCAAGGTAACTTAGATTGCAAACCCTGATTTGAAAACTATATAAAGGAGACGTCTAGAAACTGGAAAAACTAATCCCCATACCTCATGTGTGATACTATCTAGTTGGTTTTGCTAGAGTCGATTCTCCTTTAATCATAGGTTTCTTCTCGAGACCCTGTCGATTAACGACTTGAAGACTTCATTGGGATTGTGAAGCCAGACGAAACTACTTCTATTGTAGTTGAGCGTTCTGATCTTGCCATTTTCTATCGTACGAGTTCAATTGAATAATTGGCTTAAGATTATATCTCTGATAGGGTAAGATAAAAAGAAATCACAAACATCTTCGTCTCATCGTTTGTGATTCCGCAATATCTAGTTTCGCTACCATACGATTTATATTATTGTGAGGTGATCAATAATTCTAGGTTTTTCTTCGGGAATATAAGTCTGGGTTATCGATTGGTTCATGTTCAACTTGATTTTATCAAAAGACGGAACAAAACTCGTAGGTTTATCTGTGGGAGACAGATTCATTTATTATGGTAGATATACTTTTCTGTGTGATACAGATTTATTTATTAAAGTCTTCGACTTTGTGCAGTATCCTACTGGTATCAGAGGCGTAAGGAGCGCAACTGTAACTTGAATCAGTGTGATATTGATTAGGGTTCAACTACGGTCCAGACCGAAGTTAGTTTATAGTAGGCTAGTATATGTAGCGGTTTAATACAGTGTGGTGTTTAATCTGGACTAGGTCCCTGGGTTTTTCTGCATTTGCGGTTTCCTCGCTTTACAAAATTTCTGTTGTCTGTGTTATTTTTATTCTGCATTATATTTTGTTATATAATTAAAATATCACAGGTTGTGTGTTGTATCGATCAATAGTGAAATCCAACCTTTGGTTGTTGATTGGAAATTGATTGATCCTTGGATATTGGTCTTTGGTACCATCCAAGTTTATATCTCTCTTGTATCTGATAAAGACTCACAGATTTATATTTGCTTGAGTATAGATCAAATCGAGAGATAGAGATATTAAATCCTTGATATACTTTTTTATTAATATTGAGTCTGAGAGCGTCCACAATGGACGACTATACTAAAACTAAAAACTAAAAATATTTGGGTTTTGGGGTGCTTGAACACAACCGTCTAGAGTAAAATTATAGTCAGGCGCCGATTTTGATATTCGCTCGAAATTGAGCGTTCTTTTAAACAAACGTGTTGGTGTCCGCGCGATTGAGGAACAGATCTTCAAAGTACGCTTGAAAAGAAAAGAAAAGAAAAAAAAATGAAAACTACACAGGAGGACAAGAAATCATGCTCCTCATGTGGGGCGGAGATTCAAAGTGTGCCCCATAGGCCGGAGATTCAAAGTGTGCCCCATGGGGCGGATCTTCAAGCGACATTTATTTTACGCCTGATTGCGGCACGGAATTGGAAGTTACGCCCCATTTCAAACGTAGATGGTATTTTACGCCTGTCATCAGACGCACTTTTAACTACCGCCCCACTATAATCAGTTTTAGTCGAGACTATCGACCAAATTTACTCCCAATCACGCTCTCTCTCCAACTAAAACCAAAAAATATGGCTATAATCCATCCCACTGTGATTGATTTTCGACTATTGTGGACGCTCTGACTGTCTAGTTGATTCTCTTAAAAGTATATTAGAGTTAGTCCACACAGATTGCTAATCGAAATATTGGGTGAGGTTGTTAGACTCCCGCTTTTTCAATTACAGACCACTTAGCGAAAAAACTTGAATATCCAGTATAGAGTTACTCAATGAAAATTTAAATTTCAAATTTAAAAATAAAATAAAAAGTTAAGAACTTAAATCTCGAAGAAATGGAATCGGAGTACGATAGTTTTATCGTGGATCGATTTTTTTCGTAAAGAAGCAATATATCAATGGTAAAACTTAATGGTTCTCAACTAGAACTTTAAAAACCAATCCAGAAATTCTCAAAAGAGGCTACAAAAGAATAAAGATGATGTCAAATATGGTAAATATGAATAAGAAACAAATAACTTTGAATTTTCATTTTAATACAACATATTTTTTTGGAACGCGTAATTGGGGGATGTGAAAACTAATTGGGGGATATAGCTTCAAGACAAAATAGGAGTCCCAATAGCAATTCTGGATCACCCCTTATGTAATTATTTTTTTTAATTCCTAATCTACCCCTCACTAATTAGGTTTAGTGGTTAATAATAATTAGTAAAAATCTTAAGTATTTGGGGGATAGATTAGTGTGTATTTTTATTTGTGTTTGGGTGAGAGTAGAAGGAGGGAAAAAAATATTTGTGAGGAATTTCTTTTTTTGAAAATGGAAGATGATTGTGATGAGAGAATTACTGCTAATAAGAGGTTGAAAAATTGATTTTTTTTCTTTGAATCCACCATTGTTGCAGCTGAAAAAGCTTGGTGCCGGCATGGTATTCAACCAAAAACCCATGTCGGCAATTGTTGGAAATGTTCATAAATTGTTTGCCACTATCTGGGGGGGTTCGAAGGGCGTAGCCGGTACAGGTACCGGCATGGTAATCTAGTTTTCCTCAGAAATTGTTTGCCACTGAAAAAATTGTTTGCCTCATAATTTTTTTTCTGGTTTTGATCTTCAGAATGTTGATTTTTTTTTTTGGTTTTGAACAGGTACCAGCATGGTAATCTAGTTTTCGAGCATGCCGGTACCTGTTCCGGCATAGTATTTTGCTTAAATTTCTATGCCGGAACAGGATGAAAAGTATCCAGAATGTTGATATTTTTTTTCACTTGACTACCGACATTGATAGGAAATTCTAGAGCATGCCGGTATCATGTTCCGGCATATGGTCTTCATCAATTCCGGCATGGTCTTCATCACTTCCGTTTTGAATTTTTTTCTGGTATTAATCAGTCTTATGCCGGCATGGTCAGTTGATATGAAGACCATGCCAGTATTGTTTTACGGCATAGCATGTTGCTTTATTTTCTATGCCGGAAAACAATACCGGCATGGTCTTCATATCAACTGACCATGCCGTCAGTAGACTGATTAAAACCAGAAAAATTCAAAACGGAAGTGATGAAGACCATGCCGGAATTTATGAAGACCATATGCCGGAACATGGTACCATCATGGTCTTCATCAATTCCGGCATGGTCGTCATCACTTTCAGCATGATCTTCATCACTTTCAGCATGATCTTCATCACTTCCGAATAAAAAAAAATCCGTTTCCAAAGTGAGGATAAGAGAATTTGATATAGAGTGGGGAGAGTTTAGAATTTGAAAGGGAATGGGAAATATTCGGGTTTCAAAGCTCTACCCCTAAATCTTTACTATTATAAAGCAAAGAGGTCATTTAAGGCCTTTTTACTGAAATGTCCATGCACACAAAAAAATAAATCGAAATAATTTGAGGGTAACTATGTCAAACTCATCTCTAGGGATAAGGAGCACGTGTTAGCTAGAACTTTCGAGAATCGAGAACAGATATTTTTTTTTCTTTTTTGGTAATGATATGTGAACAGTGAAAAATTCAAATTTAGATTTGTACCCCTTTCTCTCTCAAATCTTGAACTCGGGCATCTTTTGCTATTTCTCCAGTTCTACAAAAATCTTCTCATACAAAAAAAAAAAAAAAAAATCTTCACATCAAAGTTTCAGATCTATATTACATTCTAATTGATGCTCACAGTCTTGAGGATTAGGATTTTTATGTGTGCTTGGGGTTTTGATCTGTGTTTAAAAACTCTTTACTTAATAATTTGTGTTGTTATATGCTAATGTCTTTTTTTTTCTTTGCTTTGATTCTGTAGGTGAGAAGAAATTAAATCGAAGATTGGGCTTTGCTTATTTCATCTGATTTGATTTAGGGGTTTACGGAATTGATTTATGGGTAAAAAGCATATAAATCTTCACATCAAAGTTTCAGATCTATATTACATTCTAATTGCTGCTCACAGTTTTGAGGATTAGGATTTTTATGTGTGCTTGGGGTTTTGATTTGTGTTTAAAAACTCTTTACTTAATAATTTGTGTTGTTATATGCTAATGTCTTTTTTTTCTTTGCTTTGATTCTATAGGTGAGAAGAAATTAAATCGAAGATTGGGCTTTGCTTATTTCATCTGATTTGATTTAGGGGTTTACGGAATTGATTTAGGGGTAAAAAGCATCCTATGTAATGCAACCAAGAAGGTATTTTATGCCCATTTGATTGATATTAACGTTGGTCTAATCTAATTAGTAAATGTGATCCTTTTGTGCCATTGTTGGTTGAATGTTAGTACGTTGTGTCCGTTTTTTGGCAGGTGACAAATATGGATCAATTCAAGATCACTTAGCTTATGCGCAGAGTCTAAGCTGGAACTTTAAATAAGTCTACAAAAATTCGCAACTTTCTGGCTGCTGTTGGTACTGATCATCTCAAATTTCACCAGGTGCACAAAAACATAAGCAATTATTTACTACTTTATATCCTGTTTGATTGTATATTTGCAATCCTTTTAGTTCCTTCAACATTAGTCTCAATCCTAAAAATAAATAAAATGTTGTGCTATTTTGCACAAAAATAAGAAAAATCTATGGATATATCCAAATTCATTTAGTGGTTTCAGTTCTCTGCAAGGATACCAATGGCAACAATGCCTGAGAAGTCCTTTGGCATGCCAAGTTCAAGTTGCTGGATGTCAATAAATCATTGTCGGCAGGAATGGGACTTATGGTATGCTGCATTTTAAAATAGAGTTTTAAAAACCATCCAGTGGGATAAGAATAAACACTACCAACTGTATGAAAATAAGCACTCACATAATTTCTTTTAATGTATGTGAATGGAAAAAGCTGATAGTAGTATTATGGATTCTTTTGGTGTAATGTCAGCAGCTTTACGACATTCATAAACTATTTTGTATGTTCAGAAATACATAACTCATAAAGACCAAGCAAATAATCTGTATAAAGCTTTGTTGGATGAATGATACTACATAATTCAACTACCCAAACACTAAATGAATGTGCTTTAGTTTCCTTTCTGTATGGTTATTATATTTAATAGCTAGCCAACTTTTCAAATATTTGTTTGTTAGTGAATCTACCTAACGTAATTTTTATGTTAATTAGGAAAGCAGTTCACAAAGTTCAGCAGTGTACTAACTACGTCAAGTGGAAGCCATATAACACAATCGTTACAGATGGTGCCGAAGATAAGTTGCTTGGTGTCATGGATGTTTGGCTAGATATCGGCCAAGTCAACCTTTATTGGATGTTGTTGCCGCTTAGGAAAACAGGAAATCTGGTTTTGATTGAAAATACAAGAAAAGTTTTTGTTTAATGAAAAATAGTAGCTTTAGAACTTCAGTTCTTCTGTTCTGAAGTAATAGTTTGTAGAAACTCTTGAGTTTTGTGCACTTTTGTATAAGATTGGATAACACTTTTCGATAGCATGCCTTGAAAGAGTTGGTTGCGCTTCTGTTTTAGCAGGACAGTGCATTTTACTTTATTTTCATTTCATTGGCAGCACTATTCATACATTCAATGGTATTTATGTACGACATATTCAAATTAAAAACACGTGCAGCGCACGTGCACTTTAATAGTAAGATTAATAAGAAGTGGAGATGGAAATCGGGGATATGATTTTTTTTTTCGATTTTAAGTTTTTGATTTTTATTTTGTGGGAAGGGTATTTTAGTATTTTTATAACAAAAAATAACCCCTTAACACATACCATGGGTTGGGGGAAATAATTCATATCCCCCAGTTAGTTTTCATATCCCCCTTAACAGAGAGATGAAGAAAATAAAAACGAAAGAAATATCATTAAGAGGTCACAATATCAATTCTAGAAACGATGTTTCTAGGGATTTGAGAAGAAGTCCATTTGTCTTGGACGTTGTTTGATAAGGGAAAGGCTGCAAGGGAATGAGCTGTATTGGTTGCGCTTTTTGACACAAAGCCAAACTCCAGCTTATTCGTAGTTCTACCTAAAGTCTTTATGTTGTCGATGAAACTCCAAATTCTCCAGGGGAAGTTATTGGCTTCGCATCTAAGGACTTTCACCACTACCTGACAATCCCATTCGATGATGATTGATTCATATCTTAGTCACCCCCTTAATACAACGAGGGATGATAGACACACCGAAGTGTGCACCGCAAAGGGTCCCGAGAGGGGAATGGACCGACGAGATCAAAGCCTCTAAACATATGGATCAGGAATGGGTAGTCATGATCACTCGGTGCACAGCTCGGTGGGTTTTTTTCGGTCAACCTATACTTTTCGTAATACAACACTATAATATGGTGTTATGACAATGATTATTAATTTATACTATAATATCTAATGAATTTCAAGAATGAAGAAATGTTATTTTAAGATAATTAATTTACCGCGGAATAACTTACTAAAATTTTAATATAGTTGATAGTAATTAAAAAAAAAGTATGTAGCTTTGTTTATTCTTTAGAGTTAATTTTTCTAGAATAATAACAAAAAAAGGATGGCTAGTTAAAACACATGTAACAGTTTGCTTCCGTATATAGGATTTAGCATCCGGAGACAGGATGTTTGGGTTCGTGCTTACTATCAAGAGCCAGGATCACAGTCATATATAATACTACCTTTGTTTTTGGAAAAAATATATGATCACTTTTCCAACGAAGCCTATTTTCTAGAAAAGAAGTAAATATATTTATTAATTTTTAAGGTATAATTGGGCCCTTTGGATTGGTCTTGTCGCCTATTCAACTTGCACCAAGCTCGACCCAATCGATCGAGGATGTGGGAAAAGCATGAGATCTAGCAAAGATAATTAAAATGATATACTTCTCTCCCCCAAAAATTAAAATCTAAAGAAGTATGAAAAGGTTAATTAGTGGACATGGCCTTCACGAAAAGGAACATTTTCCTCAAAAAATATTCTCCAATAAAAATGACTTAAATTTGCCCAGTGTAATGGAGTTTATGGTGGGAAAGGAAAGACATATTTATGTAACAATGTTTCAAGGAGTAGTTAGATCATTATAATTATTAGGTGCTTGATGATTAATTGGGTTTTGAATTTTGAAAATTTTACGGGTTTTCTTCGTTAACTTTATATGTAATTCAGTAATTAGGATGTTATGGTTCACACATCCATGTAATCTTTTGTTCTTCGATTGTCGTTATTTTGATGACTTAGAACCGTCTTGCATAAAATTTGATATGAATTATCTTATTTAGATTTCACTTACATGACTAGTTAACATACACGAATAGAAATAAAAACGCCTAGTTAACTTTATTAGATCATAGTCGTATTCATATTTAGCTCGATCATAGATCGACTCGAGTCCTAAACATTTTATAACTATATTTAGATCTTCAAGTGAAGCTGTTAATTCTGGAGCACTTGTCAGAGCAAGAATTAACATAGCTATCCACATCACTTTCGCCATGGCCTGCAGCAATGATATATCACCAATTCATTCAGTTAGCTAGGTTAGTTAATTACGCATCGGTTAATTAGTTATTTTGAGAGAGCCTATATATATATATATATATAATTACCTGAGTCTTTTCCGGTGACGTACTCATGATAAGCACAACCCAAGTTACAGTACTTGTAGAGAATATTTTTATCAGTAGTAGTAGTCGGATTATTATGGTGGCATGAGTTTTTACAAGTAAGGATACAATAAATCGGATTAGTAAGAACCATCTTGTAACAATGACGCAAGCACGTCCTAAAACATCCGTACCTATTAGGTGATGATAATGTTGGTGATGGTTGATCCGAAGGTGTAGCTGATGAATAAGTCTTCCCTAAGAACACTCCACATACCATTAGAACCACTACCATCACAAAATTAGTATTCATCCTTGTTATATATGAATGTGTTTGTTTTTTATCTTAAGTTCTTCGAGCGAACTTTCTCTGAGACAAAGCTTGCCTGACTAGCTCCCTATATTTCACTCTTTCTCTAGTATAAGACTAATTTATAACCATGATTCAGCTAAACCAAACAATGCATGTTGGTTGAATATCCCGTTTTATCCAATATTCGAGAGAATCTCATTAAATATAATTATTATTTTCTCTCACTCTCTTTTAATTTCATTAATAGCACATTGATGGTAGATAAGCATGCAATTAATCTTTCTGACTTATTAATTTTGTACTTTAGTTATGCAGTTGTTGAAAATTAAGGGAGCTTTGAGGTTGTGCACTACAACACAATATAGAATTTATCTTACGGATGTAAAAGTTACTTTCCCCCTTTTAGACGAAAAAGTCAAAAATTAGTTTTGATATATAGTTTTTGAATAATTTCTTAATGCAAAAAAGATTAACTTTTTGTGAAACAAAATGTTTGTGTTTTTAACTTATGTGATTGATTTATGTCGGATATTGTATGTTGATAGCCGTCATATTTCTTCTTTTCAATCCAGTTTTTCTTAGAATGTGAGTTTATTGCTTGCATAATAACTCAAATTCATAAAATCTTGGGACACATTTCAATCCCTAATATAAATTTTAATTGTTTAGGTTCTCATTTTTCCGAGATCTTTTTAATAATTTGATTTGATTAATTTTTAGGTAAAAAATTTGGTTTTTGTTTTTTCCTTGACATATCTAAAATACTTTCTGACCCTTACTCCTGATTTAATCTATTTTATTGTGTTAATTAATTATTTGTTTAATATTTCTAATATCCTTATTATTAATTTAAGTATTTTTTTGGTCAATCAACAAATTTCAATTCATTCAAATCAAAATAGTGATTACATGTTCGCTTACAAGATTAACAAAAACATCAACATACATAAAAAAATATCAAGATAATCAAAACCCTAATGCAAATAAGAATATCAACTACAAGTAGATCACGAAGAGAAATAGCAATAAACCGCAGAGATACCCAATTTTTGATTATGTATAAGGGAGAGATGATGGTATATTCCGGAAATAATTCCAACCATTTGATTTGATTGTATTCATCCTTGAAAAGAGATGCTCTTGGAAGGAAGGAGTATTTTTCATAAAGTTGTAGATCGAATCGTCGATGTTTTTGAATCAAGAGTAGCAAGCCACGAACCCGCAGCCATTAAAGATCGAAGACCTCGCCCCACAACGACGAAGAAAAATCGCTCCAAAACGGCGAAGAAACATGTCAAAAGACACAAAAAATGATGTACAAACATCTTATTCAATAAACTATTACCTAAAACTAAAAAAGAAAAAAAAAATCTTACTCAGATCTGGTCATTTTGGACCAAATCTTAGCAAGAAAGATGAAAAGACTTTAGTTTTTTTTTTAGAATTTAATTATTCTTAATATGACTAAAAAAATATATCCAATCTAGAAAAAAGATACACTGAAAGAAAAGTTTTATGTTAAAAAAATTTATTTAAAGTAAAAAATATTAAAATAACTAAAGAATTAACTTAGGCAAATGGTTAAATAGTCAAATTTTGATTATGATAAGTGAGAAGGATCTGTTAACATGGTTATTCTTATAAAACCCACAGAATAACGAATTCGTAGATAATATTTTGCTTTTCTTAAAGTGCTTTATACTCTTACCAAAAATGAACATATTACGTGACATATAACCGCATCACGTACTACTTTGAAAATCAGTAGTTGAAAATTGACAACGGGATTCAAAATTGGTACATATTGAGGTTTGGTATCTCATAATGAATTAATTTCTGGTAGTAGTATAGAGATTTATAAAAGAAACATAGTGCCAAAAGTTAGAATTTTTTGTTGTTTACATTTTATAAAACAATTGGCGCAAAAATTAGCTCCAAATTTGTAGTTCTTTGGAAAATTAACCTACCTTTCATAGTGGCGGATTCAAGTAGGGTCTTATGATCCCACTCAATTTGTCAGAGTGTTATTTAGTGCCAAATTATAAGTTCGACTCCTTTCAAATTTCAAATGTTTTCCCTACTCTAACCTTAGTTAATCAAATTCATGGGTCCTGACCTTTCATGCATTTTGGTCTCCCAAGACACCTAATGCGTCCAAGGCACATAATGTGTGAGGTGTTTGGCCTTAAATAACGAATACCTTCTCTCATGAGCCAGACTGAGAGTATAGAGCGAGTCCCACTAAAGCGGGGAAGATTCCTCTATTCCGGCTCCGGATCCCCTGTCCCAGCTTTCTTATTCCCTCATGTCCCACCAATCGTAAAACGACATATGTCTGGAAAATATATACTAAATTAATTCTGTTATTTTCTTACAAACGGAATAGTTATCTACGATCACAAAAAGTATTCTGATTTTATTTCATTTTTTCATAATGTTGTCATTGATTTTTATTAACAACAATGGAAAAAGATATGAATAGGAATCCAAAGCTTATGCTTTAAAGATATGATGATATTACTGACAATAAAATAGTGGTTCCTCCATGACCCTTTATTTCTCTTTGGCTTTCAACATTTTGAACTTGAATAATCTTGTTCCTTCTTTCATAGTTAATGTCATTTATAAATAGTTATATAAAATCATTATTACATATTAGTCTAGCAAACAATGTTCTTATTATTAGTATACAGTCCATATACCAAGTCTCTTGTACTAATACTACTTGTTTCACTTCCTTCATGATATGATTGACAGTCGTATAGACTATATTGAGGATCAGGTATATGGTATAATAGTAGTTACTATGCATAAATATGGTTAATGAAGTTTAATTAATAAAGTTTTCTTTTTCCAAATTTCTCTTTTTAATCCTTAAAAGTCTTTATGATAATCAAATAAAAGAAAAAGAACTTCGAATCTGTTATAAACGTGTAATTATATTAAGAATATCTAGGGAAAATCACGTTTATTATATTGGGATGTTCTTGTGTCCATTCCTATAAATAGAGGCTCTAATGTTAGTCTATTATACACATCTAATAAGATTTTCTCCCCTTCTTCGTATCTACTTTGTTTCTTTCCTTCTCTATTTTCTAGTTCTACAACACGTCTTCAGCACGTAACCCTAATCATTGAGCGATATGCCCCCCACCCCCACCCTAATTGTATCAAAACAGAAGTCGAAAATTATTTAGCGGGGCCGAGCGGTTGGATACAAAGGTTTTCTTCAGGGATGCATAATTGTGCGATAAAAAATAAAAACTAGCAATCACAAACTTTAAACTCTCTTTATTTAGTTATTTTTATAATATTGGTTCACATCTCCATATTTATGTTCACTACTGATTTTTTTTTTTGGTTGTCTTTTTTGCATAGTTGATTCTTTGGTTGGAATAGCATCATCCGTTAACTGGGGAGGCACTTATTTATTGGATTGGGAGTGCAGAGATTCAATAATTAAACGACTAATGGACGGAGTAATTTCAAAGTTGTACATGTGTGTTCCAGTCCAAGCAACTAATGATAGACATTTCCAAGTGATGGTTGTCCACCATTATACAGTAAAATCTCAACAATTTTTTAATTTTGAGTTTTTTTGTTTTGTTATGGGTGATCAATATAGAACAATAAGTTTGATTATCTTGTCTTCTCTTATTCTTTTTAGAGATAAAAAGAAAAAAAAATCCATTGAAATATGGTTACAATTCCTATTCTCCTAATGAAATTGTAATCACAAAAAATTGGTGTAGTCGCATATCAAATTACCTTTATGGTAATGAATCACATGCATGGTTGAAAAACCTCAGACTAATTTATAATGGTATGTTTATCCATTGGATAATGATCATGTGATTCATAATTGGTATATATTTGTTTTCTAGAAACCATCAGTTAACCAGATAATGAATTTTTCCTATGCAATGAATAAAACGACAATATCTTTTCTTTTGTCTATACGATTTGATAAATCGTAGAAACCAATTGGTGTTAGTTTTTCTCTATCGATTTTTGCGATATGAGATGCAAAAAGATTCGTTATTATCTATTTTCTTAGCCAATGTGGTTTTTATCTTTTACTTCAATTATAAAAGAATGACCATGGATCATTGGTTTCTATTCCTTCAAAGAAATCATTCACCAATCAAAGAGTGAATTTTTTTAAAGGCTATAACGATAGTGATTTTATTTACTTTCTTAAAAAGAATGATATAAACCAATCAAAAACGGTTTCCCTAAAAGGATGAGATTTCGTTATTGTGCTGTTCACAATTGCAAACATCAAGGAAACGGAGAATTGTTGCATTCCTGGGGGATATTTAGCAATATTTAATTTTCTTTCTTATTTTTCGCCATTTTTTTTAAAAAGTTGTTCCACTTTAGTTGGAATTGGACACTAAAGATCAAGGGTGCGCACCCGGCTTATTAGCTATATCATTAGTCCTTGTTGTGACTATATCGATCTTAATATAATTTTCTTTTGATAAAGAAGTGTCCATAATTTCATTCTACTTCATTATGTCGTTGATCCTCGAGGTCATGAAATTATATTGGAGTTTTATTTGTATATTTTGGTTGTAACTAATAAAATACATGGTTGATATTCAATTTGTATCTCAAGTAGATTACAATTTTGGGACAATTTTTTTTATGGCTCTTGAAATCAGTATCTATTGTCCAACCTGGTATTGTTAACATCCAGAAATTATTATAAGTATATGTCCTCGAATTGATCGGAAAATACTTTACGAAATTTGTTTTCGTTTTTATAAGATGAAAATATTTCCGCCATAATCAGGGGGAGACTATACACTACCAGGAAAAGTTGGTGTTAATTAACTTGAGTGTTATATCAGTTTCTCTCCCATCATGATCAAATTGAAAAAAGGCTGCCATTGACTAGGCATGCAATATCATATTTGCTTTTTCATAACCGTTTACCTATTTAAGAGGAAAATCTAGTCACATCTAGTAAAATAAGAAGGCGTTCTATAATAGGCTACTGGTAGTGCTCCAATTGAGTGTACCAAAAACACGATTCGCATTCTCGAAGTTATTATCTCCTCAATTGAATAAGAAGAGATTGTAATACCCGTGGGCGTTGGTACCAGCAATTCTATGTTTTTTTTTTCAAGATATGCTATACTTGATAATTATGTGGGATCGTAATTAATTAATATAATGTCGAATATTCATTCAAAGTAGCTACTGAAATAAATGATGGTGGTTTTGAACCCCTATGAGAGGAATATCGACATATGTGATTGGTTGCATATAATCCAAATTATGTTGGATTAATTTCTCGATTGACGCAATTTTGGATCCAAAACTTATCACCTTAAAAATGCCAAGCATATTAATTACAGGTTGGTGTAGTCATATTGCGTCGTTATACGAGAAATGTATTCGTTTCAGGGTCTTATTTATTTTCATACCCTAGGATTGATTTATTAATTGTTCTCTTTATACAATGCACCCGACGTGGTTGAAGAACTCATATTTCATTCACACAAGAAATGTGGTCGGAGAACATATTAAATTTGTAATCCTTGGAGGATTTTCAAATTATATTTAGGCAGCCACCTTATTTTATTACATATATAAGGTTTAACAATCCTTTATGTGTTTTTAGAAATTTGGTACAAGACCAAAAATCCGAATTGATTAGTTGATGATATCAGCTTTATAGGTCTCCTGAGGAGTCCTTAAAAACTCCAAAATCTACGCTTTAGCAGCATAAATTCTATTTTTCTTCCTTTCTTAAATCTGCAGTTAGAATTATGCTAGCTTAAACTCGTCTTTGAGATAGACTAGAGTTATGATTTTGATGCTCATTTTCTGTAATACTCATATAGTTGAGTTAGCATCCATAAATCTTCAAAAGTTGTACTCTTTTTCCTTTGTTTCAGGTTTTATCCCATGTGGTTTTCCTGACAAGGTTTTAACGAGGCAACATGACATTTTATTTTATTTCAAAATGTTGACATTTGTGCTCTTTTTTCTTTATCCAAATTTTTTTCCATTGGGTTTTACTGGCGAGGTTTTAGCGAGGCAATTTAATTCAACATGGTGGCCATCCAAGGGGGAGTTGTATCGATTTCGGTTATTTTGTGGATTCCCACCACTAACTAGATCATTTTTTTAGACCACATCAATATAAACTTCTCCTATGAATTTGGATATCATTCTAATCCATATAAGGTATGATCACAAATTTTGTTCACCTTTGGTACTATAACTACATATTGGCACCTTGTTGAAGAAACTACGTCAACTACATATGCAAATCATCTCCGAAGATAGCAAACCAAGACACAAGTTCTCAATGAATTTGGAGAAGCTTGAAGATTCGAGTACACTACTATTAGAAGACTAACACAAAAGAAGACTTTATCAGAACAAATATCTTCTACATTCAAGAAATTCGTTCACCGAAATTGGTAAGTCCCGACTCAAAGATTTGCAAGCCAATAATTTACTAAAGTACTCATCAGGGGGAGCGACATCATCAAATTAAGGTGCATTCACTAGACTTTATCGAGTTGTACTCTTTTTCCTTCGTCAAGGTTTTGTCCCAATGGGCTTTCCTTGTCAATATTTTAACGAGGCAACATTTGTGTATCAATCAATGTTTCGAGTCTTTACATGCTTATGCAATTTCAGGTTTTTCTCTTTTGAGTTTTCCTGGTCAGTTTGTAATTAGCTTAGACACAATGTCGTCAGGGGAAGTGTTACAAATGTGTAATTATGTTAAGAATATCTATGGCAAATCCCGTTTATTACTGGGATGCCCTTGTGTCTATCCCTATAAACAGAGGCTCTAATGTTAGTCTATTATACACATCTAATAAGATTTTCTCCCCTTCTTCGTCTCTACTTTGTGTCTTTCCTTCTCTGTTTTCTAGTTCTACAACAAATCTCTTTATTGTTTAAAAGGTTCAATAAAACTCTGTATGATTCACTTTCCTTTAAAAATTATAATAAATATGTATAAAAACCCCACAAATTCAAAAACGCCACTTCCTTTCAAAGGTAACGTCATTGACTATATGCCTGACACGTGGTTTATTATGATTGGTGGGACATAAGTGGATAGGAAACAATAATGATAAGTTGACCGTGAAAAAAACCGGAGAAAAAACCGTGTGAGAGAAAAGCAGGACCCATTTTCCACCATCCTATACTAGTGCTAGAATCACTTCCCTAGCATCCCTTGGATCTCTCCACGGTTTTTCCCCCGAAATATATGGGCATAAGTGTAGCATCACCTGATAGGAAAGCCGATGATAGAGGATCCAAAACTCGTTGTATATAGAGGGTGTAAGGACTGAGGAGTGAGGACTAGAAAGTGTGTGAGGACAGAGGACTTGTTTCCGAGATGCAGGCCCAATGACTGTGGGACCAACTACGATTTCTGATCCGGCCCAAGGGATGCATCGTAGGGCATGTGTGTGCTAAACAAAAAACGTTTAAAAACTACAGGTCCCTACGCGAAGGATTATTTTGAGCAAAAATAATTGACAAATTGAGGAGCAAAACATCAAAATAAACCAATAATCTCAAATAATGACACCCTGCTTGTTATGTAGGGTAGAAATAAGGGTTCGGCGGCTGTGTTTGTGAGATAAATTTTGATTTTTTTGTTTATTTTAGAATCCTATTATTGGGCTTAAAAAGAGTGGGTTTTTGGGGGCTTAATGGGATCATGAAATAACAACTCAAAGAGCCCCTTATCATGGTATTTTGGTAATACCCATTCTACCCATTATATGATTAGCACTAATTACATTGATCAATATTAGTGAGTCGATTAGATAAATTAAATGAATAAACTTTTGTAAATCAAAACTTGATTTTGATTTTGATTTTGAAGAAGGAAAAATGGTGATTTTGGTGAATTTGTTTTCCAAAAATTTGAAGAAAGATGATGAAACCCTTAGTCACAAAACTCGGGATAAACATATATCAACTCCCACCATCAATTTATCGATTCAAATCCGTTAAAATCAGATAAAAATATGAAAATTTTACCTGTTACGGCCGGGAAATTGTGTCGAACCAGCCGTAATTAATCAGTTACGGTTAGGATATGAGGAATTCCCAGCCGTAGCCAGTAATAGCGGATGGGAAGTTAAGAACTTCTAGCCGTTATCCAACCAAGAATCTCATGAGTCTGTTTCACGGCTGGGAATTCTTATATTTCCCGTCCGTAATTGAATATGTAAGCTGAGAAATTTTGATTTTTAATATGAATACATACTATAATTGAAAATTAGTAATACTTTCATTAATTAGACCACAATAAAAACCATTACATACTTAATAGATCCCCGTTACAAAGTTGGTTATAATAACATCCCTTTCGATGTATTAAGAAGTCTTTGATGGTGGAGAATTGAGCTTCCAAGTTGAAATTATAACCTTTCCATTTTCTCCATTCCTTCTTAGCTTGAGCTGCGACTTCTCTATCAGTCTCACCTCTAAGCCGAAGTTGGTGGCACATACGACATAAAGCTATATATTGTTCCACTTTTTTGCGTATGTTTGAAAATCGAAGATACAATTCAACCCCATCGCGGTTGTTAGTGTTACCTGTTTCAGTATAAAAGTTCTCAAAAATATTATTCCAATACGATTAACTTGGTAAACCACCTTTCCTTCGTTCTTCTCCTCTCTTTGGATAACATAGTACAAATTTTTTGCAAAGAGATAAGTCTTCTTCCAAAGTAAAGTTGGGTTTATCCTTTGAGTAAATTGCATTGAGTTTATAGGAGTTTTAGTGGAGATTATTAGTGTAAAAGGTGTGATTTTGATTTGGAGTGGGTGATTATATGGAGATGAAGTTATTTCAAGTTGAAATAAGTGGTTGAACAGCTAGAACCTTCTATAGATCAGTTTTCAGACGGATCTATTTTTCAAAATTCAAAAAACTAGCCGATTTTGGTGTGGTACAAAATGAAATAATAGGAAGTTACGACTAGGAAATCGCTAGGACGACCAAGCCGTAATTCTGTATAACATACAGAGATTGTGTTCTGTTAGAGTTTCGGTTGGGATTTCAGTCCATAAATCTGATTTATTACTATCTGTCAGAATAACAGATGGTATTCCTGTCCGGGTAAGCAATTACGGCCTGTATATGTAGCCATAACCAGGAGCCTTTTTTTTTGGGTTTACCAGAGTACTATATGGATAGGAAAGTCCCAACCGTAATATAACACGGTTGGGTTTCCAATCCGTTTCTATGATAACGTCTAGGTCGACCAAAACATAAATACATTTACGATTTCAATTCCTAACCGTGATCATGTTACACGGCATGGAAATCTAGCCGTAAAAATAACTCATTTTTGTTTAGGGAGTTCAGACCAAACAACAACTAGGTTTTTCCCAACCGTGAACCCACTTTGGACGGGTTTCCAAACCGTTGTTCGATTTACGGCTGAGAGTTTCAAATCGTTTTCTTGTTTACGGCTATGAAAGTTTATTTTACAATAATTACAGGCATTTTCGGCTAGGTTATTTGAAGCATCGACCTAGCCGATCGAAAGTGCACAAAAAATTCAATTATGTTATTTTTTTCCTCATATTTCTTCGATTAGACACATTGAAAGACTAACATTAATTCATAAATGCAAAGTTATAAAAATCCATCACAATCCTTAACCAAACAACGAAAATAGTAAAATGTCAAAGGCTTAGATAACAAAAAATCCATGAAGTAAAATACTAAAAAGCGAGTAGATAGTCATTCACTTGATTCCTCCCCCGAAGACTCTTGTAAAAACCCATCCAAATCGTTCTCTTGGTCATGTTCAACAACTTGTTCTACAACTCTAGCCTTTTTACCTCCTTTTCCCCTGTCAGCTTGGGTTGGAGTCTTTTTACCTCCACCACGTCCACCTCGAGCACTTGCTCCACCCCTAGCAGAACTTGTTCCAACACGACCTCCTTTTTCACCTCGACCACCTTTTTCTTGCTTTGATTGAGATTGCTCACATGAGGGAGTATATGAGTCGTCCCTAGAAGAATGAGACCTTTCCCTCTTACGTATCCTTCGTCGGTCCTCTTCATCAGGGTATAAACCTCCTTTCTCAGGGATTATTATGCCTTTAACTCAATTGCGGAGTAATATTTGTTCAGCTACCGTTAAGTTCTCACCCGAGTCAATCATATGGGTGATGTCATTGACCACCCAATTAACTCGTTTGACCTATTTTTTTCATATCAAACACACATACTCTAATTATTCATAGATAATTGCAAAAAAAACAACATATACAAACATAATTAGTAGTGTACGTACCACCATCTTCTCCCAATCATCTTGCTCATTGATTGGTTCTTTGATTTTGAACTCTATTTCTCTGCATTCTTGAAATGTCTCTTCGCCTCTGGATCCAAATTTTCCACATAAGGATGAGCCCACTCTTTATACCAATCCATGTAATTCGCATCCGCTTCGGAAATCCCATGAGAAGCTTCAAGAAGTCTTCTACTCATTTGGTTTACTGATTGGGAACGAGCATTCCAATGGTCGATCGACGGTGTTTTTTCATAGTTCAATCTGACATATTTGTCCTTAAATTGGGAGCTGGCTACAACGAGTTTAAAAGGAGTTTCTTCAGGCATAATTTCTAGACAATACCGATTTGGCGGAGCTTTCTACAATGATCTAAAATGACGAACCCAGTTGCATGAAACAAAGGTCCCGTATAGGTCACCACATCAGAAAATACTCTATCACCAACTTCATCTTCTCCATCCTCATCAAGTTTCAAATATGGATCAAAATCCACATCTTCGATTGTCAAAGCATCCAACTTTTACCTCATGTCGACCATTTCCGTTTCTTTAGCCTTGTGTTGGGTCCCTCCAAAGGGGTATCTTCCTCCTGTAAATTTTTCTAGAGCCCATTTTATATTCCGAGTAGGTCTCAAGCTTTTAACATAAAAGTATAACATATATATTATAAATAAGATATTACACACAAACCAATATATAAAAGTAAAATAAGTAAACATTCGTTATATTAAAACAAATAGATACCTGGATAAGAGAAACACATCCCGTAATTTGTGTTTCGTTCCATCTAGAAGATTTCCAAAGACTGTCCAACACACTAGCAAGGAGGTCGGTGGTCCACGAGTACCTAGGTACCTGGTTTGTTTCCGAATCGAGACTGAGAGTCTTCAATCACTGCAAATAACAAGCATTTACCTTATTTCCGGAGAAATCGGGGAAAAAGACGGTCCCAAGAGCGTGCAATAACTAAGCTATATCCGTATGTATAGCTCTTTCTGCGTCCATCACCACCAATCCATTCTTATTCTTGGTGTCAGAATCCCCAAACTTATCCTTCAGACGGACCAAATTAATCCTTCTTTCCATATTCACTCTTTCACTAAGTTCTCCTGGTGCACTAAATTTCATTTTAGCTCTAAGCGCGGCTCCATACCTTATCTCAAACTCTTCTTCCGCTTCATCTTTGCCCCACCCAAGACATTCCATTGCCAAGGCACAAAGCTCATCAAAAGACATAGAATTGTTGAAACCATTAAACACAACCTTTCCTTCCAAAGCAAGACCAGTGATTTTCTTTACATCATCCAGAGTGATAGTCATCTCGTCGAACGGAAGATGAAAAGTCATAGTTTCGGGCCAGAATCTTTCTCTAAAACCACAAACTGTCACAACATCATATGTCTTCTGCAAAGCCTCGATTCCAAAACATAACCCCGAAGCTTTTACCAAAGCTACCACATCTGGATGCTCGTTGTCCAACGGCCAAAACATTCCTTGTTGGAGCTTTAGTTTAGGGACCGTTATATCCGGGAACTACAAAAAAATAAAATTGGTTGTTATAATTAATAAACCATTTTAATGAAAATAACATGTATGTAATTTGATTTACTACCTTTCTGCCACAAACCCTAGCATCCCATGAAGACAGATAACCAGTCAAGACGGAACGATCTCTTGGTTCTCCCCAAGGTATCCCATTCCTCTTGTGGGGTAAAGGCTCCATAACATCAATTACATCTCTTGCCTTTAACTTTGGTGGATACTTCTTCTTTCCCTCTTTCTTGTCCTCCTCAACTACGGATTTACCTTTATCAATAGCAACACCACTAGAAGTGCCAATTTCAGTTCCTCCAATAACAACAACTCCAGTTCCAACTTTAGTTCCTCCAGCAACATCAACTTCAGTTCCTCCAGCAACAACAACTTCAGTTCCTCCAGTAACTTCATCTCCACCACCTTCATTTTCTCCAGCAATCACAACTCCACTTGCATTCCTTGCGTTTGCACCCAATGGTTTTGCGTGACAAGGTTTTGGAGTTGGGTCACTACGAGGTGTTACTTCTTGTGATCTTTTCTTCTTCTTTTCTTTTCCTCTGTTCAAAGTCAAACAAGGCCAAAAACCAATAGTAGATAAGCAAAAACGGCTGGGAAATTTTGACACAACCTAACCGTGAAACTCAAAACGGCTAGGAAAATTTGATAGTCCAAGATGCAACAAGAATTACGGATGGGAAACTTAGTAATAGACCTTGCCGAAAAATAAATAACATATAAAAAAACCTATACGTGCAAATACAGTTGGTTTAATAATCAATACAGTACCAAATACGGCTAAGAAATTCCAAGCCGTAATTTTATAAACGGCTAAGAAACTAAAAATCACGGTCAGGAAACAAAGTTACGGATAGAAAAACCGAGACGTAAACAAAACTACCGCTGAAAAAAATTCGAACACAGGAGAATATACAGCTAGGAATAACCTAGCCGTATACAACTTGTTGCGGATAGGATTTCTCCATCTCGTACGCATCGACTAATTTACGGCTGGGAGTTCTAATATATCCCAACCGTAAAGATTAAAAACGGATGGGAGTTCTTAGATATCCCAACCGTTTAGCATATAAACGACTGGGAAAACAAAAAATCTTAACCGTAACACGTATTTATGGCTGGGAACACAAGAACTCCTAGCCGTAAACATTTTCAAAAACTGTTTTTCAGATCTAAAATTTTCGAAACCTACTGAATAATCCACAAAAAGCTTAAATAAAGAGTGGGTTTTCAATTCATACCTTATTACTATCATATCAGGAGTCTCAGTGGCAGGTTCATCACCTTCATTCACTTCTTCTTGATCATCGGTTTCTTCTTCATTTGATGAAGTTGGTTTCTCTGTTTCAGAAGGAGGTTGATACGACGAAGATTGACCTACATTTTCCTTAGGATTCATGGTTTTATAGAATGAGTTTAATCGACGACGATATTTTTTTGAATCGACGATTAATCGTTGAACAACGAAGAATGGAAGAAGAAAAGAAGAAAGAAGAAGAATGGGAAGAAATAAGAGAGTGAGGGGACGATTTTTTTTCTTTCTTTTAATGATTTTCAGTTTTTTTTTGTTTTAATGATTTTTCAGATTTTTTTTTTGATTGGATTAATTAGTTAATTGAAGGGTAGAAGGGTAATAAGTGAAAATAATTGAGGCTATTTTTGAACTTTTACATAAATCTAATCTCCCTTATAACATTTAGGTTAGGGGTGGGACTTGGGTTGGTTGGGCGGGTTAGAAGGCTTGGCCGAGGCAGACCCGAGCTAGGAATCCTTTGTCCAGATTTCCCATCCAACCCGTGGAACCCATGGAAGTAGTGCCCAAGTCGCCCAAGTTATGTTCCCCGGGTTCCTCGGGTTCCTTGGGTTGGCCCAAGTTTCGCTGAACATACGAGTTTGTTAGTATAATAATAACAAATTTTAGTAATAATAAGATTTAATTGCCCTATTTATCTCAAATTTCCAAATAACTGAAAATTATTTACATACAATAATATAAAAAAATTCATATTGAATGATTGATGAGATAAATATAATTTATATTTTCATTATTAGATTTGAATATAATATCTAAAATTACTCTAAATAGATAATAATACCAATTATAAAAATAATTTTATATAACTATATCATAGTTTTTCGGGTTATTTGGGTTAAAAAAATTTGTGCTCATGCTTGCCCAAATTTAACTCGGGTTTATAAAATTTATACCCAAGCTTGCCCAAAGTCTTGAACTACGTTGCCCATGTCCGCCCAACGTCCGGGTTGGGCGTGGGTTGGGTGGGTTAACCCAATCCAAGTCCCATTCCTAATTTAGGTTCCACTTAGTAATTTAAACCCCTGAAGTCCCATCCATTTAAGCCCCAATAAATTTCTTATTTTAATATTTTTTATGTCCATCTATATATAACTGTTGTATTCTAGTAGGATAAAGCTTAAATAAAAATTAAAGCACTCGTCGTATGGTTCAATTTTAACGACCTGGTGAAACCCCGGTATAACGTAAGAATCCATGACAAAATAAATATGTTTTGCAAACGAAAGCATAATTGGGTTGACTACCATTTTAAGCAAAATGAAGGATAATTCCATATATCCTTTTCGTATAACAACATGCTTCCAAAAAATTGAAAAATGAAAAAATCAATTCATATAGAAAATGTCCTCCTTTCAGATTCTAAAATGATACTTATTGGAAATTGGTAATGAAAATTAATTCAAGATCATCAATGTATAGCTAGTGTTTCTCGGTACAGATCTTAGAGCAAGAATTTATACATCCTTTCGCTTCTTCTTGACCTGAAATAATGTTGGAATATTTTCAACTGCGCTAAGGGGGTCCTTACGACAGTTACAAAACATATCCAGAAAGTTCAAATCCAACAGACACCATTAATGTCTGTTGATGAAGGGACTCATCGTTTCAGAGAAATCTGTTGGTGAAAAGATGTCTTTTCCCAACAGATGCAAAACCCTCTATAAATAGCATCTCCCAAAACTTGTTTCATAACTTAATCAAAAAAACTTCTTTCTCTCTAAGCATCTTCAGAAACAAATACTGTGTGTTCTTGGTTGGGTCAAGGGAGTACAACTCTTGAATTCAACAACGTTGTTTGGGCTTCATTCTATCCTGAAGGCAATATTTCATTGACCAATTGTACTCTCCAATTATTTGGGAAGGGTCGAAATAATTACTGAAAAGAATCGTAAGGGCTTGAAGCTTGTGTTACAACATTCTTTTCAATCTCTGTATTCCATCCTCTATTACCCTCTATTTTCCCACAGTTTTCAGCAATTATTCTTCATCAATAGAGGGTGAATCTTCAAACTCGAATGTTACTGCTCAATCTCTGCAAGTGATGAACCAAACCCTAACTCGATTGGAACGTTTTGATGGTCATAATTTTACTCGTTAGCAAGAGACTGTGAAGTTTTTCTTGATCACCATCAAGTTGTGGTACATACTTGAAGACGGTTTGGAAGAAATTCCTGCACCATCAGACAAAGACAATGATGATTTGAAGGCCAAAAGAAAGAAGCGTCAGGAAGATGATTTTATGTGTCTTAGACATATTTTGAATGCCCTGGGAACGAGTGCATATAATGCCCATCGAAGTATTGCGACTGCTAGGGATGTCAATGGGTACCCATTACCCGGACCCGGAACCGGACCCTAGAGAAATGGGTCCGGTTCTGGGTCCTAAAGTTGGACCCATTAACAACTTTGGAACCGACGGGTAATTACCCGATTAGACCCGAATCTTAACGGGTCCAAACGGGTAATACCTGCAAGGTACCCGCGGGTAATGGGTACCCGGTTATTCTAACTTTACTTCATCTTTTTAGCAAAACTATATGTATTTTGTTAGTTTTGGCTTAGATTTTTTTTTCATTTTTCATTTTTTCTTACATTTAATATTTATTTAGTACATTAATGAAGAAACAATAATAGTTTTTGTAAAAAAAAATAAATTCAAGCCAAAAAAGAGAAATATATCAAGTTTTTGAAGTTTTTTTTATAGTTTTCTTGATACCCAATGGGTACCCGGAACCGACGGGTACCCTGGGTTTTTAAAGGGTCCGGTTCTGGGTCCACAAATTTAGGAACCGGACCCGACTTTTAAAAGTAGGGTCCGGGTCTGGGTCCAGTGATACTCGGGAGGACCCGGACCCATTGACAGCCCCAGCGACTGCAAAGGAATTGTGGACCAAGCTTGAGAGCAAATACAAGATTTCTGAAGCAAGCAACAAGAAATTCCTGATTTCCAACTTCATGAACTTCAAAATGGTTGACAGTAAGTCAATATTTTCCCAGGTCAGTGAATTATTACTCATTGTTAATCATCTTAAAGATGCTGGATTTGATCTTCTGCCTGCCTTTATTATCGGAGTCATTATTGCTCGTCTTCCTCCCTCTTGGAATATTTATAAGAAGAAACTTATGCATGTCGAAACTGACTATGATTTAGAAGGTTTACAGTGTCATCTTTGTATTGAAGAAGACTCTCGTAAACGAGAAATCAAAGATAGTCAGCAAACTGAGGATCATTCTAAGGTTAATAGTGTAGATTTTTCTAAGACACCAAATGCTTTGAAACCTAATAATGATACTCAGTTTAAGAAGCAACATCCCAACAAGAAGAGTAAGAAGAAGGGGCCTTGCTACTACTGTGATAAACCCGGCCATATTTCTCGTGGCTGTCGTCTTAAAAAGAAACAACAGGGACAGAAAAATGAGGCAAATATGGTCAATGACAAACTGGTTATTGTATTGCAAGCCGCCAATGCCATTTCTAACGATGAGGGTGGATGGTGGTACGACAGTGGTTCAACTATCCACATCTGTAAGGATAGACATCTTTACAAGACATATGAACCGGTGACTGAGGAAGGAAATGAAATTACTTCTGCAAATAACTATCG
The DNA here is from genome assembly GCA_023529315.1 of Papaver bracteatum. Lineage (NCBI taxonomy): Eukaryota > Viridiplantae > Streptophyta > Magnoliopsida > Ranunculales > Papaveraceae > Papaver > Papaver bracteatum. Next base: position 1,066,938 of record JAJJWX010000641.1, read on the forward strand.
CAGCAAAGTAATTGGAAAGGGCACTGTGGAACTTCCGTTTACTTCGGGAAAGACTGTTACTCTTACTAATGTTTTACATGTACCGGATGTTGTGAAAAACCTTGTTTCCGGCGACCTTGTTATGAAGGCCGGATTCAAGACGACTTATGAGTCTAGTAAGTTTATATTGTCCAAGAATGGTGTGTTTATTGGACAAGGATATGCTTGTAATGGAATGGTTAAGCTTAATTTAATAAATAATGGTTCTTCTTATATTTTTGACTCCGTTGATTTATGGCATGGTATATTAGGACATGTAAATTATGGTTCCCTTAGAAACATGAGAAAATTAGGATTAATTTCTGATTGGAATTTTGATAACATCTCTAAATGTGAAATCTGTGTGCAAGCCAAAATACATAGAATTTCCTTTAAGTCTGTAGTTAGAAATTCTTCATTGCTTGAACTAGTGCATAGTGATGTTGGTGATTTGAAAAGTCATATGACTCGTGGTGGAAAAAAATACTATGTTACTTTTATTGATGATTGCACTAGATATGCTTATACTTACTTAATGAAATCTAAGGATGATGTGTTTAACATGTTTAAAATATACAAAGCAGAAGTAGAGACACAATTAGGACACAAAATTAAGATTTTACGTTCTGATCGTGGCGGTGAGTATTTTCCTAAGGAATTTAAATTATTTTGTCAAGAGCATGGTTTAATTCATCAATTTATTGCACCTTATACACCTCAACAAAATGGTCTTGCTGAAAGGAAAAATAGAACTTTGGTAGAGATGGTTAATGCTATGCTTATTAGTTCTAATTTGCCTAATTCTTTGTGGGGTGAAGCAATGTTATCTGCATGTTATATTTTGAATAGAGTTCCTTTGAAAAAGAAGGATATTTCTCCTTATGAATTATGGTTTAATAGGAAACCTAATTTGAGAAGACTTAAGGTTTGGGGTTGTTTAGCATATGTTAGGAAGCCTGATCCTAAAAGACCTAAATTAGGAAATAGGGCTTATAAATGTGCTTTTGTAGGTTACTCACTTAACAATATTACTTACAGATTTTTAATCCTTGACACTTTTGAGATTATAGAATCTGTAGATGTGGAATTTTTTGAGAACTTGAATAGGAATAGTTCCCAAATGCAACCCATAGAAAACCCGTTGTTACCTAGTCTAGAATCTGTAGAGACTAATGACAATGATGAACATACTTCTCCTAACCAAAACGTGGAAGATACTTCTGAAATTGTAGAAGAGATCGAACCTAGAAGAAGTAAGAGAGAAAGAAAAGAAACAATCTTTGGTCCGGAATGGATACAATATCTTGTATAAGGTAGTAAGAATGAAATTCTTAGTGTTACTAAATATGTTATGCATGTTGACGATGACCCTAAAACTTATGCTGAGGCTATGAGCTCCAGATACGCTAGTTTCTGGAAAGAGTCTATCAATGATGAAAAGAATTCACTTTTGACTAACGGTACTTGGATATATTGTGATTTACCTCCAGGCGTAAAGCCTATTGGATGTAAATGGATATTCAAAAGAAAGATGAATGCCGATGGTACCATTGATAAGTTTAAAGCCAGATTAGTTGCTAAGGGTTATAATCAAAAACATGGAATTGACTACTTTGATACATATGCTCTTGTTGCTCGCATCTCTTCAATTCGTTGTTTAATTGCACTTGCATCTATTCACAAGTTAATTATTCATCAAATGGATATAAAAACTGCTTTTCTAAATGGTGATTTAGAAGAAGAGATATATATGTAACAACCTGAAGGTTTCATATTGGCAGGCCAAGAAAAGAAGGTTTGCAAGTTGGTCAAATCTCTTTATGGCTTGAAGCAAGCTCCCATGCAATGGCATGAGAAGTTTGACAAAGTGGCTTTGACATATGGTTTTGTTGTTAATGATGCGGATAAATGTATTTATAGTAAGCATGATATTTCTGGATGTGTAATTCTCTGTTTGTATGTGGATGATATGCTTATTTTTGGATCTGACATATCTCGTATTGAAGAAACAAAGAAGTTTCTTAGTTCTAACTTTGACATGAAGGACTTAGGAGAAGCTGATGTGATATTAGGAATCAAAATCCTAAGAAATGGAAATGAGTTGGATTTGACCCAATCTCATTATATTAAGAAATTTCTCAAGAAGTATGGTCATTTTGATGACATCCCAGCTGTCACTCCTTTGGATCCTAATGTAAAGTTAAAGAAGAACACTGGACGTGCTCATGCACAACTTGAATATTCCAGTGTTATTGGAAGTCTTATGTATGCCATGCATTGCACAAGACCGGACATAGCCCAAGCAGTGGGATTACTATGTCGTTCTTCAAGTAACCCATGAGTTGAACACTAGAAAGCAGTTTCAAGAGTGTTGTCTTACTTGAAAGGAACCATTGATTATGGTTTGCATTACCAAGGCTATCCTGATGTATTAGAAGGATACAGTGATGCAAATTGGAATGATGTAGAATCCAAATCCAAGTCAAATAGTGGATAGATATTTACATTAGGAGGTGTTGCTGTGTCTTGGAGTTCCAAGAAGCAAACCTTCATTTCTGATTCAACAATGTTGTCAGAATTGATAGCACTTACGGATGCATGTAAGTAAGGAGAATGGCTTAGAAACTTACTTGAGGAGATCCCATTTTGGAAGAAGCCAACTCCTGCAGTCTTGATTAATTGTGATAATCAGGCTACAATTTTTAATGTCTCTAACAAGACATATAATGGGAAGTCAAGACATGCAAGTCTTAGACATCAAATTGTGAGACAACTACTCAAAAGGGGAGTAGTTTCGATTAACTTTATTGAATCAAAGAATAATTTGGCAGACCCATTCAAAAAGAGTCTACCAAAAGCACTGTTTTCAATAAAATGTGGGGAAATGGGACTAAGGTCTGTGAATGAAAGTTGACCCCCATAGCAGAAACCCAACCTATGTTTTGAAAAAGATAGACAAGGTTCAATGTGGTACCAACAAGTTATGGAAGTGGTCAAGATGCACTAATAATTAACTTCCCATTTCAAATTAGTGCAATGGTTCTGCAAGAAAATTAGGGATGGATGAAAATCCTTAATAAGTCTAACTTTTACAAGGTGTATCGCAGAAACACCTTCGAGACTTACCTATATGAGTATGGAAATCAGGTCGTTTCCTAAGAGAAAAATACCGTTCTCTGAGAGACTCATGAATACATGATAAGAACATGGCCATTAATGTGCTGGCTACAGAACACACAATCACAGGAATCAGTATGTGTTGAGATTCCGGTTTTATCATATGGGGTACTTGGTTCAAGACTGGTTTCACCACTGAACCCCGATAAGGCTTTGAATTTCTTACACTAAGTGAAGGTTCAAATCCAAAAGATACCTATCATTTATGTGCTGATTTCTACGAAGATGCTTATTTCCCAACTAAGCTAGAACTACGTTGGCTTGATCCCACTCGGGTACGTAGGCAGTCACTTCGGTGATGCAGTCGCTCCGATTTAAAAGTTTTTTTAACTTTGTTTTATGTTTTTTGAATATAGGGGGAGAATGTTGGAATATTTTCAAGCGCCGGGAAGAATTTTTTATGGTACTGAAAGCTATTTTAGCGAGTTACAAAACATATCCAGAAAGTTCAAATCCAACAGACACCATTAATGTCTGTTGATGAAGGAACTCATTGTTTCAGAGAAACCTGTTGGTTAAAAGATGTCTTTTCCCAACAGATGCAAAACCCTCTATAAATAGCATCTCCCAAAACTTGTTTCATAACTTAATCAAAAAAACTTATTTCTCTCTAAGCATCTTCAGAAACAAATATTGTGTGTTCTTGGTTGGGTCAAGGGAGTACAACTCTTGAATTCAAAAACGTTGTTTGGGATTCATTCTATCCTGAAGGAAATATTTCATTGACCAATTGTACTCGCCAATTATTTGGGAAGGGTCAAAATAATTGCTGAAAAGAATCGTAAGGGCTTGAAGTTTGTGTTACAACATTCTTTTCAATCTCTGTTTTTCATCCTCTATTACCCTCTATTTTCCAATAAATAATTCATCACCAAGGGAAAGTAACAACAAACATTAACACGTACATCCAGGATTATGATGAACAAGAAAAAATAAATCAAAATATATATAGCTGTACTAACTAGATAGAAATCATACCCAGGTTCAGTTTATTGGCATAATTAGCGTACGCACAACCCTTCTGACAGTAGGTATCATTACTTTCAGCAATGGAAATTTTACCACCAATACAATCAGCTCCAATACATTTTATGAGACACCAGAAAATACCAAAACCAGGATGGTCGGCATCACAATTTCTCACGCAAGCAGCGTAACATTTACACAAAATTGGTCAAAAAGACCAAAAGCAAGAATTCTTGGGTGAAATAGATTTCTAGGTTTAGATACTGTTTATATAGCCAAAAACCAGAAATATATTGTTTAAATAACCAATTTGGTTATTTCACCCAGAATATTTTTTTATGAATTAATTGGAACAGACCAATATGTCCCTATCTTTTTCAAATGCTTACTGATTTGGAGAAAAACATAGTAATCTACAAAAAAAAAAAAAACAGAGTACACCAAAACAGAGCAAAACAGAGTTCTTAAAACATAGCAAAAAACGGAGCAAAAAACAGAGTATGTAAAACAGAGTAAAAACAGAGCTTGTACAGCAAAACAGAGCACGTAAAACATAGCTTGTACAGCAAAAAACAGAGTACATAAAACAGAGCTTGTACATCATTCAACCACTGTAACTGAAAAATCCTTCCAGCTTCCCTGTAAGCAGTTAAAAGACCACCTGCAGATCACTACCTTCTCTTTCAGGCCAAGTGCTAGCAACAACTCCACTCCATAGTTTTATAACTTCAATCCATTGCAGATCCTTCATCTCTGCCTCATGCCAACCACAACTACCATCACCTTCACATTTGTAATGTCATCTCCTGCATTCATTCCATTGCAATATTGAGGTAATGCTATGGCTATCATACCACTTTCCACATTTGTTTTTTGTTATCATGATAGTTTAAGAAATGAGAAGATGACCCAATCCTAGTAAATGTTATCATGACAGTTTAAGAAATGAGAACATGACCCAGTCCTAGTAAACTAACCAAAGAACCACACCCATTTGAGTTCCAAAAGCTTGACCAACAAATACGAGTTCGCAGAAAATTGATAGAACAGAATTATGTTTTGTAATTAAAAAAAATGTCTTACCACATGCCGTCCGTACAAATGGACACTTGAAAGCTGTTGGAGAGCATTCCGAGCTTCCTGATTCGTTACAAACTCAACTAATGCAAAACCTCTGTGGTTCCCTAACTTCATCGGTAACCTTAAACTTTTTACTTTTTACCTACAAAATTCATTAAAGCATGTGAAGAAAGTAAGTCATTAGATTCATTACGTTTTCTCTCTCCAGCATTTTTAGCTTGACCAAGATCCCACTTTTAACAACGTTACAAACTATGAAGAAAAAAGTGATCTCATGGCAGCGGACCTTAGGTACCCTCTGATTAATATCAGACTGCCAAGTTCCACTGTCGAACATCTGGATTTAAAGGAAGATGCACAACAATCCAATGGATGGATATAATGAGAGACAGAAAAAAAAAGATTATTCTTACCACTGTAATAAGTTGTCAAAACACGAGCATCCAGTGCATAGCTACATATTTCATTGGACATCTTGCGGATGGAATCATATTGCTCCAGATTTATCGGCTGGCAGTAAGGAAGGACGGATTTTAGATTACAAAGAACATTATAACATGACATTATTTCAGTAAGGCAGGGTATATATGTAACCAATTGCAAGAATAGCAATGAAGCTTTACAAATTCATCTCCAAATAACTAAATAATTAAAGAGATTTCAAGGATTATTCAAGCATGAAGCAGACCAAATCCAGTCGCCAAGATATCAACTCAATTCTCACCTAAAAATCACTAACTGACAAACTCTACTGCAATTGAGCACATATGTTCATACCTCATCCCACAAGTACAAGTAAGCTTTTTTCCAGTGCGTCTTTGTCTTCAATGTCTCAACATCCTTCCGCAAGATGTCCTTAGCTGAGTCACCACTGTAACAAAGCAAACACCCAGTGGTGGATTATCAGATTTCATCACCTAAAAGTACATTACAGTATTGTTCTGCAAATTGCATACCTGGAAAATACTGGATTGTGCGGCACAGCATAATCTGCCAATCTAGGATCAGAGTAGTATTCATTTGATTTGGGATGGTCCGCTATGATGACAACGAAAGCACAAAAAATAGAGAGGAAAAGTTCAGACTTCGTCCATAAATTGTCTAACACGGACATCCATCATCAGGCTTGTTTAACTTGGTTACTGGCCATGGAGAGGTGTAATCAACACTTGTACCAAAATATCCACTTAGGGAAGTTGTTAAAAAGTAAGATAGGATATTATAAGAAACTGTCAGCTAAAGATAGCATAAAACTGGATGAAACCAGTTTCATCTGAGTTTAATATGAGTGAAACTAAACTCAACTCGATCTAACACACAATGAAACCAGTTTCATCCTATATTAGACATAGGTGAAGCTAAATTCAAGCCAACATAACATTAGATGAAACCAGTTTCATCCTGGTGTAAACCAGTTTAGTATAGGATGAAACCCAGTTTCATCCTTGTTTACAATGAGTGATACCTAATTCAAAAATACATAGATTCATCCTACCTATAGTTGAAACCCAGTTTCATCCTTGTTTAAAATGGTTCAACCAAATTTAGTATAGGATGAAACCCATTTTCATCCTTGTTTTCAATGAGTGATACCCAATTTAGTATAGGATGAAACCGTTTTCATCCTAGTTTAAAATGGGTGAAAGCAAATTCAACCTAATTTAGTATAAGGATGAAACCCAGTTACATGGTAGTTTAAAATAATTTATGAAAATCCACAAATCGAGTTTAGCTAATAAATCAAGTTTTTGTTCTTAAGAAAGTCTAATATGCATACATTTAACCGAATGTGTTTCATTTCACCATGTTCATGTTAGTCCTAACAATTGTCAGTGGATGAATTTAATAAGCTAATTGAATTTTTGAACTTTTCAACATGTAAAGAAAACTATATCGGATATTGCAAATCATTATAGAGATTGACAAACCCCAATCTCCAATTTTTATCTTTAAGAAACTGAGAGCAGACGAATTGAAATTTGGTGAAAAGTTAATGCAAAGACATTATTGTGTCTATCCAAAACCAAAATTCAAGTCTAATCCCCACATGAAAGAAAATCCCCACATTTACTTGAAGTTAATTCTCAATCCAATTGATTATGCCCAACAGAAACCTAAATTCAAACCTAAAACTCCATCAAATCATAATGAAAATCCACAAATCGCAAGTAACAAATTTCGGTCAAGTCATCTGTGGAATTTCCAAAGACGATCGACTAAGATCCAACAAATTTAACAAATAATTTATGATGAGAGATGATGATATTAAAGAGAGATCGGAAAAATTAAAACAAAATAAGAGACCAAGGCTTACCGGACGGAATAAGAACGTTGTGAATTCAGAGATCTGGGAAGAAGAAGAATGGAATCGGCAGGAATGTGATGACGAGAGGCGGGGAGGACTAAATCTCTCTCTGTCTTTCAGTAAAGCTTGCACTCGTAATATGTTTCAGGAGACGGAGAAGACGACAAGAAGATATCCTTTGACGGTTTCAAAAGGGTAGTACCGTAAACTCCTGATTTTGAAGATTTTCTGTCCATTTGACCCAGGCTGAATCCTAACTGTCCATTTGGCCCAGAAAACTTACATTTTTGGCTATATAGCCCATTTTCTGTAACATTTACTACCATTAGATGTTGCAGCAGATGAATAACTAGTCTGCCCTAACAACATGATAACCACCATGATCGCGACGGGCTTCATCCTCCCAGCAATATTACGTACCCTTGACAGAATCCTAATAATTTCCGCCCTCACCAATATCACTCTGCAAACTATGAAAATGACCACTCTCGGTCCATAACTAATTAATTTATAGAAAACAAATGGACTGGAGCATTCATGTCGGCCGCAAATCATCTGTCTCCAAAAATGCCCACTGTCCCAACTAATGACAGGGTAACACGTGGTAATCTTAAAATTAATTAAAAAAAAAAAAAAACCTCTCATTTGGAGAGGACAGGGGGACAGGGGGCAAGACAGGAGACAGAGGATTAGAGCCCATTCCTGTCAGGGACGACAAATTTAGAACAGAATATCAAGGGATTAAAATTTTGTTATACTCCTCATTTACTGTACTCTAATTTTAGCAAATATCGTTAAATGCCCATTATTGTGATATCCGTCATTTAATTTAATAAATGCTCGTTTATGCTTTAAAATGATGTCACCAGCTCTCTAGTCTCTAAGTTTGTGGCTTCAAGAAAAGAAAATGGAAAGAAAAAAATCTCTACGTTGTACTTATCTACTAATTCATATCCACCTGTTGTCATAAGAGCAATTCGCTGGACTATTCGATATTAGCGAAAGGCGCGCGATTCATAGGGTGATCGTCTAAATACAGTAACTTAAGGAATTTTGAGGGTCCGTACTAATGCGCCAAAATACAGTAACTTTTAGCAATATTTTCAGCAACTTTTTGATGGGAAATAAATCAAAAGGATTTTCAGTAATTTTTTGATGAGAAATAAATCAAAAGGATAAATTGAAAAGAGCAAGATTATCACAGTTCGAACAAGAAAACATTTTGTGAAGGAGCAACAATATTGGCCTATGTTGGAACTCATGGTCAATATTTGGGTCAGATATTGAACAGTACTGGAATAAAGAATAAGTAATGTATGAAATCAACTTCTAAGACTTGATCAGATCAATTTCTTCCATTTTTGGAGAATACTGTTTCCATTTTGTAAGTCAGTCTATGAAATTTGTAAGAAACTTCACATTGTTGTTGATGTTCTTATATATTACAGTTGCAATCGCAAAGTCTTCTTGCCTCTTGGAAAGGTTCATTTTAGAAGTTTATGCGCAATCGCGAACAAATTCTAAAACTGAAAGAAATTTGTGCTTATCTTCAATAAATCATTTTTTTTATCAAGTTTACTTGTAAAATAAACCATGCCTACGACACTCCCGCGTTGGAAAATCTGAAAAATTCCAGAATTTAGAAGTATAAATAGAAACCACAAAGCTAAGAAATATCATCAACTCAAGAGAAAATGAATAAAGCAATTATCATTGTTCCAGTTATTTTTGGTGCACTTGTGATAGCAGCAGTTGTTATTGTTTTCTATACTCGAGATCGCAAGAAGAAAGAAAACAAAAACAAAGCGCGTGGCATACTACCCACTACTACTCCTGCTAGTAGAGATCGAACTATACCCACTACTACTACTACTAGTAAAGATGGAGGGATGATTATGATGGTTGGTGCAGGTGCCACAATCGTAGCTGCTACCACTGTTGTAGCTGCTTCTGGTGGTGGTGGGGGTGATGGCGGGGGAACGGGCGGGGGTGATGGAGGGTGTGTGGGTGATGGAGGGGGTGATGGTGGTGGTGGTGGTTGCGGTGGGTGTGGTGGGGGTTGTGGTGGGTGCGGCGGTTGCGGTGGATGAGATTCAATAATTTGATGATGCGGATGATAAAGCAGGTCAAATGCATAGAAAATATCAATACAGATTGGCAAGTTGCTTCCATGCAATTCCAGAGGAAAAATAAACTATATGTGTAAATTTATTGTCATATATTAATTTAATAATCTTCTCTTGTACGTAATTTGGAAAATTACTTACCGGATAAAATTAATAACCCTTTTTTAATCTTATATCAATCCCCGAGAGTTTTCGAAATTTATGGAAATGATGTTTTATTTTTATGGTAAAAGCAATTTTTATTAACTAGTAAATATACTACAAGAAATTTACAATTTCATTGTTATCAAAAACATTAGAGAGAATGCTAGTTTTATGAATTTTTTGTTGCAATTTGGAAGACATATGTTGGAGGTTTTTTATCCTTGCTTCTTTAGCTAAGTAGCCCGCTGTTGAGTTGTGCTTCCGTATTATAATTTTACCTGTGCTTGAGGGAGGTTTTTCAAAATTACCTTGGTCTCCTGGAAAGTGTTTTCGGCTAGCCAAGAGAAGCTTGTGCTCACCATGTTTATAGTGTCAACTAGAGCTTTGCAATCGGACACTATTGAAACTCTTGACAATATATTTTATTTTAGCCAAGTAACTTCCTTTAACAAGGCTATCGATTCCGCATGAAAAGCCGATGACGCCTTCTCCGAACCCGCTGAAATGTGCATAAATGACTCGTGGTCCACTGAGTAAAGAATAAAAGCATAACCCATAGATAGGTATTCTTTCTTAAAAGAATCATCTATAAATATTATCCAATCTGTATTTAAATCGGACCATTTATAATTGGTCGGCTTCACCTTTTGGTTGTTAATTCCCTTTTGAGATGTTTTTGAGGGAATAGAGAGCAAAACTATGTTTATCTGGCCGGTCAGTTTAATTGGGTCAGGAGATAGTTTCTCTAAGACTACTGAGCATTTGTATTTCCATATGAACCAAAGAATGGGGCTATTTTTTCCACTAGGTTAATTGAATCTTTTTCCGAAATCCACCCTTTAATCCAATGATCCATCACGTCATTGTTTCCTGTCGAATTAAGCTTATCAAGCGAGAACCCAATCCAGATAACTCTAGCGAATGGGCATGATCTAAAAAGATGAATGTCCATTTCATGAGCTTGTGCATCACACATCTAACAGTGAGGATCAACATCTGTGTTATGGTCTCCAAGTCGGGCAGAGGTAGGTAGAGCTTTCTGAATTAATATCCAAATAAACTTGGTTCGGCTACTTAAGTATGCGTACCCGTTTGCATACTTGAGTGGTTAAAGTTCTAAAAACGGTTGTGACATGAACAAATACATTTATATGATAAGGAATGCATTCTTTGCAAACCGTGGCTATAATGTTCATGAATTGGTTCGAGTAAATCAAACCGATTTTGCTTTAATTGTGTTCTTGTATACTTCTATGAGAATATAGCAATTGAACAACTATTTAACTAGTTTCATTTGAGTCATTTGATCCAGTTATGGTTAAGATGAATAAGGTTGATATGAGAGTGTTCATATAGCTAACCTCGGTAAACTATTGTTGAGCAAACCTAGTGTACAAGTTTAGGTACGGTTACTTAAACCTAAATGAAGGTACATTTCATTTGTGTATAACAATATAAGTTCAATCTAACGGTTGAAAGATATTAGCTTGAATCTAATAAGGTTTTCATCTAACGGTGAATATTGAATGCTTTTTTTTTACCAAAGTAACTTAGATTGCAAACCCTGATTTGAAAACTATATAAAGGAGAACTCTAGCAACTGGGAAACATAATCCCCACACCTTTTGTGTGATACTAGTTGCGACTAGAGTCGATTCTCCTTTAACCTTAGGTTTTTCACGGAATCCTGTAGGTTAACGACTTGAAGACTTCATTGGGTTTGAGAAGCCAGACCTAACTATTTTCTCTGTATTTGCGTGTTCTGATCTTACTTCTACTATCGCGATTGAGTATTATCTTTTCTAAGATTTGTTTGAGAATTATCTCTGATAGGTAAGATTAAAAGAAGTCACAAACATATTCATCTCATCGTTTGTGATTCCACAATATCTTGTTTCGCTACCATGTGATTAAGATTATTGTGAGGTGATTGATAATACTAGGATGTTCTTTGGAAATATAATTTCGGTTTATCAATTGGTTCATGTGCACCTTAATTTATCAAAAGACGGAACAAAACTCGTAGGTATTTCTGTGGGAGACAGATCCATCTATTCCAATAGACTTTTATGTGTGAGACAGATTTGTTTATCAAGTCTTCGACTTTGGATCCTAGCAACTCTTGGTTGTGGGTAAGATCAGCTAAGGAAATCAAATGCGTAGAATCCTGCTGGGGTTCAGAGATGTAAGGAGCGCAACTGTACCTTGATCAGTGTGATATTGATTAGGGCTCAACTATATTCCAGTCCGAAGTTCATTGGTAGTAGGCTAGTGTCTGTTGCGGCTTAATACAGTATGGTGTTCAAAGATGGATTAGGTCCCAGGGTTTTTCTGTATTTGCGGTTTCCTCGTTAGCAAAACTTCTGGTGTCTGTGTTATTTGTTTTCCGTATTATATTTTGTTATATAATAGGAATATCACAGGTTGTGCGTTTAGTTCAATCAATTGTGAATCAAACCTTTGGTTGTTGATGGATAGTCAAGAATTGGTGGAGATTACTATCTGTTGATAGTGTAATGATGTTCAAAAATCTTTCAATTGATTAATGTATCATGGGGTTCTTTTTCCTCTTTTATGGAAAAAAAAAACCTTAAAAGGGGGTTTTCCATGGAAGCTACAAAAGAATATAGAAGTCAATTAATCTCGATTAGACCACTAAGACTAAGATGCATGTCTAGAAGATAGTGCATTATATCATGAATCATTAAAGAATCTTTCTTTAAAGATGGAGTTCTTTCAAATCTTGGATTACGGTTGATTCAGAAGAAGAAAATGATGATCAATATTAATGAACAATCATTATTACGTGACTCTCTGATTGGTTCTTGTTTAGTCCACATCAAATTCAATAACACCAAAATCCAAGCTCCATTTAAGAAAACGCCGATCAAGTTTCACTCTGAAAATTTGTAAGAGCTCATTATCAACAAATTACATTATTTTGAAAAATTCATCAGCGCAATATCATTCCTTGGTTTCCTTGTTCTCCGGTTGGTCTTAAAAAGTAAGAAGAGATGAGAACCATTTTTTCCCCCAATGTGTATTCTGTTGTTGTTCAATCCACGACATGAATGCATTATCCAATAAATAATGTTTAAAGAAAAATTGAATCAATGACTGATCAATTGTTTCTTTTTTAAGCATGTTTCAACTAATCGACTATACAAGTTATTCTGAGTTGCGTAAGAGGGCTAATAAATTTGAGAAGCAACAAACAAGAATAATGAAATCAAATAATAGAAACTACATCAATCAAAAGGAACTAAAATAATTCATTAAATTCGATTGGTTGAATCGTAAACCTAAAAAAAAAATTGAAACACACATAGAGAAACTGAAAACAAAAATAGAAAAAAAACGAGAGAAGAAACAAATTTTGAAAAAAGACGAAAAAATAAAATGATTAATGATATTGATCTCTGGTTTTCTGATATCTTCTTCAACTTTATGATTATCTCGCCTCTTTCTCTCGCCGAAGGAAAAGGTGCTTTCGCCTTTAAAAGAAAAAAAAATCCAAATAAAACTTAATTTCAATAATTTTGGGGATGTGAATAAGAGGGCTAATAATTTTAGCGCAACAACATTTCCGTCTATGTGTTTTGTATTTTTGGGTGAGAAAAATTGAAAGTTGTGCTTGACAGTATTTTTCACTATTCCTAAATGTTAATTTGCATGAGGGTTTCCTTACTTCTTTGATGGATGGATGTTCCTGAAAATTTGTATGAATTGTGTACATGATAATTTTATACTTGGCATTTCTTTATTATATAAAATTATCTTTAGAGCAAATAAAAAGAAAAAACTATGATATTTATAACAGTGAAATCAACCCATCTATATGTTGATTCTTAGCCAAGTAAAACATGCTCACAAAAATATATTTACAAATCTCTTGTAGAACAGTCCTTCTTTTACATGGCGAGATTGGGGTATACCCAGATTAATTGGGGTATACCCATATTTATATGGACATGTGCCCTTACTAAGGGGAGGCCAAATATGGGTGAAATTACTTTAGTACCCCTTACCCTTTATAAATCTAATTACCCTAAATAAGTTTTATTATTTTCATTTCATCTTCCTTCTTCTCTTCTTATTCTCCTCCATAACCATACCGGCTCCTCCATCCCCCACCACCGAAACTCGTCGATTAATTCGTTAACATCGTCGATTCGAAAACTCCGATTAATCTTCGTCAATGCATCCGCCAAGACCTAGGGCAAGTTGTATGAAAGACGCTAATAGAAAACCCAATCAATACAAACCCGGAATTGCAAAACTAGTTCAACAAAAAGTGAAGAAAAAAACGGTTGAAGAAGAAATTGAACCCACTCAAAACGAAGAAATGGTGCGATTAAGAAAGTAAGGGCCTACTTAAACTCACTCCAGTATTTAAATTTCATGTTTGCATGTCAATTTAGGTCAGAAAAATCGATTCTTTGATTTTCAGTTATTCTCGTTGGAAAGGTATTATGTTATCGACCTTGGCGGCTTTTCATAGTTAGGGTTTGGCCGGCAGGCTCTTAGGTTGAATATCGGGCCGGCTGTTGAATACCTGTAACTGTTACTTGCAGGGCCGGCAAGTTATTCAACCTCAGACCCTGTCGGCGGAAGGTTTTTTTGTTAGCCGAGTTGGTAATAAATTTTTGCCTTGCCAGCTGTATTTCAAGTTTTTTGTGTCTCCTGATGTCTTGAATTTTAAAACTGGAATGGTATATCAATAAAACCATGACGGCTGTTTGTTAACCGGCAATTTATGGGTAATGGACCTTGCCGACTGATTTTGTGAAGAATCCTTGAATCTACTGTGTTCATATTTGTTATAAGCCGGCAGGTTATGTGAATCATACCCTGCCGTATTATGTTTATCCGGCATGCATTTGTTTGTTGACCAATCCGACTGTTATATAGCCGGAAATGTTATATTTGTCGACCTTGCCAACTTATAATTTTGTTTCTTAATTGTTCTTGTTTAGGTTGCAAATGGAAAAGAATAAAGCTCTTAGTCGTCCTTTAAGACCTCCTCGTTTGGTGAAAAACTCTTGAATTCAACACATCGAGGGGCATACGTTATGCCGAGAACGCTCAAGATCCGTGTAACGAATGATTCTGAATCACCATCGGAACCCAGTGATTCATATGAGACTCTAAATGAAGACCAATCAATTCCATCTGGTAGAAGAGGTGATGATGATGATGTTGATGAAAGAACTCCGGCTGTTGGAGGAGGTAACAATGATGATGATGATGGTGATCAAGACATGCCTAATGTTGGAGGAGGTAATGATGATGATGATGATGATGATGATGATGATGATGATGATGATGATGATGATGATGATGATGATGATGATGATGATGATGATGATGATGATGGAGATAAAGATAAAGATAAGGACATCGAAGAAGAAATTGTTGAAGAATAAGAAGAAGAAAGAGAATAAACTCAAGCTAATGGTCAACAAGCCGAAGCTTCAACTTCAACTGAAACCGTCAAGAAGAAGAGGGTAATCACTAAACCAGCTGGATCCCACATGCCTTCCCCTCACTTGATGGTTACACTGAAAAAAGGTGAGCCTCCAAGGGGGGGCCCAAAAGATGGTGGAAATTAATGTTCTTTTTGATGATTCTGTTCATAATGACTTCAGGATTTTTTAGTTTTGATGATTCTGTTCATAATGACTTCAGGATTTTTTAGGTGTTCCTTAATTTCTTTAATGATAAGATATTGGTAATAATGCACTTTGTGGTGACGTGTTTCGCAGGTGAAACTCCCCTGTCCTGGGCAGCTATAGATGGGTGCTTGGCTGCCATGGATTATCTTCTTAAAATTGGTGCCAATCCTGAAATACCAGATGATTCAAATAATAGTCCTTTGCATCATGCGGCTATTCCAACTGATGTGGTAACTTTCCAAATGTGGTATTCAGACATTTTAAAGTAACCTAAATGAGCTGTTGATGTTTTTTTGTGTTGCAGGGCATAAAACCCTTATTAATTCAGAAGGTATAATGTGGATTTTACGAATGAACTTGGGTCATCGTTACAATATGACGTCTCTTCTGGAAAACACGGTACTGCTCATGTTCTTCTGGATCATGGTGCCAATGTGAGATTTTGATTGTAAGTCCAGTAATTCATCCTCTTACAACTCTTAATTGGATGGTTTGAATGTTACTTTAATCTTATATAAATGGAAGTTGATAGTTCATTGACGTTTCCATCTTTGTATTGATAGGAATGAGGATGCAGGGTTGTCAACATATAGTTTTTCATGCCTGTACAGATAGTTACGAGAGTGAAAAACTGTAGTTCTCCCTTCCTTATTAGTTGATAGTTATATAGTAATTAGAACGAAGTAGCGGTAACAAAGAAGTTCTTGAAATTGTTGATGATTGAGCTTCAAAATCTATTAATCTTTTAAGAATAATTATTTCACCTTTCTAGTTGCTTATTGATTCTATCTTTTTTGAATTTTGTTAGGAGTTGTCACTGCTGCTTGTAATTTTTAAGGCAAAGAGTACTACATTAGTTCTTAGTTTAGAATATATCATATTTTGGGGACCTTGTGGATGAAGCTTTGCTTGTGTTGAATCATGCCAGAAATTGCTGTCTGGTTTTGTTGGTGGATATACTAAGACAATCTTTCGCGTTTACTGAGATTGAGTTAGTGAAATACAAGACTAGGAATTGGATGCATGGTTCATGTGGATTTTAAAAATATGGTAGTCCATCAAATACAAAATAATTGTTTGATATTGTTTAATTTGTTTAACTAAAAAACAAGTATTTGGAATTCTGCAGGTCTAAAGAAGATCAACAAGCCTTTTTAGAGGAGGATGAAGCCCTGATTCAAGCTAAAACCGTCGATTGGCAGATACAGATAAATTTCTTGCTCATGTAAGTGGTCAGTTATGAAGTGTGCAGTCTATACAAAATGTTCCTAAGGTGCGGGTGGAAGGTCAACTACCTGAATGCTTATCTATGTTTATGACTACATTTTCTTTATAGATTATAGTTGTACCCATCTGATTGAAAATAATTAATAAATGGAAATTATGAATTTGTTTTGTATTTTTATTTCATGACTAAAATATCTTTGTATATGTACTTCTTTTACCTAACACCTTAAGTGCACTTCGTGAAACCCTTGACCAATATGGGTAGAGCTTTTCACCAATTCAGAACTAACTGAAAAAATAGCAGCTAGAAACCTTGACCAGCCACAAACGTTGTGGCCAAACCCCTGAACCAACTGAAAAAACAACGGTTTGAAATCTTGACCAGCAAGACAAAGGTGATTACACCCTTCAACCAATTGAAAAATGAGCGGCTGAAAATCTTGTCCAACCGACATTGTATAAGCTTATATTCTTGAGCAACTAAATTTCAGTGGAAGAAATTCTTCTGCGTTGAAATATGTAGTGGATACAATCCTTAACCGACACCTACAACAACTAAAACTCAGTGGGTCAAATCTTTTAGCTGCTGACGACATTTTATAATTGACCATCTCTACCAACAATGTATAAGTCTTCAGCAGCAAACTCTTTTGTTGGTTAAATCCGAATGGCCATCGACAAATTGAATGCGGAGGAGGTGATATTTGATCCGTATTTGGAAGCTAGAAATCAAGGTTTAATCCAAAGGAGAGATGAAGTTGCATTATACTATGGACCCTTGTTGTTGTGCATCGAAGGATATTCAATGTACGATCCACATCGGGTAATGTTATAATTGGGTTACGTGTAAGAAGAACCTCATTTCGATGAAGATAAGTCGTTCTTTACTGTGAACAGGGATGACTGCACCACGTCCCAAAAAACTATTAACGTCTCTTACGATCCAGTGCCAACTCAAGAACATTGGGATGATAGACGTGGCCGTAACATCGACGTGAGTCTTTTGGACGAGGTGACAACCGGTCATGAAGCTATTGAGAGATACATGTCGTGATACTTGGGTTGGGCTCGTCCTACTGTGATTATGGAGATAACTGCTGACGAATTTCCTCGTAAGAGGAAGATGGCATCGAAAGACCCAACAACAAGTCTTAAGTTCTTTGTAAGTACTTTAGAGTTGTTCTTATTATTTTAAGATCACATTATCGAATCATTCTATTAATTGTTTGTTGTTTAATTGAAAACAGAAGAAGCATTTGAAGACCTTTGCGAAGATGTTGTGTTGGGCGAGAGAAAGAGGAGAGCCTTTGTCGATTGAAGAGAAAACAAAGCACATTGACTATGTTGACAATGAGGATGCCAATGAAATGTTCAAGAAAGTTGATGCTGAAGTAAAGATGGGAGAAAAAGCCAGGAGGGAAGCACAAGCCAAGATGAATGCTGACAAAAAGAGGGCTCGTAGTGGTCTTGGTGGTGAAGGTAGTAGTACTAGTGGTGTTCCTAAACGGGGCCGTGGTCGTGGTGGTGAATGAATGCATTTCTAGTTCATTTCTTTATGTTGTGTTGGACAAATGTTAAGGTTAATGGTTGGACAAATATTATTTTAAGGTTTATGGGACATGTTTTCGTATTTTGGACAACAAATGTTGGATTTCTAGTTATTGAATGAATGGTTTGTTTAGCTACATAAAGTTTCAACATTTATGCCGTCATATTTTTTTTTAAGTTACACTGCCGACCAAACCAGGGCCGGCAAGGTTTTGAAGTATCAGACTGCCGGCGTTGACAACAGAAAATGCTTGCATACCAGGGTCGGCAAGGTAATCAGATCATTACCAAGCCGGCTGTTATGCAGCCGGCAGTGTATTATGTTATAAAACATGCTGGCCATTTGTTTCATAAAATACATTCTCCTGAATCCTAAAATCATCGTAAGGCCGGCATGGTTATAAATTAGGTTCCTTTCCGACCACATCATAGCCGGCAAGCTAGTGATCAAATACCGTTCCGACGATTTAACAGAAAATTGCATAAACTCCTGATGCCTAAAAGTCATAAGATCGGCATGGTAAGAAAATTTATACCTTGCCGACCATATTATAGCCGGCAGAAAAATGTCAAAATACATTGTCGGCGGATACACAGAAGAAAATATTTTCCTGGTGCCTGAAAGTCATATGGACGGCATGGTAAGAAACTTCCCACCCTGCCGGCCATACATAGTCGGCATATTATGGGGGGGAAAGCTCACCGGCGAATTCAAAATTCAAATTTTTTGTAAGTGCAGTTTCATTGATTGACTTGTACTTGGGCACTATAACGGCCAAATTTGGCCACCATCCTATAAATACACTACTTCTCTCTACAAAACAACACATAACTATTTTCATATACTCTCCAAAGCTCATACCATCATACACTCCATCTAACTCACCCAATATCTCTACAAACAACAATGGCATCATTTGATCCAAATAAAGATTTGGCAATCACCAAAGCTTGGTACGCGGAAACTAGAGTTAGAAGACAGTCCTCCGTAAGGGTGGATGTCATAACCTTTTGGGCTAGGGTATACAACAAATATAGGCAAGAGTTTGGGAATCCAAATGGAAGAAGTGTTCTACAAATTCATGATAGGCACCAAGTTATAAAAAAAACGATACTTGCTTTTTTGGCTATCCAAAAACCGATTTTGAACGCTAGCCACTTTGGATTGTCCATTGAACAATTTGTAAGTATTTTTGTGGTTTATTTTACGTGATCCATGTTGTTTGATCTTCCTACTAAACACCACTAACAAAGTAAGTTTGTGTTTTATTTTTGTAGCATGAAGTCGTCAAAGCGCGCTACTTGGAGGAAAAGGGGGGAGCATTCGCATTCGATGCAAGCTATGAATTCATGGTATCCAAAATTCTCGAGTATGCTCCGGACCTCATGTCGGCTGAATGGGACTTGGATTCCTCCAGCGAAGATTGATGGTTTTAGTGTAGGTTTTGTGGGTAGATCACTATGTAAACCCTCACGAGACTATAACTCGTCTACTAGGGTCGCCTAGGGGTTCAAAGGCTTGATGCACATGCTAAGTGCATTCGTTTTTCCGTCGACAAGTTGTTAGGTTTTATGTTTCAATCAATGTAGTAACTAAAATTGCATGAATAAAGTGAATTACATCTTCCCATATTCTGTTTTCTGTTTGGTATAAGTACAAGTAGGCATGGGTTAGAAATCCTTAACATGCCGGCTTCAAGTCAACCGGCAATGTTATTAATTATGTGCATGCCGACTATATTATATCCGGCATGGTATGGAATATTTACATGCCAACCGTTATATTGCTGTCCCAAGATAATCGGCATTTTTTTCATTCAAAGACCCTTCCGGCCGAAAAATGGTCAGCGTTTTCTGCATCCAAGGACCATGCCGGCTAAACTTAATTGGTCGGCATCTTAATCAAACATAGACCATGCCGACGATATATATCCGGTACTTTATTCAAACGTCTACCTTGCCGACCTTTGACATTTTTGAAAACCAAATTTTTGATCGAAATCGAACTCATAAGACAGATTAAAGGTTTAATCTACTGAATTTTCATTTTCAAAATTTTAATATAAACTCAATTAATTAAGCTAATCATATTTTTTAGTGTTAATTAAATAAGGGCATATTAGTCATTTTGAAAATATATGGTTAAGGGGCGACCTCTTTTACTTCAAAATGACCCAGGTTTTGTCTCATTTGGTATACCCCAATTAATTTGGGTATATCCCAATCAAGCCAGGTTCTTTTAGATTCTAAAATAATACTTATTGGAAACCGGAGATGATGAAAATTAATCCAAAAAATAATAATCAATGGACTTTCCTATTATCCGATCAAAAAATAATAATGCTTTTTTTTTAATCCTCATTAGAATGAGTACTAATCTGCTTCAAAAAAAATTAATAAAATAAAAATAAAATGAGTACTAATCTACCAACCGAAAATCCATGATCATCCATGTATAGCTAGTGTTTCTCGGTGCAGATATTAGAGCAAGAGTTTAATATGCATACAAATACTCTCACTCCAAACACCTGGACTGCTCCCAATCACCCCTTCATCAAGATCAATGTTGACGCTGCCTGGAAAGATGGTTATTATGAGTGTGCAGCTGTGGAAAGAAACAGTGAAGGAACCTGCCGTGGAGATGGAACTCATATAGGAAGATGAGACACGGTGGTTTTTGCAGAAGAATATGGTTTTCGCTTAGCTGCAGATCTCGCAATCTGGCTACAAGTGAACGATATCATTATAAAATGAGATAACCAGGTGGTTGTGAAAAGCTTGAAAGGGGAGTTAGAGAACATCCCTTGGAGAATCTGGAGATTGAAGGATGATATGACTCGCAAAATGCATACTCTCAACAGTGCAGGATCGTACACTCATGTACCAAAGATAGCCAATTCAGCTACTCATTCTTTGGCGACCCATGCACTCACTCACAATGTCCAACAAATGTGGACAAGTTTCAATTTACCTGCTAGTATTGTCATCCTTTAGGATGTAGACAATAACTAGTTCTTTTGTTTTTCTTTTCCATACCAAAAACAAAATAAAATAAAAAAATGCATCGCTTCGCTTCTTCTTGACCTAAAATAATTCATCACCAACAAACGTTAACATATTCAGGATATGAACAAGAGAAAAATTAATCAGAAGTACACATAGCTGTACCAAGAAGCCAGAGATATTAGAGATCATACTCAGGTTTGGTTTATTAGCACACTTGGCGTATGCACAACCCATCCGATAGTAGGTAACATCGTTTTCAGCAATGGAAACTTTATCACCAACACAATGTGCTCCTGTATATTTCATGTGCGTTTTGTTATCTTGAATTTTTCTTTATGGGTTTTGTTATCTTAATTGTTGATGGGTTTTTTGAATTTTTGTTTATGGAAGTGCAAACTTTATCAGATACCAGAAAATACCAAAACCAGATGGTCGGCATCACATTTTTTCACGCAAGTATCATAACATTTACTAGCAGATGAATAACTAGTCTGCCCCAACAACATGATAACCACCATGACCGCAACAACCTTCATCCTCCCTGCATATAATTACGTATAACCTCGATAAAATCCTATAAATTTTCTCCCTCACCAATATCACTCCGCAAATTATGAAAATGACCACTCTCGATCGCTGACTAATTAATTTATACTGTAGAAAAAATTTGAGCATTCCTTTCAAGGACGACAGAATTAGAACATGATGAAGGGTTTAAAATTTTATTACCATTCAGTGCACTCTAACTCAAAATTATGTAAACATTTTCTAGATCTAAACAGCTTTGGTTGCTTGTTTCTGTAACAACAATGGATGTTAGTTTTAGTATGGGAAGTGGTGGTTTTGATTGATACTGGTGGGTTTGGGTTTCTTTGGTGGTTCTGGTTTCTATTGATCAATTCTTTGGATGTTCTGATGACTAGTTCCAGTTAGGAAAATTGAGCTGATGATTATACTGGATCAGTCTTCTTTACGTTCTAATTCGGCGAAGTTTGTTTGTTTTAAAGAGATAATCGGTGGTGTGATTGGTATGATGCCTTTTCTCGGGCGCAATGGTGAAAGTGGAGGTGGCAGATGGTAAGCCTGGGAGCAGTGGCGACAGTGAAGTTCCGGAAAAGTGAAAACTACAGGGAGACTCATTCTTTGCATCTTTCCCACTGTGAAACCCATACTCAAAAAAGTTTAGGCGCGCACCCATTTTCTGGGGTACAATTTCTCCCGCACCCAGAATTTCTAAAATTACATTTCTTCACACGCAACAAAATTTCTTCTTCAATTCCTTCTATTCTTCTTCTCATTGTGAGTTTCTTCTCTATTGATTCTTAGATTACAAATAGAACAAATGTTCTTAGGTTATTAGATCTGATGATTTTATAAACAAAACTTTGAGAAAGATTTTCTAAAAACTTTGCTTGTTCTCTTTTAAAAATCTGATTTTTGTTTTCAAAACCTTGATTCGAAGTGAGTTTTGGTTATATATTTTCTGTCAGCGAATCATGGTTTACAAACCCCCAAATTCGAATCTGGAGATGGTGGATGTCGATCTCTCAAAGCTAGGGTTCGTTGGTGGAGTTGACTGTAGTAGAAGGAGCTGGTGGTGTTTGATGATTCATTTTAGGGTTGATATCGTCAATTTGTGGCTGTGTATGAGAAGCAACAAGCAGCAAAAAAAATTTTTTAGGGGTTTTGTGTATGATTGAATCTGTGATTGGTGTTGTACAATTGAAGATAAAAAAAGAGATGCTTCTGTTGTGGATGAAAGAATTCAGATGAATGGGGTTTTGGCATGGATTGATTTCTAGGGTTTGTATGTTGGGTTTAAATTGGATTACTCAATTGTGAAACAAGCACTGCGGCGACGACAACAAGTCGAATTATGCTTCATTTATATGGACTGAAACTCAGTGAAGTAGATGAGTACAATATGGTGTTGAATCAACGAATTTGGGGGTTTCGTACTCAAAAGTTGTACAAAATTTTATGGAGATTATTTCAATCTCCTCAAAGATCTCTACCAGAAACCGGTTATTCCAATCGGTTTACTACCGCCTCTTCCTGCTTAGGTTTCATTAGTTAAGAACATCATTAGTGATTCAAGCAAGAGTTCTAATTCCGAAATGTTCCATTGGCTGGACAGACAACAACCAAGAAGTGTTGTTTATCTGTCATTTGGAAGTGAATACAAAATGAGTGTAGATGAAATTAATGAGCTAGCATTTGGATTGGAAACTTCTGAGTTACCATTGTTGTGGGTACTAAGGAAACCATAATGGATTGAGCAATCAAATCTATTACCATCTGGTTTTGAGGATAAAATCAGAGGTAGAGGTTTTATGTGCTATGGATGGATCTCTCAGGTAAAAGTTTTAGCTCATACCACAATTGGAGGGAGTTTTATGTGCTGGCTCAACAACAACAATGGATTCAAGATACCGATTGTGAAACCCTCGCTTAGAAAATGGATACATAACATGTTATGCAGCTATGAAAATGGATGCATAACCTGTTATGCAGTTTGAAAAGTTGTTGCATAACTTGTTTTGTAGTCCAGAAAATGTTTGCATAACATGTTATGCATCAACTTTTTTGTTATTGTTGGAACCAACAAAAACAAAGACTGTATAGCTTGTCGTTCACTTACAATAATATTTGCATAACATGTTATGCAGTCGTGAAAATTGATGCATAACTTGTTATGCATCCGAAAATATGATTGCATAATGCATTATGCATCGAGAAAATTGATGCGTAACTTGTTATGCATCCGAAAATATGGTTGCATAATGCATTATGTATCAATTTTTTATGTACACACTAAAATCAACCAAAACTATGGTCACATAACTTGTTATAGATGCATAATTTGTTATGCAGTCGAGAAAATGGTTGCATAATTCGTTATGCGTCTGCAGAATGTGTTATGCATCGTTTTTGGTGACTGCATAATGGTTATGTATCAAGTTTTCGAAAATTTTCCCTAAAATGAGGATCACCTCCGATTTTTTCGTGAAAAACAAAAATTTGATATTCTTGTTTGTGCTCGTTGCGTAGCTCTTTTAAAAAGATTTCCAACGATATAAAATTTGTAAAATTCTAAGGTGCGGATTTTTAGATATGTTATGTCCAACTTGCGCTTCCAATTATACCCCTGAAAAATTAGGCTTCATAACGAGTTATGCCTGAAAAGATAGTATGCATAACGAGTTATGTATTGATTCATTAATAATTTCATATAATTATGGGTGTCACGGTACCAAAAATTAATTGTGGGCTTGACAATGAGAATATTATTTTTTTTAGGTCTCCCCCTAAGTTTCCCTCCGGAAAACTGTGATAGAGTCTGCTAAAAACTTTAGGGTTCTAAGTTGGGATAGGCTAGTATAGGTTAAAACTACTTGGGCTTCAATTGCTTCGGTTTGTGCAATTTTGTATGGGCTCTTACACTGATGAGTTTGTAATTGTAACTTGTAGGGGTGTGCAACGGACGGACGGATGCGGATTAGGGGTCACCCGCATCCAAACCGTTAAAGTTGCGGATTTGGAAAATCCAACCATGTCCGGCCCAATCACCCGCGGATTTGACATCCACGGATCAACGGATAATACGGGCCGGATGCGGATTAACCGCGGATTTAGTCAAGGAAAAAAGAAAAAAAAATGATCGTAAATTGTGTTGGATATTTTCGTCAAACCCTTGAATGCAGTCATTTGTGTTGGATATTTTCGTCAAACCCTTGAATGCAGTCCTTGACATATGTAAAAACCTTGTTAACAAGGAAGGTTTTGAGGTTAAGTTTGGATATGATAAGTTTGTACTGTCCAAAAACGGAAAGTTTGTTGGACAAGGATACCCATGTAACGGAATGGTTAAGATTAATTTAATGAATAATGTTTCTGCTTATATTGTTGACTCTGTTGATTTATGGCATGCTAGACTAGGACATGTGAATTATGGTTATCTTAGAAACATGAACAAATTAGGATTAATTTCCAATTGCAACTTTGATAATGTTTCTAAGTGTGAAATATGTGTGCAAGCGAAGATAACTAGGATATCTTTTAAATCTGTTGTAAGAAAATCTTCCTTACTTGAATTAGTGCATAGTGATGTTGGTGATTTGAAAAGTCAAGTTACTCGTGGTAGTCACAAATATTATGTCACTTTTATTGAAGATAGTACTAGATATGCCTATACTTACTTGATGAAATCTAAGGATGAAGTCTTTGATAAATTTAGAATTTACAAAGACGAAGTAGAAACACAATTAGAACAGAAAATTAAAGTATTACGTTCTGATCGTGGTGGTGAATATTATCCTATTGAATTTACTATATTTTGTCAAGAGCATGGTTTAATACATGAATTTACTGCACCATATACACCTCAACAAAATGGTATTGCTGAAAGAAAGAATAGGACTTTGATTTACATGGTTAATGCTATGCTTATTAGTTCTGGTTTGCCTAATTCTTTGTGGGGTGAATCCATGTTGTCTGCATGCTATATTTTGAATAGAGTACCTTTGAAAATTAAGAATGTTTCCCCTTATGAACTTTGGTTTAAAAGAAAACCCAATTTGAAAAGACTCAAAGCATGGGGTTGTCTAGCATATGTTAGAAAACCCGAACCTAAACGACCAAAGTTAGGAAATAGAGCTTATAAGTGTGCTTTCGTTGGATACTCGCTTAATAGTATTACTTACAGATGTTTAATCCTTGACACTTTTGAGATTATAGAATCTTTAGACGTTGAATTTTTTGAAAGCATGACAAGAACAAGTTCTCAGTCACTACCCACTGAAAACCCATTGTTACCAAGTCTAGAACCAATGGAGATTGATAACAATGATGAACCTTCTTCCTCTATACAAAACAATGATATTTCAGTTCCTACTAAAGATATTGAACCTGGGAAAAGTAAGAGAGGAAGAATAGAGAAAATGCCTCACCCAGATTTCAAATATTACCTTGTAGAGGGTGATAAGAATGAAATTCTTAGCACTACCGTATATAATATGCATGATGAAGGTGATCCTAAAACCTATGCTGAGGCAATAATCTCCAAAGATGCTAATTTCTGGAAAGAAGCTATTGATAATGAAAAGCATTCCCATTTGACAAATGGAACTTGGATATATTGTGATTTACCTCCTGGTGCTAAGGCAATAGGATGTAAATGGATATTCAAAAGAAAGTTGAATGCTGATGGTACCATTGATAAGTTTAAGGCCAGATTGGTTGCTAAGGGTTACAAACAACAACATGGTATTGATTACTTTGACACATATGCACCTGTTGCACGAATCACATCTATTCGTTGCTTGATTGCATTAGCCTCTTTTCATAAGCTAGTTATACATCAAATGGATGTCAAAACCGCTTTTCTAAATGGTGATTTAGAAGAAGAGATATATATGGAACAACCTGAAGGTTTCATATTTCCAGGCTAAGAGAAGAAAGTGTGTAAACTAGTAAAATCTCTCAATGGCTTGAAGCAAGCTCCCATGCAATGGCATGAGAAGTTTGACAAAGTAGCTTTGTCATATGGTTTTGTTGTGAATGATGCTGATAAATGTATTTATAGTAAACAAGATAAATCTGAGTATGTGATTCTCTGTTTGTATGTTGATGACATACTTATTTTTGGGACTGACTTGTCTATTGTGGAGGAAACTAAGAAATTCCTCAGTTCTAACTTTGACATGAAAGATCTAGGGGAGGCTGATGTGATCTTAGGAATCAAAATCCTAAGAAAGGGATATGAGATGGTCTTAACCCAATATCTTTACATTGAGAAATTTCTCAAGAAATATGGTCATTTTGATGACAAACCAGCACCTACCCCTCTAGATCCCGGTGTGAAGTTAATGAAGAACACTGAAAGGGCTTATAAAAAACTTGAGTATTCCAGTGTTGTTGGTAGTCTTATGTATGCTATGCATTGCAAAAGACCGGACATATCCCAAGCAGTGGGAGTGCTATGTCGATTCTCAAGTAACCCTGGAATTGAACATTGGAAGGCAATTTCAAGAGTGTTGGCTTACTTGAAGGGAACCATAAACTATGGTTTACATTTCCAGAGATATCCCGCTGTATTGGAAGGATACAGTGATGCGAACTGGAACAATATAGAATACAAATCGAAATCCACCAGTGGATGGATATTTACATTGGGAGGTGTTGCTGTGTCTTGGAGTTCCAAGAAGCAGACCTGTATTGCTGACTCAACAATGTTGTCAGAATTGATTGCACTAACAGATGCATGTAAAGAGGCAGAATGTCTTAGAAACTTGCTAGTAGAAACCCATTATGGATGAAGCCAACTCCCTCTGTTATGATTAACTGTGACAATTAGGCTACGATCTATAAGGTCTCAAACAAGACTTATAATGGAAAGTCAAGACATGCTACTCTTAGACATCAGATTGTCAGGCAATTACTCAAGAGGGGAGTAGTTGCAGTAAACTATATTGAATCGAAAAAGAACTTGGCAGACCCTTTCACAAAGTGTCTACCAAAGGATGTGCATTCAATAAAGTGTAAGGAGATGGGACTCAGGTCTATTATTCACCAATAATGGGAACCCAACTTATGTTATATCTTGAAAAAGATAAACTAAGTTCAATATGGTACTAATAAGTTATTGCAGTGGTTGTGGTACACTAAACTAAAATTTCCCATTTTCCTTGTAGTGTATGGATTCTGCATGATCTTAGGGATGGATGAAAATCCTTAATAAGTCTAACTTTTATCACAAGGTGTCTCGCAGAAACACCTTCGAGACTTACCTATATGAGTGTTTGGAAATCAGGCCATTTCCTATGAGAATTAGACCGTTCTCAGAAAAGGACTCATGAATTTTAGGAGAAAGCACAAGTCCATTAATGTGTGAGCTATGGAACACACTATTCCCATGAAATCAATATGTGTGGAGGTTCCGGATTTATCACAAGGGGTACTTGGTTCAAGATTAAATTCACCATAGGACCTCGATGAAGCTTTGAATATCTTACACTAAGTGGAGGTTCAAACCCAGAAGGTACCTATTATTTATGTATTGGTCTCGACGATGATGCTTTGTCTCAACTTAGCTTGAACTACGTTGGCTTGATCCCACTCGGGTACGTAGTCAGTCACTTTGGTGATCCAGTCACTCCAGTTTTTTTTTTTTTCTTTACTTATTTTTGGTTTTTGAAAATAAGGGGAGAATGTTGGATATTTTCATCAAACCCTTGAATGCAGTCATTTATGCAGCTTAGAAAACCTGTACAGAATGTTGGGATTTTTTCCCGTTGAAGGGTTTCTATGACAGTTAGAAAACCTGTACAGAAATCTTATTTCGCCAATGGACGCATTTCCGAAGAGACGTTTCTGATCACTCTGAAAGGATTCCTGTAAAGATGAAAAGTCATCTTCAAAGGGTGTGTTTTCCCTTTAAATACCAGACTTATTTTTCTTCCAAAACACATCTCTTAACTTTCTCTGATTTCTTTCTAACAAGCATCATCAGTTTCAAAACCAGTGTGTTCTTGGTTGGATCAAGGTTGTATAAGCTTTGAATCCAACATCCGTTGTGGGGCTTCAAGTATCCTGACGGCTATATTCTTTGACCTGTTTGTACACTTCTTCCCAATTGGTAAAGGGTCGAATAATTGTCGAAAAGAATCTTTCACAAGAGCCTTGAACCTTAAATACAACGTTCTTTTCTTCACCCTGTTTAGTGTCTATTTTCCAACAAATTGATCTTTAGCAGTCTTTTGATTATGATTACTTATTTTCGCCAGTCAACTTGTGGTGTTGAATTGAGTCTTTACTGCGAGTGTTCAAGTTCATCGAAGTGTGTTAATATTATATCTGCAAGAACCTCATGCATCATGTTGTCTACTAGATTAGGCCTAGTTCGTTGTTCAGAGTTGACTCAAATTTCTCTTCTCTAGGCACTACTTCCCTGTCTCCGTTTTGCATAAACAAAGCATGATGAATCACATGGGAGAGTATGACCATGTTATCATCATCATGAGCTATTTAAGCTTACTACCTCTTGATGACTACTACAAGACCTTGACTATATCCTTCAACCACTCCCTTAGCGGATCATGTTCACTATAAATAGTGCTAACTAGTATGCAGGGTAAGGAAGAATCCCACTCATAGTCTCGTTGTTGTAGTGCGCATTTTTTGTCATTTGCTTCAGTACTGCTAGGACTATCTATAGTTTAATGGAAATGTTTATGATTATACGGTGCGGGTGAATCCGTGAATTTCAAATTCCAACCGCAACCAAACCGCTAAAAGTGCGGATTTGAGAATTCAACCCGTGTCCGGCCCATAGATCTTGCGGATTGGGTTTCACCCGCAATTTTGCGGACGGATACGAGTGAAATCCGCGGTTCCGTACTTTTTGCTCACCCCTAATTGTAAGTAGTCTTTGGGCTACTAGGTATGCCCTTTTTTGTGTAAAAAGTACATAGTTGTTTATGGAATTATGTTCATGGGGATTTCTTACTTGTGAAAAATACTAGAACCCCCCTACTATATGGGTTCAATATATAGAAGCCCCACTAAATGGATCATACATTTTCAACTCCATACTTTCAGAAAATGATATTACTAGGCCCCAAATATCAAATTTTCTTCAGATCTGGCCCATAATTAATTATTATGAATTTTAATAATGGCAACACTACCCTTTAGTATATATACAAGAAGAGTATATCAGAAGATATTTCATTTTTTTATTCTCTTTCTCTCTCTTCTCCATTTCTTTCTCTATCGACTCCGTCCAGCGTTTCAGATCTGTGAAGAAGACGAATCGATCCAGTAGTTTTTGCAGTTGATCATCAGTTAATCTTCAAATATGAATCAATCATTCAATCGATTTCATTTGAATCTAGGTTTTTAGTTGGTTTTTAAGCTGCATCAGGTTAGGTTTTCGTTGGATCGACTGTTTTTTTTTTTTTGAAGATTTTGAATCGAATCTAAGTTTCAGTTGATTCAAAGAATCAGAAATCATTTGCGATTAGGTTTTTGAATAGGTTCATCATTCTTACTTTTCTTAGTTCGATTAGGTTTTTGATTTTTATTTTGATTGATTCTGTTCAGATATGAGAATAAGAAGAACCTGACTTTTTTTTTTAATCAATCGAATATCTTCAATGTCGTTTTAACCCTAATTACTTACTTTTTATGCAGATTTAACAATGGAATTAAGAAGATCTTCAACAGCAGCAGAAATGAAATCGTCGTATGAGAAAAAATCTGATAATCAGTAATATTTCTCTCATATTTTTATGGAATCAACAGGTTTTAAATCTAGGTTTTGTTGTTGTTGAAGCACTTAACTACATTTTGAAGCAAGATTTGAATCGATTCGAGCACTTAAGTAATGGCTAATAGTTGCAATTCTACGAATAAATTCTACTTTACTGTAGAATGAGTGGAGAATTTTAGTTTTGTGTTGTCAATATTAGATAATGGAGTCAACTGATGACTTGTTGGTGTTTTTATTTTGCGTATTTTGGTTCTTGTCTTACACATGTTGAGTTTGATTAATGAATCTGTGTTGGTGGTGGAGGTGCAGGTTCTAGAGGAAGATGAGGAGGATTTGGCGGTAGAGATGGTGGTTTTGGAGCAGGTTTAGAGGAGGATTTGAAGTCAGTGGTGGTGTTTTTCATAATGAGAATTGAACGAAAGAGCTGACTGCAAGAAATATTATGTTTTTTGTCAGAATATTAGCACTCTTTTAAATAGCACTATCCGAGCCAAAGTTATATTACCTCTGGAGTAGAATTACCGAATGAAAGGGTGCAAAGGTGCACGCAGGTTTGATACAACTATATGTCTATCGCTCTACTTGAACATCATATGCAGGCGTCAAAAATTAGTTATTAGTTGGTTTAAATAATACCTAACTTATCATGTTTTTTACTAGATTTTAGCTGATTTAATTGTGAAAACTAACATAAAACGGATTTGTTCAAAATGTTGTGCAACTGGGAAGTGTATGCCTTCGGATTTTACGAGTATGCTAGGTATATGGATGTGTAATTAATAGTTACACATGTCAATTGGGTGTGTAATTGCTACTTACACATGCAAATTGAATGTGTAACGTCTAGTTACACATGCCAATTGGATGTGTGATAGTTCAGTGAAGCTGAAATGATGGGTAAATCGGTTTACAAGTTTGCATATATGCCTGAATTTTCAAGAAGTTAACTGGTTCTAATTATGCATAAATGCTAATTAGCTGTTAATTTAAGATGATTTGATTTAGATTGATGTGTGTATTTTTAGATAGGAATAATAAGATGTATGAATTTTCTAATTACAGGTTACGGAGGTGTTGATTTCAGAGTATGAAAGTTCACAGAGAGCTGTAGGAGTGTGCAAGTGGTACAGATGCAGATTTTGCGTTGGTTTGTAATGAACTAGTGTTGTTATTGCTATGATATAGCTATGGGATGAATGTGAATAGCTCAGGTATGCACTGGTTGAGGAATCAGAATGGTTTGAGTTAATGATACTCAGATAGATGTATGTTAGGAGTTAACATTACAGGTACTGGTGCAGCTGCAGTTAAGACAGTGGTAATGGAATAGAGGAAATGAAGCTGGCTGGTGCTGAGATTTGTACTCAGTTGACAATTAAGAAGAAACTTATTTGTAAATCTCTTGATATGATCTGTCGGATTGCTGAAAGAGGATCCTGATGGTTCGAGTGGAAAGGCAAGACTGGTATGTTAATCAAACTGATAGAAATAACAGAACCTTGCATTCTTTTTTTGTCACATGAATGATAATATTATTTTTTTACTAGCTGGGATACATAATATATAGTGGGAGGCTCTCTCAATATAAATCTAGCTATAAAGAAGTTGCTTAGAGTAAAGATAGAGATGAAGTATTGTACTTATTGTATATGTCATTGCAAGTTACACATGCATATTAGATATGTAACGGCTTGTTACACATGCTAATATGCATGTGTAACTAATGTATACATATGACATATGCATGTGTAACTACTTATTACACATGCATTTTGTATTCCTGGGTAAGAAAAGAAACTAATGACCGAGTCAGTTCCATAGACGGAGTTAAACTCGTTACATGTAGACTTCAGTACCTTTCTACCCCTACACTAATCAACTACCTGAACTACCTGGAAGAGAATACTTCAGTTGAATTACTAACTTGACATAGTTGCTTGATAATTTAAGTTTGGTTTTACTTTTTTTTTTCTCTTCGTAGGTTGTTGGTGTTGTTGGCTTCATGGATCTTCGACTAGATATTCCAGAAACACTTGATCTGTGACTTGCATCCACAAAGAGGACTGTTAGCGAAGGTAAATATATTTTATTTCACAGTTGCTTTCTTCACAACTCAATTAAGTGCACCAACTGAGACCCAACTTCTGTTATGTTCAATACACACAGTGAAATAACTCTAAACAGTGGTATATGGAATAATATAGTATATGTCAAAAAACTATGTTGGTGGATTGTATGTGTAACATGTAGTTACACTATTCAGATGGATGTGTAACTAGAAGTTACACATGCTAATTGGACGTGTAAATGCAGGTTACACAATCATATGCATGTGTAACTACAGGTTACACAAGTCCTTTGTGTTTCTAACTTCCAGTTACACAATCCATATGCACGTATACCTACTAATAATCGGTAAGCATTGTTTATACGTGGAAGTATGACATTCTTTTCTTGTACAGTGATTAAAATAATTTATAAGGACATTTCGGTTTATTTTCGAAGTGCAGGATGATGGCTTAATGTCTTGGAGGAGACTGAAGAATCACTATTTTGTTTTGAGTAATTCTAGAAAGCCAATATACTCCAGGTCAGTGTCATTGCTAAAATGGGAATTCAGAGATCTATTTGTATACCTTTTTTTAATGAATTTTGATACTATTGCTGGGTTTTTTATGTTGATCGTAACTTTGGTTACCATACTTGAAGGTACGGAGATCAACATAAGATTGCAGGGTTTTCGGCTACTTGCCTTCCTCTTGGTTAGCCTACAAGGAAAGCTGCAGGAACCATATGACAAGGTGTTGCTGAATCAAGTGTTCTTTTTGCGATATTGATATGCTAGCACAAGGTTCGTATCTATACCATGTTGAATCAAGTGTTCTCTGATTGTCTTTTTGCGCGCACTGATAAGACACTAGCTTACCAGGGGAACCAAGAACATTTATCAAAGCTCTGGGATATTTTTGCAGTTTATGGCTGGATAGATAAGGATGTTGGCTAATGTCCAGGTGAGAAGTGATGATTCTTTGCTCTTTTATAGTTGAAAATGTGTGCTTATATATGGATGCGTAACTAAGAGTTACACAAGTCAGGTGCATATGTAACTGTCAGTTACACATATTATATGCATGTGTAACTCCTCTTTACACTAGACAGATGCATGTATAACTCCTAGTTACACATGCTAAAATGAACAAACTTGCAACCAAAAAATTCCACATGCTAGGTATCCAAGTCATATGCATGTGTAACTGGGAGTTACACATGCTAAGATGGGTTATCATGTGTCTTTTCTGTGATCTTTGTTCTATAATTTTGTCTTACAATTGTTTATAATATTATTATTTTTGCTTTTTATTCATCCAACCTAATCCATGGATGTTTATTTCGTTGCAGATTTGCAAGCATTTTGGAGTGAGAAAGACAAGAAAGAAAGGCAAAATTTCTAGTATAGGTTTCAGTGGCTTATTTCTAGTGTTTTAACTCATTTATTGTGTTCAGTAACAACCGATTACTATAACTGGTAAGCAGAGATATTATTGTAAATGAATATTAATGCGATAGATGTATTTTTGTATTATTTTTTTCTGTTCTGTAACTGTTGACTACACATGCCATATGCATGTGTAACTTGTGGATACACGTGTCATATGTATGTGTAACTTCTTATTACACATGTCATATGGATGTGTAACTTTTAGTTACACACTGTTGAATACACAACATGAATGTGTAATTTTTATACATGTGTAACTTCCAGTTACACTTGCAATATCAATGTGGTCGGAGGTGGTGAGCGGTGGGTGGTGAGCGGTGGGTGGTGAGCGGTGGTTGGTGGTCGGTCGACGGTGGTGGTTGATGGTGGTCGGAGGTGGTGGTTGATGGTGGTTGGCGGTGACTGTGGTGGTCAGAGGTGGTTGGCGGTAGCTGGAACATCATCACATAATATTTTAATAATCTTGGGCCTAAATTTATTTTTTATTTAAGTTGGGGCATGACAATATATAAAAGGGTATCAAGGTCTTTTAATAATTCCGGGCCTAGATTTAAACTTCTTTTAATTAAGGGCCTCATATTATGGGTTATCTATGGGTGGGGTCTGAGCCTAATTTTCCCTTCTTACTTTATGTAAGTATAGCAATTGTTGTGCTCATTTTGAGCTGGGAATGCCCTTTTTTGTAAAGGCGCATGGTGGATGGGGAACTTTGTTTTTCATCCTTGTCTTTTTTGTAAGACTGTAACAGCTGATGTTTGTCTAATATAATTCTTTTTACCGAGCAAAAAAAAAAAAGTAATCTGTGCACTCTAACTTTAGAAAATAGTTTAAAATTTTACAACCATTCACTGTATTCTAGTTTTAGAAAATACAGTAAAAACTCCATATATTAATAATTTTATGACTTTACAAAATTATTAATATATGGAATTTATTAATATAGGGAGGTATACAAAAAAAAGATGAATAATATATATCATTTATTATGTACTGAATATCCTTTAATATATTGAATAATATATCCTATTAAGAATTTTTAAAGTTTTCTCTATAATATAAATAAATAGTACTAGATATATTAGAAGATAATTCATTATTTTTAGTATTCTCTTTTTCTCAACCAAATCAAAATGTCATCCAATGTTAGGAAAGAACTCATATGAGTGATAAAATTCGTATAGAGTTGTGTGAAAAGAAAAAATCACATCCAAATTGGACGCAAAAAGATCTTGCGAAATGGTTAAAAGATACTTATGAGTAATCAAATTGAACAGTTGCACTACACTAATCGAATGGATATGGACGTCTTCCTTAATCACCCCAATGAGCAACAAGTCGTATATGCTTCAACCGAAGAAGAAATAATTGATGAAATTAGACAATAGGCGGATGCAGATAATCCCGATGATGATAGTACGAAGATGCCAAGAAGCTTTAAACATGCTCGACAAGTTGGAAATGTTTTGGCTTCAACAAGATGATGCACATAGCAACAAGGTCTTACGCATAGATGTCATAATAATCCAAAAAATTACATCATTTTCTCAACCAATTATAGATAAATATTTTCCTTCATCTTAAATTTTGATGTAACAAGTTCTATAATTTCCCTATAATGTTGATTTTATTAATATATAGAGGTAAATTCATTAAGGTGGAACTAGAAAAATCTATTAATATTAAAATGTGAAGTTTATTACTATTTGTAACTGGCCCAAGTTGGAATCATGATTTTTTTATTAATATATAGAGTTTATTAATATATTGAGTTTTTACTGTATAGTTTATGCTTTAGATAAAATCAGACCGCAGTCATGTTGTTAAAAGCCTAGGACCGCCCAACGGCAGACGCTTGTATTATTAGCGTCCGAGAGCGAGACGCGCATATTACTTGCGTCAAAGATGAGGAATAAGTAAGTATTAACAAAAGTTGTAAAATCCACGCAAAAACCAAGTTTCATTTAAGAATACACAAATCAAGTTTCACTATGTTACAATCAAAATTTGTAAGAACTCATACATTATTTCGACAAATTCATTATCGCACTAGGATTCCTTGCTTTCCTTCTTCTCTTGTTGTTGGTCTTCAAAAGTAAGAAGAGATGAGAACCATTTTTTCCAAGGTGCATTTTGTTGTTGTTCAATCCACGACATGAATGCACTGTCTAACAAGCAAAACATGTTTACATAAAGAAGTTGATATATTACCGGAATGAATCGAAAATTCACAAACTGGAGGATTGGTCCAAATGCAAGCCCTACAGCCAGTGCAGGTATAAGATCCCTCTTAACATCTTCTTGAACTTGAGCTACACTCTTGCCAGTAGAAAATCCTATGTAAGTGAAGAATGTGACCCCATATAGTGGTCCGAAAATCAAGCCATCGAGTGCCAGTTTACCGGCAACAAATCGTAACGATGTTGGTTGGTATTTTAGTCTTGATCTCATCAGTCTATCTAGACCTTCATACCTTAATCAAAACATGACGGACAGTTCAATTTATCTACTGTACTTGGGAATATGCATAGAGACTCTTACAATATGTTTGATGATCAAAGAAAGCAGATAACAATTCAAGCAGTGAAATTGGGGGGAGAAAAACATACCAGAAATGGCCGATTGGACCAACAAATCCAAAACCAAACCCGCTAGTGATAGCTGCTCTTTTCCAGTTAACCTTGAATTGTTCATCATCATCGTCCTGTTATAAAGTTAAGTCATAGATAGAATTCCAGATGTGAGGGGAAAAATGAATACCCAGTTTTCCATTGAAACCAATAGATACCAAATCAGTAGAAAATTCTAAATTAAACACCAGATCAGTGAAATACTTACATGGGTTTGATTTGGTTTTATCCTTCTAGACTGAGTTATGATCTGAGCAGCAGTATCTCCAAGTCCCCATAGAATACCAGAGCTGATGATCTGGGTCTTAACTGGATGAACAGACAAACATGTCTGATACCATTTCCATACCTTCAACATCACGAAATTTTAAGAAAATCAATTGATGAGTTCGTTCAAAGATAGTTTGAGGATTGAGAATTTCGGACTTCTTCCGGAAGAAATCACCTACAGGGTACTTTAATGGAGTGATAATGATTGAGTTGGTCCAATGGGAAAGGCTTTCTTAAAAGAAGGGATATAAAAATTGAAGACCGGGGAGCTTCTGCCGACAATAAACGTGATGCACGTGGAAAATACTAACAGCATTTTTACTTGGTGCACTGACCAAATAGTGGCCACTGGCCCCAGTACACGGTGGTCTTCCTCTGCTATTCAAAAAAGTGCTAGTGAACTTGGGGTGGTTGTTGTAGTAATCGTTGAATTTCTTGTTGACCGGTCGTGATTCCAAATAAATTTCACAAGATTTAGTAGTATATTACCCTTGACCGAATCGCAGTACACTCTTAAAAGCCGCTGGGTAATGATTTTAGGGATTTGAATTCTAAATTTGTTAGCACAAAAAAATTTACTGATAAAAAAGAAAAAAAGACATACCCATTTGTAAGAAGAAAATTTTGCTTTTGGGTTTTAAGGCTTTAAATCGCAGCCGGAAAAATTTGCATGTTGTTACTTGTTAGTGTCAAAGCATCCTCATCGGTATATATCTAAAAAATTCTAATCCCGCATAGATTTGGAGACACTAGAGGGAAAAAAATCACTACATATAATTTTAGCCAGAGAGGATTGTGTGAAAACTGAAAACACCATAAAAGCGCTCAGAAAAAAATCATAATAGGCTTTGACAAGATTCATCTAAACTCATTTTGGCAAGGAATGATATCATTTATTTTTGCTAGCTTTTCTAATTCAACCACATCATGGTTTTGGAAGTTACAGAAAACAACTATCTAATTAGAATTGCTTAGTGCATTCATCAGAGCAAGAGTTAACGCATTTTTCGACTTCCTCTGCACCTGCAAGTATATGATCACCAATTTAGTTAGACCCACATCACCATAATAGAGAAGCAAAAAGCACAGAAAAGTAGAGAAAGATAAACTACGAGGGTCTTGCAGAGTACTAATATTAACGCGGTTTTGAGAAGCACAACCGAGATTGCAGTAGTAATATTGACTATGATCATTTGAATGTGTGATGCTCCTGTTGAGATTATTAGTCCCACATTGTATGGGTAATTTAAGATCCTGCGGTTTATAGTCCTTAGGGCCACTCCACTCATTGCCAATTGGTTTTGAGTTGGATGCCCATATTCTAGCATGGTATCAGAGCAAGTTATTTGTATTTGTGTCGAGTCATTTGAATTTGACTTATTATCCACGTGTTAGACTCAATGAGGCTACGGATCAATGAGGCTACACATGAGGGGACGACCTATTATCCACGTGTTACACCCAATAAGGCTACAGACCTAATGAGGATACACGTGAGGGGACGTGTTGAGATTATTAGTCCCAGAATGTATGGGTTATCTAAGATCCTGCGGTTTATAGTCCTTAGGGCCACTCCACTCATTGTAAATTGGTTTTGAGTTGGATGCCCATTTTCTAACAGCACCATGTTACACATTGCAGAGGACATACCCGTACAACACATCCCCAACATCAACACTATCATCACCATCGTTACTACCATATTTGATGATTTTTCGTGTTTCCCAGTAATAATATTTCCCATATTTTATCATATTCCTCCTTATGTCTAACTTCAAAGAACAACACAAATCAACAGTATGTAAAAGAGGAAGAAAATAATAGTTCCATCTTGAAAGTTAACTCCAAGGTTACTCTTAAAAATGAGTTCTTCCTCTTGCCAATTTGTCCACTTATTTCTGTTTCCTCTCTTAATTAATTCATTTTATTTTTGGTAAATTTTATTAAATGGTCGTTTATGATACTAGTCAAATACTCTCGGCATAGTCCCTTCTAGTGTAAATAACCACATCACCAAATCTCTGAGATACAGACGTTATATCAACAATAGAAAGGATAAAGGCAAAAAGACCATCACCAATCCTACAACCCAAAACACTCAGAAACCTCACCGGAACAATCTCACTGAGTTTAACACTAATTCTAAAACTGTAAGCACCTGCATCACTCACAGGAAGGATAACAGCAAGAAGACAACCACCATCAGCAACACTAGACACTCAAAATCTAAGGTAATATTCCCTAACAAGCAAACCCATAATTGTCTTTCTCTTTATGCCAATCAGATTCTTCAATCGGAGTTTAAAAGCAACCTCCCAAATCTCTCTTACCCAGTATTTGATTTTGGTAGAACTAATATTCGAAGCATTCATTCAAATTTTATTTGACTACCTAACTATATCCATATCCTATATCAATCCTGTCAATTCTAAACTACCCCTACTATCCTCCAATCTGCGCATAATCAAAACAATAAATCATTATGCTTCCCTGAACATATTCAAAATAACAATAACTGCAAAAGCCTCAAAATCCATCACCAATGTTCAAACTATACAAACTTTGTACGATGTATTCACAAAGTATGGATGTCTATCAACAACAATCACAATACTTCTTACAAACAGAGTATCCAGAAATTCAACATCAAAATAAACAAACAAGCCCACAAATAAGAACAATATCCATCATAACTCAAATATAAAATTAACCCAAAAACCCCTCTTAACCCAAACTTACCAGGAGTTGTGATGAGATTCAGCATTCAAACATGAATTCCACCAAGAACTGATTGTTCCCCATAATACCTCACCAGTGAATCTGACTCCGAGTCCCCTGACTAACGCTCCGGGTTCGACTCCTAGTAACTTGGAATAGAGACTGTCGGATTGGAACTCCTCCTGCTCGTGTTTGTGCTTGGGAGGAACTGGAGCAGGTTGTGCATGAACAACATCCCATACTGGATCGGCCATTGCAGCAGGACAAGATTCGCAGGATTTTCCAACTCATTATCTGAATCATCAACTGGTTCAACATCAAAAACCTCATGCCCAATAACAGACATTGTTGGACAAAGAATATCAAGTACTAGAAAATACATTGGTGCATTATAATTCCAAGATTTCATATCAAGTATCCACACAAACTGACTCACGTCTTCTAGCATGGTGATGGAAATAAATCCGATTCGACCAACCTCGACCACCAAAAAACGACCAGCAGCAAAAGTCACCCCCTTGTGAACCACAAACGCATTATATTGTGGATGCACTACAT
Source organism: Papaver bracteatum (assembly GCA_023529315.1). Classification (NCBI taxonomy): domain Eukaryota; kingdom Viridiplantae; phylum Streptophyta; class Magnoliopsida; order Ranunculales; family Papaveraceae; genus Papaver; species Papaver bracteatum. The sequence continues at coordinate 1,107,153 of JAJJWX010000641.1, forward strand.
ACAATTTCCATCGATCATTATCGGAACCTTGCTTAGTCTTCATGGAAGTTCTCTTAGGATTGGTACCAGTATCATTATCAGTCTCAACATTCATGGGTGCTTTACCTTTAGCCTTTGCATGTTCATCCTCATATTATGCATCGGGATTAATTTTAATATGAATATCACCCTCATCCATTGTGGCATCATCTTCATCACTAAACTTGAAATCATCACCATCACTCATCTTGACATCATCCTCATCATTGTCACGGCCTATGCCTCCACTACCGCTACCAACCTCATAATACTGACTTTGAATATTTAATGGAACATCATAATAAGGAGGATTGTGGCGATTGATTACCTTAGACAATGCCTCGATGGGGTTAATCTCGAAGACTGGATGAACAACACCAGAGGGACCTACTTGATTTTTGATGGCTTCTCTTTTGACAGCAAGATTGTGACGGAGATTATCCAGATGCTAGTCAAAGTTATACTCATAACTTGGAGATTCATAACCCTGCGAAAAAGCAACCTCATATAGCAATCCCTATATTGCATTCTCATGAGGATACCAATATATTTGACACTCAATTCCTTACTCAGGCACCGGTTTGATACCTTGATTATGATCGTTGGCAGTCATCCTTTCAAGTTTGATTATCTGTTGTTTTTTTGCTCTCCTTGTTTGTATTTCTATCTCTTTACAAGGAAGAAGAAAAGGTCGGGAAAAAAAAATATGTTGTTTTTTCCAGGGGAGTCAAACTCAACATGGTCCACAACATTCGAAAATCAGTGTTCATCACAATTTTAACCAGGTGAGATCCATATATGGTATAACCTGACACCTCAAGGTATAAGACTCTCACCAACTCATCCACATTCCTATGCTTGCTTCACCAGTCTATTTCCTTGTACTTTTTCACATGCAAAGTAGTTAATATCGTGTATCGTTATCGTATCGGTCGGGTCTGATACACCTATCCAAAAGATAATATCGTTTTTTATTAGTGATACATCATCAAGAATAGCATTTTTAAATATTCATAAATGTTTCAATTTAAAAATTTGGTGCCATATGATGCATTAATTCTTACGATCAAAAGCTTCAAAGTACAAATTCAATTTCATTCCACTTTCTATCCCATATTTACTACTTCTATTTCAAATGACCATGTCGTTGCTACGATGTAGAAGATAAAACCGTCAACAATGATGTATTCTCATTTAATAAATTTTCAGAAGAAATAGAATGGGCAGTAAAGAACCATAGTTGTTTCAAGGATAAGAAACTCATTAAAAAAAAAAGTAGGAAATTTCTTTACTGAATGGATTGAGTTTTCAAGGGTACAAAAGAAGGAGAATAATAGTAGGATGGAGGGTATTGCTTACATATTTTGAGATTCATATAATTTATTCTACCAAATTACCCTTACCAATATTATCAGTATATCGGTGAACCCGATGTATCGTTTTGTACCGGCAGATATGAGCATTTTTATCGTTCACTACCTCGGTCACAGGTTATATTCCAACGTACCATTAGCCACCAAAAGACAAAGCTACTACATTCGTCCAATAGCTCACCATGGGACCTTTTACTCTCATATGTACGTACTTTCATCTGAATAATAACAAACAAATTGATACTTGGACAATACCAAGTGGAAGTTGTAGAAACCAATAAAAATTATTATCCCGTCACTAAAATGCTTCAACTCCCACCCGTGACTATTTTTTAAATTAAAGTTACTAGTACTCTCGTAACCTCTATCTACACTTTCATCCCCAAGGCCAGCTGAGTAAACATAATATCCTCAACATTATTATTCTCATGGCATCCTCTTCTAATTCAAACCCAAACGGCATTGATAACATAGTAAACAAAATGAAGTCTGCTCTCATTATGCATGAATATATCTTCCCAAAAGTGTTCTTAAACTCTGAAATCATCCAAACTATGCATGAGTTGGGTTGAAAATGGTGTTTCATTGATAATCTATGCAGCAATATCTGTTTTGAAACTTCAAGGGTCAGCAACTTCATCAATGCCAACTGGGAAATGATAAGTATAATTGAATTTGATGTATGGAATGGGAGAATGAATTACTATATTCTTAGACTCACTCATGAGGAAGACTACATCATTTTTCAGTATAAGAGAAACTAGGGGTGTGTTTGAGAAGCTAAAGGTCCTTGTTGAGGTGCTTGTTGGAGGTCGTGAGTTAATTGATGAAGATCTTTTCTCCAAAGTCATGGTCTGGTTGCTCATCATCATACATGATATTAGAAGCATACTCAAACCTGCTGGAAATTATCAAGATACAAGGAAACCTTATAGAAGAGATAGATATGAAAATAACATGGAAGTGAATATCACCATAGATATTACTAGACCCCTCAAATTTTGGATTGAAGCTTTTGAGTCCACCACCTGCTCTCACTGGCTTGAATTTACTTATGCTATAAATGGCATAAAATTATGCAAAGTATGTAGAATCCTTGATCACCCTTTTGGACTTTGTGCCATCCTATCCAATCAAGCCCACTCAAATCCTACCCCAAGCCAACAAACTTCTTCACCCATCACCAAAAATAAGAAAAAACTTTTATCTAGAAAAGTTGTCATTCCCAAACCTTAATTTGATGTTGATGCTGTTATGGAGTTTGAGGCCAAGATGAAACATGCTAATAAAATTGGGATGGAAAATATAATAGCCAACATTTCCTCCTCCTCAAATGGCCCAATTATCTTTGGTTCTCAGTCCTCTAGTTTTGGTATTAAAGAAATCACTCAACACCCTGATGTGCTTTCTTGTCAGATAAAAAAAAAATTGAGCATTGCCAAGAAGATCCTTGGTAATTATAAGAAGAAGCTTTCTAACTTGAAAGAAGTTTTAATAACTCAAGGCCACCAAAATACTGCCAACCTAACCTTAAGATCTAACATAATTAGCTTCCCAATCTCTCCTCCACCAAAACCTTTTCCTTTCAACTCCCTACCAACTTTAGCCAAAATCAAAACCAAAATAGATGTTGAAATATCCAAGAAGAAAATGAAGCTTGGGAGACTACGAAAAATGCATACAACTTTAAGAAGACAAATGATCACTCCCTTGAAATCAACCCCTCTGAGACCAAAAGAAATAAGTCTTTTAATGAGAAAGAAGTTGAAACCTCCAAAAGATGCAAATACTTGGATACCACTACTTGTGAGCAGTTGACCTCTACTGAAAATCTAGCTAATGGTTCCCTGGAAAGCTCTCCAACTGAAAGCATGGTACAATTTCTAACTCCTTCCTTTTTTAAGCATGGCATGTGCATCCCTATTTTGTAGGATTTTAATTGCATGATTAGCTTTAATAGCTATACTCTATCTATTGTCTGCATTATGAACATTTTTAATCACTATGAAAATATAGTTAGAAGACTTATCTCTAAGTATCTCATTGTTTCCTATTTCTATAAATTCTTTACTTCTCTGGCTTGGAATTGTCAAGGGTTATGAACAAGAGATGTTAAGAGATATCTAAATGATATGCTCACAAACTAAACCCAAATATTATGTTCCTTTATGAGACAAAACAATGAAAGGAAAACCTCAAGAAAATCATGTGGTAAATTAATCTGGATAACTATTGGTTTGTTGAACCAGGAGGGGCTAGTGGCAATGCTGATGGACTTGCATTGATATGGAAAAGTGGCATATCCATAGAAATTATTGACTTCCCACTTAGCCATATCAATGTCATAGTCAGCACTGCCCATACCCCCCCTTGACTCTTCCCTGGTTACTATGGTAGTCCTTATGATTTATCTAAAAAAATCTGATTCATGGAAAATGTTGGAAAACACTGCTCTCATCAATCATCTCCCTTAGCAGATCATTAGGGATTTTAACTTCATTCTCCATGACTCTAAGAAATATAGTTCATCCCAATTGATATTGTGGAAATTGATTTTTTTCATAATAAAATAATGGATCTGGCTTTGATGGACATTGGTTTCACTGGTTGTTCTTTCACCTGGTCTATCAAAAGATCTATTCATGCTCTTACTGAGCAAAGGCTAGACATAGGTCTTGCTTCTGATAGTTGGCTCCCTTTTGTATCTTAACACCACCATATCAAATATGTTGGTTATAGGGTATGACCACCACCCTATCCTTCTAAATTCCAATCCTCTCTGGAAAAGTGGTAGCATTCCTTTCAAATTATTTTTCCTTGGTTGAATCATGAAGATTGCAAGAAAATTATAGTTGAATGTTGGAGTAAGAATTTCTCTGGTTCCAGTGTATTTCTTCAGCTAGAAAACTCAAAGATATAAAACTTCATATGAGAGTCTAAAACAAAGAAGTTTATGACAATATCAAATCTAATATTGAAGACTACAAGAATCATCTGGTTTGGCTTCTCAAAAAAATAATTAAGATTGGATAAAGGAGATGCCCTCAAAATAGCAAGAAAGAACCTCAACGAATATCTAGACAGTGAAGTATGCTTTTGAAAAACCTAGAGCAGGGACCAAGTTAATACTTTCATTGAGCCTCCAAATGAAGATCCATAAGAAAAATAAAATTGACACAATCCAAGATGAAAAATGAGATTTGATAACTAAGTACCAAGAAGTCACAGCTTGTTTTACCAATCACTTCTCTAAAATGGCTACTGCTGAAGACATCAACATAAACCATGACATCACCAACCTCATTCCCACCACCATTACCCCCCACGACAATACTATATCCTAAACAGACCCCCTGATATGATTGAGATAAAAATTATTCTCTTTAGTATGGCTGGTGACAAAGCTCCTGGCCCTGACGGTTTCTCTCCTAACTTCTTTTAAGACAACTGGGATGTTTTGAGTGCTGATATAGTCAACATGGTACAATTTTTTTATTTATTTCTGGTCGCATACTCAAAGAAATAGACTCCACTTTCATCTCCCTTATCCCTAAAATTGAAAACCCATCCTCCCCAAGTCACTTCAGACCCATAAGCCTTTGTAATATTACTTATAAGATCGTATCTGACTGAACTCATAGACCGGAGAGTGAAGCCTTATCTCAACAAGATTATTTTAATATTGGAAATCTCAAGTAGAGTTGGTTAACCAAACTAGCAGAGAACCGTGTGCAAATATCATACAAGGGATCAGAAAATTCAAAATGGGTTTTGACAAGACTGGAAGATAAAATTCAAAATGGGCTTTGAAAATATTGGAAGAGAATCTAGCGATGACATTACATCCTGCACGGGACTACGCTCACAGGACCAAACGTCATCACACCACTTTATCGGTTGCTCAAAGGTCAAGGTTTCTGTAGTTAGAGCATCTCCAAAAGAGGGTGTAAAAAATCCTATGTGGATTTTTAAAATAGTCCTTTTATTTATGGGGTCTAAATGTAGAGTAAATATAGGACCTCATATCTAAAAAACCATCTCCAACAGTAAAGAACTTTGAACCTAGGTATTTCATACGTGGATAAATCTTCAAGGAATTTTAAATCAAAAATTATAATTTAAAAATTAGATACTGAAAACCAAAAGTATGGAGGGAATACACCTCGCCAAAACAAAATCTCCCGCTAAAATTCCTAACCAACAATTGCGTGATAAGATTCAGAAACTAAAATCATGGGTTGAATGTGCCCGTCAAAACAAAATCCCCGCTAGAACTATAACCAACAAATTCATGATAAGATTAAGATTGGAGGTTTATCTCCTATAAAAGCCCTAGGATTCTTAGTAGAGAAACACCCGAGTGAAATTGTTTTTAGAACAAAAAAGGTACAAGTAAGTTTTAGTGCTTTACTGTTCTTGTGTTTTTTATTCGCGCTTTGATTTTTTGTTTCCTCTTGGGTTTTTTTATGATTCACGGTTCTCTTTTGATGGTCATTCTATGTATACTTTTTTTTATCACTATCATGTTATGCTTTTAGTACAATGATTGTTTGATGAGAAATACTTTAATTGTTGGTCTAGGGTTTTCTATCCCTACTGTACCACATAACGTTTTTCTCTGAAATCACCAGAATACATTCTACAGGATCAAACATTGTCCTAGGTGTTAAATCTTTTACTTTTTTGGGTTGGATCATAATTGTGCTTGTACATGTCATGTAAAATATAGATAGATTGTAGAAACATGTCATGTAATCAGGGAAATAGATTGTTTTCGTTTCCTTGGCAGTATATTCAAACACGATTAGGCAATCTTAATTAGAATGGTCTCGATCTGTGAAAGTTAATTACTCAGAATCATCACGTTGTTCAATTATATGTAACTTTTGATTTTTGTTTTCTTTTCAGGTTGATTAAATAATATCTTAATGGAGTTCGGTAGCCAGAATAGAACCCAAGAACAGCAGTCACACAATCTTGATAACCATGTCATGGTTACACCTACCAACCTAGAACGCAAAATTCCTTTTGCATTCATGAATTCTAATCACATGAATGCCTCACAGTTCCTTCCTCATTTTAGCTTGCAACGCGTGAACGCTCCACAGCCACATGAATTTTATGGCGTATCCAACCAAGATGCTTTTGGAATGAATTTCCAAGGTTGTTTCACCACTACACCCATTGCTTCCAAGCAAACTGGAAGTAAAACAAAAAAGAATCACCACCCATCAAACCAGAAAAAGACAACAAACCAACAAGCCAACAGCTGCAATTGGTCTACAAAAGAGGAAATAACTCTAACTAAGGCTTTCTTGTATGTAACTCTGGATCCGATAGTAGGAAACGAACAATCAAGTGGAACCATGTGGCAGCGTATTCTTGAGGCATACAAAAACAATGTTGCCCATTATGACAACCGGGGATGGAATAGCTTGAAGTGTCATTGGAAACCCATACAACAGTCTGTTTCGAGATTTCATGGATTTTACGAAGGTATAGAGAGAGCTCCTCCAAGTGTAAATCAAACACATGATGTGGTACGTTATCATCCATGGATTTTATGAAGGTATATACTAGAAACACCAAAAAAATCAAAAAATCAAATGAACCCTCTCAAATCTTCATTTGGTTTTCTCTCTATTTCCACCTGACAGACCATTATCATCCATTTAAGATCAAACGACCAGCAGTCTCAAGGTGTGACACTAGAAGAAAAAAAGTGGTTGGATTGCACAAGAACACCGTTTTGTTTTAATCTGGAAATTCTAAGTAGAAGATGGCATGCAAATTTAGATTTCCCTATTTCCGTTTCTATTGATCTTTGAATTCTCATGCGATGTTTTTATAGAAAACTTATATTTGCTACACTTCATTCAATAGATTTCTAAATGATATAATTGAAATCTCCAAATATAAACGCATGAATCAGAAAACGTACCGATGGTTTGTTCAAAATCCTAGCTTTGTGTGCAAAACCCTAGCTTTCCAACAAGAAATATCGGTGAGAACAGAGAAGAGGAAGAACGGAGAAGAAAGAAGAAGAAACAGAATGGTTGGAGCTACCGATTTTTTTAATTCTTTTTATGAATTTTTAATCTGAAAAAAGGAATTATTAAAAAAGAAAACACTGACGTGGAGATGCTTCCGAAGGTGTAGTTACCAGTTTCTTGAAGACCTTTATATTTATTTTGGAGCCCTTCATATTGCTTAGGACCTACTGTTGGAGATGAGTTTTTTATAAATGGGGTGTAAAATCCTATGTGTCACGTGAAAAAAAAAAGTTTAACCTTCTGTTAGAGATGCTCTTAGAGTTTAAACAAGCATATAACACAAACTCGTGATAAACTGATCAATAAATTTGCAACATCTGAATCATTTTTCAAGGAATGATCCAGTCTTTTATTTTGCTGGCTTTTTAAATCCAGTCGCATCATGGTTTCCGAAGTTACATATAACAGCTACCTAATTTAAAATCATAAAGTCTCGACGAACAGCCAAAAAAACTCCACTGAAACCACCCCTCACATCTCTTCAAACCATGGGCCCCTGCTAACTTCAAAAGGATGGGCCTACCTTTTGTGTGAGGGGCGGTTTGCCCTAGTTTTTCTAGGCGGTTCATAGAGAACCACTGATTTAAAATTGCTCGGCGCACTCATCAGAGCAAGAGTTCACGCATTTTTCGACTTCCTCTCCACCTGCACGTATATGATCACCAATTTAGTTAAGACTCGAAACTAAAGAAATATACACATCATAGAGGTAGAGAAAAAAAAACACAGAAAAATAGAGAAAGATAAAGAGTGCAAATACACATACGAGGGTCTTGCGGAGTGCTAATATTGACACAGTTTTGAGATGCACAGCCGAGTTTGCAGTAGTAACTCAATCGAACTCCACTATGATCATCTGAAGAATTGATATCGTCGAGACAACGTTTCGCACATCTCACAGGACATATTGCTCCAGCTATAACACCTGGATACATCGCACTACAAACGCTCATACACTCATTCCAACACTTCTGAAAGTCCGTATAGTGGGATGCTGAAGTTTGCCCTATACAGATCCCCAACAGCAACAATATCATCAACATCGCAACCATATCTGATGACTTCCCATGTTTCCTAGTCTTTCCCATATTTTAGCCAATTCCTAAATTTTTTGCACTACTCCACAGTATCTAAAGTTAATTTGTCCTCTTATTTCGGAGCCCTATTGAATTCCTTTTATTTTTGGCAAATTTCATTGAATGGGGTCATAATAGCTATTATCCCCCAGATCGCGGATCAATTTCTTCCCGTGTCTAGGTGTTAAAGCTAGGTGACCCCTGCGTGGGTTTTGCTAAAGGCTGCCCCTAATAATTTCTCAGAAAATCTCAGAAGATCTGTTAGGAAACCTGTATGGTTTTTCAGTCCATCTAAAACCCTAGCTAGCTTCTAAAACCTCGCTCCTTGCTTTTCCAAGTTATATAACCCCTTTCAAGTTTGCTGAAGTTTGGAAACACAAAGCAGCTTCTAATAATGGCCAACTTGGAACACTGTTGACCCTTATAAGCAATTGAAGTTTGTCATCTGAGTATCTAGCGCACCATGAATTCCATGTTCTTGCAAACAGAGAAATATAGGCTTTCTTCGTCACCATTGTGGAATCCATATAGAGATACCCCTCCGAGAGATATAATAAATCTTTTGACCCAGCAACTGGAAAATGCGAAACAGTCTGCGTTGGAAAGTTTAGGTAAATTACCATATCGAAGTAAAAGAATGAAATTAACCGAAGGGGAAGAGAGATTTAAAGAGGATAATGTCAAGAGAACGACAACTGATTTTGAAGAAGGGTTAGAAGCCAGCAGTACTACTGAGGAACTGAAATTACAAGTTCAGGAATACAGAGATAAGATAGAAAAATTGATTAAGAAATTGGAAGAGAAGGAAGGTGAAATGGAAAGTCTTGAAGATCTTAATCATAGTCTCATTGTCAAAGAACGTAAAAGCAACGATGAGCTGCAGGAAGCTCGCAAAGAACTGATCAGCCAATTGAAGGGAACAGGTGATAGTCATGCTAGCGTCCGTTATAAGAGAATGGGGGAACTTAATTCTAAGCCTTTCTGGGAGGCATGCAAGAAGAAATATAGTGGCAAAGAAGAAAAAGATGTGAAAGCCTCGGAGCTCTGCAGCTTATGGGAAAGTCGCATTAAAGACTCGAATTGGTTTCCTTTGGTGAATGTCGAGATTGGCAATAATAACTACAAGGAGATAATTGATGACAAGGATGACAAGCTGATTAGACTGCGGAACGACTTGGGTGACGATGTATTTAAAGCTGTAACAACTGCTTTAACAGAGATGAATGAATATAATGCAAGTGGGTGGTACATAGCCCCAGAACTGTGGAATTTCAAAGAGGAAAGATGGGCAACACTAAAAGAGGGAATTCAAAGATTAAGCAAATATAAGAGGATGAAGAAGTGAGCTTAAAAAATTGAAGAAAAAACTTGAATGTAATGTTTCACGTGTATTACATATGAATCTGAAGTTCTTATCATGTGTTTTCTGGATTTTTGTTCTTATGGTTTGGTATTGCAGAGTCTACTTACAGATCATGATATCATATTAGAAAACTAAAATCACCACAAGGCTACCAACAGAACTATTAGATGCTTCAAAAAAAACTATTAGATCATTAAGGATGACAGCATTTCTGAAGTTTGTTTTAGACATCACAAACCTCGGGGCCAAGCAATCCAGCCATGTCAAGTCATCTCCACCTTGGCTCTATCAGGAAAACCTTGCCTAGTCTTATGCCTTAAGACTCTACATATAGCTATCACTTGCAATAGGAAAAACTAAATACAAATACGTAGAAAACTGGCTGATTGAACTGAAAACCCATCGTGAACTTACAAATTTCACCTTCAAAATGTGATTGCAAAAAAATTTGACTTGGCTGCGTCTAAGCTTGATTCAATAGCTCACAAATTGTGGGATTCCAACCTTCCAACCCACCGTAGAAGACGAGAAAACCAAAATTCCAGTTCAATTTTATGAACAAGAAAACCATACATCCATCTGACTTTTTAAGCAACACTGTACTGTTGACTTGGCTGCGTCTAAATCCATGTTTCAGTTACTCCACAGTTCTCTGCAGCTTTGGTAATTCCAATTACTTCTCCTCATCATGAGACACCTGGATTTTACCAAAATAACAGTGAAACAGGTATGCCTTACTATCCATGAGAACGATAACAGAGACCGAGGTTTCAATTCTAAGCAATTGCCAGATGTTCTTTATGTTCACCATAAAATCAATCAAGGAAACAATAAGTTAAGAAAAGGCCATACTATCTTTTCTCTAGCTGCAACCAGCATGCAAGATCCTCAAACTGTCTCAAGTTTATTCTTTCCCGAGCTTAAAGCACCAGCTTCGTTTGCTTCCTGTTGAACTGAATACAAATTAGTGTATCCTAAACTATCATGAGTATGAGGATGAATAGTGATCAATAGAAGGATGCTGGATGCATACTTCAACGAGAACAAATACAGTGTTGGAAATTTTGCAAGTAATCCTAATAAACTGGATTACTCACTGAAATGTAGAGATAAAGCCATTGTCCTGGGAGAAAATATGCAAAAATCACGTAATATGAGCAATGGGGTCCACTACTAGGACGCTTCTTAAGCCTTTGAGATTGAGACTCTCTTTTGGCCAGTTTCTGCCTCCAAAGACATTGAATGGCTATTATTAACCGTTGCTTGTGCTGGAAAGTTAGTACATCCTCCAGTAGGTCAGCGTGATTGAGAAATAAAAATAGAAGACATATTAATAGTGGGAAACCATTTCACAGCATCCATATGAAACACCAGTACATCAACTCATAAACCAAAACGAAGTCTAGCGACAAGTTCAAATACTCTCCTGAATCTATAGTTAAAGAAAGAGAACACGGAGAATGATTGGAGCAGGAAAGAGACAATGGGTGGATATAGTTGATAGTTCAGCAAACTAGTTGTAACCATAGAGTTCCCCCAAAGAAAAAGTATCATGATCACAACATATAACATTACATGTATCTGTGCAGGAAGCTTTATGTTCCTTTTTGTGCAAATAGTTATGATGAGTAGGAAAACCTCTAATGCTGGAAAGCTGGACTGCATACAAATAATAGATGAGTATAGTTGCACATATGCACGCGAGTATATTTTTGAATTGGAATCATTTTATGCAAGAGATGACAAAGTGCATTTTTACACTTCAGGTGTAACCAGACGAGCATTTTAACAAAGATGAAAAGCAGCAAGCTAATATTGCAACATTTAGGAAGAAACAAAACCAAACAACGATAGGAAGGTATGTTGCATGTCATGATCATCAGCCAACATCTAAATAAAGATAAGATTCAGGTTACCATTTAGAGACTATTATCTGCAGTGCAGAGAGGCACACCTCATCAAGAAGAAAAGTAAATGCCACTCACATCGACATTGTGATCCAGAAGAAGTTTAACTGTATTGTGGTGACCAAAAGCGAAAGCATATTATAACAGCGAGCCAAAATCATTCTGATATCTATGTTAATACCTTTTGAAAGTAAGAAGAATATGAAATCTTTGTATCCTGCAATACAAAAAAGCACCAGGATTTCATTTAGACTACTCTAAAATGTCTGAGTAACACGTGGGGAATATTTACCAGATAAAATGAAGAGACTGGAAGGTTGAATTACTTTAATAAAAGGCCTTCGTCAAATATAAGTTTCTATAATAACAACAGGGAAATGATATATCATATCTCCAATTTTAATTGGCAAAGTAACAGCAAAACCGGATATATCTACAGTAATCAAAGACTCGGTGATAGCGCTGGGATACAACAAAAAAAAGGTACATGCTATGACAAATCTATGTAGATTGGGTCGTACCAAAGAAAAAGGTAAATGCTATGAAAATTCTATGTAAATTAGTTGTTTTAACAAGATAGACAAGTCTCTGCTAGCTGCAAGTTTATAGAGCACAAATGTCGTGACAGACTCCAACAAATTATTATTGTGACGCCTTTAATTTTTTGATTTCCTCCAAACCTTGTCATGATCAATGAGGGATGCTGCATAATGTTTGGACATGGATCTCCTCCTAAAAGCTCATATAATTGGTGTCTAATGCACCTCTGAGATACAATTCTAAGTGCCTAGTCAGGAAGAGGTATGTGTTTGTGCGTAATTAATCCTGGTTCACAACTCTGTAATCCTAATAGGTGTTTAAGTTGCTTTACTTTGGGAATAAGTTCTCATGTACTTTATGCAATCCATATAAATGTAAAATGCAAGGACATCTTAAGCAAGGGCACTTAATTGTGTACCTTTTCAAATGCAGTGTAGGATATGTGAACATGGCAACTCCTTTAAAGCTTAGACAATCCTTCTGCAGTTCCAAAGTTACCCAACTTTGTGCCGACGAAATATTCTGCCCCGTTTACACCTTAAATGAGCTTTTGGTCTTCTTGGAGTAACATCGGCACAAACACTTTCAATAGTTATCTTGACAAAAGATGACCAAAACTCAAAAACTACCCGTAAATTTCCAGCTGATTTCAGCCATAATTGATGAACATGAAACCTGAATCCTGATATATATTTTGGAAAATTAATACTATAGAAGAATTTAAGCGTGTTCTACCATAGGCCTCTCCACAATGACTTGCCATTTAATCATCAAACACCACCACTATACCATTACATGAACCAACAAATATGCTTGTACTTGTGACCCCATTGCCAAAAAAGCAGTATTTTAAAGAAATTTTTAAATGCAAAATAAATTGTGTAAGTAGGCCTCATGTTTTTTTTTAAGCAGATCAAACATACCACTATACGAACTAAGAAAGCTAGTATACCTAAACGCAGAGATTAAATTGATACATCTAATTCTCTCAATGGAAAATTGTGACAGTGACAGCAGCCACTTACCAGAATCATCAGCAGAAGATGATTTAGAATCTTGAATCAACAACACCGAGAAGAACCAACTGAAGCGGTTGACGACTGCAAGTGTGTTTTTGTTTTCGTTTTTTTGTCCTAAAAAAAAAATTGCATTCACAACCGAATCAGTTGGTATTCGAGTTAAAATGTCTAATTTGATCTCTACAAAGTAGAATGTTGAAATACTCCATGAAATCCCAAAGAAAGATTTACAGAGGATGAATTAGAAATCTAGGGTTCGCGAAATACAGAATTGGAATTTTTGCCTTCTGAGTGCACATAATATTACAGGAGGAATAGAATTCTCACACACGGTTAGTGAAGAACTCATGAGTAAAGATCCGAATATACTCGTAGCTGGACTTTGGCCCGTTGGTCCATCCAGTCCGTCCTTCTGGGTGAGCATCGGTGTGGTTGTCCCATGGGCCATGACTCCCATCTCTTCTAGAACGATTTTTTTGGGACCATAATTTTTTTTTTGGGACCATGGTTTTATTAGGCCAACCTCCCTATATTTATAAGGGGAATCCTAGAGTTAGACAATTACATATTTACCCTTTACTTTAATTTAAATTAAAACTAACCTAATAACTATATAAATCTTATATTATATATAAATCTAATCATATACATCTAATTTTAATGAATCATTAACCAAAACTAAAAACAAAAACAGAGATAATAGGGGCATCAAAAAAAAAAAGTTTTGAAGAAAAAAAAATTTATCTTCTTCTTCTCTTCTCTCTTTCCTTGACATTACTCGTTTGATTGAAAAACCTATCACTTTTAATTCGTTTTTTATTGAGAAAACTGAGTACAAATCATCAAAATATGGTTTAAATGGAAGTTACAGTGGCATATTCAGTTAGGAATAGTTTCAAAAAAAACTAGTTTGCTAACCGAACATTCTGAAACCAAGAACACGAAGAACACTTAGGTTATCACGAATTAATTTTTTCTTAACCGAACTCATAGTTCAGTTGGTTCGCATATCTATATGTTGCTAACCCAACCCTTCTCTGATAATCAATTTGTTGAGTTCGGTTGGTTCGCCAAAAAGTCTAAAACTATTTTCTAACCCAACTTTACCAATATTACAAAAAAAAAAAAAATGTAACCGAACTGTGCTATTTTGCCCACTATGTTGAGTTTTGATTTAACCGAACTTTGCCCACTATGTTCAGTTGGTTCGTAAAGAAGGCTAAAACTATTTTCTAACCGAAATTTACCAACATTACAAAAAAAAATAAAAAATAAAAAAATCCAATGTAACCGAATTGTGCTATTTTTCCCACTGTTGACACCCCATTTCCGCACCTTCCATAGAAAATATCATTCTTATACTTCGGAGCAGAATACAAGAGAAATTCTTTGTGGAGCAATTAAGGATTTTCATATCCTTTAAATCAAGCCCATAAGTTCAACCAATCAAGCCCACAAGCTCTCAAGCCCACAAGCTCTACCAATCAAGCCCATAAGCTCAACCAATCAAGCCCACAAGCTCTCAAACCCACAAGCTCTACCAATCAAGCCCACAAGCTCTACCAATCAAGCCCATAAGCTCAACCAATCAAGCCCATAAGCTCTCAAGCCCACAAGATCTACCAATCAAGCCCACCAGCTCTACCAATCAAGCCCACAAGCACGGCTCCTACCCATTTTATCATCCTTCCAAACCTGGGAAGTCTTGCATTCACGTTAAAGAGGGGGAAAATTCAAAGCCAATGGTGAAAGAACGGAGTCATTCTGAATCCGTTTGAAAAAGTTATGAGCAAAACAAGAACTCAGAAGACGTTAAGGGACGACCACTTTTCGTCTTCCCCTTATCAACACCAAGACATTGATTAGTGACTGATTTTAACAAATGGAATCAACTTTTCTTTGTCAAAAGAACAAGTGCGGGAGGAAGAAGAAAAAAATAAAAAAGAAAAAAGGACAAGTGGGACCCACACCTTTTGACAAAGAAGAAGGAAAGAAAAAAAAAGGACGATCAATTAGTCGAATTTCAACGATTTGGCTGCGGTTTTTATGGGGATTGAAGAATTCGCTGCCTATAAAAGGCAAGTGTAAATCGATCATTCGAGATATGATTTTCTCTCACGGAAACCTCTTCCGATATATAATTTCCTCTCACGAAAACCTCTTCCAACACCATTTTGCTCGCTACTCTGCCTAAGAGAGAAAACACTCTTTATTTCTCCTCACATGTTCTAAATCTCTATGTATTTTGTGATTTAGTAAAAGATAAATCAAGTTTCTTTCTTACATAATAGTTATTATTATCCTATACATTTCTAGTTTATTTCCAGAAAACCCCCAAAAAAATAAAAATAAAATAGAAGTATCAAATCAAGTAGCGTCTTTAAGTTCTTAAAAGATTAACATTAAATTGCTAGTACTTTAATTACTTTACTGCATACTTAATGAGCGAGAAATCATCGTAAGAATCCTATCAAGTTTCGGTATCATATTTCAGGTATACTAATTGTTTATCTTTTTGGTAATTATGTAGTTATACGGGAACGGAATGGTTTTTCCATTTCGTAGTAACACCGCATCTACTCTTTACATGCACTATATAAAAATAATTTGTTTTTTTTTAGTAATCTTACAAGTGGGATAAATCAAAGTGTGGGTATAAAGCGGAATTCCCTCCCACATTAGATCCATTGTTAAGAAAGTAATAAATAAAGCAGGTCACTATTCAGATCATTGTGCACTATTCGGTCACTATTCAATTTACTATTCAGTCACTATTTAATCACTATTCGTTACTATGCATCACTATTTGTTTTTATTAACAATATAATTATAAACATTTTCCCCTTTAATCATGAAGTAGAGGTCAATCTTACGATTGGGCGGCTGATGGGTGCCTAACACCTTCCCATCCCGTACTAGAATCTCCTTACCCAGACTCTCTGATAGCAGACCAAAAACATGAAAGTCATAACTGGTTTTGTTTTCCTCAAAAGAATTCAAACTAGTTAAAAGGGTCTGACTCCCCTTAGTCGGTGGCGACTTCAAAACATCTCTTTTCCTTGCAGAGTTCCCCCCCCCCCCCCCTTTACTAACAAACTAGTAAGAAATTATCTCTGGAAAACCCTGTACATTAAACATCCACGAACGGATGAGAACATGGACCTCGCCCCATAACAATTATGGACATAGAATAGGCCGGCACTCGACCCGTGCATACCAACCCCCGATTTCTACAGTGGCGACTTCACTGGGGACATAGAATAGACTGGCACTCGACCCGTGCTAGGCGAACTCTCGATTTCTACAGTGGCGACTCTGCTGGGGAAAAACAAGAGATTCGACTTGAAAAATGATTAAAGGGAAATTTTATAATCTTTTCTTTATACTGATATCATATTTCAGATTTTGTGATTTCAGGCACTTATACAAGCGTAAGCAACCATAACGCGAAGGGGGGCTTACACTCGTACTTGGCATCGGTCGGAGGAAGGAAGACTGGTCAAGATGGATGATTCACAACATGGGAAAGGGGAAGCCAACAATAATACTGACATCCTCACCTCAAAGATAGAACAAATCATTGAGGAAAAACTCTCCAATTTCTTTAAGAAGCTGCAAGATGAGGCTAGAAATGACGGAAAAGGCTCAGATTCTCATCAACATACAAATGGCTCTGGATCCAAGGACGATCATCAACCAAAAGATCAAAACAAAAACGGGGAATCCGGAGGTACAGGCGACAATGACGAAATTCCAACACCAAACAAGGAGAGCTTGGAATTCGAGCATTTCAAAGAACATGTAATGAAGAGGTCATCAATAATCGAGGACAACACCGGGCGTGGATGGTGAAGTATGGTACACTCCGCCAAGTGGATACTTTCTGAAGGTTTCAAATTTCCAAAAATAGAAAAATATAATGGCATGGGACCCCCGGGGTCTCACATTAAACTGTATCTCCAATACCTAAAGCCCCAAGGTTTAACTGACGACTGGCTGCTAAAATTGTTCCACCAAAGCTTGACTGGGTTAGCCCTTGATTGGTACCAACATGCATAGAAATAAAAAATCTCTACATGGCCACTCATGATTAATTCATTCGTCGAACATTTTGCAAAAAATACAGATCACTCTATGGCCTTACGCCAGCTTGAGTCCCTTCGACAAGGGGCACATGAAGGTTTCTTCGACTGGATGAGTCGGTGGGAAAAGAAAGTGTTCGAAATGTTCGAACGACCATCAGAAGAGGCGCAACTAAAAATGCTAATAAAAAATCTCTCAATGTCTTACAGGGTATTCATCAGCATGTCTGCACCTGAAAATCTTTCCGATTTTCGAAGGAAAGGAGCAAGCATCGAGGATGCAATGAAGGACGGCGTATACTCCGGATTCAATATAGGGCAAAGCTCGACAAAAAATAAGGAAATTAATTATGTCAACCCAACTGTTGCAACACCTACTTACATCAGAGCTGCAGGGAAAGCACCTATCACCAATGCATTCCTCCAAGACAAAGGACAACAATATGTCGAGAAAAGGTGGAGCCGGAATCGAGTATTTTACGATTGGACGGAGAAATGAGTGACTACCTTCCTAGGCTAGTTAAGAAAAAATTAATTCAACTCCGAGATCCTAAGCCTGTACCTAATCCCAAACCTCGGGGTTACGATGAGTCAAAGACATGCGGCTACCATCAGAGTGCGGGACACGATACCAATTCATGTTTCGTCCTGAAATATCTTATCCAAGATTTTCTGGACGACGGCAAGATAATCATCGAGGGAGCGTCAAAGCAACCTAATATACAACAAAATCCACTTCCAGTAGCATCAAGGAAATCATGGAATCAACTTCATTGAGGCAGATGACGCTGAAATATGTCAACCATCTCTAATATCGGACCGTACGACAAAAGAGAAGGACCAAACAAATGAAGCCTCCAGAGTCGTTGCTGAGAACAAAATGGAATCTTCAAATAGTGCCCAAGACGCCAACATCTGTATGATGAATAAAAAACCATTGTTCACCATTGCAGGTAGCGGGAAAGTCGTATATTCTGAAAGCCTATCAGAAAAATGCGAAGAGGTACAACATCAAACAAGGGGAGGAAGACAGTTCAAGCCTCTCAACTTGCGAAACGAAAATCCAGGTGTCCTATCAAGGGCAAATCCGATTCGGATCAGGCCAAACAATCAACATGAAGCTATAAAGGAAGACAACTTACTCATTGAGCAGTTGCGAAGAACAAAAGCGGATATTTCAATTTGGGGATTGTTAGAAACATCGACCAGTCACCGCCAGGCTCTACAAGAGGCACTAAGTTTGATGCATGTTCCCACAGGAATCACTCCCAATGAACTGGTACACCTAATCGGCCGAAGCTGCAAGACCAGGTGCGATTACTTTTACATATGACGACACCTTGCCACCGGAGGGGAAGGACCACAACAAAGGTCTTTACATTACCATTGGTTGGGAAAATATGATCATACCTTCTGTCTTCATGGATAATGGTGTTGGCGTCAATATATGCACATTGAAAGCGGCTAAAAAGATGGGGGTCGACATGAGCCGTATCACTAAAGCCGATGAATCAGCCTTGACAGTCCGAGCATTTAAAAATGGTAAGCAAACATGAATCGGTGAACTGACCATCGAAATATGGGTTGGTCCATTAAAAACCTATGCTACCTTCCTGGTAATGGACATCTCTGCAAGCTTCAACCTCCTTCTAGGTCATCCATGGATGCACAAGAATGGAATAGGTGCATCCTCTCTTCATCAGAAATCCAGGATTCGGAAGGAAATGAGCTAATTACCGTGCATGGAGATGATGAGGAAAATGAAATAAGGTCCCACCAGATCTCAGTGAACATGATCCCAGAAATTCATAACTACAAAGCAGAGATCCGACATGAGAACAAAGCTAGAGCATCAATTCATCACGCCTGTACGGGTCAATTTAAATATCGAAATCGAAATATTCCGAAAATGCTACGAGAAAAGCAAGTTCTTTAGGGAATGGGTGCTGGGGCTCGACAACAAGGGCCCACACAACCAATAACAATACCTGGGAGAAAGGCGTTTGATACGGCAGGATTGGGATATCAGTCGATCTATCAAGACTCTACGACATTCGGGAAAAGTCAAGAAGATCAAGGAATCGATTGGAGCTGTCAACCGTCCTTCCAAAAGTGGTTCATCCGTAAGGGAGGAGAAAAGGTTCCAACACCAAACACACTAGAAAAGATCACACCGGTGATAACAAGAAGGAGTTCTTATCAAAGAAAAGAAACTGAAGAACCCGCCTATGAAGGGGTAAGTCATCTTTTTTCTCCATCTCCCACTGACAGCGCAGGCGAACCTAGCGGACATAAATGGGAGGATGGAAGAGAATTGGAAGTTCCAGAACAAGAGGAGAGTACAAGCGAGCTCAACCCCGAAGGAACTGAAAAGGAAATCCAAGAATGCATGGTCATTGCATGCTCGAGTTGCAATCTCGTAGAAGGAGGAAAACCCATGTCTATAATGGTAAAGGCTCCCCATCAATCACCTCAAGTCATTCTCCTGGTACATGAAGCCATTGAAGATGCACGAAGAGGACTTGAAACAATACTTCGGAGAAAGCTTAACCGGGGAGCGCGTCAATATGGTTTTCAACTAATGACCGAGTTCTGCGAGCAACATGGCCAGAAACGATCAATGCTTTCATCGAATATTTTTCAAAAATTCGACCAGAGATGATCAATCAAAACCTGGAACAACACCTCGAAAAACAGAGAGAGAGATTTTGGAGGACCAATGCCAGAAGGAGGATTCAATCATCTGATAGAAGAGTCTGCATGATAATTCCCAATGAATGCTGATCAACTCAAGAGGTACTACGCCTAACCAACGGCGACATTCCAGCATGCCTAATCCATGCATCTCCTCAAAAGATCAACTGGTTTGTCAACACTCATGATTTTTATCATCGTTTTCTACGCTATCAATCTTGTTTTCAAAAAAAAAAAAAACCAAAAAAACCAAAAAAAATAGTTTATTAAGTTTTAATTTCTTTTCAAAAAAAAAAAAAAACAGATTTCTAAGGTTTTGTTTTCAAAAAAAAAAAAAAAAA
Source organism: Papaver bracteatum (assembly GCA_023529315.1). Classification (NCBI taxonomy): domain Eukaryota; kingdom Viridiplantae; phylum Streptophyta; class Magnoliopsida; order Ranunculales; family Papaveraceae; genus Papaver; species Papaver bracteatum. The sequence goes on from JAJJWX010000641.1 coordinate 1,127,619, forward strand.
TCGGAGAGTTTATCAATGATGTAAAGCTTAGGATTTGGGTATGGTGTTATGATCAACCAGATAGGCAGCTGAGACAAACTCTCCAAATCAAAATTTCAGTTTTGTAAATTTTTAAGTTTTTTATTTTTTTTTTCAAAAAAAAAAATAAAAATAAAATAAATGCTGATGATGAAAGCCCTAGGATGATATTGTGCCTTGCACACGTACCAAATAGGCAACTGAGGCAAACGTTTCTTGAGTTATTTTAAGCCTAATCATGTTCTAACCATGCTTTAAGCTTTTTGTGAACGACGAGTTATCTGAATTAAGGCTTCTCCACCGGAGTCAGCGATCTGCACTGATCGGTGCAAGTCAAACCAAAGAACAAAAGCACCACGAGAAAGAAAATATTTCATTCACAAATGAAGGAATTGAGAATCTTCGTCTACAACAATGAAAAGCATGAACTCTTCCTTATCTGAAGGATACATGATCAGATCGAGAAAAAAAAAAGAAGCAACAACAATAAGAAACAAGCAAAATAAAAGAAAAGAAAAAGAACAACAACAAGAAATAAAAAAATGATCTGACGACAAACCAAAGAAGAATAAATGAAAAACAAATAAGGAAAGCTGGTGATTTTATCTAAGTCTAGACCAAGATCCAACTTCTTCACCATTTCCCATTGATCGAAACCAATGTGTAGTAGTGGTAAAAGTGTCCATGTGACACACTAGATCTAGACATCTTCATCACAGGCAGATCATCCATACTTGTCAGAATACATCTAAATCTAAATCCGATTTCAACTTTGAAATCTGGATTTATCTTTGTATGTATTTTGAAAGCGCATATGGAACGATCTTGCATCTTCCCTAAATCATCGAGATCTTCATCTTGAGCCGAACATTAATCTGGATCTCAAGATGCACTACCATCAAGTACTGAAAGAGAAGATTCATACAGATCTATCTTGAGATTCCACCAAAATCTCACTTCAGTTATCATTACTTTCAGCCGCTCAAACTGCATCTCGCATACTCCACCATTAAATGATTACTATGGCGATGAACCAAACAAGCAGAAAGTAGAAGAACATGAAGACAGTGATCAAAAAAATAAAGATCACAGTCCAGATCCGGCACATACAAGAAGGATCTGATGAAAAGATGGAGGAAAGAGGCAGATTTGCAGAAAGCGAAAAAAAAAAAAAGGAAGAAAGAGAAAGCGATGGTCGGGGAAGAAGAAGGCAAGGAATTTAAAGCAAAGGATTAGGGCTCCATCAAAGCTGCTATTGAAGGCAAACCGAAATGAAACCCGTAACCCGTTGGGCTTCTTCAACCCATTAGGGTCATTCATCCGATCCGCTAGCCCCTTTTCCCTGTTCAAAAAAAAAAAAAAAAAAAAAAAATCAAAAAAAAAAAAAAAGAAAAAAAAAAAAAAAAAAGAAAAAAAAAAAAGAAAAAAAAAAAAAAAAACAAAAAAAAAAAAAAAAAATAAACAAAAAAAATGCAGTCTACCTCGTAAAGAAGTCGAAGCGTAGATAATTCTTTAGAAAGAGTATCAATACGTTCCTGCCTCCCCAGGGATTCTCTACTGACTTCATCATATCTCAACATGATACCGTACATCTCATTCACCACCGATGTCAACTGGCGCCCACGGCTATCCACCAAACGGAGCAAGTATTCTTGAAGAGGTATGGAAGCTTTGAAGCGAGAAAGGAGTCAATAAAAAGTATTAAGTCATTAAGTCAAGAAGAGCAGAGTAACAGCGGTACCTCAGGAATATCATCCGGGAGAGGTAAACCAATAATATCTTCACGGTCAACAGGGCCACCTGCAATTGGAACCACATTTGAAGTCCCCAAGATAGGTATTTGAAAATCCCATGTTGGAAGAAGATGACCGAAGCCCGTTAGTGGAACTTGTTGAGAAGAAGCATTCTTTGGAAGATCCCATCAATAATGGACGAGGGGCAAAACCCGGATCACCCACTACAAGATTCTCTCGGCAAGATTGGATAGCAAGAGGTGGACCTAAAGAAACCGATCTCCAATATGATTCAAAATTCATTCCCGATCAACGGAATCTTCATAGGAACGTTGCGGTTGGCGTGAAATCTCGTCCATATCACTAAACGATGCATAAGGAAAACATGTAACGTTGGGAGGAGGAAAACGGGGTGTAGCGTCTGGTTGACTAATTTGTCTCCCAAATCTGTCACCAAGATACCAAGCACGATAATCCGGGCCACGTAACAAGTACCGAAGCATGCTAGACGACATGGCATGAATGGCTCTTTGATCGCGCCGAATCAGATAATCCTTCCAAGGGTCCCAACAAATCTGCGATCAAAATGGAGGTATATATATATTAATAATAATAAAAAAAAATATATAGGGTTTCTTACAGATTCAACTTTCGCCCCCTCCAAACAAAGGCGCGTATATGCAGTCGAGTGCCTTCCAAGTGCACCTTTCCATCTAGACATTCGAGGAAATGTTTGACTATTGGAGAAGCTTGTATCAAAAGGAGGGCGACTAAGAGGAAAATATTAGTAACACCAATACTGTTGTTACAAAGAAAGAATATGGGTGTTAAAAAGGGGTCCAAAATCGTTCAACCTAAAGCAAGGAAAATGTACTCACATTCAAGATGGGCCAGAATCCACATAAGGCTTTTGTTTGAAGGCGTGTTGCTCGAGACAGATAGGTGTAAAGTCGCGCCATCGCACAACTTCCCCAATCGTAAAAATTCACCAATTCAAGGTCAGAAAATGCTGCCAAGTAACCAGATTTGATATAGCCACCAGAAGAGTCAAGGAAGGTATGACCCGCAACAAAGATCAAGAAAGCTCTGGTAACAGTAATAACTTTAGCATCATATTTTGAAGCGTCAGCAGTGAGATCCAGCTCGGGGACCGAGAAACTCGTCTTCAAGCCTGCTAAGATGACATACCAATTTTTAGGGAAGATATCCCCACAATGTGGTCCCAACGGAGTTTCGGACATTCTCCTCTGTCACATTTTCGCCCACCGGACAGGAGCTCCTACCCCCACACGGATGCCGGTAATCATGTAGAAATCCCGGAGGAGTGATGGTTAACTCACAATGTGGCGGTGAAATGAATTAGTATCACCCCACCATCTTTTCGCCACGATTAAAGCATTCTCGCCATCATGGAACGGTTCCAAAGCTTCAATAAAGTCGTACCAACCAATCTGTTGTACAAGATCACGTACACCTTTGCATCGTCTCAACATCAGCCACCATTCTACTATACTAGTGGTCCCTCGCGAATACGTGCCCCAAGCGTAATTCTATGAAAGAAAGCGTGGTTGAGAAATAATGAAAGGAAACTTGGAAAACAAAGAAGAAAATTTCGATCAACAAGGAAACTTACGGGGTCTTCCGGATTCTTGCAGAAACGTGATCATCCACATCGTTTAAAACCCCAACTCTTCGTCTTCTACGTAGCATAGGCAAAGTTGGAGGATCAGGAATAATGATAGCCATCCGCCTAGACGACATATTGAAGAAAAGAAAAGGAGTTTCTTACCTAAAGAAAGGTCTTTCTCCCCTATCTTATAAATTAAAAAAAAAAAAGGGGTAATTACTTCCTCAAGAAGTTTTTGAAAAAAAAATACTTTATCAGAATCGTCTCGTGAAAGAAAAGCAAGTCATGTCAGGACAAAGTGTGGAACGGAAGCCAAGAAGATGCACTTTCAGAATGTGAACGAAACCGACAAGCTCAACTGGGGCAGACCCAACCAACGTTAGTATATTTCTTCATCAACCTATTCAACTATTTCAATCGGCTCGAACAAAGGGAAATCCAACTGAATCAACCGCAAAGGTTCAAAAATCAAGAAAATGGAGCTGACAAGCTTAACTGCGGCAAACTCGGCCAACGTCATAATTTCTTCATCAACTCATCAAAATCACCTCTTGGAAAAGATAAGGTGCGAAAGGGTGTTCGGGGGCTTTGTTCGTTAACTTAAAAGCGGTTACTCTCAAAGAGGGGCAACTGTTGACACCCCATTTCCGCACCTTCCATAGAAAATATCATTCTTATACTTCGGAGCAGAATACAAGAGAAATTCTTTGTGGAGCAATTAAGGATTTTCATATCCTTTAAATCAAGCCCTATAAGTTCAACCAATCATACCAATCAAGCCCATAAGCTCAAGCTCTCAAGCCCACAAGCTCTCAAGCCCACAAGATCTACCAATCAAGCCCACAAGCTCTACCAATCAAGCCCATAAGCTCAACCAATCAAGCCCACAATCTCTCAAGCCCACAATCTCTCAAGCCCACAAGCTCTACCAATCAAGCCCACAAGCTCTACCAATCAAGCCCACAAGCACGGCTCCTACCCATTTTATCATCCTTCCAAACCTGGGAAGTCTTGCTTTCACGTTAAATAGGGGAAAAATGCAAAGCCAATGGTGAAAGAACGGAGTCATTCTGAATCCGTTTGAAAAAGTTATGAGCAAAACAAGAACTCAGAAGACGTTAAGGGACGACCACTTTTCGTCTTCCCCTTATCAACACCAAGACATTGATTAGTGACTGATTTTAACAAATGGAATCAACTTTTCTTTGTCAAAAGAACAAGTGCGGGAGGAAGAAGAAAAAAATAAAAAATAAAAAAGGACAAGTGGGACCCACACCTTTTGACAAAGAAGAAGGAAAGAAGAAAAAAAAGGACGATCAATTAGTCGAATTTCAACGATTTGGCTGCGGTTTTTGCGGGGATTGAAGAATTCGCTGCCTATAAAAGGCAAAGTGTAAATCGATCATTCGAGATATGATTTTCTCTCACGGAAACCTCTTAGATATATAATTTCCTCTCACGAAAACCTCTTCCAACACCATTTTGCTCGCTACTCTTGCCTAAGAGAGAAAACACTCTTTATTTCTCCTCACATGTTCTAAATCTCTATGTATTTTGTGATTTAGTAAAAGATAAATCAAGTTTCTTTCTTACATAATAGTTATTATTATCCTATACATTTCTAGTTTATTTCCAGAAAACCCCCAAAAAAATAAAAATAAAATAGAAGTATCAAATCAAGTAGCGTCTTTAAGTTCTTAAAAGATTAACATTAAATTGCTAGTACTTTAATTACTTTCTGCATACTTAACAGAAGCGAGAAATCATCGTAAGAATCCTATCAAGTTTCGGTATCATATTTCAGGTATACTAATTGTTTATCTTTTTGGTAATTATGTAGTTATACGGGAACGGAATGGTTTTTCCATTTCGTAGTAACACCATGACTACTCTTTACATGCACTATATAAAAATAATTTGTTTTTTTTAGTAATCTTACAAGTGGGATAAATCAAAGTGTGGGTATAAAGCGGAATTCCCTCCCACATTAGATCCATTGCTAAGAAAGTAATAAATAAAGCAGGTCACTATTCAGATCATTGTGTACTATTCGATCACTATTCAATTTACTATTCAGTCACTATTTAATCACTATTCGTTACTATGCATCACTATTTGTTTTTATTAACAATATAATTATAAACATTTTCCCCTTTAATCATGAAGTAGAGGCCAATCTTACGATTGGGCGGCTGATGGGTGCCTAACACCTTCCCATCCCGTACTAGAATCTCCTTACCGGACTCTCCTTGAGGACCAAAAACATGAAAGTCATAACTGGTTTTGTTTTCCTCAAAAGAATTCAAACTAGTTAAAAGGGTCCTGACTCCCCTTAGTCAGGTGGCGACTTCAAAACATCTCTTTTCCTTGCAGAGTTGCCCCCCCCCCCCCCCCTTACTAACCAACTAGTAAGAAATTATCTCTGGCAAGCCCTGTACATTAAACATCCATGAACGGATGAGAACATGGACCTCGCCCCATAACAATTATGGACATAGAATAGACCGGCACTCGACCCGTGCATACCAACCCCCGATTTCTACAGTGGCGACTTCACTGGGGACATAGAATAGACTGGCACTCGACCCGTGCTAGGCGAACTCTCGATTTCTACACCCACTATGTTGAGTTTTGATTTAACCGAACTTTTCCCATTATGTTCAGTTGGTCTGCAAAGAAGTCGAAAACTATTTTCTAACCGAACTTTATCAATATTACAAAAAAAAAAAAAAAAAAATCCAATGTAACCGAAATGTGCTATTTTGCCCACTATGTTGAGTTTCAATTTAACCGAACTTGTCCCACTATGTTCTGTTTGTTCGCAAAAAACCTTGACAAACCGAACTCTTCACTAATTGCGTGAAGTTCGGTTAGATATTGGTTGGTATGAAGTTTGTGAAACAACCGAACTTTGTACACTTGGTAAAATCTTAATCAACGCGAAGTTCGGTTAGATATAGGTTGCGAACCAACCGAACATTTAGACCCTAAAGTTCGGCAACATTGTGGGCAAACCGAACATTACTCTGTAAATCCTATAAACAAAGTTCGGTAACCTACGTGTTAACCGAACGACTAAAAACCTCCATTAAGAGCGAGATCGGTAACCTACGTGTTTGGAAAAAGTAACCGAACTACACTTTCAGATGTGTTCGGTTACCTGTTCTTCACATAAGGTCACCGAACAAGCCCAAATTTACTTAAAAAATTTACATTTTTTTTTAATTTTGGATCAATTCAACCAACATTATCTAAGTTTGAAGTGTACCTGGGTACCCAAATACTCTTCCTCCGGTTGTGGTTGGTAAAATCCATGTTTTTCTTCTTCATCTTCTCTAACTTTACTCTCTCAATAATTCTACTTCTTTTTTAGAAAACCCCATCTGATTTTTTAATCTCACTAATTATCTTTAACTTAATCATTTCACTAATCATTACACTAACTATTATTAACACTAACTAATCATTACCCAAAATTAATCAGGAAGGTAATTTAGGTATTAATATAAATATCTAGATAAGGGGTGACCTAGATTTACTTCTAATGTCTTACCCAAAATAAAACAATGGTCCCCCAAAAAATGATTCCTCTTCTACTGTCGATGCGCTTCCCAACCCAATTCCATTACTTTGAAGAAATTGTTGGTTTAGAACGGTGAAAATAAAAAGGGTCATTTATTGGTATGCCCCTATTTTTTAAAAAATATTTATATTTATATCCCGTTACATTGCAAACTTTGGAAAATATCCTGAAACTCTTTTTTCGTCCATCCTTCTTCCCGTTTTTTTCTTTCAAAAGAAAAATCGTCTTTTTCGTCCACGTGATAGAAAGTTCTCGGAAGAAAAAGACCACAAGACCCTAACTCCAATTTATAAAGTGTTAATCTTCAAAACCTTAAGTAAACAAACCTATTCTTAGTCGTCGGCTTCTTCTTCTGTGTTCAGAAATCTTAAGAACCTTAGAAGTGTTTAATAAACGAAACTCAGTTAAAAATTCAAAGTAAAAGTAATAAAATAGATAAACACATGCTAAAAATAGTTCTGATATAAACAAGCAATTCCAATACTTAGCTCTATTATAGCAACGTCAAGGAAAATGTGCATCAGCAATTGGACAATAAACTAAAAGAGGCATATTATAACTACACTAACCTAAAGACAAGGTTTTCCCTAAAAGAGGCATATTATAACTACACTAACCTATTTACCACCTATATTTTTCCTATTTCCCACGCACTTACAAAAACCAAAAGTAATATAACTATTTTTAATGTAGGCAAACAACACCCACTATCAATATACTCCATACTAATTCGAACAATCACTTTTATAATCTACCATCAAATCACCCTAATCTCAACCCTAACTAAATTTTCGCCGCCCCCATCATCGTTTTGTTTACTACCACCACCATCATACAATCGCCAACATAATCTCCATGGGAATAAGAAATGTTCTTTATTAAAGTGGTAAATTAAGTTCTTTGATTGTATTTTAATTATTAGTTTGTTGTATTTGATTACAGCATTAAGTTTTCACTAATCAAATAAAAATTTCAATTCTATCGAATTCTTAATTTAGAACACATACATAAAACATATTACTGTTGCAAAATTAATAACCCTAACAATCTTCGAGATATGTGTATGTTGATCGAATCTCCTCCGTTTCTTTATTTCTCCAGAATTGTAGATGAAAAATGAGGGGGATATAAGCAAAGGCACTCCGAAGCTTAATTCGGAGAGAGCTTTAGACATGTTTTTTTAGAGGAGAAAAGTTATTATGATTGTGTACCTTTTGAGTTGGATTTCAGCCTCTATTTATTGGAAGAAAACAAATCTTATTGTTATGATTTGTAGTTATCTCAAATAACCACCAAGATTTACCTTTATCTTATGAGATTTGTATTTATCTTAAATAACCACTTAGATTTGTACTTATCTCCCCAATATTTGTATATATCCTGGAAGATTCATGTTTATCTTCATCATATTTGTGCACATCTTGAAAGATTCATGTCTATCTTGTCAAGATTTGCATTTATCCAAGAAGATATATGTTTATCTTTATAGATCTGGATATATCTTGAGAGATTATAAGCTATCTTCTCCAGATTCATAGTTATCTCAATATAACCATATTTATCTCTTGAAATTTGTATCTATCTTTAATGGTTTCCATAATAAACCATTGGCCCTCCATAATAAGCCATTTTTGGTTTCCTTAATAAACCATTCGGTTTCCTTGATAAACCCAGTCGGGCTTCTTTAATAAGCCATTTTTGGTTTCCTTAATAAACCACTAGGTTTCTTTGATAAACCCAGTCGGGCTTCTTTAATAAGTCGTTTTTGGTTTCCTTAATAAACCACTGGGTTTCCTTGATAAACCTAGTCGAGCTTCTTTAATAAGCCATTTTTTCTTTCCTTAATAAATCATTGGGTTTCCTTGACAAACCCAGTCGGGCTTCTTTAATAAGCTATGTGGGTTTCCTCAATAAACCCACATTTCACCGATATCTTATGCGGTTCACACGTACACTATTTTAATAGGGTACAAACACATATGTGTAAGGTGGAAATTATTGGTGTATTTTATTGGTTAGAAAACATATATGGAAATTCAATTGCAACCTCAAAATATTAGATAATCAATCTAAAGGACATCGTTTACTCGATCTTAAACCATCGATGGTTATGTAATGGAGTTTTAGGGAACATTATAATAAGATATCAGTGTGATTGATTGTTGGTTTTATGATGTAAATATCGAAAAGTAGTACGGGAGAAATTAAACTTAAAAGTCAGTCGTCCATAATTTGATTCCATTTCAATTCGGCTTCCATTAACACCCACATAAAGACTAATACAGTGATGGTGTTCTTCTGTTCCCAACTAAGGAGGTTTTGTTTACCCGAATTAAGTACAGTCACATTATTTTTTGTTTTTATATCATGGTGGTAAATAAGAAAAGTATGGGTGATAAATAGGCAAAACCAAAGGCAATGTCTATTTCTAATGTTAATGGCCTTTTAGCATAAATTTTATTCAGCATACAACTATTTTTAGCACTTCTCAACACTGAAAATGCGGGGTACAACAACCACACCCAATATTTAGTTTGGAAATATGAATTGACAAACTCCAATATACTCTCAAGAGAATCAACTAGATAGTTAGACTCAATCTAGAGAAAAGTATATCAAAGAGTTTTATATCTCTATCTCTCAATTCAATATGCAATCAGCAAATAGGAATTTGCGAGCCCGATTAAATATAAGAGAAATAACTTGAATGATACCAAATACCAATGTTCAAGGATCAATCAATTTCAATCAACAACCAAAGGCTGAATTTCCCAATTGATCGATTCAACGCACAGCCTGTGATATTTCAATTATACAACAAAATATAATGCGAAAATGAAATAACACAGACACCAGAAGTATTGTTAATAAGGAAACCGAAAATGTAAAAAAACCCTGAGACCTAGTCCAGATTTGAACACCACACTGTATTAAGCCGCTACAAACACTATCCTACTACCAATGAACTTTGGAGTGGATTGTAGTTGAACCCTAATCAATCTCACACTGATTCAAGGTACAGTTGCGCTCATTACATCTCTGATCCCAACAAGATACTATAAACTTGATTCCCTTAGCTGATATCACCCACAACCAAGAGTTGCTACAAAGATTTGATAAACAAATTTGTCTCACACAGAAAAGTCTATTGGAATAGATAAATCTGTCTCCCACAGAAATACCTACGAGTTTTGTTCCGTCTTTTGATAAATCAAGGTGCACAGGAATCAATTGATAAATCGGACTTATATTCCCGAAGAACATCCTAGTATTATCAATCACTTCACAATAATATTAATCTTATGGTAGCGAAACAAGATATTGTGGAATCACAAACGATGAGTCGAAGATGTTTGTGACTACTTTTTATCTTGCCTATCGGATAATAAATCTCGAGCCAATCTTAAAGAAGATAGTACTCAAATACGATAGAAATAACAAGATCAGATCATGCAACTACAAATAAAATAGTTGGGTCTGGCTTCACAATCCCAATGAAGTCTTTTAGTCGTTAACCTACATGGATTCGTGAAAAACTTAAGGTTAAAGGAGAATCGACTCTAGCTTATACAACTAGTATCACACATGAGCTGTGGGGATTAGGTTTCCCAGTTGCTAGAGTTATCCTTTATATAGTTTTCAAATCAGGGTTTGCAATCTAAGTTACCTTGGTAACAAAGCATTCAATATTCACTGTTATATGAAAACCTGATTAGATACAAGCTAATATCTTTCAACCGTTGGATCGAACTTAGCTTATTATACACAAATGAAATGTACCCTCATTTAGGTTTATGTAACCATACCTAAACGTGTACACCATGTTGGCTCAACCTTAATTAACCGAGCTTAGCTATATGAACACTCTCATATCAACCATATTCATCTTAACCATAACTACTACAAATAACTCAAATGAAACTAATTAAAGAGTTGTTCAATTGCTATGTTCTCATAGAAGTATACAAGAACACAATCGAAGCAAAATTGATTTGATTCACTCGAATAAATTCATGAGCATTATAGCCACGGTTTGCAAAGAATGCATTCCTTAATATATAAATGTATTAGTTCATGAACAAACCAATTCTAGAACTTTAACCACTCAAGTATGCAAATGGGTACGCATACTTAAGTAGTCGGTCTGAGTTTGGGTTCTCCAGTATGCGAATGGGTACACATACCTAAGTACACTTCCAAAACCCAGCAGAAATTCCCGAATCTATACCTTACACAAGTATACGTAGCGGTATGTGTACTTGGTACACGGAATTTCATAACTACAAGTACGCATACGGGTTTGCATACTTTAGTTCCGGTCATGGATCAATACATGCAAGAATGCACACTATGTTTATAATCCAATGATGGTTAAGTATTCTAAACTCTATTTTAATCATTGAAACTTTCTTAGAGGATGAAAATAGCCATTTTTACACGCTATTACCATCAAAGCAATTTTCAAGATATTAAAATAATCATAACGAAACATTACAAGTCTACACCAAATGATCGTATTACATAAACCATGTAAGATGTTACTCGGAAATTTTCACATGATCTTCTTTTGACTTTCATCAAGAATATAAGATGAACTTGGTTAAAGCGAAAGCTTACCAACACATATTCCGAGAAATATGTAAGCGAGTTAATCTCAGCTCGAAATCTCAAATGTGTATAATTGAAAACTATCGTAATACGACTTTTGTTTCAATATAGGAGATAGAGTAGAAATATACTTTCCAAGTGATGGATGAGTTTTAGTCTCCACATACCTTTTGTTAATGAAGTTCCACAAGATCGCCTTAGTATTTCTTCGTTTTCAATTGATGAACGTCGTGAAGTCTAATGCTTAACTAAATAATCTATCCTAGTCTGATACATCACTATAAGTAGACTAAAATCAAGACTTATAGTTTTGATCACTAACTTTGACAAACAAGCTTGAGATAGCAATGCTTGCGAGTTCGACCGAGCAGTGTGAAAATGTGGGGGTCTAACAACCACACCAAATATTTCGATTAGCAATCTGTATGGACAACTCCGAGTATTTTTTCTAGAGAATCAACTAGACAGTTAGACTCAATCAATAGAAAATACTCAAGGAGTTATTATCTCAATCTCTCAATTTGATTTACTCAACCAAATACAATTCGCGAGTCTTAATCAAAGAGAGATAACTTGGATGGTACCAAAGACCAATATCTAAGTGTCAATCAATTTAAATCAACAACCAATAAGGTTGGATATTCTAATTATATAACAAAGTATAATGCGGAGAAATAACACAGACACCGGAATTTTGTTAACGAGGAAACCACAAATGCAGAAAAACCCTAGGACCTAGTCCAGATTAAACATACATTGTATTAAGCCGCTACAGACACTAGCATGCTCCAAATTAACTTCGGTCTGGAATGTAGTTGAACCCCAATCAATCTCACACTGATCCAAGGTACAGTTATGCTCCTATGCCTCTGATCCCAACAGGATACTGCGCACTTGATTTGTTTAGCTGATCTCACCTACAACCAAGAGTTACTACGACCCAAAGTCGAAGACTTTAATAAACAAATCTGTCTCACACAGAAAAGTCTACAAGATTGATAAATTCGTCTCCCACGAATAAACCTATGAGTTTTGTTCCGTCTTTTGATAAATCAAGGTGAACAGGAACCAATCAATAAAACCAGACTTATATTCCCAAAGAACAGCTCAGTTTTATCAATCACCTCAAGATAAACTTAATCGACGCAGCGAAGAATATTATTAAGGAATCACAAACGATGAGACGAAGATGTTTCTGATTACTTTTATATCTAGCCTATCGGAGAAATTAATCTCAAGCCAATTATTACAATTGTACTCGTACGATAGATCAGCAAGATCAGATCACACAACTACAAGAAAAGTAGTATCGGTTTGGATTCACAATCCCAATGAAGCCTTTAAGTCGTTAACCTGGTTTTAGAAGAAGAAAACCAAAGGTTAAAGGAGAATCAACTCTAGCTTAGCAAAATAGTATCGCACAGAATGTGTGGTGATTAGGTTTCCCAGTTGCTAGAGTTCTCCCTTATATAGTCTTTCAAATCAGGGTTTGCAATCAATGTTAGCTTGGTAACAAAGCATTCAATATTCACCGTTAGATGAAAACTTGATTAGATTCAAGCTAATATTTCTCAACCGTTAGATCGAAAAATTAGCTTGTCATACACACATGTACATCACGATTTTGGGTTTGTGTAACCGTACCCAAACGTGTACAATAGTTGGTTCAATACTAGTCAACCAAATGGTTAGCCAAATGATAAATTTCATATAAACCATATTTTTCTTCACCATAACTAGTTCAAATGACTCAAATGAACTAGTTAGAGAGTTCTTAAATTTCTATGAGATCTCATGTACTACACAAGACACAATTGAAGCAAAAATGATGTGATTCACTCGAATCGATTCATGAACTATAAATCCACGGTTTGCAATAGCATTCCTTAGTTTATTAAGATAAGTTCACAAATATCGTTTTTAGACATAACCACAGTTCGCGGACTCAAGTTAACCAGTTGGAGTTCACAAACTCCAGCAGAAATTCTCGGGTTCGAGAACTTCCGGCAGTTCGCGGACTGAGTTCGCGGACCGAAACCGAGCTACAACTCTAGCAAAAATTCTCGGGTTCGAGAACTACGCACGTTCGCGGACTGAGTTGGCTGCTCAAGTTCCGGTTTTACTTGATCAAAAAAGTTCGCAAACTTCGGTTCAAGTGCTAAGGACTTATACATATATGTGTTGCCACAACAATGTTTATATCCACCAATGGTTATATTGTCTAAACTCTCATTTCGATCACTGAAACATTCTCAGAGGGCATTATATAGTTTTTATTCACAAACTATTTTTCATCAGAGTGATTTCCAAAATGATTGAAACGTAACATGACTTCCGTCACTAGGTAAATATGAACTGGGCTAAAGCGAAAGCTTTTCCAACACATATTTCGAGAAATAGATAAGCGAGAAATACTTGACTCGAAATATCACATGTGTATATTCTTAGTCTATATAGTAATACGACTTTTGTCTCAAGATAGGAGATAGAGTATATAGACTTTTGAGTGATAGATAAGTTCAAGTCTCGACATACCTTTTAGTCGATGAAGATCCACTAGTTCCTTGAGTAGTCCTTCGTCTTGTATGATGATTTCTATGGAGTTCTTGAGCTCAACTACACTTTCTATCCTAGTCCGAGACCTTAGCTATAGTAGACTAGAAATCAAAACTTTATAGTTTTGATCACTAACATTGACAAACATGTTTGAGATAGCAACGCATGCGAGTTCGACCGAGAAATGCTCTAACACAGTGCTCTTACAATCTCCCCCTTTGTCAATTTTAGTGACAAAACTATTAATACATATGTATTAAAAAATAAATAAACTTTGCAGCTTCTCATCCAAATGCTTGATCTCCTTGGTTATTCAATGTTACTCGAAATCTTTGTCACTTCCAAGTATTCCAATGATTCCAAATGTGTTCAATTCTGCATCATTATTGTTGAAGATCCATAGCAATAACAATGAGAAAATAGTTGCTCTCAATCATTGTTATACAGTGTCATAATATCATTATACGACATCAAAGTTCAATTGTATCACAACTTTGACAACAATACTATGGTGATATGTTTCACTCCCCCTTAGTCAATACTTTATCTCGCACGAAAACCACTCCCTCTTACATAATGATATGTAAACCATATGTATTTGTAGTGTGAACTACACATTCTCCCCCTTTTTGTCAATAAAAATTGGCAAAGGCATGAAAACTAGTGGGATCCTCATGAAATTTCCATAGAGATACTTCAAGACCAAAAGAGAACAACATATCAACTTGTTTAGATGCCATAAAATAGCCGAAACTAAATGCATTCATCATGGATTTTATAAAGATATAAGATAACCCCTACAATATTCCACAGCAACACTCCCCACAAAGATTTGGCAATTCAGCACAAGTTCAATTGAGAACTCTCCCCCATAAAATGTCATTCCCGAAAGAACAACAAGAGCGACCTTACTTTTACAAGAAAAGAAGAATTTCTTTGGACATTAACAAATCACATGAAACATGAATTTGCATCCAAAAATCTCAATTGAAAATAACCACAAGGAAAATGATCAATTTAATTGGTCATGCTCAACATAAGAGAACTTACGGAGAAACAGTACATACACAAAGATGTGGATCAGGGAAAGACCGATACTACGGAATAATCAAAGATCCATTCTATTTTTCATCACTATTTGCACAATGACATATAATAAACTTAATCTTTGTAAACAAAAGTTCATCCTTTCTTCCATCAATAATTTCATAGTGACATAAAAGGCTTAACTTTTGTAGTCAAAAGTTCATTCTATCTTTTATCAATACTTTCATACCGACATATAATAGAGTTAACTTTTGAAAAAATATGGGACAACCAAGGTTCACGGACGTAAATAACATATTCCATAACAATTTGCAATATATAAAACCATAAAGATTAATACTGCAAAAATCATCTTCCAAATAAACTTTAGAATTTAAACAAATAAATCTAAAAACATTGCAAGATGAAAACGTTGGCAATAGCTATGTGTACTCACAATAATGGATATTCCAAACCATAGTTATCATTCTTAAAACACAAGAATAAATTCTCATAAGAAGTTTCCTAGACATGATTATTGCTCTTTGATAACTTCATACCTTTCAAAGAATCCATCATTGAAGGTGTCGCTGATTTCCTTGATTTTCTTGACCGTGGAAACCCCATGATCATGAGTTAGAACACCAACTTTACGATCAACAACACGAAACAGTTGTGTAGCCTTAACGTAGTCCATGGTGAGCTTTTTCTGATTCCTTATCAATATCTGCTGATTAGCAAGCATTTTGGCATGACCATCCAAAAGATGATTTATTTACGGTTGAAAATTTCCAAGATCGACCTTTGAATCACCCTGAAACCGAGTTAAATCCTTGAAAGATTCATAAATCCAGGAGTTGTGATCTTTCCTTGCAAGCATCTTCTTTAGAACAAGTTCTTGAATCGAAACACGTCCTTGAGTGTCCTCCTCTATGTCAAGACTCACAATCTCTTGGGATCTTGAAGAGTTCCCCATATAAGTTTTTGTTAGGGATGGAATAACACAATATAGAATATGTATATATGTCTGTAAACAGGAAAAGGAATCTTTTGTTATGGAAACCATGTGAACTCTTATGAAGAGGACATGGACGTTCGTGGACAGGTCACATAAGAGGAAAGGATAAATAAATCCAACTAAATAAAACACAATAGTTTGTTAATCATGGCTCAATAATTTAAAAAATTAGAGCACGAGATGTGATTAGCAGGATCGAATAAAATTAACAAAAAGACTCATAAAAACATACAACTATTCTTGAGACTCCAACATCATCATCCTTGCAACTCTCAAGACAGGCACAATGATGAAATTACTTGGAATCAGGTAAAGAAGTGAGAAGTATTCTCACTGTGAATTATGGAAGATGAGTTATACAAATATTTTGTGCATTTGTATCGAGTATTACCCTATTTCCATTGATTATGACTTATCCCAGAGGAATTAGTGATAAACCCTTTTAAAAGTCCATCAGAGGGAGTTTTCTGAGGACTAAGTCTAGAACCTCTAGAGATCAGTTCCATATGAGAACTCCTTTTTGAGGAGAATTCTCAAACTACGCGAGCCTCCCGATGAAGCCAACAGAAATCCTATCCGAATACAAAAGATAAAAGGCAGTTTCATTAGGGTCGTATACCAGCCGCCTGTTCTGGAACTTCCTGTTCCAATCGAAGCATATAGATCCGTAAATAGATTTGTATGTATAGCCACTTCAGTCGTGCTCGTCGTTTCTCGAATAGAAAAGAAGTATCTTTTTTCTGGGAACATGGTCAACCAGAAATTCTTCTGTTCGCTATTTTTCATCCACCGATGTACAAATTGCTCCATCTTGCCATTCTCATATGAGGCTATTGGCAAGCTTGTCAGAGCGGCACGAAGTGATGAATCATGCTCAAAGATGAGCCGATACTTCGTTAGGGACGGTTTATAGATCATCAAATTCCCACAAATTCCACGAAAAGTGGGTCCATGTAAATGATCGAGACCTCGCAAAGAACAACGCTCCTTTCCCATATTGAGTTCGGAACCCAAAGGAAATCATTGAGTGAAATGTATCTTCTTTGTGTTAGACAGAAGAACACCCAACATAAAGATGCACACTCCTCCATGTGAAAGATGAATCTTCATTCTCCGCGCCCGCTCACACTTCGCTGACCTATCGCGTGGTAAAGAGAAGAGAGTATGAAAGAATAGTAAACAGAGCACACCGCAGAAAGATTCTAAATATGACAAGTCACCCTTGGATTCGAGAAGAAGGAAATGAAGAAGAGGAACGAAAGGAAATGAAGCGTTTCTAGCTCTATTTTTGGATGAGCTTCTCCCAATTATGTATGGTAATAGAATAGGACGGCTTGCTCTGACCAAGACTCCACTTTTGGCTCCGTCGATGGAGCGTATGAATTTTCTGGAATGTAGATAGACCAAAAGAGGGAATACAGAGATATAAATAGGAATTATAGTACTATTGAAAAAAGGGGCACCTGTGGAAACATCTCTACTGACAAACCATTTCAATAAGACGGGTGCTGCCGTGCCACAAAGGACGACCATGGAAGTAATGAAAAAGAAAAAGTTCTGCAGTTGGACCATCTGCTCTATCTGAGAACAAAGCTTCTCTAGAGAGGACGCTCAAAGTAAACGCGAATAGTTCACTGAAATTTTTTACCCATCTTGCAGTGATAGGGAATGCATGTAGTCTCGAGCCAAATAACAGAAAAGGGATCAAGAAAGCGAAGGATAACATATTGATGCCACTAGACCTGAAGATCTCAAGATGATTATCTACCGCCTCGTGCTCGCGCCACAACCATCTCTTTTTTATAGGTTCTATGGAACAATTCCTTCTGGTTCATATGGGAGAAAAGAATAATAGATATGCCGGTCATTAGAAGGAAGAAGCACCAGAGAAAGAGTCCTCGTGTATCATCTGTCGCAAAATTAGGAACGGAAGCTAGCAACCCGGACTGTATTGAAGAGGTTCCTAAGACACAGGATAGAAGAGTGACAATATTCAGAAGCAAGGTCCAAGAATTCAGAAGTGGTAGAATGACTGAATGAATACAAGCTGTGGCTAATACCCGAGGCATAAAAGAAGCATTTTCTACGGGATCCCGAAACCACCAGCCACCCCAACCTAATTCATGATGAGCCCACCAACTTCCTGGCAAGATGCCTATGGTTAAAAAGCACCGACATGTCAAGATCCAAATTCGAATAGGTTCATGTTCCTGGTCAGAAACCACTGTGCTCGCGCCGGCGGTCCAACAAAGAGACTAAGTAGTGGTGCCTACATCTTTGAATTTCAGGAGTCGGGATCCGACGCATCCAGGAGAGCGAAGCAAGGTTCCATTCTTTTCGGCGGCATCATTCTGCATTGGCGGCGAGTGACGTGCCACAATCCCGTTCAAAATTTTGGATCTACATAGTCCAAAGCCCATAGCACTGGCGATGTCTCCGGCATATATGCAAGGAGGATGTATAGCTAATATAGGATCTTGTAATACAGGGTTTGATTCTGCAAGCGGTTCGGTACGAACGAAGAAATTGAGAAGAGTTGAAGGATTTACATCTTCTCTATTTAGACTTACCAGACTTGTTCTTATAAGTATAAGGAATGTGTTCATTAGTGGCACAAGAGTTTATACCATAAAGAGGAACTTGCAATCTGTAATGATTTCTTGAAGAGGGATCATTCTTATAAGAATTTATAGAAGTCGTCGGACGATTTACTCCATTGACAGTAGAAAGAAGCAATTTATGATGATGTGATATTTGTTTCTTTCTATCAAAACAATGAAGACCATAGTGATTCTTTTCCCCCTAGAAGGAACAACATCGTGGATTAGAAACATCATTGCCTTGACTCATAGCCTTTTCCGGCACATGCAAATTTTTTAAGTGATTCACAGTGGGTACTTCCTTGTAGGGAATTTTCTTCACGCTGGGTAAAGTCTTGTGAGTATCAGAAGAAGGTACAGAGGATGACTTACTCATCAAAACAGAGTTTTCCTTTTTCAAGGTGTTACACTGTTCTTGGACACATCAAAGAGATGCAACAAGTTTCTCTTTTTCAACACGATGGTTGTTTATTTCTGATGAATGAGCCTTGATTAAACGTTCTTTTCTAATTTAGTATTCTCTAACAGTATCTTCAAGCATACTAATCTTTTCTCGTTGTAGAGTAGTTTCTTGAACAATTTTTCGATATTGTTAGAGAGATATTCAATAAAGCAATAGAGATCACGTTCTCTTTCAAGAGATTTCTACAATTCATCAATGAGTTGATTATACTTTTCTTCAAGAGTCTTGATTTTAAAATCAATGATTTCAACAGATTTTTTTAAACGATCTGGTAAGTTCCATTTCTAATTCTGACACGATGTCAATTTTTTTGTTTTTCCATCGGAATTCGGAAGAATCTATTAAGGTGTTATCCTTTGACGAAAGAATAAGATTTTTGGCATAATCAAAATCTTTGGAAGACATTTCTATGTGCGTTAATTTGTGAGATATTTCTTAGGTCCATAGATATCAGATTGCTACAAACATAGACTTATGATGTCTTTTAATGTTTTTGCCTACTCTGAATCCAATTGAAAATGCGGGGGTACAACAACCACACCCAATATTTCATTTGGCAATCTGAATAGACAAACTCCAATTTACTCTCAAGAGAATCAACTAGATAGTTAGACTCAATCTATAGAAAAGTATATCAAAGAGTTTTATATCTCTATCTCTCAATTCAATCTGCAATCAACAAATAGGAATTTGCGATCCCAATTGAATATAAGATAAATAAGTTAAACAGTACCAAAGACCAATGTTCAAGGATCAATCAATTTCAATCAACAACCAAAGGTTGGATTTCCCAATTGATCAATTCAACGCACAACCTATGATATTTCAATTATACAACAAAATATAATACAGAAATGATATAACAAAGATACCAGAAGTTTTGTTAACAAGGAAACTGCAAATGCAGAAAAACCCCGAGACCTAGTCCAGATTTGAACACCACGCCGCTAAAGACACTAGCCTACTACCAATAAACTTTGGACTGGACTGTAGTTGAACCCTAATCAATCTCATACTAATTTAAGGTACAGTTTCTCTCATTGCGTCTCTGATCCCAGCAGGATACTACGCACTTGATTCCCTTAGATGATATCACCCACAACCAAGAGTTTCTACGACCCAAAGTCGAAAACTTGATAAACAAATCTGTCTCACACAGAAAATTCTATTGGAATAGATAAATATGTCTCCCACAGAAATACCTATGAGTTTTGTTCCGTCTTTTGATAAATCAAGGTGCACAAGAACCAATTGATAAACCAGACTTATATTCCTGAAGAACATCCTAGTATTATCAATTACATCACGATAATCTTAATCATACGGTAGCGAAATAAGATATTGAGGAATCACAAACGATGATACGAAGATGTTTGTGACTACTTTTTATCTTGCCTATCGTAGAATAAATCTCGAGCCAATCTTAAAGAAGATGGTACTCAAATACGATAAAAACAACAAGATCGGCTCATGTAACTACAGAGAAAATAGTTAGGTCTGGCTTCACAATCCCAATGAAGTCTTTAAGTTGTTAACCTACATGGTTTCGTGAAAAACCTTAGGTTAAAGAAGAATCGACTCTATCTTATACAACTAGTATCACATAGGAGGTGTGGGGATTAGGTTTCCCAGTTGCTAGAGTTCTCCTTTTTATAGTTTTCAAATCAGGGTTTGTAATCTAAGTTACCTTGGTAACAAAGCATTCAATATTCACCGTTAGATGAAAACCTGATTAGATACCAGCTAATATCTTTCAACCGCTAAATCGAACTTAGCTTGTTATACACAAATGAAATGTACCCTCATTTAGGTTTATGTAACCGTACCTAAACGTGTACACCATGTTGTCTCAACCGTAGTTAACCGAGGTTAGTTATATGAACAATCTCATATCAACCATATTAATCTTAACCATAACTAGTTCAAATGACTCAAATGAAACTAGTTAAAGAGTTGTTCAATTGATATATTCTCATAGAAGTATGCAAGAATACAATCGAAGCAAAATTGGTTTGAACATTATAGCCATTGTTTGCAAAGAATGCATTCCTTAATATATAAATGTATTAGTTCATGAACAAACCAATTCTAGAACTTTAACCACTCAAGTATGCAAATGGGCACGCATACTTAAGTAGCCGGTCTGAGTTTGGTTCGCCAGTATGCGAATGGGTACGCATACCTAAATACACTTCCAAAACCCATCAGAAATTCCCGGACCTATACCTTACTCAAGTATGCATATCGGTATGTGTACTTGGTACACGGAATTTAACAACTACAATTACGCATACGAGTATGCATACTTTAGTTCCGGTCATGGATCACATACATGCAAGAATGCACACTATGTTTATAATCCAATGATGGTTAAGTATTCTAAACTCTATTTTAATCATTGAAACTTTCTTAGAGGATGACAATAGCCGTTTTCACACGCTATTACCATCAAAGCAATTTTCAAGATATTAAAATAATCATAACGAAACATTACAAGTCTACACCAAATGATCGTATTACATAAACCATGTAAGATGTTACTCGGCAATTTTCACATGATCTTCTTTTGACTTTCATCAAGAATATAAGATGAACTTGGTTAAAGCGAAAGCTTACCAACACATATTCCGAGAAATATGTAAGCGAGTTAATCTCAGCTCGAAATCTCAAATGTGTATAATTGAAAACTATCGTAATACGACTTTTGTTTCAATATAGGAGATAGAGTAGAAATAGACTTTCCAAGTGATGGATGAGTTTTAGTCTCCACATACCTTTTGTTGATGAAGTTCCACAAGATCGCCTTAGTAGTTCTTCGTTTTCAATTGATGAACGTCGTGAAGTCTAATGCTTAACTAAATAATCTATCCTAGTCTGATACATCACTTTAAGTAGACTAAAATCAAGACTTATAGTTTTGATCACTAACTTTGACAAACAAGCTTGAGATAGCAACGCTTGCGAGTTCGACCGAGCAGTGTGAAAATATGGGGGTCTAACAACCACACCAAATATTTCTATTAGCAATCTGTATGGACAACTCCGAGTTTTTTTTCTAGAGAATCAACTAGACAGTTAGACTCAATCAATAGAAAATACTCAAGGAGTTATTATCTCAATCTCTCAATTTGATTTACTCAACCAAATACAATTCGCGAGTCTTAATCAAAGAGAGATAACTTGGATGGTACCAAAGACCAATATATAAGTGTCAATCAATTTAAATCAACAACCAATAAGGTTGGATATTCTAATTATATAACAAAGTATAATGCGGAGAAATAACACAGACACCGGAATTTTGTTAACGAGGAAACCGCAAATGCAGAAAAACCCTGAGACCTAGTCCAGATTAAACATACATTGTATTAAGCCGCTACAGACACTAGCATGCTCCAAATTAACTTCGGTCTGGACTGTAGTTGAACCCCAATCAATCTCACACTGATCCAAGGTACAGTTATGCTCCTACGCCTCTGATCCCAGCAAGATACTGCGCACTTGATTCGTTTAGCTGATCTCACCTACAACCAAGAGTTGCTACGACCCAAAGTCGAAGACTTTAATAAACAAATCTGTCTCACACAGAAAAGTCTACAAGATTGATAAATTCGTCTCCCACGAATAAACCTATGAGTTTTGTTCTATCTTTTGATAAATCAAGGTGAACAAGAACCAATCAATAAAACCAGACTTATATTCCCAAAGAACAGCTCAGTTTTATCAATCACCTCACGATAAAATTAATCGACGCAGCGAAGAAGATTATTAAGGAATCATAAACGATGAGACGAAGATGTTTCTGATTACTTTTATATCTAGCCTATCGGAGAAATTAATCTCAAGCCAATTATTACAATTGTACTCGTACAATAGATCAGCAAGATCAGATCACACAACTACAATCAATTCATGAGCATTATAGCCACGGTTTGCAAAGAATGCATTCCTTAATATATAAATGTATTAGTTCATGAACAAACCAATTCTAGAACTTTAACCACTCAAGTATGCAAATGGGTACGCATACTTAAGTAGTCGGTCTGAGTTTGGGTTCGCCAGTATGCGAATGGGTACACATACCTAAGTACACTTCCAAAACCCAGCAGAAATTCCAGAATCTATACCTTACGCAAGTATGCGTAGCGGTATGTGTACTTGGTACACGGAATTTCATAACTACAAGTACGCATACGGGTTTGCATACTTTAGTTCCGGTCATGGATCACATACATGCAAGAATGCACACTATGTTTATAATCCAATGATGGTTAAGTATTCTAAACTCTATTTCAATTATTGAAACTTTCTTAGAGGATGACTATAGCCGTTTTCACACACTATTAGCATCAAAGCAATTTTCAAAATATTGAAATAATCATAACGAAACATTCCAAGTCTACACTAAATGATTTTATCACACAAACCATGTAAGATGTTACTCGGCGATTTTCACATGATCATCTTTTGACTTTTGTCAAGAATATAAGATGAACTTGGTTGAAGCGAAATTTTACCAACACATATTCCGAGAAATATGTAAGCGAGTTAATCTCAGCTCGAAATCTCAAATGTGTATAATTGAAACCTATCGTAATACGAATTTTGTCTCAATATAGGAGATAGAGTAGAAATAGACTTTCCAAGTGATAGATAAGTTTTAGTCTCCACATACCTTTTGTTGATGAAGATCCATAAGCTCGCCTTAGTAGTTCTTCGTCTTCAATTGATGAACGTCGTGAAGTCTAATGCTCAACTACACAATCTATCCTAGTCCGAGACATCACTAAAAGTATACTAGAAATCAAGACTTATAGTTTTGATCACTAACATTGACAAACAATCTTGAGATAGCAACACTTGCGAGTTCGACCGAGCAGTGCTCTAACAAACAGAACATGCAGTAAAAGTGTCCTAAAACTTTGAAGAAAAACCTCATACAAAACATCAAGAACAGTAAAAGTATCCTAAGAACTTGGAAGCAAAACCTCGAACAAAACATCAATGACATAAGCATATAAGAATAAAGAGAAGTTAAATCATTTGTGTGTATGAATTAGGGTTAGGAAGTTGTGATTATCAAGGGAATAATTTCGACATGATAAAAGAAAAATAAGTACAATTGTGTTACAAGGTAGTTCGTCATAATAACCAAGTGATTTTATCATGATGAGAGAAAAAAATCAATAAAGAAAATATGCAAGGAAAAGTTTCAAAGATATATTAGCCAAGACAAGATTTGATGAATAAAACGAAGATCTTCACTAACCCGAAATGGATAGTCTGCATGAGTATTGTTTCTTACACTAACTATTGTTCAAGTATTCTCACTCATACAAAAGTATGTTAACCCATGGTTCATATATTTAATATTAACTCTTAGTAATTTATGGAGGAAAACCTCTAAATCTTTAGCTTATATGAGAGATTAAGTGCGCCAAAAGTCTCTTGTTTAAACCAATATAATCAATTTCGGCCGTAATTTATCCAAGGTATTCGGTCTCTATTCATGACAGAGATAGTCTCTCAATCCTAGCGAAAAGAGATCTTACCAAAAAAAAAAAAAACTCATCGAGACACGTTGCTAATTCAAAGGCTGATATCGAAGTCCTATTATGAAAAAATCAAGATTATTTCTAAAAAAAAAGAATCGATTTTATTTCATATTACGATGGGCCAAAACAAATTGGCTTAAAATCTCATACGTCTTCCTCGACTATACTTTATTAGGTGGCATACATTTCAAAAAAATGGACTCTGGGATTCCACCGAGAATCTGGCTGAGATAAATATGTCGTATCTTAGTCTCCACCGAGAACAGACCTAAATCCGATATTTACTACATTCGTTCAACCATGAAAACACACAATGAAGATTTAAAAAATTAAACTTGTTTTTCCAACTCACATTAGAGTACTTAAAAAGACCACATTTAAATTATTTTAAATAAACGTGAGTGTTATAAAATAGCTAAACCGATAATCCAGTAAAATGTGCCACAAAAAAAAATACTATACATCTAGTGAAATGAAGACGAAAAAGTGAGTGCTTGAATAATTGGGTTACTTATTTAAAACTGACAAGGGTATAGACGCATAAATGAATCTACTATCTAAATCAAGAAGCTCTTTCCAATGATCGATTAAAATAAGATTTTTTTTATAGGGAAAGCTGATTTATTTAGGGGGAAAGCTAAAATTATTTGACTAGGGTGTATTGTGTTTGATTTTGGGTTATTAAAGGGGAGGAGTAAAAAATTGTCTTTCCCCTTAACAAAATACTGAAATTTACCATTCTGTCCTTAGATATCATTTTCATGATCAATTATCGTCCTTCTTTCATTAAAATTTCCACACAAAAAAAAACCACTAAGATGCAAATTGGAGCAATTATTATACATAAATCGCAAAAGAAGAAAATCTATATTTTGTAGCATTTAAAGCATCTGTGATTTTTTTTTTCTCTTCCAATTCTTCTTCACTAGCACCTGTAAAAAAACGGACAGTCAACTGCATAGTCCACTTATATCAAAAAAAGAAGATAAAGACTTAATGTTGGCCAACTGAAATACTTAGCATGGAGAAACCGTAGACTTCAAAGATACAAGGGATAACAGTGATAGTTATAACTTGTTCACTGGAAACTGAAAAGAAAACAATAAATGAATAATCATAAAAACCAAAGATATTTTATTAGTAGTGACAACCGTAGTAGTATTAGTAATAGAGATATTGGGTTTGAGTATTAGTATTAGCAATAGAGATCTTGGGTTTGACAATTACTTGAGTAACTGAGTTGGGACAGAAACCTGTAACTGAGATATACTACACTTAGAAAACGTGTTTGGATTCAATCCTACCACTTGACGGAATCTCCAGGATCGACCGGAGTGGGAAGTTGTAGCATTAACTTGAGATTTTAACAGGTCTGGATGGTCATGGGAATGCAATTCCTATCCCCGTCCATACCTGTCTGCCAGAGTTGTAATTGAAACTAGTATAGGGAAGCGATAGTGTATGCAAAATTTGATAACTTTAGAGTGAACACCAAATCTATGGAGCTATATGAACTCATTTACAGAGCATACTCATCGATGAATAAACCTTTGCAAGAACTAACAAGCTTGACCAGCTATTGACAAGAACCTCATAAGAGTCGCATTAGTATTCACAACCTCTCTTTCATCTTTTTGTTGAAACTGGCTGAATTTCAAGTATGTGTTTGTTCCAAAATGTTACATCTTCTCGGTTTGTTATGATGGTAATGATACTGGACATGTCGTGGTTGATGTAGGTAATCTGACATGTGCAAAAATTCACCCATGACAAACTATGAAACATTTTATCAAACGGCTATAGCGCAGACATACAAAAATTCACATGTTTTGAATGAAACTTCAAAAAAACTAAACTTTTATTCAAACCTAAACTTCAAAATACGTTCCACGATCCAAAAAAAAAAAAAACTGTTATTTGTTTTCTCTTTTGGTGAAACGATTCTCTTGTCTTCCGCCTTTACAAAAGAATAAACGATTCTTTTGGTCAGTTAAATGTGAATTTGGTCAGACAGTAACCCGGTAATACTAAATAATTTGTAATAGTCAATTTCATTAAATATCTCCTCCTATACATGTCTCGATAATATTAGTTTTCCCCTTAAAATGCTTTCCTCCTAAACAAATCAGCTTTCCATATAACAAAAATCTAAAATAACGAAGGTTGAATGTTTATTCTTAATACCAATTTGTTTGTGGGTGAAAACTGCTTTTGCCGGTTTTGGTAATTTTGTGTGGATGAGAAACGAGTCTAAACCCTAAACAATGCACTGAAAGGGAGTACTTTTTTATTCGAGAGATCAATCTATACAATCCCGGCCTAAACCATGAAATGGTCGTTCCAGGCTTGCTTCAGTCACAAAGTGAAGGAGAAGGGTTGGTCTTAGGGAGGGAAGGGGAGAAAGTGTTAAGACCAGAATCGTTGATTCTGAAGGTGTGGTTGTTTACGACTTGTATCATAAAGTAGAATTGGCTAGCAGAATGGAAATCTATCAAGTGATTTCTGGATACTGTGTTGTTCTCTGACCAAAAACTTGTTGTCTTATGGAAATAGGTGAAACCTATTTATACAAGTCGTAATAAAACGTACCTTGGTCTCGTAGGAAGTGGAAACGATTGAGTGGTGGAAGAGTAACGTGTAACGTCAGGAATTATGCTTCCATAATGAAAGAGGTTGATCCGTTTACACCATTACTTCTTGCCATTACTAACCGCCCCGCTTTATGATACTTTCTTGTAATGGGTGTATTGCACGCCGCCCGTTGTAGACCGTCAGACAAATACCATGATGAGAATCCCCCAGTTTGTGACATGTTTGATGTCTCTAGTGTTTTCGTGGGAAACATGCAGCACTTTGCTGTGTGTGGCAAGTTAAAATCAAGAGGCTTGCCGCACGAAAATATCATGTGATGTTATTAGGCTCATCTTGGCTGGTCGCCTAAAACTTGCCACAAGTCTGTCAGTTCGGTGGCGAACTTCGATGGCTAAGATCGCATCTCATGAGGAAGGGTAGTCGTTGATTATGGCTACCTTGTGTTGGCGCTTGATAATGGCGTTTTGATGTACGTCGGTGGTAATGTGGCATAGCCGGCATGGATCTACATGCCAGTGGCACGGTGGTGCAAGTGGCGCCTGCCATAGACATGGCCACTAGATTTAGGAGGCTGGTCGCTTAAACTTTCCACAAGCCTATCATCTCGGTGGAGGACTTGGATGGATGAGATATCATCTCATGAGGAAGAGTAGTTGTTGATTATGGCGACCTTCTGTTGGCGCCTGATAATGGTACAGTGGCGCCTTTAGCACATGCCAGTGGCATTGCGGCATGGCTGGCATAGTTCTTGCATGACAGTGGCGTGGTGGAGTGGATGTCATAGTTTATGCATGCTAGAGGCACGATGGTGCAAGTAGCTCCTGACATAGCCATGGGCACTAAATTTTGGCACTTTTGTGTTAGACTCAAATGTGTATGCCAAAACCCTAATTAGCGCATAAGGTATGCGGCACGCGGCATGTGGCCGTGGATGGCCGAGATGATTGGCTCAAATTAAATATAAACCATTTAAGTTGGATGGCTAACTCATGAAATTTCGTAATTAGAAAATTCAGATGTGGGACCCTCACTAAAATCGTTGTAGAATTCTCGTACGAACTCGGATTTTGACGGTCCCCCCCCTCCATTCAGATCAGAAAATAATTTCCTATCTCCCCACGGGTAAATATTTAGGTTTTGAGCTTGTTTAGAAGATGAAAACAACCCAACAGTGAAACGGAGGAAGAATTTAGTAGGGATTTTGTCAGTTTTCAGCCATGACCTAGCTCGCCTTTTATGTTGTATATTTTAGCTCGTTACTCCGATTGATTTGAATTTTTAATATGTTATGATAGATATCCATACGAAACTTTTGGCATGTAGCTCATGTTAAAATTATTTACCAAACATTCCCAGTTGTTTGTACAATGTTTTGGAATCCAATTTGGCATGGTGACCACTTGACGTAATTCCACCTCTTTTAATATTGTGGCAGGTTTAGAGCAACCTGATTTGTCAATAAAAAGAGGGGTCCGTCCAAGCATGAGTGTGGATATACTTATGGTGTGTGTGGTAGGTTTAATGCGATGTTATTGATCGATGGGGAATAGTGCCGGCAAGTATGGGCCCAGCCACAACTCACGGGAGTGTGGCAAGTTTAAAGCGACTTGATTGGTCGAAAAAGGAGTAAGGGCCGGTTGGGTAGCATGGGGCGTGGCCAAGTGGCGCTGGCTGGCCTATGACATGGCCACGCTTCCTCTCATTGTTTCTCCTTCTCCGTGGATCCTTTATTCTTTGCTTTCTGATTTTGGGTAGGACCTTGCACCTATTAATCCATGGCGGATCAATTGCTTAGTCTGGGATTATTACTACATGCACCAGTCTGGATAAATTTCATGTGAACATATTGAGTTGCTCAATAAATACGCCAATGGAGAGGTTGAACTCTCATCATTTTACATGGCTCTGTTTCTTTCCAGAGTGACAGCACATTAAATATGAGGTTTTACGATTTTAACCCTGAACTAAAAACCACCATCAACATTAAGTCCCCTGCTTAGCATGTAATAGTGGCATTGTTGCGGGGTAAGCATGAGATGGTGATATATGAGGATAAAAATCGACAGGGAAGACATTAAGAGATTGCCAGGAAAATTCGACTAACCTTTGGAAGGAGGCATGAGTAGTCTATGATCCTTGTGTTGGAATATTTCTGGCTTGGCCACATGGTGATGATGCCAGGGAGTGTTGGCGCAATGATCTTTGACACAAAGATGAGTGTTGAGGTGGTGAAGCCGTCATCACTATGACAACAGCCGTGAGTGTTGAGGAGTTTGAACGTCTCAACACTAGGAGAAAAGATGTGTTGAGTCAGTATGCATAACAACATAGTGGTGAGTGTTGATGAATTTGCAATCCGAGCACTAAGGGAAAATATGTGTTGAGAAAGTTTGCCTGGAAACACAGTGGTGAGTGTTGAGGAAATTTTCACGTCTCAACCCTAAGGAAAAATATGTGTTGAGGCAGTTTTCCTGAGAACACAGTGGTGAGTATTGAGGAAATTTCCACGTCTCAACACTAAGGAAAAATATGTGTTGAGGCAGTTTGCCTGGCAACATGGATGGTGGGTGTTGAGGAGTTTGAACGTCTCAACACTAAGAGGAAAAATGTGTTGAGGCATTTTTCCTGAAAACACAATGGTGAATGTTGAGGAGTTTGAACGTTTCAACACTAAGAGGAAAAGGTGTGTTGAGGAAGCATGCCTGGAAACACAGTAGTGAGTGTTGAGGAATTTACACGTCTCAACACTAAGAGGAAATATGTGTTGAGGAAGCATGCCTAGTAACACAATAGTGAGTTTTGAGGAATTTATACGTCTCAACACTAAGAGGAAAGGTGTGTTGTGGCATAATGCCTAGCAACACAGTAGTGAGTGTTGAGGAATTTACACATCATAACACTAAGAGGAAGAATGTGTTGAGGCAGCATGCCTAGCAACACAGTAGTGAGTGTTGAGGAACTTACACGTCTCAACACTAAGAGGAATGATGTGTTGTGGAAGCATGCCTAGCAACACAGTAGTGAGTGTTGAGGAATTTACACATGTCAACACTAAGAGGAAAGGATGTGTTGAGGAAGCATGCCTAGCAACATTAGTGAGTGTTGAGTAATTTACATGTCTCAACACTAAGAGGAAAGGTGTGTTGTGGAAGCATGACTGGGTGTTGAAGAATTTACACGTCTCAACACTAAGAGGAAGGATGTGTTGAGGAAGCATATCTAGCAACACAGTAGTGAGTGTTGAGCAATTTAAACGTCTCAACACTAAGAGGAAGGATGTGCTTAGGAAGCATGCCTAGAAACATATTAGTGAGTATTGAGGAATTTACACGTCTCAACACTACGAGGAAAGGTGTGTTGAGGAAGCATGCCTATCAACACAACAGTGAGCGTTGATGAATTTGAACATCTCAACACTAAGAGGAAAAATGTGTTGAGGCATTTTGCCTGAAAACAAAATGGTGAGTGTTGAGGAGTTTGAAAGTCTCAATACTAAGAGGAAAAGGTGTGTTGAGGCAGCATACCTGGAAACACTGTAGTGAGTGTTGAGGAATTTACACGTCTCAACACTAAGAGGAAAGATGTGTTGAGGAAGCATGCCTAGTAACACAATAGTGAGTTTTGTGGAATTTATATGTCTCAACACTAAGAGGAAAGGTGTGTTGTGGCATAATGCCTGGCAACACAGTAGTGAGTGTTGAGGAATTTACACATCATAACACTAAGAGGAAGAATGTGTTGAGGCAGCATGCCTAGCAACACAGTAGTGAGTGTTGAGGAACTTACACGTCTCAACACTAAGAGGAATGATGTGTTGTGGAAGTATGCCTAGCAACACAGTAGTGAGTGTTGAGGAATTTACACGTCTCAACACTAAGAGGAAATGATGTGTTGAGGAAGCATGCCTAGACACAATAGTGAGTGTTGAGTAATTTACACGTCTCAACACTAAGAGGAAAGGTGTGTTGTGGAAGCATGCCTGGGTGTTGAAGAATTTACACGTCTCAACACTAAGAGGAAGGATGTGTTGAGGAAGAATGTCTATCAACACAGTAGTGAGTGTTGAGGAATTTACACGTCTCAACACTAAGAGGAAGGATGTGTTGAGGAAGCATGCCTAGCAATATAGTAGTGAGTGTTGAGGAATTTTCACGTCTCAACACTAAGAGGAAAGGTGTGTTTACGAAGCATGCCTAGAAACACAACAGTGTGGGTTGAGGAATTTACACGTCTCAAAACTAAGAGAAAATATGTGTTGAGGAAGCATGTCTAGCAACACATCAGTGAGTGTTGAGGAATTTACACGTCTTAATACTAAAAGGAAGGATGTGTTGAGGAAGCATACCTAGCAACATATCAGTGAGTGTTGAGGAATTTACACGTCTCCACACAAAGAGGAAAGGTGTGTTGAGGAAGTATGCCTAGCAACACATGAATGAGTGTTTAGGTGTTTGAACGTCTCAACACTAAGAGGAAAAGGTGTGTTGAGGCAGCATGCCTGGAAACACAGTAGTGAGTGTTGAGGAATTTACATGCCTCAACACTAAGAGGAATGATGTGCTGAGGAAGCATGCCTAGCAACACATTAGTGAGTGTTGAGGAATTTACACGTCTCAATACTAAAAGGAAAGATGTGTTGAGGAAGCATGCCTAACAACACAGCAGTGAGTGTTGAGGAATTTACACGTCTCCACACTAAGAGGAAATGTGTGTTGAGGAATCATGCCTAGCAACACATAAATGAGTGTTGAGGAGTATGAACGTCTCAACACTAAAAGCAAAAGGTGTGTTGAGGCAGCATGCCTGGCAACACAGTAGTGAGTGTTAAGGAATTTACACGTCTCAACACTAAGAGGAAGGATGTGCTGAGGAAGTATGTGCCGAGGAAGGATGTGTTGAGGAAGCATGCCTAGCAACACATTAGTGAGTGTTGAGGAATTTACACGTCTCAACACTAATAGGAAGGTTGTGTTGAGGAATTTACACATTTCAACACTAAGAGGAAATGTTGTGTTAAGGAAGCATGCCTAGCAACATAGTAATAAGTGTTGAGGAATTTACACGTCTCAACACTAAGAGGAAAGGTGTATTGTGGAAGCATGCCTGGAACCACAATAGTAAGTGTTGAGGAATTTACACGTCTCAACACTAAGAGGAAGGATGTGTCGAGGAAGCATGCCTAGCAACACAGTAGTGAGTGTTGAGGAATTTACACGTCTCAACACTAAGATGAAAGATGTGTTGAGGAAGCATGGATAGCAACACAGTAGTGAGTGTTGAGGAATTTACACGTCTCCACACTAAGAGGAAAGGTTTGTTGAGGAAGAATGCCTAGCAACACATGAATGAGTGTTTAGGTGTTTGAATGTCTCAACACTAATAGGAAAAGGTGCGTTGAGGCATAATGCCTGGCAACACAGTAGTGAGTGTTGATGAATCTACACTTCTCAACACTAAGAGGAAGGATGTGCTGAGGAAGCATGCCTAGCAACACAACAATGAGTGTTGAGGAATTTACATGTCTCAACACTAATAGGAAGGATGTGTTGAGGAATTTACACTTGTCAACACTAAGAGGAAATGATGTGTTAAAGAAGCATTACTAGCAACATAGAAGTGAGTGTTGAGGAATTTACACGTCTCAACACTAAGAGGAAAGGTGTGTTGTGGAAGAATGCCTGGCAACACAGAAGTGAGTGTTGAGGAATTTACACGTCTCAACACTAAGAGGAAAGGTGTGTTGTGGAAGAATGCCTAGCAACACAGTAGTGAGTGTTGAGGAATTTACACGTCTCAACGTTTAGAGGAAGGATGTGTCGAGGAAGCATGCCTAGCAACACAGTAGTGAGTCTTGAGAAATTTACACGTCTCAACACTAAGATGAAAGATGTGTTGAGGAAGCATGCCTAGCAAAACTGCAGTGAGTGTTGAGGAATTTACATGTCTCAACGATAAAAGGAAGGATGTGTTGAGGAAGCATGCCTAGCAACACAGCAGTGAGTGTTGAGGAATTTACACGTCTCAACACTAAGAGGAAAGATATGTTGATGAAGCATGCCTAGCAACACAGCATTGAGTGTTGAGGAATTTACACTTCTCATCACAAAGAGGAAAGGTATGTTGAGGAAGCATGCCTGGAAACACAGTAGTGAGTGTCGAGGAATTTACACGTCTCAACACCAAGAGGAAGGATGTGATTAGGAAGCATGCCTAGCAACACAGTAGTGAGTGTTGAGGAATTTACACGTCTCAACACTAACTGGATGGATGTGTTGAGGAAGCATGCCTAGCAACACAGTAGTGAATGTTGAGTAATTTACACATCTCAACACTAAGAGGAAAGGTGTGTTGTGGCAGCATGCCTGAGTGTTGAGGAATTTACACGTCTCAACACTAAGAGGAAGGATGTGTTTAGGAAGCATGTCTAGCAACACAGTAGTGAGTGTTGAGGATTTTACACGTCTCAACACTAAGAGGAAGGATGTGTTGAGGAAGCATGCCTAGCAATAGAGTAGTGAGTGTTGAGGAATTTTCACGTCTCAACACTAAGAGGAAAGGTGTGTTGATAAAGCATGCCTAGTAACGCAGCAGTGAGCGTTGAGGAATTTACACGTCTCAAAAATAAGAGGAAAGATGTGTTGAGGAAGCATGTCTAGCAACACAGCATTGAGTGTTGAGGAATTTACACGTCTCAACACTATAAGGAAGGATGTGTTGTGGAAGCATGCCTAGCAACACAGCAGTGAGTATTGAAGAATTTACACGTCTCCACACTAAGAGGAAAGGTGTGTTGAGGAAGCATGCCTAGCAACACATGAATGAGTGTTTAGGTGTTTGAACGTCTCAACACTAAGATGAAAAGGTGTGTTGAGGTAGCATGCCTAAAAACACAGTAGTGAGTGTTGAGGAATTTACACGC
The DNA here is from genome assembly GCA_023529315.1 of Papaver bracteatum. NCBI lineage: Eukaryota > Viridiplantae > Streptophyta > Magnoliopsida > Ranunculales > Papaveraceae > Papaver > Papaver bracteatum. The sequence goes on from JAJJWX010000641.1 coordinate 1,161,917, forward strand.
CTCAACACTAAGAGGAATGATGTGCTAAGGAAGCATGCCTAGCAACACAGTAGTGAATGTTGAGGAATTTACCCGTCTCAACACTAAGAGGAAAGATGTGTTGAGGAAGCATGCCTAGCAACACATCAGTGAGTGTTGAGGAATTTACACGTCTCCACACTAATAGGAAAGGTGTGTTGAGGAAGCATGCCTAGCAACACATAAATGAGTGTTGAGGAGTTTGAACGTCTCAACACTAAAAGTAAAAGGTGTGTTGAGGCAGCATGCCTGGCAACACAGTAGTGAGTGTTGAGGAATTTACACGTCTCAACACTAAAAGGAAGGATGTGCTGAGGAAGCATGCCTAGCAACACAGTAGTGAGTGTTGAGGAATTTGCACGTCTCAACACTAAGAGTAAGGTTGTGTTGAGGAATTTACACATGTCAACACTAAGAGGAAATGATGTGTTAAGGAAGCATGCCTAGCAACATAGTAGTGAGTGTTGAGGAATTTACACGTCTCAACACTAAGAGGAAAGGTGTGTTGTGGCAGCATGCCTGGCAACACAGTAGTGAGTTTTGAGGAATTTACACGTCTCAACATTAAGAGGAAGGATGTATCGAGGAAGCATGCCTAGCAACACAGTAGTGAGTGTTGAGGAATTTACACGTCTCAACACTAAGATGAAAGATGTGTTGAGGAAGCATGCCTAGCAACACCGTAGTGAGTGTTGAGGAATTTACACGTCTCCACACTAAGAGGAAAGGTGTGTTGAGGAAGCATGCCTAACAACACATGAATGAGTGTTTAGGTATTTGAACGTCTCAACATTAAGAGGAAAAGGTGTGTTGAGGCAGCATGCCTGGCAACACAGTAGTGATTGTTGAGGAATTTCCACGCCTCAACACTAAGAGGAATGATGTGCTTAGGAAGCATGCCTATCAACATAGTAGTGAGTGTTGAGGAATTTACACGTCTCAACACTAAGAGGAAGGATGTGTTGAGAAATTTACACATGTCAACACTAAGAGGAAATGATGTGTAAAGGAAGCATGCCTAGCAACATAGAAGTGTGTGTTGAGGAATTTACACGTCTCAACACTAAGAGGAAAGGTGTGTTGTGGAAGCATGCCTGGCAACACAGTAGTGAGTGTTGAGGAATTTACACGTCTCAACACTAAGAGGAAGGATGTGTCAACGAAGCATACCTAGCAACATAGTAGTGAGTGTTGAGGAATTTACACGCCTCAACACTAAGATGAAATATGTGTTGAGGAAGCATGCCTAGCAACACAGTAGTGAGTGTTGAGGAATTTACACGTCTCAACACTAAGAGGAAAGGTGTGTTGAGGAAGCATGCCTAGCAATATTGTAGTGAGTGTTGAGGAATTTACATGTCTCAACACTAAGAGTAAAGATGTGTTTAGGAAGCATTCCTAGCAACACAGTAGTGAGTGTTGAGGAATTTATACGTCTCAACACTAAGAGGAAAGATGTGTTGAGGAAATATGCCTAGCAGCACTGTAGTGAGTGTTGAGGAATTTACATGTCTCAACACTAAAAGAAAGGATGTGTTTAGAAAGCATGCCTAGCAACACAGTAGTGAGTGTTGAGGAATTTACACGTCTCAACACTAAGAGGAAAGATGTGTTGAGGAAGCATGCCTAGCAACACATGAGTGAGTGTTGAGGAGTTTGAACTTCTCAACACTAAGAGGAAAAGGTGTGTTTAGGCAGCATGCCTGGCAACACAGTAGTAAGTGTTGAGGAATTTACACGTCTCAACACTAAGAGGAAGGATGTGCTGAGGAATCATGCCTAGCAACACAGTAGTGAGTGTTGAGTAATTTACATGTCTCAACACTAAAAGGAAGTATGTGTTGAGGAAGCATGCCTAGAAACACATGAGTGAGTGTTGAGGAGTTTGAACTTCTCAACACTAAGAGGAAAAGGTTTGCTTAGGCAGAATTCCTAGCAACACAGCAGTGAGTGTTGAGGAATTTACACGTCTCAACACGAAGAGGAAAGATGTGTTGAGGAAGCATGCCTAGCAACACATGAGTGAGTGTTGAGGAGTTTGAACTTTTCAACACTAAGAGTAAAAGGTGTGTTTAGGTACCATGCCTGGAAACACAGTAGTGAGTGTTGAGGAATTTACACGTCTCAACACTAAGAGGAAGGATGTGCTGAGGAAGCATGCCTAGCAAAACAGTAGTGAGTGTTGAGGAATTAACATGTCTCAACACTAAAAGGAAGGATGTGTTGAGGAAGCATGCCTAGCAACACAGCAGTGAGTGTTGAGGAATTTACACGTCTCAACACTAAGAGGAAAGATGTGTTGAGGAAGTATGCCTAGCAACAAAGCAGTGAGTATTGAGGAATTTACATGTCTCCATACTAAGAGGAAAGGTGTGTTGAGGAAGCATGCCTAGCAACACATGAATGAGTATTTAGGTGTTTGAACGTCTCAACACTAAGAGGAAAAGGTGTGTTGAGGCAGCATGCCTGGCAACATAGTAGTGAGTGTTGAGGAATTTACACGCCTCAACACTAAGAGGAATGATGTGCTGAGGAAGCATGCCTAGCAACACAGTAATGAGTTTTGGGGAATTTACACGTCTCAACACTAAGAGGAAAGATGTGTTGAGGAAGCATGCCTAGCAACACAGCAGTGAGTGTTAAGGAATTTTCACGTCTCATCACTAAGAGGAAAGGTGTGTTGAGGAAGCATGCCTAGCAACACATGAATGAGTGTTGAGGAGTTTGAACATCCCAACACTAAAAGGAAAAGGTGGGTTGAGGCAGCATGCCTGTCAACACAGTAGTGAGTGTGAAGGAATTTACACGACTCAACACTAAGAGGAAGTATGTGCCGAGGAAGCTTGCCTAGCAACACAGTAGTGAGTAATGAGGAATTTACATGTCTCAACACTAAGAGGAAGGTTTTGTTGAGGAATTTACACATGTCAACACTAAGAGGAAATGATGTGTTAAGGAAGCATGCCTAGCAACATAGTAGTAAGTGTTGAGGAATTTACACGTCTCAACACTAAGAGGAAAGGTGTGTTGTGGCAGCATGCCTGGCAACACAGTAGTGAGTGTTGAGGAATTTACACGTCTCAACACTAAGAGGAAGGTTGTGTCGAGGAAGCATGCCTAGCAACACAATAGTGAGTGTTGAGGAATTTACACGTCTCCACACTAAGATGAAAGATGTGTTGAGGAAGCATGCCTAGCAACACATGAATGAATGTTTAGGTGTTTGAACGTCTCAACACTAACATGAAAAGGTGTGTTGAGTCAACATGCCTAGAAACACATGAATGAGTGTTTAGGTGTTTGAACGTCTCAACACTAAGAGGAAAAGGAGTGTTGAGGCAGCATGCCTGGCAACACAGTAGTGAGTGTAGAGGAATTTACATGTCTCAAAACTAAGAGGAAGGATGTGATGAGGAAGCATGCCTAGCAACACAGTAGTGAGTGTTGAGGAATTTACACGTCTCAACAATAAGAGGAAGGATGTGTTGAGAAATTTACACATGTCAACACTAAGAGGAAATGATGTGTTAAGGAAGCATGCCTAGCAACATAGAAGTGTGTGTTGAGGAATTTACACATCTCAACACTAAGAGGAAAGGTGTGTTGTGGCAGCATGCCAGGCAACACAGTAGTGAGTGTTGAGGAATTTACACGTCTCAACACTAAGAGGAAGGATGTGTCGAGGAAGCATGCCGAGCAACACAGTAGTGAGTGTTGAGGAATTTACACGTCTCAACACTAAGATGAAAGATGTGTTGAGGAAGCATGTTTAGCAACACAATAGTGAGTGTTGAGGAATTTACACGTCTCAACACTAAGAGGAAAGGTGTGTTGAGGAAGCATACCTAGCAACACAGCAGTGAGTGTTGAGGAATTTACACGTCTCCACACTAAGAGGAAGGATGTGCTGAAGAAGCATGCCTAACAACACAGTAGTGAGTGTTGACTAATTTACACGTCTCAACACTAAGATGAAAGATGTGTTGAAGAAGTGTTGAGTGTTGAGGAATTTCACGTCTCCACACTAAGAGGAAAGGTGTGTTGAGGAAGCATGCCTAGCAACACATGAATGTGTATTGAGGAGTTTGAACGTCTCAACACTAATAGGAAAAGGTGTGTTGAGGCAGCATGCCTGGCAACACAGTAGTGAGTGTTGAGGAATTTACACGTCTCAACACTAAGAGGAAGGATGTGCTTAGGAAGCATGCCTAGCAACACAATAGTGACTGTTGAGGAATGTTCACGTCTCAACACTAAGAGAAAGGATGTGTTGAGGAATCATGCCTAGCAACACAGTAGTGAGTGTTGAGGAATTTACACGTGTCAACACTAAGAGGAAAGGATGTGTTAAAGAAGCATGCCTAGCAACACATCAGTGAGTGTTGAGGAATTTACACGTCTCAACACTAAGAGGAAGGATGTGTCGAGGAAGCATGCCTAGCAACACAGCAGTGAGTGTTTAGGAATTTACACGACTCAACACTAAGAGGAAAGGTGTGTTGAGGAAGCATGCCTAGCAACACATGAGTGAGTGTTGAGGAGTTTGAACGTCTCAACACTAAGAGTAAAAGGTGTGTTGAGGAAGCATGCCTAGTAACACAGCAGTGAGTGTTAAGGAATTTACACATCTCAACACTAAAAGGAAGGATGTGCTGAGGAAGCATGCCTAGAAAAATAGTAGTGAGTGTTGAGGAATTTACACGTCTCAACACTAATAGGAAGGATGTGTTGAGGAAGCATGCCTAGTAAAAATGTAGTGAGTGTTGAGGAATTTACATGTCTCAACACTAAGATGAAAGATGTGTTGAGGAAGCATGCCTAGCAACACAGTAGTGAGTGTTGAGGAATTTATACATCTCAACACTAAGAGGAAAGGTATGTTGAGGCAGCATGCCTGGAAAAACAGTGGTGAGTGTTTAGGAATTTTCACGTCTCAACACTAAGAGATTTAAAATTTATTTGATATGCCTAATAGATATAAAACATTTAGTTTAAGTATAGTTACTTAGCCCTGTCTCCGCTAGGCATGTCCTTTGCGCATGATTGGGATTTAGGTGTATCAGGATCTCCCGTGAGTAAGTAGCGTGAAAAAAGTCCCTATGTGTAATTGTCCTGAGCTTATTTTCTCGTGGAAGATGTGCTTCCATTGCATTTGCTAGTAAGGCGGTGACTGCGTTTAAACTTCTAAACCTGAAGGAGGCGTCAGTCCCCATGTGTATCTTACTTTGATTGTACCACCTTGAATCCATACCTCTGTGATTTGATACAAGCTTATTGTACTCTCCTGGATGGGATGCTTGGTAAATCACATGGACGAAATATTCTATGTCGTGGTTGTTGCTATTGTGATGCTCTGTCTGGTATCAACAAACGAGCAACAGCGTTTCTTAGCAGCAGCTGTGATCAGAAGAGACTTGGATGGCTACGATCACAATCCTTGATAGGGGGGAGTGGCGGCTACGGGAACGAACCTTGGCAGGAATGAGTGGCGGCTTCTGGAGAGAACGTTGAAGCGGCTTCTGGAGCGAAATGTTGAAGAGGAACGGTTTCTGGAGCAAAAAGTTAAAGCGGAGGCTTCTGAATCGAAACGTTGAAGTGGATCCTAGAGCGAAACGTTGAAGTGGAGCGGCTTATGAAGAGAACGTTAAAGAGACGGCTTCTGGAGAGAATGTTGGAGCACCTCCTGGAGAAAAGGTCAAAGCGCCAATGCAACACGGTTGAGGACCAAAAATATATCTCGGCGCTGCACCTTGGATAAATAGAGAATCTCACACACTTGCTCCATCATACACTATATGTTTTTTTGAACAGAGTCCTCAGAAAGCATTAATTCACAACTCCACCAATTGATGTTCAGTCACATTTGGTTTAAGATAATCTAATGCCCGATTTCTGAATCCCTTGACTAATTATTCGGATGTTCATTGTTTCGCTCCTTATGAGTTGTGGCCATGTCCATATGACCCATAGCAAGAACTTTTAGGTTTTCCAATAAATCAGCAATGGTAATAGGGGGTTGTATTCCTATGGCTTCTCCGGTCTCTAGTCCTGATGGTGGAGTGACAGCAGATCTGGTGACAACTGGAGGCGTCACACTTGAAGAAACAATGAGCTAGCGTCAATGGCTCTGGCTTTGGTGATCGGAGGTGTAACGCCTGAGGGAACGTTTCCTACACCGCTGGTGTTGGTGGTAGAGTCTGCTGCGCCGTGGGTGTTGATCATGCTGACAGGTGGTACATTGATGTCACTGGAAGGAACGTTGATATCAAGGGAGTTTTCAACGCCGGTGGCATCAGGGTTTGTTGCTGATCCAGACCTGAGTTCTACCATCTTGAGATCGGGATTGAAAAACGAAATTGGAAATTGGAAATTGGAAATTGATATTGCAACCGAGAGATTAACCTCCCACTGTGGTCGCCAATTATTTGTGGGCGAAAACTGCTTTTGCCGGTTTTGGTAATTTTGTGTGAATGAGAAACGAGTCTAAACCCTAAACAATGCACTGCATGAGAGTACTTTTTTATTCGAGAGATCAATCTATATAATCCTGGCCTAAACCAAGAAATGGTCGTTCCAGGCTTGCTTCGGTCACAAAGTGAAGGAGAAGGGTTGGTCTTAGGGAGGGAAGCGAAGAAAGTGTTAAAACCAGAATCGTTGATTCTGAAGGTGTGGTTGTTTATGACTTGTATCAGAAAGTAGAACTGGCTAGCAGAAAGGAAAGCTATCAGGTGATTTCTGGATACTGTTTTGTTCTCTGACCAAAAACTTGTTGTATGGTGGAAATAGGTGAAACCTATTTATACAAGTCGTAATAAAACGTACCCTAGTCTCGTAGGAAGTGGAAACAATTGATTGGTGGAAGAGTAACGTGTAACGTCAGGAATTATGCTTCCATAATGGATGTGGGTCCGTTTACACCATTACTTCTTGCCATTACTAACCTCCCCACTTTATGACACTTTCTTGTAACGGGCGTATTGCACGCCTCACGCAGTAGACCGCCAGACCAATACCCTGATGAGCATCCCCCAGTTTGTGACATGTTTGATGTCTCGAGTGTTTTCATGGAAAACATGTAGCACTTTGCTACGTGTGGAAAGTTAAAATCAAGAGGCTTGCCACACGAAAATAGCATGTGATGCTATTAGGCTCGTCTTGGCTGGTCGCCTAAATCTTGCTACAAGTCTGTCAGTTCGGTGGAGAACTTCGATGGCTGAGATCGCATCTCATGAGAAAGGGTAGCAGTTGATTATGGCTACCTTGTGTTGGCGCATGATAATGGCGCAGTGGCGTTTTGATGTACGCCGGTGGCAATGTGGCATGGCCCGCATGGCTCATGCGTACCACTGGCACGGTAGTGTAAGTGGCCCCTGGCGTAGCCATGGCCACTAAATTTAGGCGGTTGGTCACCTAAAACTTGCCACAAGCCTACCAGCTCGGTGGTAGACTTGGATGGCCGAGATTGCATCTCATGTGGAATGGTAGCCGTTGATTATGGCTACCTTATGTTGGTGCCTGATAATGGTAAAGTGGTGCCTTTAGCGCATGCCAGTGGCATTACGTTATGACTGGCATAGTTCATGCATGCCAGTGGCGTGGTGGAGTGGCTGGCATAGTTTGTGCATGCCAGCGGCAAGATGATGCAAGTAGCGCCTGGCGTAGCCATGACCACTAAATTTTTCACATTGGTGTTAGACTCAAATGTGGTATGGCAATATCAGTTTCAGTGGCCACATCAATCCCAATGCTTTGTGGAACATCGTTTTGGCTCGGTTGGCGTAACAACTTTGCCTAAATTAGGGTTTGGCATACTGAAACCCTAATTAGCGCATAAGGTATGCGGCACGCGGGATGTGGTCGTGGATGGCCGAGATGATTGGCTCAAATTAAATATAAACCATTTAAGTTGGCTAGACAAGTTGGATGGCTGAGATGATTCATAAAAAATTTGTGTTAACTCATGAAATTTCGTAATCAGAAAATTCAGATGTGGGACCCTCACTAAAATCGTTGTAGAATTCTCGTACGAACTCGGATTTTGACGGTCCGCCCCTCCATTATGATCAGAAAAGAATTTACTATCTCCCCAAGAGGAAATATTTAGGTTTTAGCTCATTTAGGAGATAAAAACAGCTCGACGGTGAAACTGAGGAAGAATTCAGAAGGTATTCTGTCAGTTTTCAGCCATGACCTAGCTCGCCTTTTATGATGTATCTTTTAGCTCGTTACTCCGATTGATTTGAATTTTTAGTATGTTATGCTAGACATATATACGAAACTTTTGGCTTGTATGTCATACTAAAATTGTTTACAAAATACTCCCAGTTGTTTGTACAATCTTTGGGAAGCCAATTTGGCATGGTGTCCACTTGACGCAATTCCACCTCTTTTAATATTGTGGCAGGTTTAGAGCAACCTGATTGGTCAATAAAAATAGGGGGCCAGCCAAGAACGAGTATGGATACACTTCTGGTATGCTTGGTAGGTTTAATGCGACCTAATTGGTCGATAGGGAATAGGGCCGGCAAGTATGGGCCCAGACACAACTCATGGGAGTGTGGCAAGTTTAAAGCGACCTGATTGGTCGACAAAGGAGTAAAGGCCGGCTGGGTAGAACGGGGCGTGGACAAGTGGCGCAGGCTGGCCTATGACATGGCCATGCTTCCTCTCATTGTTTCTCCTTCTCTGCGGCTCCCTTATTCTTTGCTTTCTGATTTTGGGTAGGACTTTTCACCTACTAATCTATGGTGGATCAATTGCTTGGTTTGGGATTGTTGCTACATGCACCAGTCTGGATAAATTTCATGTGAACATATTGAGTTGCTCAATAAATACGCCAGTGGAGAGGTTGAACTCTCATCATTTTACTGGCTCTGTTTCTTTGCAGAGTGACGGCACATTAAATGTGAGGTTTTACGATTTTAACCCTGAACTAAAAACCACCATCAACACAATTGCATGTATAGTGAAAAATAGCAACAGAACCATTATGTTTGTTTGATATCTGGTGGCATTTTAGGTGCCCTTATATTTTACGTGTGTGTCATTAGTTATATGTAGCCTGTTATATAAAGGCCTTGTACTTTCACTTATGTTTAGTCAAGAATTCATAATAAACACACACCATTTCTCTAATGTATCAGAGTCGATATGGGTCTGATAACCTAATCTTCATTCTTTTTATTCTTCTTGTTTCTGTCATTAACACTATGCAACTTCAATCTTTTTCTTCTGTTGATTCAATGTGGAATCTAATATTTTGAGAATTCTTCCCAGCACAATATAACAAACATCATTCATTTAAAACTTCAAGATTAAAACTACTTAATATGAAAGCTTTATTGCTTTCATTACTCAAGAAATACAAAGTTTATGGTTTTATAGATGGATTTATTATACCTTTTCATGTTTAATATGTCCATGCTTCAAGAAATATAGATGCAACTACAACTTCAATCCATATTACGGTACTTGGAATGAAGAAGATCAGACTTTACTCCTTTGGATTCGGTCTATAATATCTGAAAGTGTGATTTCATATGTTGTTGGTCCAACAACATCTTATGCTTTATGGAAAGTAATCCATAATTGGGTACAAAGATTTCTACTCTTAAGCAAGGTAATTCTACGGTTATATCGTTTCTTAATGAGATCAAAAAATCCTATATTTTCTTTTTGTTGCTGGATCGCCAATTAATGATAGTGAAATGCTTGTATGTGTTCTCAATTAAGTATTTTTAACTTCTATCTGTGTTCAAAATCCACCAGTAACTCTAGGAGAATCACATAAGAGTGAGGAAATTATCTTGACTGAAAGATCTAAATTTGTTATTCATGATGATGAATTTAAAGCATTTGATGCTTTTAGAGTAATAATAAGCGTTTCTTTAATCAATATATGCAAGATCTAGTTTTCTTCATCTATTTTATAGTGCTAGACCTATTTCATCATACTCTTACGGACTACCATTTCAGCATTCTTATTTTCCCCATACTTCATTTGCATTTTTTTTTCCTCCAATAAATGTTGCTACAAATACTTTTGTTGGTGGTTCTGTTACTTCAAATACTTCATCATAATTGATTGGATTTACTTCTGGAATTATTTCTGTAGCGCCCCCTAAGCTAGCAGCTGACTAATCCAATAAATTAACTAAACAAGAAACACTAAAATCTAAAACAAGCACTTAAGTATTCAATTAAGAAATGCGATACAGAATTTAACCCAAAGCTAACCCCGCTCAAAAATATATATACAAGATCTTCTCTCAAATGATACATATATAATAGTCAATTGTTTTTTTTTAAATAAAATATAAAACATAATAAATATAACAGAAGTTAATCAACTAGCGAAGTCAACCCGTGAAGCTTTCGTTGTGCAACCATGATCTATCACAGAAACTGAAATGGGAATAATTAACATTTAACCTTCTAAGTAATCATAGGCAAGATTTGGAAAACAATACATGTTTTTCCGAAAACATTAAACAGTGACTAAGTCACTGAAATAATCATACATATATATGGACAAACTCCTTCTTCAAACAATGTATAATATGGTTGTAAATCCCTACCCGGAAATTCACACCTAATAGCTATGGATGCCACCAAGACCATGATGACCAATACTCTAAACAATAAAAGCTGAATTAAAGTAGGTATAAATGTGAAGGAGCGTATCCTATATACCACAAGTGGAAATTCTCATTTCCCATAACAATTCATATTGACAACAAAACAATACAAGTCTTTTCCACATCGTGGAAAGATTCACCGAATCGACAGGATTATCATAATGCATTTTAAACAAAACATGGAATGCAGAAACAGACAATGCATGAGTTTGTTAAGCATAAAATTTTATAAAAGAAACAATAATGGATACAAAGAGTCAAATGCATTCCCACACCTTTTTGAAGACAGACCACGCCTACCTCGAGATCCACGATCCACTGGTTCTTCCTTTGAATCGGTCGTTGTTAACAAGGAACTGTTAATCACACAAGCAATCTAAGAAACTAGCAAGAATGGCTCATACAACTCTAACTCTAACTAATGGTTCTAAACCCAAGTCTACTAAATCGGCCCAATTAATCTAAAGCACGGTCCAACAGTGTCAACTAACGGTCAAAGTGACGGTCAATGGTCAACTAACAGTAAACGTCAGTCAACAGAGTCAAGGTCCAGGTCAAGTCCAGGGTCAATGGTCAACGAGTCAAGACTAGTGACTCACTGGGTCAAATCCGGTTCAACCCGATTCGACTCAGTCAGATTAACTGAGTCATCTAAGCAAGTTAGTCAGACATCTGACTGGGATGACTAACAGGTCTAATTCTATTGCACTTCAATTCCTACAACAATTCTTTCTTCTTTATCATTTAAACTTCAATTCATTCATTCCAACAAACTTTGAATTTCAAATACAAATAAGAACTCTCAATGCATAGATTCAACTCCCAAGGTTCATCTAACCCTTCATTGTTACAATACAATCATACAAACATTTGATTTCAGTTACTACACAACCAATCCAACTCTAACTCCATTTCTAAATACAACCAACATCTGATCTTAGTATTCATCTGCAGCTTCATCTCTAGATACACTCCTATAACACTACTCTTACACTCAAACCCACCGCCAGAACTTTAAACCATTATCATTTGCATCTCACTTGCACAGTTCATACCCCTAAATTCACCTTCAAATCCACAACTGAGACCAACACAACTCTTCCCTGCAACAAAATCTTAGTTACTGCAATACAACTCAACTGCAACACAATCATACCTAATTCAGTTCAACTTTTTCTTCTCCCCTTTCAGCTATAACTGCCCAGTTCAACAACACCAACACACACACACCCCAATCTCCATTATATATCTTAATTCCACCAACACAAACAACTATATCACCACCTTCATCATTTTCCTTTAACCCAAACATCATCTCCAATTCTTCATTGCAAACACCAACGGTTCTCTATAATACAATTCCTCCTATCTGTAATTTAACACACATCCAACACTTGCAATCACAAAACACAGGCAACACCAATACCTGCAGCTCAGATTAACCACAATTACAACCTCATTCACACCTTGAATTTCATCTTCAAACCCATAACCATATAGTCTATAACTCATTACACTTGTTCAAGTTCATACATTCATAATCACTACTTCAAGTTACAATTGCATCTTTACTAACACTTCCACCTCCAACACCAGTTCTGCAGCAACAACCATATCACCAGTTGTGCAATAACACTAGTAACACAAACATGCTCTTCACCAAAACCAACAAATATTCTTCCTTGCCACTCATCTCAATTCACTGTGTATATATACAAATCCATGAATTCAATAACAGGACTACATAACTTAATAAAATTCACAGAAAAGAACAATTACCTCAAATCAATTTAATGAAGCACTAGCCAGTTCTCTTCAAATATCTTTTCCTCGACTTCATGAGTTCTATAAATCTCAACACCATCAATAGTTCCTTATTTTGAAACTATACAGAACAATCTCATAAAACCCTAACTCTTTAAACTTCTTCTATGTAACCCAACCCCAAATTGAATACCCAATTCTTCTTCTTTGCTCTCAATACACAAAACCCATCTCTAATCCCATCTTATTCATCATTAATCGAACCTATAAACAATCCTCTAAGAAACCCTAGTCCTTTGATTCACTGTTACCTAAACTTTACTTTGTTTAGTTAACAACAACCATTTTCTTCTTCATCCACCAACATCTCGATTCTCTTCCCAATTTGACAGAAACCCTAATTCTTCGAATCATCATCGATTCGAATTCAAAACTTCAATCAAACATCTACCCATGAATATCCATCTAACCATAACTCTAATTTCCTCCCTTAAATCTTCAAAACCTAAATCATCTCCATAAACCTTAATCTTGATATTCTCAAATTCACCCCGACTGCTATGTTCTAAACCTAACTACCATATAATCTTCTCCATCATCTAGACATCTTCATCAGTTGATTCTCATCATTTAAGTCTCACTCACAACTTCCAAATCTCTCGCAGAAACACCATCGAGAAAGAATAGAGAAGAAGAAGAAGAAGAAGAAAAGAAAATGAATAGAGAAAATACAAATTCCTCTCCCTTATCGATTTGATTTTGAGTTATCCACTAAGGGTTCCCTGAGAGGAAAAGTCGGGTGTTGATAACACTTTTATAAAGAATGTCCAATTTACCCTTCACCTAATATAACAGATATCTTCTTCGTCTGATAACCGATTGACACGCTCGAGTAGTCCATTCCGCGTAATTTTTTTCGAGACCTATTCAACGGTAATAGTTTCGTAGCTAGATCGTTGTTATATTAATTCCTAATAAATAACGTTCGAGTTACACTAATCAAGTAATTAACGGCTAAGACGTCTCTTGACTAGTCTAATAGCGTTGACGAGCTCGAGGATCATTACATTCTCCCCACCTTATATCATTTTCGTCCTCGAAAATCGGTCTATCCTTCTGGTCTTCATTAACTCCCCACCTTATAGAATAATCCCATCTCTTGTCTAAGCGCAAACAACATAAATTAAATCACAACCTATATGGCTTTCTACAACTAAAATCTAAAATTTGTAGCTCTAGGTTCAACTACACTGATTTAGATTATATCAAATAGGGAAGTCTAAGTTTCTTACATGAAAATTTTCTACACTAATTTCTAAGTCAATAACTTACTGGTTCTAAGTACTTTTAGAAGATATTCAATAATAAAGTTTCTCATTAAAATTTTGGGATCTATTAGTTCACTTATAGAAGAAAGTTTCCCTTCAATGCCTAGTGATACAAGAATGCAGTTTTCCTGTCTAGGTTCGCGATGCCTGACAATGCCTACCTACGTAACAAGTATCAACCGAACATATCAGAATTACCAACCTCACTATTCCCCGGTGCTGGATTAACTATGTATTAATTCTAATTAATCCTTAACTTTTATCTTAACTTGTGTAACTCTGATAAATTTACTTCATAAAATATATATAAATAATTTACATCATTTTAAGTAATTTATTCATCAAAATTTGGTTAATTAAATACTAACTTATTATGACTAATCAATCTCTCAATTCATTGTAACTAATTTAGCTTAAAATTTCTACTTCATAAATTATATAAATAGGTTACATCATTTTTAGCAATTTAATCATCAAAATTTATTTGATTTGATTTATTTATTTATTTTATCTATATAACAATCCAATTTCGATTTTACGTTAATTTATAATATCTGATATTTTTAACTTTGTTGTGATATCATATATAATTTTTAGATTCATGAACTATTTACGAATAACTTAATGTGATAACCATTATCCAAATGTTACGTTATTATTTTATTTTCAACATATTATTTCCAATATATCTATTGTTTATTTCATTATGTGACTTGATATAAATAACTAACTGCTAACAATTTTTCACAGTTGTTTGGTATTAATATTTTATTATTATTTTTATAACCTTTATGTCTTATTTCTTAAACCGATAAAAGTTAATTGTGATTAATCGTAATGCCAAGTTTAAATTTTATTGTTAATACTAGATTTGATTTGGTCAAACTTTATTTTCTTAAGTTCATATTATTTCTAAGTAACCCTTAAGTTGTACTATAATAAAATTTTACGTTTTGCTATTACTATCCAACTGATGTTTACAGTAACTTTAAATTTTACAGTAATTAGTATTATATGATATTATTATTTGCCGATCTTATAAAAATTATTGTCTTGATTATATTATCATTTTCATTATTCTTAAGTAAGGGTCCATATGGTACACAAAGCTTTAATCTTCTAAATGTAACTCTATATTCACGTAAAGATTTATATAATAGATTTTATTTATTCATATTGAATCGGTAGTATAGTATATCTTGTTACGTATTGGCGTTGGTAATTTAATATAATTTAAATTTTGAGTCCGCATAAAATTTCAATATGTCTCAATAGCCTTCAGATTATGGGTATTAATAATAAGTATTTTATTCATAGGAAAATTATTTTCCTTTAAGTCTAATTTTGTACTAAGCATTTAAGTATTATAATTATCACTTCCTATGTATAGTTTAGTGATTTTTTTGTGAATCTTTTACTGGACTAAAAATCATCTGGGTATAAGATCATTAACAAGTTTTAATCTTTATTTTATGTCGTATATGTCTTATATTAACTATCTGGTTTGAACGCAAAACTCATAATTCTAAATTGTTATTAGTTAACTTCGCAAACTTAACCATAGATGAGCACTAGTAATTTTCCATAGCTATTAATCCTAATCATTATTTTATTGCTATATATTTGTTAATGAGATTTTAATTTAAGTTATGCTCAATATAATACTAATTTAAATTCTAACAGTTTAAGTTTGTTATACTAATTTTCCATTTCAAAAGATGATTAAATTTATTTACGAAGAAATATTCTATTAATATAAGAATTTATTTTTCTTTTAATTCTAATATTACACTAAATATCCGATTGCTATTATTACTATTTCATGTATGTTTGTTTCATTTTAAAGATTTATTGGATCATTTGTTAAACTAAAGATAATTTTCGTACAAAATTTCTAACAAATTGAGTCCTTTCATTTTATACATTATTATATCCTCGTTTTCTTAAGTCTAACGCCTAATAAACATTACATTGGTTATCTAGTTTAGAAGTAAACTTATATCTCTAATTTGTAATTAGTTTAATTTACAAGACTTAACCGTAAAAAAGTATTATTAAATTGTTCCATAACTATTTAATTAATCATAATTATTATTCTTATCGTTATATATATCCCCACTAATAATTCAGTTAAGTTTAATACGATACTAATTGATAAATGCTAACATTGTTATATTAAAAATCATTATTACTATTATTATCATCTATAATCGTTATTATAATATTTTTTTTATTAACATTGATTATTGAACTATTATTCAAATTATTCTTACAATTATAGGTTGTTTACTCTTCATAAAATGTGTTCAATAAATTCTCATGTGATTTACAAGTTCTATCAATAATACTAATCTCACTATTTTTATAGCTTAATTGGGCCGACCGACCGGAGGGCCCGTAGGGAGGGAGTCCCTTTTATGGCCACTTTTTTGTTAAATGAAGAGTAACGTAAATGTTCAATTTCATAAAAAGATTGAGAAAGAATATTCCTTGCAGATTCCCGTCACATTTTCACTAGACAAGATTATCCCTCTCTTTTAGTCCAATTACTATAACTCTTTGTGTATCCTACTTTTCAGGGGTATAATTGGAAAGTCAACTTTAATATAACATATATAAAAATCCTTGCCTTAGAATTTTACAAATTTTATCTCGTTGGAAAGGTTGTAAAAAAATCTACGCAACGAGCACAAACAACAATATCAAATTTAAACTCCATCTTCATATTATTTTTCGGTCGGCCCTTCCACCGTGGAAACGGTTATACTAGTTATTTATGTGTGCATACTTTAAAAATTATTCACAATCCTTATTAGCTAAAGCTATTGGTGTACCCTACAATTTTTACTTTTGTACAAATACAAACAAATCAATCAATCAATCAATTAATTATTTTAATTATTGATAGCTTTTAGTGATTAAGATTTATCTCTCAACCCAACCCAGTTCTAAACCAATCTAGTTCACTAACTGGCACTAGTTATTCCTATTGTATACCATATAAGATCTAATAGTGAGCTCTTATACCAACTTTTGTAGCGCCCCCTAAGCTAGCAGCTGACTAATCCAATAAATTAACTAAACAAGAAACATTAAAATCTAAAACAAGCACTTAAGTATTCAATTAAGAAATGCGATACAGAATTTAACCCAAAGATAACCCCTCTCAAAAATATATATACAAGATCTTCTCTCAAATGATACATATATAATAGTCAATTGTTTTTTTTTTTAATAAAATATACAACATAATAAATATAACAGAAGTTAATCAACTAGCGAAGTCAACCCGTGAAGCTTTCGTTGTGCAACCATGATCTGTCACAGAAACTGAAGTGGGAATAATTAACATTTAACCTTCTAAGTAATCATAGGCAAGATTTTGCAAACAATACATGTTTTTCCGAAAACATTAAACAGTGACTAAGTCACTAAAATAATCATACATGTATATGGACAAACTCCTTCTTCAAACAATGTATAATATGGTTGTAAATCCCTACCCGGCAATTCACACCTAATAGATATGGATGCCACCAAGACCATGATGACCAATACTCTAAACAATAAAAGCTGAATTAAAGTAGGTATAAATGTGAAGGAGCGTATCCTATATACCACAAGTGGAAATTCTCATTTCCCATAACAATTCATATTGACAAAAAACAATACAAGTCCTTTCACATCGTGGAAAGATTCACCAATCGATTGGATTATCATAATGCATTTTAAACAAAACATGGAATGCGTAAACAGAGACAATGCATGAGTTTGTTAAGCATAAAATTTTATAAAAGAAACAATAATGAATACAAAGAGTCAAATGCATTCCCACACCTTTTTGAAGACAGGCCGCGCCTACCTCGAGATCCACGATCCACTGGTTCGTCATTTGAATCGGTCGTTGTTAACAAGGAACTGTTAATCACACAAGCAATCTAAGAAACTAGCAAGAATGGCTCATACAACTCTAACTCTAACTAATGGTTCTAAACCCAAGTCTACTAAATCGGCCAAATTAATCTAAACCCCGGTCCAACAGTGTCAACTAACGGTCAAAGTGACGATCAATGGTCAACTAACAGGTCCAGGTCAAGTCCATGGTTAATGGTCAACGAAGTCAAGACTAGTGACTCGGTAGGTCAAATCCGGTTCAACTGATTCGACTCGATCAGATTAACTGAGTCAGCTAAGCAAGTTAGTCAAACATCTGACTGGGATGACTAACAGGTTTAATTCTATTGCACTTCAATTCCTACAACAAATCTTTCTTCTTTATCATTTAAACATCAATTCATTCATTCCAACAAACTTTGAATTTCAAATACAAATAAGAACTCTTATTACCTGCAACTGCATTAGCTGCAAGCCTCTCAATGCATAGATTCAACTCCCAAGGTTCATCTAACCCTTCACTGTTACAATACAATCATACAAACATTTGATTTCAGTTACTACACAACCAATCCAACTCTAACTCCATTTCTAAATACAACCAACATCTGATCTTAGTATTCATCTGCAACTTCATCTCTAGATACACTCCTATAACACTACTCTTACACTCAAACCCACCAGAACTTCAAACCATTATCATTTGCATCTCACTTGCACAGTTCATACCCCTAAATTCACCTTCAAATCCACAACTGAGACCAACACAACTCTTCCCTGCAACAGAATCTTAGTTCCTGCAATACAACTCAACTGCAACACAATCATACCTAATTCAGTTCAACTCTTTCTTCTCCCCTTTTAGCTATAACTTCCCAGTTCAACAACACCAACACACACACACCCCAATCTCCATTATATATCTTAATTCCACCAACACAAACAACTATATTACCACCTTCATTATTTTCCTTTAACCCAAACATCATCTCCAGTTCTTCATTGCAAACACCAACGGTTCTCTGTAATACAATTCCTCCTCTCTGTAATTTAACACACATCCAACACTTGAAATCACAAAACACAGGCAACACCAATACCTACAGCTCAGATTAACCACAATTACAACCTCATTCACACCTTGAATTTCATCTTCAAACCCATAATCATCTACTCCATAACTCATTACACTTGTTCCAGTTCATACATTCATAATCACTACCACAAGTTACAATTGCATATTTACTAACACTTCCACCTCCAACACCAGTTCTGCAACAACAACCATATCACCAGTTGTGCAATAACACTAGTATCTCAAACATGCTCTTCACCACAACCAACAAATATTCTTCCTTGCCACTTATCTCAATTCACTATATATATACAAATCCATGAATTCAATAACAGAACTACATAACTTAATAAAATTCACAGAAAAGAACAATTACCTCAAATCAATTTAATGAAGCACCAGCCAGTCCTCTTCAAATATCTTGTCCTCGACTTCATGAGTTCTATAAATCTCAACACCATCAATAGTTCCTTATTGTGAAACTCTACAGAACAATCTCATAAAACCCTAACTCTTTAAACTTCTTCTATGTAACCCAACCCCAAATTGAATACCCAATTCTTCTTCTTTGCTCTAAATACACAAAACCAATCTCTAATCCCATCTTATTCATCATTAATCGAACCTCTAAACAATCCTATGAGAAACCCTAGTTCTTCGATTCACTGTTACCTAAACTTTACTTTGTTTAGTTAACAACAACCCTTTTCTTCTTCATCCATCAACATCTCGATTCTCTTCCCAATTTGACAGAAACCCTAATTCTTTGAATCATCATCGATTCGACTTCAAAACTTCAATCAAATATCTACCCATGAATCTCCATATAACCATAACTCTAATTTCCTCCCTTAAATCTTCAGAACCTAAATCATCTCCATAAACCTTAATCTTGATATTCTCAAATTCACCACGACTTCTCTGTTCTAAACCTAACTACCATATAATCTTCTCCATCATCTAGACATCTTCATCAGTTGATTCTCATCATTTAAGTCTCACTCACAACTCACAAATCTCTCGCAAAAACACCAGCGAGAAAGAACAGAGAAGTAGTAGAAGAAGAACAAGAACAAGAACAAGAACAAGAACAAGAAGAAGAAAAGATAATGAATAGAGAAAATAAAAATTCCTCTCCCTTATCGATTTGATTTTGAGTTATCCACTAAGGGTGCCCTGAGAAGAAAAATCGGATGTTGATAACACTTTTATGAAAAATGACCAATTTACCCTTCACCTAATATAACAGATATCTTCTTCGTCTGATAACCGATTGACACGCTCGAGTAGTCCATTCCGCGTAATTTTTTTCGAGACCTATTCAACGGTACTAGTTTCGTAACTAGATCGTTGTTAGATTAATTCCTAATAAATAACGTTCGAGTTACACTAATCGAGTAATTAACGGCTAAGACGTCTCTTGACTAGTCTAATAGCGTTGACGAGCTCGAGGATCGTTACAGTTTCTTCTTTCAAGACTAACAAACTAATTTTTCATATATGCTTCAAAGTTGGTCATCATGTAATTGAGTGTAACTACGTGATGAACTTCTCTTATCAAGGAAAACCAATTCCACATAATATTCATGCAATGTTAGACATAGTTGATAAACTTGGTGAGAACCCATGGTATGCATATTCAGGAGTCACTAACCACATCACAACTGCATTTTTCGATTTGTATAAATATCAATCGTACAATAGTAATGAACGGATACAAAATGCTAATGGAGAAGGTATGGTTATTTCTGATATAGGCTACCCTATTAGATTTTTACAGAATGATAAAATGAGTTTACCTAATATTCCACATGTTCCATCTTCTTTGCACGAACTTATCTCAGTTCATCAATTTACTAGAGTTAATCATTATAGTATTACATTTGAAAGTGACACGTTTTTTGTGAAGGATCTCAAATCTGGGAAACTTTTCCAAGGGCCGAGTAAGAATTGTTTATGCCCAATGCATTTCTTGGATTCATCATCATCTTCTTCTACTACTACTTCAGGACCCGCTACTGCACTATCTTCTGTAAACGTTTATAGTCATTTGCTTCATAAGAGATTAAGTCATCCTTATTTTCAGTATTTGCAGAGGATAACTTAATGTCTATTGATCTGTCAAGTAATCCTTTATTTTGTAGTGACTTTCATTTGGGAAGATTTCATAAGATTCATTGTTTTTGTCTAGCTCTACGCTAAATATATCATTGCAACTCTTGCACATGGATTTATGGGGGTCAAGTCTTAATATTATAATATCATTGATGATTACAGTAAGTATTATTGGATTTCACCCCTAATGAGAAAGTCATATTTTACTCCCGAATTTCAATATTTTCAGTTGCAAGTTGAGAATTTCTTTCTGAAAATTAAAACTATTGGAACACATGGAGGGGTGAATTTATCAAGGGTCCGGATCATGGGACTCATGGTTTGGATGCTTAGTGTATACAAAAATACTGAACCGTTCATTACACTTCATCTAACGGCTGTGGAAGTTAATGAGGTGGCATTTATTTATCCTAAAAAACTATACGTCTCCAGCCAAGCTGAATATTAAACTCTCTACTTTTATTTTGTTCTTCGGATGTTCATTTTTCGTCCGTATTTGGAACCTTTTCAAACCCTATAAAATCTCAATATAGTGTGATGTATCTCGGAGATCTGAAGTTTATTTACGATCTAGAAATGTAGTCTTCCATTGGTATTTTTGTGATTTCAACAAGTAATTCAGTTGACTAGCACAAGATCTTTGTGTTTTGAAAACTTTACTTTGACCAAGAAAATTTATGTACCCTCTTAACATAGCTACTTCTATTAAGGTGGTGCTCGTTTTTATGCTTTATCTTCTTCATTTGAGTTTGTACAAAGTTTTACTTTTTTCATGCATATTGAAACATTTTTATACTGCTTGTATATCCAAAATTGTTATTGGAGTCGTATAGTTTATTAAGGCTAAACAGATGCCACCTCATGAAACTTCCATGGCCATTAGATGAAGTGTAATGGACAGTTCATTATTTTTGTCTACACCATGCGTCGAAATCATGAGTCCCATGATCCGGACCCATTTATAAATACTAAACTTGGTTCAGTTTATCTGATAGTTATATTTCTCATAAATATACTTATGCCTACACACCTAAACAAAATGGAGTAGCAGAATCCAACCATAAGCTCTTAGTTGGTCTTTTTAGGATACTCTTACTTCATCCTAAACTCTTTGACTCATTCTAGGTAGGTGCTATCAAAACCACAAATTATCCAATTAGACTACTTGTTGCTTCCTTATCTTTTATACCCCGTATGAAAAGTTGTGTAATGTTACCCCAAACTAGTTATTGTTTGGATGTGCCTGTTATCCCTAGCCGAAGACTTACAGTCACTCAAAACTATAAAAAAATAAGAAATTTATATATTTTTCTTGGTTATGCTTCTTCTCAGAAAGGTGATAGATTATTTGATCCATATTCTAAAACAGTATACATCTCCATACATGTTATCTTTTATCTGTATCACTTCCCTTTTTTAGCTTATAACCTATTTACTATTTCTAAGACAGATTCACAATAGTCTCTTTTTTATTCTGACACATAATTCCAGTTGTTGTTTCTGATACTTCCTCTTCTTCAAAGACTTCAACTACTACTGCAATTATATCTAAAGATGTTTCTACTGCAGTATCTTATTCACCAACTTATGATTCTTTGGTTCCTAATGTTGCTACATCACCAGCACCTACTTCAGTAATTGATTCATCTTCTGTCCCTAACTCATTCAATGCAAACAAGGGACAAGAGTATAATTTTCAAGACTAAAGCTCTTTTCTCCACTAGATATCCCTTGTTCAAAGCACTTATGACTAAGGTTGTTGAGTGTGCTCCCACTTCTTTCAAGAAAGCCATGATATACACTATTGATTATGGGATTGTTTATCAAAAGGAATTGGCTGTTATTTCGTCTTTTTCAGGCTCTGATTGGGTTAGTAATCCTACTGATAGGAGGTCAGCTAGTGGTTATTGTGTTTTTTTTTTTTGCTTCATTCCAATTTCTTGGTTATCCAAGAAATGACCCACCATTACCAGAAGTTCAATAAAAGCATAGTATTGCCCGTAAAGCTGTTGAAGTCCTTTAGGTGTGTTTGTTGCCTAAATATTTTCATGTTTTTCTTCCTTGTTCTCCAACTCTGAGTTGTGCAACAAGAGTTCTATTTCTCTAGCTTCCAATCCAGTTATACACAGCAAGATGAAGCACGCGACTATTGATTTTCATTTTATCAGAGAAGTTATTCAGTTAAGCTCCTAATTAGGAGCTACTATGTGTCCACTAACACTATGGTTGTTGATGTGTTTACAAAAGGTTAAGGAGTTGCATGATTCGATTTTCTCAAAAACAAGTTAAGGGTGTTATCCACAGCTCAACTTGAGGGGGTATAATAAGAGAGACATTGTGCTTGTTTTTGGTGGCTCTTTAGGTGCCCTTATCTTTTTTTGTATGTGTCGTTAGTTATATTTGTTAGTCCTGTCATGAGTAAAAGGTGACTCTGTCTTTTCCGTTATTCATAATTGTTTGTTATTAACCGGCTATAACTCTTTACAGCTATGACATGTTACATAAAAACATTTTTACTTTCCTTGATATATAATTGTCTGTTATGAGTAGGTTAGATGGCACTCCTCTTGCTGATGCTACCGAATATAGGTCTTTAGTTAGTGCACTTCAGTATGTTACTTTGACTAGGCCATAAATTTGTTATGTAGTTAGTCAGGTTTGTCAGGAAATGAACGTTATTTCATTGATCGACTGTTATCCCTTAAACAACTATTTTTTGCTTAGTTTGCACCCCCTAACTTGATGTTGCATCCTAATATAATTATTGATTTATGGCTTCACCCATGAATGGAGGTGCATCCAAGCTTGGTTTAAGCAGTAATTTCCTTGACTCTCTATGATCATATATGTAAGACATTGTGTTTTGTCATGAAGAGTTTCAAATTTCCTTTTGTTTCCACGAGTAGTTTGAACTCGAATGATATGCATATATATTTCATAGCATACTTGATTACATCATAATGTTGTCATAATAATTAATGTTTATAATACATTTTCATAAGAATGTCCAAGGATCATCCCTCCTTACATTGTTCCAATAGCTATCACAGATTTAATCTCACTGACACTGATTTTACATTGTGGCATAGGTAATTACAGAATTAACGCTCATCATGCGTAATAAAGTTGGCGAATATTCATTGGGAACATGTCCGTAGAATCACCATCGAGAAAACTTTTTGCAATAACGACGTTAGTAGCTTCAGTGGGATGAGCATCATCCCAGAATACATACTTGGATCGGTTCCTACATACTATTGATGTTGGACTGCATGGTAATAAACCTTGAAGCAGCGGGCCAGGAAGTATTTGGCAACATGATGTTGTATAGTTTTCAAAACCTAATTCAAAATAACAGAGCTATCACTATCATCAAATTTTCCTATGAACTAAACTCGAATTAACATTATTAAATTTCCAATATACATACCGTAAGATTGATAGTTATCAACAAGACGAGAAAAGATGTTGTAGACATCTGCATAAACAAATTTGGATTCAACAAGATTTGAGTTCAACTCCATGACAAGGCTCTTCAATTTCATGTTGAATGATATTGTCACATTGTTCATGGATTCCTTGCAAGAGCCACCTGTTGTGACTTGATGATTTGTAGCTCTTTCAAATGGAATGCAACCAACTGGTCCAACATTCGCAACAACAATCTTTCTTGCATCCATTCCATACAATCTCTACACACATTGATCCATCATTTGTTACTACATATAAATAAATCAGATCAGTGAGCAAAAAAATAAATAAAGGCCATAAATTCATCTTACAGTTAATTGAAGTCTGAGTCTCGATATCATTGAATCAACAAACACCTCTGGGGTAACCTTTCGAAGAGGTATTAAAGGAATCGGGGTGAAGTAGTTGGCAATGAAATCATTAGAACCAATTACAACAAAGAAAATAGCTTCCCCAAGTAGTATTCGGGAGGATGAAGCATTGACAGTTGAGATAATGTATTTCCTTGTATTTGCGAAGTTATCGATTTGTGCATCCAAGTTGATTCGACCACCCTGTGTCTCAGAATTAAGACAATGCACATCAATCGGAGCAATAATATAATTATTTTTGATGATCAATGAGAGTGGTTATTGAAGATTAAATACGTACGAAGATAGCACCCGTCTCATTAAGAATTCCAGAACCACCAGATGCGTAATTGACTCCATGAAGGACGACATCTCCAACTGTTGTAGGAGCCAAGTAAGGAGGAATATAAGCATTCGAACCCAACTCTTCCCCTGCTCGATCAGTCCGTGAACATAAATCAAATAGTGCTCAAATAAAAAACCAAAATTTCACAAAACATTCTTAATTAGCTACACATATTCATGATAACTCGAGCAAAATAAACTCAACTGGAGCTCAACCTCCCATAGCTAATATAAAGAAATCGGATAATTTCTAAACATGAGTTGAAATAATAATATTTAATTACCTACCTACGATATCAACTACTGTTCTTCCGTTGAAAAACGTCCAGAAAATTTAGCGTCGCCAGGAAAGTCAATCCCATTAGGCGCATAATTTGCTTTGGCAATAGTTGAAATGTAGTTATTGTTACCGGCATCAACCAAAGAATCTCCAAAAATAAAAGTAGCTGGAAATGTCTCCAAGGCGAAACAAGACCTTCGCCATAATGAGGCAAAAATTGCAATATGAAGTAGAACATGAAAATATGTACAGAGACCCATTATTCAATTCAATAACTGGAAACAATTCTCTCTTTTTTGGTTTATAACAAAGACTACACAAGCTTGGGTATTTATAGAAAAATATTGTGATTTATTGGAATATATATTGTGATTTATTGGTCACATTATGGTGCTCATTACTGATTATATATTATTTTATATGCCATCACAATAAGGGTTTTTTTCTTGCTAACAAACCTTTACGTCATTTTGGCTGCATATTCAAAACAACCCAAACGACTTTCAAATTATTTATTATATTTTTCCGGATACCCATGTTCACGGAGAAGAAAGAGTGCAGGGATGGAACTTGGATCACTCACAATCCCATTTTTATGATTGTTTTCCAATAGAGTAGGTTTTACGCATATATATGCATGCATGCAGTTAGCACTTTTGAAGCACAAACAAATACCAACATTCAGATTACCCTGACCAAGAAACGGCTAAAAACACTTATAATATGCCATGGTGCGCAAACGACAGAGAGCTGAAGAGGGAAAATAGAGTATCATGGCGAAGATAATATGACCAGGCTAGAGCTAAGGACCGTGTGAACACCCGCACATTGTTATGGATTCTTTCAAGTCCCTGTTCAGTTATTTTAAACAGCAATCTATTATTACACCTCATAATAAATCGATTTCCGATCAAAAGAAATACTAATTATTCCCCTTTGTTACCCAAAAGTGTCAAAGGCAAAGGGAATAAAAGCATGTCCATTATCAATACAAGCCTTTTCATGCTTCATTATCTTACCCAAATCAGCTTTCAAAGCTACTTGTCCAAAAAAAAAAAAATACTAATTATTCAATTAAACTTTAAGAAAATAAAAAATCATTAATTTAGTCCTTCGTCTCAAATCACTCGACTGATAAAGGTGGATATCAGTGCTAGTGGGAACCTCTAACCTCTTTACCTAAAAGAGTATCACCGATATCGACACAGTTAGCTCAAGTTACAAAATCTGTTTCTTGAGTCAATGAGTGAGTGAGTGGTCTCGATCGATTCAAAACGAATCCGCATGCATGGGTGACGCAAGTCAGTCATGCACCATCTCTCTCTCCACGGGCCTGGTTCTCCTGTACATTTTAATATTCCTATCACTATAAACAACACTTTTTCACTCTCCACTGTCTTTGGTTTCTTTAATCATCAGCTTCATCAGAGCTGAAATCTTATCTTTCACTTCAAAAATCTCAACAAACCCTAGAAAACTCAATCAAACACCATGGCAACAACATCACAAATCCATTACTTTCACAGTCTCCAAAAGTCGTCGATATTTACAACCAGAAAAACTCCATCATATTCACTGCAATCTAACAGATCCTCTTCCATTATCATCTGCGACTCCTCCGCAAACAACCGACACATCTCAGGTGGTCGAAAGCTACGCGCAGCTGTGATTGGTGGTGGTCCAGCTGGTTCATCAGCAGCAGAAGCTCTATCAAGAGGCGGAATCGAAACATACCTCATCGAAAGAAGTCCGTCCGGTGCTAAACCATGCGGCGGCGCAATTCCATTATGTATGCTTGATGAATTCTCAATCCCTCTTGATTTAATCGACCGTAGAGTCACTCAAATGAAAATCATATCTCCATCAAATCTCACAGTTGATTTCGGTAAAACCTTAAAACCTCATGAATACATCGCTATGATTCGTAGAGAAGTTCTTGATTCGTTTCTTCGTTCTCGAGCTGAATCGGTTGGTACAAACATCATCAACGCTCTTTTCACACATCTGGAGTTGCCTGATTCTCCTAACTCTCCATACACTGTGCATTACAATAGCAATGGATCTAAGGAATCAATTTCCGTAGATGTTGTGATCGGAGCCGATGGTGCTAATAGCAGGGTAGCGAAATCAATCGATGCTGGAAATTACAGTTACGCCATTGCTTTTCAAGAACGAATTCGTCTACCTGACGAGAAAATGAAATATTACGAGAATCTCGCGGAGATGTACGTTGGTAACGATATCTCCCCCGATTTTTACGGATGGGTTTTTCCGAAATGTGATCACGTGGCAGTTGGAACTGGAACGGTGTGTTCGAAGCAGGACATTAAGTTGTATCAGAATGGAGTTAGAGAGAGGGTGAAAGAGAAAATCTACGGTGGGAAAGTGATTAAAGTGGAGGCACACCCGATTCCTGAACATCCAAGACCTCGGCGAGTTAGAGGACGAGTTGCTCTAGTTGGTGACTCGGCTGGTTATGTTACAAAATGTTCAGGAGAAGGTATATATTTTGCAGCTAAGTCAGGTAGAATGTGTGGAGAAGGAATTGTAAGGGCGTCGATGAATGGAGTTAGAATGATTGATGAAAAAGATTTGAGAACAGAGTATTTGAAAAAATGGGATTCGCAGTATATTAACACATTTAGGTTTTTGGATATACTGCAGAAGGTATTTTATGGTAATAATGCTGCTAGGGAGTGTTTAGTGGAGATTTGTGGTTGTGATTATGTACAACGGATGACATTTGAGAGTTATTTGTATAAGAAGTTAGCTAGAGGAAATCCATGGGAAGATGTTAAAATGGTGATTAATACAGTTGGTAGTTTGATTAGGTCTAACATTATCAAACAAGAGATGGAAAGGCTTGAAGTTTCGTAGTACTTAAAGTTTAGTAGGTTTTAGTATTGTCATGTGTGTTGTATTGCTTTGTGTATTTTGGGAAGTTCAATAGGTCAGATTGTACTTAAATTTCATTGAATAGTTGCTTATGTTTATAACACGATCCAAGCTGGAAAACATCTTCCTAGTAGGGATAGAAAACAAAACTGTGCAATTGGGTTCAATAATTCTCAATTCTTTTATTCAGAAGATCAGATTAATCGACAACGAGAACACAAATGAATGGATCAATTCTTTGTTTTTTTTTTCGTCATAATCATAACAGTACAAACTCAACTTCTTTAACTGCAAC
This sequence comes from Papaver bracteatum, assembly GCA_023529315.1. Lineage (NCBI taxonomy): Eukaryota > Viridiplantae > Streptophyta > Magnoliopsida > Ranunculales > Papaveraceae > Papaver > Papaver bracteatum. Next base: position 1,190,384 of record JAJJWX010000641.1, read on the forward strand.
AAAAAAGAACCCAACACTAGATGGAAACCAATCGTACTACCGAGAGTTTACAAAGTCCTGATAAAATGACAACATGAGATGGACTAATACAAAGGGTACAAACAGCAAAATGGCATAGAAATTACAAAGAAATAAAAAACATTTACAGTGAACATGATCATGGGGGCATAACTCAAACTCTACAATGACAGTTTCAGTATAACTTATATATATATATATATATGTAGTTTTTCTTTCCCCATGAATCCCCTATCTGACTGACTCTCTTGTATCAACTTCAATTCCCACACTAATTTTACACAGCCGTCTTCAATTTCAAACCTCACCTTGGCCAAATACCAGCATCCACAATATTTCCCTCACTATTCGGCTGGACTAATGTCACCCTGATCTTAAAACCAGGAACAGTCCAAACCCATAGCCACCCCAAAACGGATACGACTTTAAAAAAGAATCAGATAGCTATTCCCTTGAAATTATCCAAATGGGTTTCCTCCATGAGAAGTAAAGGATGTCTGAGCGGGAGGTTGGGAGTATCTACTATCCAACTGCTGATCCATATTAGATGCACCGAAAAAGGATCCCTCGCCACCAAAACCTCCAATTCCTTGATGCCTGTGGTTTTACTCAGAAGAACGTGGAATAGACAGTAAGTGATTGTACTGGAAACATAATTTAGAATTGCCCATCATTTTATTTCCATTTCTATCAATCCAGTGTTTTCTATTGTCTTAAAAAGCATTCAATTAATGGTGTATCTGGTTGGTTATCGCTTGCATAGCTATAACAATTTGAAATCGGGTTTCATGGCGCAATGTAAAATTAGAAATCGGATTTTTCAGGCAGTGTAGTTGTTCGCAAAATAATATCATGTGAATCGCTGGACACCAAAATGCAGGTAAGATTTAAGATGCTCCATTCAGAGCAATTTATGAGACTGGTGGTTGCATGATTCGTGAATCTTAAGGTAGGCAAAGTAAAGAGTGAACAACGATCACACTCCAAAAAGGGCGGGATAAAAATAAAAATAATTACCCAGATGCAGGCGCGTTACTGGGAGGTAACTGTTGACCCATGAATGCACCTGAAATTGAAGGCCACACGTATTAAGCTTTATGAGTACATAAAAAGAAACATACGAGGAAAGGGAAGAAAAAAAAACAGATGCAGATCTTATTTTACCTTGGGGGACTCCCCTTGCATAGGATGGCAGTGTTTGCATTGCTGATGCATAAGGTTGTGCTTGCTGAGGCATCCATGAACCGGCGCTAGAAGCACGTGACAAGCCAGGAGAAGCTGCTATATTTGGCAACGCTCCTTGCAAAGATGCCATGTTTGGAAACTACATCATAAACCAGACATTACAGAGGGTTACACAAACTAATCTTATGGTGCAAATTTTTTAGAGAGAAAAAATTAACAATCTGTGATGAAGAAAAAATGGTATGGTTAAATTTACTCAAAACAGGGTAGCTGCAATGATATTAACAAAATAACTGAAAACATATGGTTCAAATGAGTTTGCACTCCAATCATAAACTCTACTATCACTTCTTTGCCAGTTCAGCTTTCTTTTTCAATTAGCAAGTTGATGGAGTAAATTACATAGATACATGTATATAAATGGCCAGGAGTCTTTGATATGAATTAAGCCAGTTGGGCTGACATCTACCCTCAAGGAAACTCCTCAGCGTCAAAGATAAGATGTAACTGAAGCAAAATAAATCAACTTGGATAGAGAGGTACCGATGCAGCATGAACAATAGTTGGCTGTTCATGGTTGATATCAAATGGGTTTGACGCTCTTGCAGTTTGAGGATATGCTGGCATTTGCTGTAAACCTGCTGCAGGATACTGCATTCCAAAGCCCATGCCGTGAGATGGACCAGCATGCCATCCCGTATTTTGTACAGGATATGATGAATAAGCTGAAGCAAAAAGGTCCTGTGAGGAAAAGAATTTACTTTAGCTAGATAAACACAGAATGCGCAAAGATAACAGAACCAAAAGGGTGGACGGGCTACCTCGGGAAGTGCTTCTCTTCCACTATGCTTTGCTTCCAATGGGTTAGGCTGGGATGCAATTCCACCACTTACTTCTTGAGTCGGTATGGAAGATGGTTGACCACTGGTAGGTAATGGTCCTCGTGAAACTTGTGACACTGAATTCCACATCTATATGAAGTTCAAAGCAAGAAAACATGTCATAACCTAGTATAAAAGCTAAATCTAAAAAGATATGGCACGCAATAAGCTAAGTTCTATTACCTGATTGTTTGGAGTCCCACCAACAGAAGGAGTGAAGTGCTGCTGCATGTTGTTAGGCCACTGACCTCCAGGTGCAACTACTGAACCACCACTACTACTATTGGTGGATAACATGAATGTGTTGTCTATTGGTGAAGCTGTTGGGGCACTACCAGTAGTTGGAAACACAGTCACGTTGCTTAGAGGTGCTGTTGCAGGGAATGACAATCCTGACAGAACAGAATCTAGATTATTCACATTTGATGGAGACGGACCAGGAGCCAGGACCGAAGTTTGCCCCGCAAAATCAAACGAGGCCCAGTTACCAGCATCTGTGGATGGATTTGTTGCAGGTGGTGCAATAGATTGAGTAGAAGGTGTTATTGTTGGTTGTGAAGAAGGGGCAATAGAAGGTTCGGGATCAGCATCAAAATCAATCAAGCTTCCTAAATTGGCATCAATCGATCCCAGGCTACTGGAAGAAGCAGTCCTCTGCAATCAAAACCCTTTCAAGGATAAGTACTTCAAACTTCAGAAACCTCAGGTAAAGAACGAAAAAGAAACAAAAAAAGTACAGATGATTCAGATGCAACAAGTAATCAACTGTTATAAATTTGGTGCAAGGAAATCTGCTTATTCAAGGAAAATGAAATAACTAACATAAGCAACTCAAATCAGCAAAGATATCATATAACAAGTTTTACTTGGGAATCAAGGTCTTTTCATAGGGAAAAGCTTGGGTTATAATTTAACAGAATATACACCTGCGTATGTGGAGGAACATCAGCCACCTTGCCACCATTTGCTTTAGGGGGTTCAGCTATACGAAGTGGTAGAGGAACATCAGCAACCTTGCTACCATTTGCTTTAGGGGGTTCACCTATACGAAGTGGTGGAGCATCCTCTCCCAAAATGTCTCTAACAGGACGCACCACAGGAGGACTGGAAATACCGAAGTCCGTCTGATTGTTTGGGGATCTCCCTTCCGACTTTGATTCCCCATCAGAAGATCTGCGGTCTTCAGATCTCCTACCATTTCCAAATCTATCCTCTCGACGCCAATCATCTACCACCTCAACACGGCCAGGACTTCTTTTGTTATCACCATACCGAGTATCTTGACCATATCCAGGACTTCTTCTTTCCTCGTAACTGTATCTGGAGTTTCTGTCATCATTTTGTCCAGCATGACCAGATCTTTCACCATGGTGATCATATGAGTTCTCAGAGGGAGGACTCCTTGAACCACTCCTATAAGTATCAACCCTCCTGTTTTCGTAAGAATCCTCCTTATCACCCTGGAAGACAAACAAAAGCAACTATCTTCACGAAACTGACAGGGTGCAAACAAATCGTGTGGAGATAAATTTCCGGCTGCATATACTCGTACGCCTCAAATTCCACCTAAAAAAGTTAACATACCGATTTTGCCCTTGGAGGCTTCTCAATACTCCTCTCACCAGTGTATCTTTTATCTACATAAACATGCTTGATGAAGTCCCTAACTTTTAAAGGATTACTGTAAGAAACCATCGAATTAGATTAATTTCCACTTTGATGATATCCAACAAAAACACAACATAAAGTAAAGTAAGATTGTGACCTGCTATCCGGCAGGGTCTGACGCGCTGAGTCCCATTCTTTCAAATAAATTTCTTTGGCGCGCTGCAAAGATGAGTTTGGTAGGGGAAATCAAGCATGAGAAATTGAAGGGTTAATTGAAAACGTGAAAAACCAATGGCCACAAAAACATATAATGCCTTAATACCTCATTTCCTCCTGCTTGTAGTGCACTAACTTCTTGTGAAGTAAATTTAGCCATAGATACTGATTTGACACGATGAGTGAACTCCCGACTGAACAAAATAATAGTTACCACAATAAGTATTACTGAAGCTACCAGGAGTTACGCATAAAACTCCATATAGAACCCTACACCGTGAAATGAACTACCAAAACAAAATCGCTAGTAGGAGAGGCGAACGATTAGAGTGAGCTACTAAGAACACTTACTGTAACCCGCTACAGTTTGTGCATATAAAGGTCCAGAAATTGGTGCAAACATACTGTGGTCCCTGATTGAGCAAAAACAATATGTATTAGCACCAATAATTATATGAGAATTTTTCCTCGTCCTCAGGATAACGTTAATGTAAAATTTTGACTAAAGGATGAGAACAAACAAAAACTTTCACAGAATTTCATTCCGCATTATAAAAGCATACTAGTCATAGGAACCTCCTTTACATATCATACATATATCATGTTACTGTACTTCAAAACTACTTTCGCAACTTAAAAATAAGATACAGAAATCAGTCAGATACTAAATAGAGTAATATTTTTGCTGTATTTCCAGACTTACCAACAGATGGCAAGTCATCAAGAAACTGGCATAACAAACTACATTAACAGCATAGACTATCCATTATCCAAGTGCAGAATGATGCAGTCAGTCCAACTAACTAAGTAACCAACAACTTGTGCTCCCGATCAAAATGATATCCCTAACAATCTCAATTCCATAAAGTTCATCTGTATATCTTAACACTGCACCACTAAGGTATAAATTTCCTACTACCATCTACATGACTGATTCACTGACGTAAGGTCACTTGGTCTCGTATGCCCATACAAGTACTGTATTCTCATTTCACAATGGGGATCTTTCTAACATGTTCAGCATATGATTCAATTGTTTACTCCCACCAATGTGCCCAACACTAACAACCTTAATACCCTATCCATTACTTACTTTTCGTAATTCCACAGCAATACAAACACATAATAACTAAAAAATCCCCAAAAAAATGTGAGACCACGACGTAATTCAGCAGAGAGATTCAGAAATGCTTACCAAACTATTACAATTAATACACCTTCGATTCGGTGTAAGTTTCAACAGACCTCGAATTATCCTCTCATTTTTCTCTTCCTCCTTCATTCGATTCGCCATCTTCTCACCCCCAAAATTTCACAACTACATCAGATCAACACTAAGAGATTACCAACAAATCCAACACCAATTCCCAAAAATCGGAATCCATAATCACAGGATCCAGTTACATTAAACTAATCAAAACCAATAAAGCAAAAATCAAAATATAAAAAAAATACCTAAAATAATTACGAAAAGACAACTGACCTGACCTGACCTGACCTGGACCTGGAAGTGAAGACAATTCAACTGAAAAACAACGAACCCTAATTGATAGGCGGAAGAAATCTAGGAGAACAAAAATTAAAGATTTGTGTGTAATGGGATCAAATTAGCAGAGATTTCAGGCCTTTTTTTAGGGTTTGGTAACGAAAGAAGATCTTTTACAACTAAAATCTCCGCTTTTTCTGAAATGAAAAGAGAGAAAAATAGACGAGTAAAGAAGAAAGAATAATGGATTTTTGTTGTTATGGTCAAAACCGTCCAAAGAATACTGAAAATTGGTCGGTTTTGCCTGGCATGAACCGGATGTGCTGTGCTGGTCCGAATACAGAATTAATTTATATTTTACAATGACCAGAATAGGGTTGTGGTTATGGTACCCCTAGTGGGGGACCCTTGGTCACTAAATGTGGATCCTTTATTGCTCTAACATTACATGATTGGCCCATTATATTTTTTTCGAAGCAAACTGGCCCATTAAATGGAATTCTACAAGAAGGACGTTTTTTTTCTCCAGGGGACCATGATTTTATTAGGCCACCTTCCTTATAGTTATAAAGGGTGTCCTAAACCGTTGAAATGACTGACCTACTCTGAACCTAATTTAATTTAAAACTAACCTAATAACCACCTATATATATAACCACCATCTCCTCCCACCACCGCCGATTACCACCACTACGATCTCTGATTATTCACCACCACCAACCACCTCCTACCACCACCACCGCCCACCACCGTCGATTACCACCACCACCACTAACCACTGATTACCACCACCTCCAATTACCACCACCACATCTATATATATATATAGCTTAATTTAAATCATTAACAAAGATATTCTCAGAAACTCATTACTTGTCATTCGTTTTTGGTTGAAAAATTGAGAAGTAATCATCAAAATGAGTTGAAAATGGAAGTTGCGGAGAGGTTTAATGGAGATTTTTTTTTTCAGAGACAGGTTCGGTTACGTCGCAAAAAAAAAAGTCTCATCCGAACTTTTAGTTCGGTTACGTCGCAAAACGTTTGGTTTCGTCGCAAAAAGTTCGGTTATCCCGAATTATTTTTTTCTTCGCAAAAAATACATTTAATCGAACTATGGGCTAATTCCATATATGCATTTGCAAGTGCAGTTCGGTTGGATCGCAAAAATTGTTAAGTTTTTACATCAACCGAACATTTGCCTAATTGCATATATGCATATATAAGCTCAGTTCGATCGATCCGCAAAATATGTTGAAGTTTGCGAACCAACCGAACTTCTAACACTAGGTTACTTTTAACGTGCATTTCGGTTGGGAACTTGGTTGCGTTGAAGTTTGTGAACCAACTGAACATACCTCTGTAAATCTTATTACTAAAGTTCGGTTACCTGCGTGTTTGAAGAAAGAAACTGAACTCTGTGTTCGGTTATATGTTCTTGACATTTACTAACCGAACTAGGTGTTCGATTACCTGTTCTTCACACTTGGTAACCGAACTACCTGAACCTTGCAGGAAATTTTTATAAAATTTACAGTTTTATGAATATTTGGACCAATTCATCCAACATTATCTAAGTTTAAAGCATACCTGGGTACCCAAATACTCTTCATCCGGTTGTTGTTGGTAAAATCCATGTTTTTCTTCATCATCTTCTATAACTTTACTCTCTCAATAATTCTACTTCTTTAAAAAAAAAACCATTTGATTTTTTAATCTCACTAATTATCTTTAACTTAATCATTTCACTAATCATTACACTAACTATTATTAACACTAATTAATCATTACCCAAAATTAATCAAGAGGGTAATTTAGGTATTAATATAAATATCTAGATAAGGGGTGACCTAGATTTACTTCTAATGTCTTACCCAAAATAAAACAATGGTCCCCCAGAAAAAGGTTGGTCCCCAAAAAATGATTCTTCTACAATTAGAAGATAGGAGTACAAGCCAAACTTTACTCGAGCAGTCATGCCTGGCACAGATATAGAGCTAAACCAAGCATGATTATTTTTTCCTTTCTGCAACCTCAGTTTTATTTTCACGGAATCGACTTTTTTCTTTTCATAAAAGAGGCGAACCTCAATTGATACATTCGTAATGCCGATTTTGGAAGTGGGAAACCTTATATAGGTATTTCAAATTCATCATACATTCTTTCAAACTAATGTATCATTCTATTAACAATTCAAATCCTACAAACATAAAGACTATCTCAGAACATGTTTTCTCTCCCTCTTTCAAAATAAAGAGACATGACCAAATATCATCAGAAGGCCAAAATGATTTTAAATAAAAAACAATATGTATCATTGCAAAGAGAAGTTACCGGATCAGATCCAACCCAGTGTTTGAAAGAACATGTAAACAACATGCACTTAGTTTTTTAAAATAAAATTGTCTGATACAATTTAGGTAATAGTGTCTCAAGTAATAGTAGCAATAACATCGTCTCCAGTAACGGTAACAATGTCTCATGTAACGGTAACAGTAATGTCTCAAGTAGTATCGGTTATCTAACTCGGTCTTTAAAGGTCTGAATCGGAACGAATCGGTCTGAATAGGCATGGAAGATTTGTTGATAGTTGCATAAATATAAGAACTTGATGATAATCTTGATCTAGTTATTGATGGTTGTTGTCTCTGTTTTAGAAGCCGGTAAAGTTGAAACTCGTCGGAGCTTCTTTACCTGCCAGAATTTCTTTTGGGAAAACTCTTTAGTAGTAGACAGCAGTGTTGAAACAACTCGTTAGAGCTTTACTTTCTACCATAAAATGTCTTCATCGAGGATGGGGTAACAAATCACTCGAAGTGGACAATCACCAGACCTGCAACACACATCAAACAGTTTACTCACAACAACCCATAAAGTCAAAGCAAGAGAAAGTATTACAAGATCTAAATATGAAAATTCAAATCATGCATCAAAACCTTAAAACTAGAACAAATTACAGAGATAACTAAAAACAGTATAAATAGAGATTCTACTAAAGGCCAGTCATGACCGGAATCATAGAAAGTTACAGATCTGTGATGATAAGGAGAAGATGAATCTGATGTTAAAACTGTTGATGTTGCTTCGTTTGGATCATGGATTGGGAGTGAAGATGCTGATGATATGTGTTGGTTTCTTGCTTGAGAAAGAACACAACACATACCTGCACAATCAATCACAAACCCAAGATGGAAAAATCCCAAAAAATACAACCTAAACAAGGAAGAAAATAAGATCCAAACAGTGATTAAATCTAATAACCACAATAGATGATTAAAACTAGGAAAAAAAGTTTTAATGGTGATTTCCCTGCTCAAATCAGCCCATTTTGAAGTTGATCTGAGCAGGTATGCGCTCAAGCAAATGGGGTTTTCGTTTTTGTTATTTTCCTAGAGAGGGGAAAAATATTGTCTGGTTGAAATCGAATCTATTAGAACCATCTATTGTGAGATAATGCTCATAACTGTCTCTCTCTCTCTCTATCTTATCTCTATGGCTGATGATCTCTTTTTCGTTGAATCTGTTTATTTACCGTTGAGAGCTTTTTTGTTCTCCTGCGGTTAGTTTTGACCGGAGTTTATCCATAAATCCTATGAAGCTTTTCGTTCAACAATGAATTGTGATGGATATCACACCAACAATGACTCTCAAATATTCTATAAAATCACTTAGAAGCTTGTTACAATCACAAAGATCACTAGAATTGACCCAATTCATGTCACAAAGGAAAAAGCCATCACCAAAAAACCCCAATTCGTTTTACCCTTTCAAATTCAAATCTAGAAACTCAACTACAACACAAATCAAACCATGCTGAATTACCCTAGTCGTAGAAACACTATCGATACATATTTTAACATCACCATTTTCAGAGAAGATAACAACTTCTTCAACAAAATAACAATTACCAGGAAAGAAATGCCTCACTATCAAACTCATTCTCAAAACCAGAAAAACACACAAAATCAAAACCATTACCATCTAAATTATGAGTCATCCATAAACCATTACCTATTTTTGTGTCTGATATAATTTTAATTGTATATATTGTTAGTGCTCGATTTTGTATTTATTACAATATGGATTATTGTGTATTTGTATGTGTTTTTGGATAAATAAACATGTGTGGAAAAATTGGCTCGAAAAGTGGTTTTTGCGCTCGTGGGAGAAAATTACTAAAGACACCCCTCATTTGGATAAGGGGCGCCTCAATTTACTAAGGGGCACCCAGTTGATAAGGGGTATCCTCTTTACTATGTACTGCCGCATGCTATTCACACCCCATTTCTGTTAGGGGGACTTCACCTTCTTTACATGGGAATTGAAATTGGCGGGAAATGTCACGTTCAAAAGCTGTTCACCTGCGAACCTTACTGGATCGGATTTGGAAAGGTTTAACCGGGTATTTTTATGGGAAAGGGCTTCGTTTGGGCCTGTAATGGTAAAACATGGATTGTAGTCGAAGAAAAAACGTAAAGAAAAGGATAAACACGATAAACAACATGTAAAGCTTTTCGGGATTTCGTCTGTGATATATTTGGGAAGATTCTGTCGTAATTGGAGATAATATCTTCTTTGATTTGGTTCGCATCTACCTTTGGAGAATTTTGAACAACTGAGAATGAATCAGAGCCGCGTGAAGAATAGAAAATAAATAAAGTCCGAGACTTGGGAGAGAAGAAAAATGAGATTTACTCGAGTCTTAGGGGTTGTTGTTGATATAAAAGGAGTTGTGGGAGGTCACACAAGAGATATCGAGACCTTGGGGGACGTTTGGAGTAGTTGCAGAGAGAATATAGAGTTGCAGAGGTGTTTTTGATCATCACAGAAGGAAGAAGAAGAAACGATCACAGTTTCTGTGTAACATCCAGGAACTTTCATCTTTTCTTTCTCTATTTACAAAAGTCTCATGGCAATGATTTTTCGATTAAGTCTCTATAATGATTAATAATGATCGATCAGTAACACACATACACCATTGCAAACTTCCAGAATTATTAGTTTTCTCTTGTTTTCACCTATTTGAGCTATGAACGCACGTGAATAACATGAGAAGCTAAACCCCTTCACTGGGACGATGGAGGAAGCCATTCTCTATGCGTGTGGTAAATCTATTTAATTCCTTTATGACTTTGCACTATTTTAAATCGTTTTATGATTTTTCTTAATTGATTATGATTTTGTTTGATGACGTATGCTTGGTCTTAGTATTTTTGATACGTCATGCTTGTGATTTACAGTCGATCTTTTATAAAATCTACCTTGGCAAAGAATAAAGAGTCAATATTTATTATGTTATGAGCTATAATTGTTTGAAATTGATAGTTGAACCACATGAATATGAGAATTGGTGGAATCCTGAGTCTCGGTATCTCTCGATATCGTGACAAACTTGTGTTTATATTTTTACTATTAAGTCTAAAATCAATCTTTATAAGTCTTTAAACGAACTTTTACGACCACTATCTATAACAACATTAAAATTACACCACCCCCATTGAGGATTTTACAAACTCCCCTAATAGATTTAAGCAGTTTCACGAGAAACAGGTCATCCCAATCGATTCTTCCCCAAGATAATAACAAAATATTTTTACATCTCGGATTTATCATATAAGGGTATATTTATTTTATTTTTTCACGCGTAAACCCTTTCCTGAGTTCTCCATACTATGTTATTTATTCTTCACGTCACTGGGTTTGTTTCAAAGAGAATATATTCTCTCCATCGTTTCGTGAATTTCCATGTTGGATAAATTCCCGTAAGTCTTTTTATTTTTTTCGTAACCAACTATGAGAACATAACTGAGTTTGCAGTGAGTTTCTTATACTCCCAAATAGGTAGCATCCTTGTTTAATTTATAGCAACAAACAGTTACCAATCCAAATCCAGTTAAAACTCCTCAAAATCTCCACCAAATCTCGTTAGAAATTCACGCGGGTTTAACTTCCATTTTCCCGACAAAAACATTCTTCAAAAGAGGAGGAATAAGGGTGCCTCGAAGCAATTTGGTGGGTGCCTGTAGCAGTGGGGTTCAAATAACCAAAAATTGGTTGCTTTTATCAACTTATAGGGTGCCTATAGTACAATGGGGTATCCTTATCAATTCTTCGGGTGCCTTTAACACTTTTCATGGGTGCCTTTAATAACTTTTCGAACCGATTTTTTACAAAATATGTATTGCCTAGAAACACCTACAAACACATAAACTAACACAATAAGTACCAAATCGAGCACTAACAATTATAGAGAATTGAGAAAAATCAGACACAAAAATTTGTTATCAAGATACTGAATGAACTGTGTAACGAAGGTGTTAGAGCATTGCTCGGTCGAACTCACAAGTGTTGCTATCTCAAGCTTGTTGTCAAATTTAGGTGTCAAAATTATATCTTAATTTCTAGTCTATAATTAGTTAAGTTTCGGACTAGGATAAAAGATGTAGTTGAAACCTGAAGCCGTATTACATGTACTCGTACACGTAGCGGATTAGCTATATGTCGACAAACAGATTTTTGATATGCATATCCTTATGTACATCTAGTAAAAATATGTTAACTTGTGAATTAGATCGGTACGCATACCCGAATGCAAACTGAAAAGGAACTGTGGTCACGAAACCGGTTTTCTATCCATACCGGTACACGTACCAGAAAAGTTTTATGTTCAAGAACTCGGTTTGCATATCCATACCGGTACACATACCAAAATAGTTATGTGGACTCCGAAGTTTTTTATAGTCTTAAAGTACACATACCTTTACGCATACCTAAATAGTTATGTGAACGCCAGAACTTGGTTGTGCTTAATAGTATACAAACCTGTACACGTGTTGTAATTGACCTGACTGGGTACATCTACTAACCAGGTCGATTATTTTCAAATGCAATATAATTATTTCTACGAGATAATTAGCATTTGATCAAATCTCTAAAAACATTATAGACTTATATGATCACATGATTGTGACTCAAGTTTAATGTCTTAAGTGTTTATGAAAATGAATATTAAGCTTATAAGTTCAAATCAACTAGTTTTGGCTAACCATCTTGAACATAGTCTTTATACACGGTTTTGTTATGGTTTCACCTAACCAGAGTGTATATCTTATTTATGTAAATCAGACTCAAAGATTCATCTAACGATGGATATTGATTGCTTGGCTCCAAAGTTATCTTAGCTTGAACCTAAAGCAACATATGCTTTGAATGTCTATAAAAGGGGAAGGTCAAGAAACTAGGATTTTTGAATCCCGATATTACTTTCCTTGGTGTGTCCTAGTTGTAACTAGAGTTGTCCTCTTCCCAACTGTTTTAGCATTTAGCGATTCCAAATACTTCATTGGGATTCATGAAGCCATGTCCATTTATCTTTTCTTGATAACTCGAGTATCCTGATCCTGATCGATTGTTGAGATGATCACTTGATCAAGATAGATAGAAATCATCGAAGTTCTCCTCATCTCAGAATTTGTTGATTCCACAAGTTATATACGGTGAATAATAACCTAGTTTGCACTTCGGGTTGCATAAGTCCGGATTTTGAGGTTAACTAGACTTTATATATTTCTATCGATTTTCATCACCTTGATCAAACTTTTTGACCGTAAAGGAAATCACATATAGGCTTAATTTGTGGGAGGAAGATTGGTTTAAAGTCTTCAATTGATTTGAAGCAACTCTTAGTTGGTGTGACGCTAGCTAGGGGAATCAATTGCGCGAAGTCCCGCTGGGATCCAAGAGGCGTAAGGAGCGTGACTGTACCTTAATCAGTCAGAGACTTGGATAAGCCTCAGTTATATTCCAGTCTGAAGTTAATTGGTAGTAAGATAGTGTCTATAGATGAAAAGACGAGTGTTCCCAAATACACCACAATCTTTTTGTTTTAACCTATAAGTCCTCTAGCGAATGTGATCGTCTATGAACAGAGTCGAGATAATATGACAATTCGGTTCACACTTCGTGTGATTATCTATGTATACGAGATCGAGATAATGCAACAAGATAACTTGTATGATTGACTATGGATACAAGATCGAGACAATACCACAACAAAGTGTGTTACTTGATAATAGGTTCGGTAATAACCAAACTCTATAGGATCACTATCAAGTAATGCGAAGTTAACGTATATGTGTATTTTAATTTATTATAATAAACAATAATAATGCGGAAATCAAAGTAAAAGACACATCAAGATTTTTTTAACTAGGAAACTGCAAATGCAGAAAGACTCTGGGACCTAGTCCAGTTTTGAATACTCTCATAGTTAAGCAGTTATATAAAATATAATACCAACATCGTATAGTTGAGACCAAGCAGATTACCCGTTGTTACTTAGTTTCCTTGGTATCCCTGCGCCTTCGACTTCTAGAGTCACGCACGTGAATAATAAGTCCTTTGGATCGTATTCCAAACAGTAAAGGAATAATTTGTTTGATAACCACTCTAATCAATCTTGCTAAAAGATTTATATGAGTTGTTGGCAAAGGCTCTTCCGTTTAATCTAATAAACTCTTTTGTCTAGTTAAATCAATCTAATTTTAACTACCGAAATAGTCAAGTATAGATTTACACTCAATCAATATATATCTCAAATACATATATAAAGAATGCCGATCTCACACAACTAATCAATATAATAAATACGATTCTAATTGGATCCCAGCCGATCAAGGTTTGTGCACAAGATACGAAAACGAATAAGAAATATTATTTGTCTTCAAATCTTCTTTAATCTTAAATAACCTACACAATGCCACTTGAATCTCTTGTGATCAATCACACACAAAACGGAGTCTGTTAACAATGGATTATCACAAGATGTCTTTAGATCTAACAACATTTTTAAAGATCCCGTCGATACTATGATCTACTTTGAGTGAATCAATACCAGAAGATTCTCAAGCATAAACAAACTAGGTGCAATCAAAGTTTCAACAACCGTTAGTTAATCAAAATAATCGAAAACTAATAACACTGCAATTATCTAGTTTCCCACCAACGGTACTCGTAGAGGTTCTTGATCTCAGTGAAGTCTTTAAACGAGCGGTCGTAAGATATTTCACCTAATTAGGATACTTTTGTCTCCGGATAGACGACTCCACCAAATTAGGATACCTAATTATCCTACTACAAGTTAACTTCGTACTGGAATGTAGATGAGCTTCTTGTTCATCTTTCCATCATGGTGCAACAACAACACAAGTCAAATTAATGTAATACAAACCCAAATTTAACGGTAGAATGTTACCTAATTGGTGCCATCTGGAGTTGCCTGAGATTTTGGTTATCGGAATCATCTACATCAGGGACTTGTTCTTCATCACCTTGTTCGCGTTCTTCGTGTTCTTCGGTGAGAACCTATTTATTACGGGCAGGCACTCCAATGTTTGAATCACCCCCACGAACCACATTTGGGTTTCGACCCGATTTACGCACTTTATCTTTCATCTTCTTAGAGAATATTCAACGATTATTCGATTCGACGATTAACGATAACGATGTATTGAAGCGGAGTTAACGAGGGGGAGAGTTTTGCTCTCCGTATTCGGAGAGCAAGAAGAGGATGGGAGAGTTGAAGTTGAAAAGAAACGAAACGAAATGAAAAAATAATTTAGGTTTACATCGGTTTTATTCTTCAAAGGTGCTATAATCGGATGTTAAACTAAACAATTAGGCTTCCGATTATAGGTTTCCCCAAAAATGAGTTTTTCCAAAAACCCTTCAATTCCAAAATTTTAAAAATAAATATAATCAAAATTTTAAAATAATATAATTGTAGCCAATTTGGCTACCGATTATATGTTCCCCTAACCCCTTGCAGCTTGATTTGCGACCTAGCATAATCAGGATGTTACTCTACTAATTTAATTTCCGATTATAGGTTGCCCCAAAAATGAGTTTTTCCAAAAACCCTTCAATTCCAAAATTTTAAAAATAAATATAATCGGTAGCCAATTTGGCTACCGATTATATGTTCCCCTAACCCCTTGCAGCTTGATTTGCGACCTAGCGTAATCGGGATGTTACTCTACTAATTTAACTAAGTTTTGGACGAAGTTTTGGACGAAGATGTCACCGAATGGCAATATTTAAGAACTAAGATGACTGTACAACTAATAAAGGACAAGGATTTATATATGGGGATGATAAAGCAAGGAGATAGACACGACAAAGAACTAGAGTTCAAAAACTTAGTTGCGCGTGTAAAGTGCCGAAAGGGATTGAAGACCATCGGATCCAAGTATTGGATGAGAATGCCTTCATGTGGATATCTCTTAGCGGACGTTTTGAATTGCGTGGTACATTTCTTTGTTCCACCTAAGTATGGACATTCCTTTACATTTGCACCTACAAGGACGGTTTGCGATGATTCGGTTAAAGATAGAAGAATTGTGATGGCATTTGTGAATGAGATGCATTTTATCGGTTTAAGAGTAAAGAGAGATTGCCCATTACCTCCGTTGGATGGTGCGACGGATTACTTCACAACGAATCATTGTAAGGATTGGTTGAAACAATATGAGACCAACATGTTCGATTGGGATTGCGTCATGAAAATCAACTTTCCGGCAGGCATACTCGAATTAGTTCCCTCGGATGATGAAGATGAATGATTGTTACTTGCGGAATTTGTATTTTTATGAATTTTTGGGAATGCTTTGTGAAGTATAAATATATAATCGGTAGTTAAATTATAAATATGTCAACCGATTATAAATGCTTTTGTAAACAGACTCAATCAAATATATAATCGGTTATTAAAACTTCTAAGTTACCCTCCGATTGCAAGTCTAACAAAATTACTGAAATTTATTCCCCGGAATCGGTAAATAACATCTTACATTAACATCTGATTGTCACCAAACTCTGAAAAAATTTGAAAAAGTTTCCAACAATCGGTAGACAAAACAGAACATATACGTCCGATTATTATCAAACTCTGACATGAAAAGATGAAAATCTCCCCAGAATCGGTAGATAAGAGATAACAATAACTTCCGATTGTAACTATTAATCAATATTTATATCGTGTTCACGGACTTCAGGAATTCATAACTCCCATCATAAGTGAATTCTTCGCCCTTTTCCACAAAGTACTGTCTTTTTGCGAGTGCCTCCTACATAAACAAACACAAAATAATTCCAAGTTGGTTTTAGTAAGAAGGATTACACACCCGGTGTTAAAAATAAATAATTTAAACCATACTTACAAATTGTTGGATTGACAAGCTTAAGTGGCTAGTATTAAACATCCTCTTTTGTATCGTTATATAATCATTTACCCCTTTTTGGACAAGTCGGAAACGATCATGAACTTTTTGGAGTGATCTTTGATTTGGATTTCCATACTCTCGCACAAATTGGCTATATACCCTCGACCAAAAGACTTCAACTGTTAACGTTCCCGCTATGACATCTTCACGTCTTGTTTCATGATACCAGGTTTTCACAATGACCAAATCTTCTGCTGCGTCAAACGTTGCCATGCTAGTAAGTTGAGATATATAAGGAATGAACTAGAGTAGACGATGGAAAAGATATTTGTACAATACACAATGTCAAATCTTCTGCTGTGTCAATGTGTTGTTTGCTGCATAAATAAGAAGAGTTTAACCACCTTATATAGATGACACTCCCAATGTCTCTTTTTTTGGAAAATATGGCCGTTGATGCGTACTTTACAAGACTGTACTGAAGTTGCGTACAATTATTACACATAATCGGTAGTAAAAGTGTAACATAAGTAACCGATTATGTTTACTTGGAACCTTAGGATACTTGTCAAACTTCCGATTATAGACTGTTTTGTTAACAAGGTAGAAAGTTTCATTAGGGAGGTATAATCGGAGGTTTATCAATATGTTTTTACTACCGATTTTGTGTGGTTTTCGAGGCTCGGCTTCAAAAATAGCCGTTGGAGTATAATCGGTAGTTAAATAAATAACATAAACTTCCGATTTTCTTGGTGTTTGGGAAATTCAGTACAATATCACCTCAAAATCTTCATAATTTTACGTTGAACTTCCACAAATTCTATTACAATGTATTGTGATTAGCGTCGTGGACGTGTTGGACGAGTCCTAAACGGATTAAATCTTTCCATCACCATAAGGATTCTAAAATGAGCTTCATAACGGAAGCTTGATCTTTTCCATCTCCGCCATTCCCCGAGAGATTGTTCTATAACCTCATCATTGGTTGCACCCCTCAATCGATATTGATTCACAAGATAAGTTAAATCGACAAATTCTCCGACGCATCCGTTTATTGAACCAATTTAAGAAAAAGATCAGCAGAGGACGGTTGTTTGGGTTACCGGTGTCGGCGCAGAATTTTTCGTGAATTCTCCCCAAATAACTCATACTCATTATGCCTCCTTGCCTCCATTCTGCTCCCCGTCTCGGATAGAATTGAACGTAGCACCTACATAAAGATAAATCTTCTTCAATCGTGAACTCCGTTGGATTAATGAATGGTTGGGCCATTATGTTGAAGATGAAGTTGGAGAGAGTTTATATCTATTTGTGTTCCATAGAGGGTACAAGGATACAATCTTTATATAGGGTTTAGAGTTCCAACGGCTCTTTTTCTGTTAGGGAAAATGTATAATCGATAGCCAAATAAGGTATTTAGCTACCGACTATACAGAAGCCCCAAATTTTGTTTTGGGAGAAATCTCAAATTTACGAATTTGAGAACTAGAATAATCGGTAGTTTATATGACTACCGATTATAAGTTGCCCCAAATTTTGTTTTGGGAGAAATCTCAAATTCGTAAATTTGAGAACTATAATAATCGGTAGTTTATATGACTACCGATTATACAGTTGCCCCAAATTTTGTTTTGGGAGAAATCTCAAATTTTACGAATTTGAGAACTATGATAATCGGTAGTTTATATGACTACCGATTATAAGTTGCCCCAAATCTCTTCTTTGGGAGATACTATAATCGGTAGTATAGTGAGGTTATTATTACTACCGATTTTTATAGGACCAAGATTCACGTTTGGCTCGAAATCTATATTAATCGGTAGTCAAATATGTTTATTAACCTTCCGATTTAGTGATACACAATCGGACACAAATTTCCTTCCGATTATATAAGGGCATTAACGTAATCTCCATGTTTTTTGACACCCCTTAACGTGGCCTCTGGGTTGGGAATAAAAAAGTCGCCCCTAATTGCGACTGAGTCGCCCCTAAATGTGGGAGGTAAAAATGATCCACAAAATATAAATCATATTTTTTTTCTTATATTTACTGGATTTTTTACCTTATAGTCACGGATTAAAAATTTTAAGATGATGCTAATAATTATTCATAATTTTTTTTTTACTTTACAAAGGATCCCAAAAATATAAATTTGACTTTTTTACTCCGATCTTTTGGATTTTTATTATAAATAATCGAAATTAATATAGTATTTTGGTGGAGATCAGGTAATATAGTGTGTTATATTTATTTATATTGCTATATGGTTAATATAGAGTGTGCTATATGGTTATATTTATTTACATAGCACCATTGGCTATGTAGTTATATTTATTTATATTGCCATATGGTTATTATCAGTAAAACTTTACCATAACCAACCAAAAATCCATTAGGCTAATCCACTCATCAAAAATTATTGAATCAAAAACCCATAAGATACCGTGTAGTTTACCTCTCATTCTCAATCATAATCTCCCTCATAAGCACATCACTTACTTTCTCAAATTCTTCAACTGATTTCGTCATAACATTCGACACGGAATTTAGCCTTCCAATTACAGCTGCAGGAATTATATAAGAAGAGGTTAATGTTATCTGTTTTTTTCCAAACAAAAAAAATAGTTTTTTTCTTATTTCCGACTGTTCACTTGTATAATACGTAGTATCATTTTTTCTGGTCCCAATATTATCCATAGAAAGGAAACTAAATATCTCTTGGGGAAAAGTCGAGAGGTCAACTTTCAGATGTTCCACCTTGCTAAACCTGTTCAGCCACATTACATTTTCAAAGGACACAATTTTATAACCGACTGATGGCTTGGCAATGCTAAACCTATGAATGGAATACACATTTCCCTCCTCAAATTTCTCTTCAAACAACTGTATATAATCTTTGCCTACCCTAGCATGCATTTGAGTACCCTGCATTATATCCAATCAACAATTAATTTCTAATCGGCTAAAAAAACAAAAAACTTTTACCGATAATATGCAACAGAGGTCGACTAACTTACCTCTTGGTCAATGAGATGTAGGTCCAAACTCCATAATTGACTTGTTTTTCTGTTTTCAAACCTCAATTTTTTCAGAACCAAAGCCCGCACAACTTTATGTTGTGTCTTATTCCTAACCAGGCGCTTGAAGGGGGTATAAACTGTTCCCGAAGGTTTCTTGCCTACATATAAACATCATATATTTAAA